>CM064507.1:26043994-27243994 GCA_032716605.1 Paralithodes platypus | reverse complement strand
ATATATATATATATATATATATATATATATATATATATATATATATATATATATATATATATATATATATATTGTAAGGTATACATGGCCAGCGCCAGGACATTAGGACATCACTTGTGTGAGCAGTATATCATCTATGTGCTATTATATGTTGAAAAACAGTTAATTATTTATTAAGGGACACTACTACTGTAAAAGACAAGGCGTGTGGAATGTCTCCCTATAGAGGACCCAACTAACATTTCTAGGAGTGACGGGTACTTGCATAATATTGCATCATCTTCTCTATATCAGCCCATAGACTATTAATGTGTCCAGGATTACAATCAGTGTAATTTTACAAGTGTCATGATGTATTTAAGATACTTTATGATGGGCAAATGAGATTATATGATTTTAGAATTTTATAGAAATAGAAGTCGGCTAAAGGAGATCGGGGGCGGGGGGGCCTGGTATCCTTCTCCCCTTAAATAAATCTACCAAAAAAACGAGACGGCGATAGGGGCGAGGGAACGCGTTCGTGGTCCCGGACCCTAAGAATAGGAGCTTTGAATGTGCGTGGATGTAGTACGAATGAGAAGCGAGAGGATATTGGAAAGTTATTTGAAAGAAGGATGTATGATGTCCTTGCACTGAATGAAACAAAGATGAAAGGAGAGGGAGAAGTGGATTTTGGAAACGTGATAGGTAGAAAGTCTGGAGTAGACGAGGGAGTCAGGGGGAAAGAAGGAGTGGCTATTATTGTGAAGGAGGAGTTGAGAGAGTTTAGAAAAGAGTGGAAAGAGGTGTCATCAAGGCTATTGTGGGTGCGAATGCGGTTTAAGGGTGAAAGGTGGGTTTTTGTAAGTGCGTATGGACCAGGAAGTGAAAGAGAGTTAGACGAGGTAGAGGGTTTCTGGGAGGATTTGAGAGATTGTCTACAGGGGTTTGATGAAAATGAAAATGTTATAGTTTTAGGGGACCTAACTGCTAGGGTAGGAAATGAGCCTGTTGAGGGAGTCATCGGTAGTTTTGGTGTGGATGGTGTAAACGAGAGTGGAGAAAGACTGAAAAATGTATGTGAAGAGTGCAGATTGAGTGCAGGTAATACGTTCTTCAAAAAAAGGCGTATACACAAGTACACCTGGCATAGACTTGTGAGGGGAGAGATTGTAGAGAGGGCATTGATGGATTATGTGCTGGTGACAAGGGAAAGATTGTGTAGACTGCTGGATGTGAATGTGATGAGAGGTGAGGCGGAGGGTATGTCAGATCATTACCTGGTGGAGGGAAAGCTAAGAGTTAAGAGTTACAAGAGAATAAGAGACAAGCGTGAAGTAAGAGAGGTAATAAAAGTTAGTGAGTTAGAGAAGAGTGAAAAAGAGAGGGAGTACAAGGAAAGACTCAATGAAAAGTGGATGGAAGTGAGAGAGATGGAAGAGAGAGAAGTAGAGGTTGAATGGCAACAGTTTAAAGAAGGAGTGAAAGCAAGTGCAGAGGTAGTATGCTGCAAAAGGAAAGTAGGAGGCACAGGTATCAGGAAGGGAAGCGAGTGGTGGAATGATACGGTGAGAAAGGCAGTTGAGGAGAAGAGACAGTGTTTTGAGAGGGTTTTACAGGATGGTAGTGTTGAGGTATGGGAGAGGTACAAGGAGAAAAGGAGAGAGGCAAAACGGAAAATTAGAGAAGCGAAAAAAGATGTAAACGAAAGGTGGGGTCAAAGGCTGAGTGAGAATTTTGAAGAACGAAAGAAGATGTTCTGGAAGGAGGTAAATAAAGTAAGGAAAGGAGGACAAAAGAGGGAAGTCAGTGAAAGATGAAAATGGAGAATTACTAGTGGAACCAGTTGAAGTGAGGAAAAGATATGCCGAGTATTTTGAATCTTTGTTAAATACAAGAGATGGAAGAGAAGCAGTGATTGAAGCAGAGGTGGATGGAGATAGGTTACCCAGGCCACCCAGGTGGCAGGGAATGAATGAAAGGATTGAGGAAAATGAGGTGAAAGAAGCAGTGAAACAAATGAGAGCAGGAAAAGCAGAAGGTTTGGATGGTATTGCTGTGGAGTGTATAAAGAAGGGTGGAGATGTGATAATAGATTGGTTGGTGAGACTTTTCAATGTGTGCTTTGCTGTGTCAATGGTACCAATAGACTGGAAGAGTGCATGTATTGTGCCGTTGTACAAGGGGAGGGAGATCGGCAGGAGTGTTCAAGTTATAGAGGTATTAGTTTATTATCAGTGGTTGGAAAGCTGTATGGTAGGGTGTTGATAGAGAGGATAATAAAGTGTACGGAAGTTGCAATAGGAGAAGAACAGTGCGGTTTTAGGAGGGGAAGAGGGTGCGTGGATCAGATGTTTGCAGTAAGACAGTTATGCGAGAAGTATTTAGAGAAGCATAAGGAGATATTTTGGGCTGTTATGGACTTGGAAAAAGCGTATGATCGTGTGGACCGTGAAGCAATGTGGAAGGTGTTAAGGATTTATGAAATAAGAGGAAATTTGTTAGAAGCAGTTAAGAGTTTTTTATGAAGGAAACAGATCATGTGTGAGAGTAGGAAATGGTGAGTTGAGTGAATGGTTTGAGGTAAAGGTAGGTTTGCGACAGGGTTGTGTAATGTCACCATGGCTGTTTAATATGTTTATGGATGGTGTGGTGAGGGAGGTGAAAAGGAGAACTATGGGAAGAGGATTGGGTTTAGTAGGAAAGAATTGTAGAGATTGGGAGTTGAATCAGTTGCTGTTCGCTGATGACACAGCATTGGTGGCGGATTCTGATGGGAAACTGCAGCGGGTAGTCAAAGAGTTTGGTGTGGTTTGTGGAAGGAGGAAACTGAAGGTGAACGTCAATAAAAGTAAAGTAATGGTGTGTAATAGGGGAGAGCATAGGGTGAATCTAAATGTGAGGCTGGATGGGGAAATATTGGAACAAGTAGAGTGTTTTAACGCCTTACGAGCGGGCCCGTCAGTAACTTCTACTACCCGCCAAGCGGGTGGTTTTACCCTAAACGACCTTGTTTCCGTGCTCTTTTTCATGCATAAACAAGAGCCAGAGTGTAATACAATTATGTATCCCTGAAAGGGCGATAATTGAGCTTTCCAATGACACCAGAACCATCCTTCTACGACCACGCATTCTCTTGCAACGATCGTGCAACCGAAGGGCAAAATCGCTAAAAGACGGTAATTTCCTTACATAATTCCCTGTGTAGCGAGGCAGTGAGTGTGGGTGTGTGTGGAGTAGGGCCCAGTACTGGCACGGGAGCCGTGCCGAACGGTCAGAGCCGACCTACGCTCCTCCCACTGCTCGTCTCTCTCTCAGAGCCAAATATTGCTCAGAATTGCACACCGCCTTAAGTCGGTCCCCGCCACATAGTCCTTTCTTCTCTAGACCGACTTATGTCGGGCCCCGATAGACAAGGGTTAAATATCTAGGAAGAACGATAAGCAGGAGTGGAGGTATGGAAGTGGAGGTAAAACAGAGAGTGTGTGAAGGAAGGAAGGTTTTCGGAGCAATGGGAAGTATGTGGAAGATGAGAAATCTCGGAGTGAAAGTAAAAAGTGCACTTGTTACGACCGGGACTCGTATAAAACAAGGGCTCTTAATCATTGGACTAGAAAGGCACACAGCCACAACGGTAACACTAGATCCAACCCTCGTACTTATAATGCCAGCGCACAAAAACACCTATACCCTCCAGAGTTAAATCTGCGATAACGGGGTATCCTATAACTCGGTATAAATGCACTACTAATACAGGCTGATAACCTCTGATACAGCCTGATCACAACACCATATAATTACGTTAATAAGGTATACAAGGAAAAGATAGAGATCGTAATTAAATCATTGCAATGATTTAATGCAAACAAGAAGAAGGTATAATTAAAGTTACTCTAAACAATAATAAACTGTCACTCCTATATTAAAGAAAGTGAATGAAAGTCCGAAAACATCGAGCAGGAATCTTCTGAAGAAAGTCTGATGTTGCTTAAGATGATCGAATCGGATTTTGAACTGTTATATAAAGCAGGGACAATATAGGACAAGTGTAGAGACAGACAGTGTTAACTGACACGGGAATAACGATAAATGCACAATAGTATTATCTCCAACAACAACAGAAGTACTTCATCAGGCAACTCAAAAAGCCTGCTCGGGTTGTGCAACTCAACAACAACCAAGGCTTACAATCAACGTGAATAAAAATGCTGCATACATAACATAAGAGCTTATGATCCTAATCGGGTGTCTGCTAGGCTAATAAAGTCTAGCTGGGATGTCGTAGGCTAGGAAACAATGGCTGAGCAAGCGGCTCGTAGCCTAGCGAGGTCCTTAAGACTGTGCAGCCAAATTACGTTAAATGACGGGGTGCTCTCTTGAGCGATCCAGATCGCTAGTATCTGGTTCTCTCCTGGCGACCCTCTCAAAGTCAAAACAAAACGAGTTAGCCCAGTGTTGGGTGGCAGAGGCAAAAGCCCTCACTCGCAACACAGTGCTAAACTCACAAGGTACACAGTCAGAAAGACCACCTAGGCTTCCCACGTCTCCGTTGCGATTGTACAGGCTCAACAAAACCTGTTACACATCGGAAATCACAATACAAGTAGCCTTAAATAGCCCAGCAGACAGCCAAGGAATAGGTAGGGAGACACCGTGAGTGTGTCAAACCTCTACAGAAAAATGGTAACCCCTCCAAAATGCCTAACTAAACATATAATATCTGAGAGCTTCAGCATATAATGCGATGGCCGATATATGAAATCTTGCAGAACCAAAGGGGAGTTTTGTTATTAAATAGAGAGGAAGAATGAGAGGTAAGAAGTTGAGAGAGAGAGAAAGTGCTCTATAGGTAGAAGACGGGGACAGATGGCAAGGGATATGTTAAGGGTATGCTGGTCAGGCAAGCTCTGAAGAGAGTAGCTCCTCGGGACCCCAGGATCACACAAAGGCATGGTGGACAGCCAATCACAGGCCGCTACGTCACGAGACAGCAGGCCTGCAGAAGGCGCCAGGAACCACTAGCCAATCAAAACCGAGAGAAAGCCACGCGGGCGAGGGACTCCTCCGGGAGGGAGGAAGGAGGAGGGAAAGCAATACTCACTACCGTCTCGCTGCCCGCTCGCTCTCTCTCTCTCAACTACACTACAATGCATCTTATGTTCAACTCATAATATAAAATATGATGCATTGCCACAGGCAAAAATAAAGACCACTTCTATACTGCCAGTGACATGACGATTCACAAGAAAGAAAGTACAACATTGTAGATAGACTGTAGCCCATTTCACTGCCCTGGCGAGCGCTAGTGGCTACCGGGAGGCGATTCTGCCAACGCTGGCAGGCGTCGCACACTGTATCAAGGTATTGTTGTGCCAACAGTGATGTATGGGGCTGAGACATGGGCTCTGAAGAAAAAGGAGAAGAGAGGGCTGGATGTGATGGAGATGAGCTGCTTGAGGAGTATGTGTGGAGTTACTCGTAGACACAGATTGAGGAATGAAGAGATACGTAGGAGAGTGGGGCAGCAGGAACATTTGTCAGCCAGAGTGGACAGAAGGGTGCTGAGCTGGTATGGTCATGTTGAACGAATGGGAGAGGAATGGCTTACAAAGAGAATATGTGAGTCAGGTACAAGGGGAGATAGAAAGGCAGGAAGACCCCCATTGAGATGGAGAGACTGTGTAAGAAAGGCTTTGGATGATAGAGGAATGACTATAGATCAGGCAGGGGAAGTGGTGGTGGACAGGAGTGAATGGAGAATACTTGTGAATAGTTGAGTGAACACGTGGTCATTTGGAGTAAGGGGTCGGGCGCAAGTTGGACTAGATAATAGTCCACCAGGCACCTGGCCCGGGGAGACGATTAATATGAAGGGTGCGCCTGGAAGTGTGGTGGGAGGGCTTGTGGCTTTGGCTCCGCTGCATGTCTGCCTGCCGAGATCGGAACCTCTCCGGGTTGTCGGGGGCCGGAGGAGTGCTGGAACGACCTTGGTGATCCTGGTCTCTGGGTCTTCTCCTGGGTGACCTGGATGTGTGTGAGTTTGTGCTTTTTGTCTGTGTTTATTTGTTGTTTTGTGTTGTTTTTGTGTTTTCCCTGTTCTTGCTCTGTCTTGAGTCGGCTACCCCCAAAATGGGGATTGGGCCTGAGCATATAGATTGATAGATAGATAGAATTTTATAATCAAGTTGAGGGTTTGCAAGACTTGAGAAGTGAAATTTTCTGTGCTTATATGAATACCTCGCATTATCCGAGAATGCCTTGTGAAATAGATTATGTAAGCAATATCTATCTATCGAGTGAGGGTCTTGTGATTAGGATATTCATCCTCTAATGTATAAATGAGACCAATAAGGGTGTTTTGTCATTGGGGACATTTTGAATGTGAGGAGTGCCCCTCAGTGAGCATAAGGCCCCGCCCGTATATATACCCCCTCGCCGGCACCCACAAGGGAGAAAGATGAGGGCTAGGTGTGGCAGAGGGAGGGCGACTGCTGGTGGTGCAGGCCTGTATGCGTTCGTCAGACAGAGACAAGTGGTGACAGCTGATAGCAGAGGAGGGCTGCTCCTGGCTTCTTAAACTACAGGCACGATTGTGTTTGTAAGTATTTGTGTGTTGATATGGAGCCTTGCTATTCACAATAGATACATTTTTGCAGTGATCACTTGTATTGATGTATATTTATGTGTGTTGATTGACCTTTTGATCAAAGATTTGTATCTCTGATGAACTGGAGTATATATTTCACATGTGTGCACTAGCTAGGATGTTCATAATATTATGGAGTATTTGTGTGATTAATGCCCCCCCTACAGATTTAACAGTTCAGTGAAATAGCTTACTTAAAGAATGCTTGATTAAAGATTTTCGGTAGCCTATTATTTGCACATTAAGAACCACCTGGGCTGACATTGGCATGCAGATATCCCATATGTTTGTTTACTATAATCCCAGTGGGACATTTATATTTCGCATATTGTTTTGACTATATCCCTGTGGGACATATGTATTTTGTTGGCATACACCTTAAGAGCGGCCTATGCGGTTTATTTATATGTACCGCCCAGCGGGGTGTTTTTAGCCAAAATAGGGCTGTTTACGTGATCATTTTCATGCCTAAATAAGATCCAGAACGTAAAACAAGTATCTATCCCTGAAAGGGCATAAACAGAGCTTTCGAATGACACCATAACGATCCTTTTATGATGGCTAGTTTTCTTGCAATAACCGTGCAACGCGAGTGCAAAAAGCATGTAATTAGCCACTTTCCCGATACAATTCCTTATATAGCGAGTGAGAGAGGGAGGAGGGAGCTGGGATTCGTGTCAGTATGTTCGCCGCGGTGGTCTGGAGCAGTCATACGCTCGCTACTCTCCTGCCACCACTTGTCTCTCTCTCTCAGCAACATTACGTGCTGAAATTGCCACTCGACCTATGTCGAGCGCCGCCACATAGTCCAGCTTTATTTAACTCGACTTATGTTGCTCGCCGCTAATTAAGGGTAAAGAACCCGATATTTGATGATTCATTTGAGTCAAATGGTTTCTTTAATACTCAATCAAATTCACTATTTTTTTTTATTTTTTTTTTTTTTTTCTATATTCCAACTACTCCTTCTCGGGCATAGGCTGAGAGCCTGTACATTCCACCGCTCAACACGGTGAAGCCCGTGAGGTCTTGTTCCAGTCTGGAGAGTGAGACATGCGAAGCATGTCTATATTGCATGGCAATATTTATTATTGCCTGCTTAAATGAGGAGTGTTGATACTTTATAGGAGTAATTTATCAACGTGTTTCTATGACAGTTAATCAAGTTCACTTCTGATATTTTTGGGAAGTATGCTTAGCCTAACTCGTTTCGTCTTGAGGAGTGCCTATATAATTTACTTTACAGTAGGCTATTGTACAGTGACAGATGTGAATTATAATATGATATGAATCCATTGACACTGTATCAATATGATTTCCTTCCATGTGACAGCAGTATAGATTTACCTGAATTTGGATATTAACCCTACCTGTCTTCTGAAAAGTCAGATTCGCGTTGTTGTGTCCGATGCCTATTTAGACTTTGTATGAGTTCTGAAGATAATTTGTAACAGTCGATATATCAAAATAGTGACCGGAGGGTTCCCATTTTGTTTTGGCGACCTTATGCCAGGATCCCAATTTTGTATAAATCACACCTTATATCATATGGAGGATTCATGATTCACGGGTCATGGTTAGAATGTTATTTTAAAGAGATCACCTGCAATTTATCATGCCTTGCCAGTTGTTGTATGATTGAATAAGCTAGTTCTCTGCCTGATATTTTTTCTGCTGCCCATGTATTTTTGTCTTTGCCGCCACCATGCTGACTATTACTGAAGATAGTGTAGAAGCTTTCCTGCTCACACACTCAGCCGAGTCGGTCCGACCTCTCACTGATGGAGAGTTACGTATTCTAGCTAGGTTTATAAATGTTGAGTTAGAGTCCGAGGACTCTGAAAAAGAGATTTTAGCGAAGGTCCTCAGCAAAATGTACGTTTCGGCTTCACCAGACTTTAGTGAGTTCAGTCTTCACTTGCCTCCCGCTAGAGAGAGTAGTGTGGGAGTTCCTAGGGGCCCAACAAGCCCGAGGAGCCCAAGAAGTCCGACAAGTCCGAGAACTCTAAGGAGTGCCATGAGCATTTCTAGTGCTCATTCTGGTGGCAGTTCTATGAGTGATGCCATGAGACTCGAACTAGCTAGAATGCAACTTGAGGTTGAAAGAGAGAGAATGCAATGCGAAGATCAAAGACAGAGAATGAGGTTAGAAATGGAGCGTTAAAGTGAGGGAGAGAGGAACCAAATAGAGAGAGAGAGAGTCCAAGTGGAGCGTGAGCGTGTTCCGCCTAATGATCATATGCCCCGTGATAACCGTAGGCCTGCCTTTGATGTAACAAAACATGTACGCATGGTCCCAGCATTTAATGAGGATGATCCCACGGGATACTTTTTGTCCTTTGAAAGGGTGGGCGAGAATCTTGCTTGGCCAGAGGACAAATTGACCATGCTGCTGCACAGCGTGTTAAAGGGCAGGGCACTAGAGGTTTTTACTTCATTAACAAATGAACAGAGCCGTGACTATGCCACTGTTAAAGAGAGTATATTGCGTGCGTATGAGTTAGTCCCAGAAGCCTACAGAGTGAGGTTTCGTAATTGTTCAAAAGCCCCTAATGTAACTTTCTCACAATATTTACATGGCATGCGCAAGGCTCTGGACAGATGGTTGCATTCCACTCAGACTGGTGGAGATTACCAGGCTCTTTATGATCTTATGCTATTTGAAAACTTCTGTCATTCAATTCCCAAGGAAATTAAAGTTCATTTAGCTGATAACAATATCTTTGACCCTGAGAATGCAGGCATCACAGCAGACAAATACTCATTAACCCACAAGAAATCTGTAGCAGGACCTGAGCATAGAGTTAAGAAGAGAAGAAGCAATCCTACCAAAGAATCTAATGTAGGAAACTATGATAAGAACCCCACTAATGTCACTCACACATCCCAAAAATCTGAAGGGATGCAACAGCCCACATCAAGTAATAAATCTTCCAATTCAGATAAAAGCTATAAGTCTCAGATTAAATGTAACTATTGTGGTAAACCAGGCCACATAGCCAAGTATTGCTTCCTCCGAAAAAAGGAG
Organism: Paralithodes platypus; assembly: GCA_032716605.1. Lineage (NCBI taxonomy): Eukaryota > Metazoa > Arthropoda > Malacostraca > Decapoda > Lithodidae > Paralithodes > Paralithodes platypus. The sequence goes on along the minus strand of CM064507.1, from coordinate 27,234,341 downwards.
ATGGGTTCAAGCAAGGAGTCATACTTGCGTGAGTTCAAATCCATTGCCTTAGTCAATGAAAGGTTTAATGTTTTAGGTAATGTGCTGGACCCATATAGAGAACTTACAGTATAAAAAAAAAAAAAAAAAAAAAAAAAGTAGAAGGTCCCACCCTTTTCCCATTCTTAAGTAAGCCATTTTAGATTTATAGAAGAGTGACCATCACTTGCATTACTGCATGTCCACAAACATTTCAGTAATGTAAGCATGTTTCCTTCTATTTTTTTAGAGAACACAGACTTGTAGGTATCATGAAGTGTGGAGATAAACTGAAGCATGTAAGAATTGTGAGAGACACTGGTGCGTCTTGTACCCTTGTGACGCGCAGTATGTTTGAGGACGGGATCGAGAGTGATCAGTACGCCATTCTGTGTGGTATAGGCGGCACAGTATCTGCCCCTCTGGTAGACATAGGATTAGAGTGTGAAAGATACCAGGGGAGTGCCAAGGTTGCTTTCTTAGATACTCTGCCCATTCCTGAAGCAGACATACTATTGTGAAATGACTTGGTTGAGGGAAGTAAGTGTATGTCTCCCATTGTTTCGACTTACCCAGTGAGTTGTGTGGAAACCAACGACCTGGTGAGTGAGATCCCCGACCTCTTTCCTGTTTGTGCCGTGACACGGGCCAAGGTTCGTAAGGCTCAGGAGATGAGGGAACAGGAGGTTAAGCTGTGTGAGAGTCAACCTGAGTCAGTGTCTGAGTCTGAAAGGTCCCATGTAGAGGACGAGGGCTCAGTAAAGAATGCTGTGGGTGTGACTGAGGATTCATATGGCCTAGCTGAATTATTCAAGGGTCAGGGGACCCCCTATGCTCACCCCCATGTGTTCCGAGATTCATCCCTCAGGCAGTGTCAGCGTGAGGACCCAGACTTGAAGCCTCTCTAGACGGAAGCCGAGGAGGACCCAGATTCCGGCTACCGTGTTAGTGATGGCCTGCTACTGCGTCACTTCACGCCCCGAGACTGTGACAAGGAGGATGAGACATGGCGCTCCGTTGTGCAGGTGGTGGTTCCTCCTACCGAGAGGAGCTACTAAGGATGGCCCACGACGGAAAACTAGCCATACACCTGGGAGTACGCAAGACTTTTAACAGACTACTGAAATGCTTCTGGTGGCCCGGCATTAGAAAGGACGTGGCTCAGTGGTGTCGGTCTTGCGACATCTGTCAACGAGTGGGAAAGCCAAATCAAGCTATCAAGGACGCACCTCTCATTCCCATGCCGAAATTTGATGAACCCTTCAAGAGAGTATTAATCCACATAGTGGGACCCCTACCGAAGACTGCCAGTGGTTACGAGTACATTTTAAGCATCATGGACATGGCGACGAGGTTTCCCGAGGCGATACCCCTGAGGAAGATAAAGACTGACGTTATTGCTAAGGAGCTGGTAAAGTTTTTCTCCAAATTTGGGCTACCCAAGGAGGTGCAGACAGACCAGGGCACCAACTTCACATCCCGCATGATGAAACAACTGTGTGAGGAGCTGGGGATCCGCCTTATTCATTCGTCCACATATCACCCACAGTCACAAGGTGCCCTTGAGAGATTCCACCAAACATTTAAAAGCATGCTGAGAAAGCACTGTGAGGAGAACCACAAGGATTGGGACTTGGGTTTACCTGTGGTGATGTTTGCCATTCGGGAGGTGCCTAATGAGAGCCTAGGTTTCAGTCCCTTCGAGCTCTTGTTTACCCACAAAGTGAAAGGACCATTACAACTAGTGAGGGATGCGTGGGTAGGAAACCGAGAGGACACCAGCCTTCTGAAGTCCATAATAGAGTTGAGAGAGCGACTACGAAGAGCATGGGAGTTGGCCGGAGAGAATCTTGGACGCACCCAGAACATGAAGATATGATACGACAAGGACGCAAGAATTCGCACATTCCATCCTGGCGAAGAAATCCTCCTATTTTCACCTACACCAGGACAACCGCTCATGTGCAAGTTCCAGGGACCATACAAAATAATTAAGAAGCAATCAGAAGTGAACTATGTAATCTCTACACCAAATAGAAGGAGGAAGGAGAGGGTCTGCCATGTGAACCTAATAAAGAAATACCATCGGAAGGGTGAAGAGGCAACAGACAAGTGCAACAACCAGTCCCCAATAGCAGCAGTAATGGAGCCACATGATGATGTAAAACTTGACCACCTGGATACGATGTGGAGCAACGAGACCTGTTTTGAGGAGGAGCTCCCAGAGAAGTTGAAGCACCTACCGAAACAGGAAGTGATTAGCTCAGAGAGTTGCTCCTGAGACACAGAGAGGTGTTCAGATGCTCCCCAGGAAGGACTACTCTAATACAACATGGCGTGGATGTGCAGGGAGCTTGACCAGTGAAGCAGAGGGCCTACCGTGTGAACCCCAAGAAGGCGGAGCTGATCAAGGAGGAGTTGAACTACATGCTGCGCCATGAGATGATGGAGTCCTGCACCAGCGAGTGGTCCTCACCAGTCACCCTAGTAGACAAACCAGGTGGGTCAGTGAGATTTTGTATAGATTACAGGGTTCTAAACAAAAACTCTAAAACTGATACTTATCCATTACCTCGTGTGGATGAATGTGTTGATACAGTAGGTAAAGCCAAATTCATAACTAAGCTTGATCTCTTAAAGGGTTTTTGGCAAGTACCACTGACAGAGGGCACAAGAGGCTTCATGCTTTGTGACTCTCGGGAACACTTATAAATGTAGAATCATGCCTTTCGGTTTGAAGAATGCCAGCGCCACTTTTCAAAGACTGATGAACGAGATAACCAAGGGTCTCGAAGGTTGTGTGGCATATATAGATGACTTAATTGTTTACAGTGATACCTGGGAAGATCACCTGACTAGACTTGAGAGTTTGTTAAAGGCCTTAAGCCGTGCTAACTTAGTAGTCAAACTGAGAAAGTGCAACTTTGTGCACTCACAAGTAGAATACTGAGGCTATGTAGTAGGTCGAGGGACTGTGGCACCTCCTGAGGCTAAGGTAAGAGCCATCTGTGACCTGCAACCTCCTAAAAATAGGAAGGACGTGAGGAGAATTCTAGGCATGGGGGGTTACTACCGCATGTTTATAATGAACTTTGCAGATGTGGTTGCACCCTTGACTGACCTGTTGAGGAAGGAAATGAAGTTCACCTGGAATCCTGAGTGTGATGCAGCATTTAAGCTTCTTAACCCTCCAGCCCCGGCTATGTATTATATATATATTCCTCGAAAACCGGGTGTTTTGGCCGAAAAACGTCTAGGCTAGGCTACCGTATATTCGTTAATCGGACTGCTTCCCGCATTCCCGCGCATCCCCAAGCGTAGCTGTGTTATTTACCTGTAGAATGGCATTAAGTAGAGCTCTCTAAGTCAACTGGTTGAGCTGTGATGATGATTTCATTGGAGATAACTTTATGGCCAAAACAGCCACTTTACACCACTTTTCGATACTTAACAACAACAACATACAGGCACACACGAACAAGCGACGCTCTCCTTCTTGTGGCCGGAGATGCAGAGCGTCGGTCCTGCCGGCTGTTGTTTACATGCGTCGGACCGACGCCTCGCACACCAAGCTCACAGGCTTTGACGTCATGGGTGTTTAAGAGCCCTTCCGGGTAGCTCGTGTATGCTTTTTTATGGGCGTTCAAGAGCCCTTCCGGGAACAGAGGGTTAAACTCACTCTGTCTTCCTCACCTATTTTGCTTGCCCCTGACTTTGAAAAACTAGCCTTGCAATTTTATAATGCCTATGCGAGTCCCTCAGACAATAAATTTGGTCATTTACACCGACCATCATCCTTTAAAGTACCTTAATAAATTCCATAATCAGAACCAAAGATTGACCAGATGGAGCCTTCTTTTGCAAGAGTATGATTTAGAAGTAGTTCACATTAGAGGTAAGGATAATATGCCTGACCTGCTATCTAGGTGTGTGGACTGACATAAAGTTGTTTGTATGCTCCAAGAAAATTTTTGTTTGCAGGAGGAGGGTGTAAGGTATACCGGCCCTTGGCCAGCGCCAGGACATCAGGACATCACTTGTGTGAGCAGTATATCATCTATGTGCATTTATATGTTGAAAAACAGTTAATTATTTATATATGGACACTAGTACTACTGTAAAAGACAAGGAGTGTGGAATGTCTCCCTATAGAGGACCCAACTAACGGTTCTAGGAGTGATGGGTACTTGCATAATATTGCATTATCTTCTCTATATCAGCCCATAGACTATTAATGTGTCCAGGATTACAATCAGTGTAATTTTACAGGTGTCAAGATGTATTTAAGAAACTTTATGATGGGCAAATGAGATTATATGATTTTAGAATTTTAGAATCAAGTCGAGGGTTTGCAAGACTTGAGAAGTGATATTTTCTTTGGTTATATGAATACCTCGCATTCGCCGAGAATTCCTTGTGAAATAGATTATGTAAGCAATGTCTATCTATCGAGTGAGGGTCTTGTGATTGGGATATTCACCCTTTAATGTATAAATGAGACCAATAAGTTTGTTTTGTCATCGGGGACATTTTGAATGTGAGGAGTGCCCCTCAGTGAGCATATATATACACGCCCGTATATACACCCCCTCGCCGGCACCCACAAGGGAGAGAGATGAGGGCTCTAGGTGTGGCAGAGGGAGGGCGACTGCTGGTGGTGCAGGTGTGTATGCGTCCCTCAGACAGAGACAAGTGGTGACAGCTGATAGCAGAGGAGGGCTGCTCCTGGCTTCTTGAACTACAGACACGATTGTGTGTGTGAGTATTTGTGTGTTGATACGGAGCCTTGCTATTCTTAATAGATACATTTTTGCAGTTATCTCTTGTATTGATTTATATTTATGTGTGTTGATTGACCTTTTGATCAAAGATATAATTATATAATTATTGTATCTCTGATGAACTGGATAATATATTTCACATGTGTGCATTAGCTAGGATGTTCATGTGGAGTATTTGTGTGATTAATGCCCCCCCTACAGATTTAACATTCCAGTGAAATAGCTTGCTTAACTCTTAACCATCGGCGCTCGACATATGTCGAGTTAAAGAAAACTTGCCCATATGCGGACCTCTACATATGTCGAGTGTAATTTTGAGCACGTAATGTGCTATGAGAGAGAGCTGAGCGGTGCGAGGAGCATAGATTGCTTCCTGACCGCTCGCCACCACCGCCGTGGGTCGACTGAAATTTATTACACCCTCCTCCACCCTCCCTCACTCGCTACACAGGGAATTATGTAAGGAAATTACCTTATTTTAGGGTTTTTGCACTCGTGTTGCACAATCGTTGCAAGAGAACCAGTGGTCGTAGAAGGATGGTTCGGGTGTCATAGGAAAGCTCTGTTTACGCACTTTCAGGGATAGATACTTATATTACGCTCTGGGTCTTGTTTATGCATGAAAAAGAGCACGGAAACAACCCAATTTAGGGTAAAACCACCCGCTTGGCGGGTAATAGAAGTTACCGACCCACCCGCTCGTAATGTGTTAAAGAATGCTTGATTAATGATTTTCGGTAGCCTATTATTTGCACATTAACCCTCGTCTAGCGGGGTTTTTTGGGCTATTTTGGGCATATTCAGGCCCTCCTGAATGATATATCAAGTATCTGCATGAAAATAAATTTATTCAGCAAAAAACTAGGCGCTAAAAGCTTCAAAATGAGACCAGAACGAGCTACGTAGCACTCGTCGTTCTCAGGCAGTGGTACCACCAACATAGGAGTTTAGCGTATAGCGGCATATTTTTTCCAGCTACGCTCACTACTGGCTACACTGCCGGCCTTTCGAGAACACAGGGAGGGTGAGTCAGTGGGCGGCGGTAGGCCCTGGGAGTCGTACGTGTGGCCCGCTGCGCTCCCGGCCATTTGCACTCGATTTTAACCCTTTAAAAGCCTTAATAATGCTCCTAACTTGCTGCAAATTGGCGCCCGGCTATAGCTGGGCGCCGCTCTTTAAGGGTTAAGAACCACCTGGGCTGACATTGTCATACAGATATCCCATATTATTTTTGACTATATCCCAGTGGGACATTAATATTTTGCATATTGTTTTGTCTATATCCCAGTGGGGCATTTGTATTTTGTTGGCTTAATTAAGCACCCGATATTTGATGAGTCATTTGAGTCAAATGGTTTCTTTAATACTCAATCAAATTCACTATATTTATTATTGCCTGCTTAACCCGTGGAGCCCCGGCTAGTTTTGTAATGTTTGCGCACCAGAACCCGGCCGGTTTTCAAAAAATGGTTTTATTCCAGAAACAATAGCGAATAGGTTAGGAATGAAGGAAAAACAACGAAAAACCGCTCAAAAAGCTTAAAAAATGGTCCTACAGAGCCCCCGAAAATGGATTTTACAAAAGTAAATAATTGAAGGCAATTATCCCCAAAAAACAGGTTATTGCGCGCTCGCGCGCACGCACGTGGACTTTGAGAGTTTTCAACCATCGGCACGGTTGCGTGGGATACGTACACAGTTCCCATACAAATCTGAGCCCTCTTGAGTGGCTACACCTGAGGTTACGGTCGGCGCAATTAGGGTGACGCGCCAGGCGCGTCTCTGGGGCTGTGCGTTACATACATCGCCGACGCGTCAGGCGCGTCGCTGGGGCTATACGGGTTAAATGAGGAGTGTTGATACTTTATAGGAGTAATTTATCAACGTGTTTCTTTGACAGTTAATCAAGTTCACTTCTGATATTTTTGGGAAGTATGCTTAGCCTAACTCGTTTCGTCTTGAGGAGTGCCTATATAATTTACTTTACAGTAGGCTATTGTACAGTGACAGATGTGAATTATAATATGATATGAATCCATTGATACTGTATCAATATGATTTCCTTCCATGTGATAGCAGTATAGATTTACCTGAATTGGGATATTAACCCTACCTGTCTTCTGAAGTAGTCAGATTCGCGTTGTTGTGTCCGAGGCCTATTTAGACTTTGTATGAGTTCTGAAGATAATTCGTAACAATATACAGTATATATATATATATATATATATATATATATATATATATATATATATATATTTATATACTGTATATTTAAGGCCGGACTGCCTAGTGGGGACCACGATGTCTATGTGGTTTGTGTATCTTTGCGACTCTATGTATCTCTCACTTTCATCAACTATTATTTTGTACGCTTTCTAAGACACGATACTAATAATAGTCCCTTCTTGAAATTCGTCCTTTGTATTGCATGTCCTTGTATTATTTTACACCAGATTAAAACACGGGCTTGGACAAAACTAAATGTTTTGCTTTAAGTTCCATAAGTTATTTTAAACGACAATATATTTTGCATTTCATAATAGAATAAACTACTTTTGTTTTTCAAAATATAGTTAGTATCTAAAGTTTGACAGTGTTGTTTAAAAACACCCTGTATATATATATATATATATATATATATATATATATATATATATATACTGTATATAGAGACAAATTATCACAAATACGAGTGGTTTATAGTTGTTTGTACTCGCTTAGAAATTGAAACGCGGACCTGCAACCTTTCGTCTGTTTTCCAAGACATGAAGATATCTTGGAATACAGACAAAAGCTTGCAACACCGTGCTTCATTTTCTTAGCGAGTCCAAGAAATATATGTATATGTTTTTACTATCAGCCGGGTGTCTTAAAGTAGGTGTGCCAAACTTCAGGATATGATTATATGGATGAGTCATAGCATCAAATACACATCTCAACCGTTATTGAGATTTTGAATAACTTACATACTGGCCTCCCCCACGACCCTTTAATGGAGTCTTCCTTGTCAAGCGATTTCACACAAATCTAGGGTGACCTACAATGCCTATAATCATTATGTAACTTACAAAATGTATAAATCTTGTTTAAAATATATTTAGATAAACACACTTAGTAGATCATGGGATAGGCCCCTTGACAGCTGGACCATCCTGGTGGGAACATACATGGGAAAATGTAATTGTCATCATTCAAAAAGTCTAACAATTTGGATCTGGATTTTTAGCTGTAGAACATGTTATGCTTAAAATAGTTTTGTTTAACCTAATGCTTAGTATTGGCACACCTATTTCGGAACACCTTATATATATATATATATATATATATATATGTATATGTGTGTGTGTGTGTGTTTGTGTGTGTATGTGCGTGTTTTTACTTTCAACCAGGAGTCGGGCCACTGACAGTCACGACGAGAGTCCATGGTTAATCAACTACACCATGGCATGATAAAGAATAGTTAACTTGTTCCTATATATGTTAAGGAGATGAACAAATCCTACTTGGAGAAAACATTCTATTGCACACATAAGTCATAAGACCCATTATCCACGTCATCACAAGTTGCAGGGCCCCTATTCCAGAGTACTGTACACATATGTTTTACAACTATTTTGACGCAACTCGGGTTAATTAAATTGACTTAATTTCATTGTTGCCCAGCCAAGCACAATAGTTAATAATATTTCACAAATGCACGTGAGCTACTATTTGTGTTACCTCTCAGCCGGGGCTCGAACCATGGACAAGCAGGACGAGAGGCCATGCTTCAACAACTACACCACGGTGTGATGGAGACTACTTAACGTTTTCCTATTTATTGAAAGGAGAAGGAGGCATCCTACATGGAGAACGTCTTCCATTTCATATGTAAGTCGTAAGACCCATATTCCAGCGTAACATGCAGGGATATTTACAACTATTATTTAAAACTATATATATACTGTATATATACAGTATATATACAGTATAATTATAATATGTTACGAATTGGCAGGAGAGTAAACTATTCCTTAGCCAACACGAATATTAATCATACAACAGCACCTTTGTGGCCTCCTACTCGTAACATTCTTCGACTACACACACCAAATATGGATATTATCCTCTACTGGTTTCTTTATCAAAACACTGAAACCCCTAGTTGTAGTGAAAGAAATTCGTGACCCACAACTATCACTATAACCCAGTGCCGAATGGCAACACTGGGGTGGATCCTTGCTAAACTGTAATACAGTAGATATGTAGTTTACGCGTTTACCAAAAATAGAAAAGATAAAAATACATTGGATAAAAAGATAAGTAAAACTGCATACCCAACTCTGCACCTTTGAATTCTTCAATTGGTGTTTAATCTCTTTGGTCAAGACGAGTATCCAAGTTTTAATCCGCTACACCAAGGAGTGATGAAGGATACCTATGTTAAGTGGTCACTCGTCCAGACTGTAGGTGGTTCCAGTCTGGCTGGGAGTATATATATATATATATATATATATATATATATATATATAAATATATATATATATATATATATATATATATAATATTTATATGTAATTGATATATATTTTATTTAAGTAAAATGCAACTAACAGTCAGCTTATGGAAATATGAGGAGTTTTATGATGAAGGTTGACTTTTGACCTTTTGTAAGAATAATTTTTTAGTTTGTATTGATGCAACCCTGGAAAATCAAAACAGCGTGCCAAATGTCATTAACAATCATCAGTTAGTTTCAGAGGTATTAAAGGAATAGTTGACCTTGACCTTTGACTTTCATCTTGACCTCTATGATGTCTGAACATTTTACATTTAAATTTTCATTTAAAGCACATCTGTCCCAATGAACTTAGTGAAGTTTGCATTGAAAATAAAGAAATTAGCATATTCACCTTGACCTTGACCTATCATATGGAATTACGTTTATTATTCTATGACCTTGGCCTAGGCATTCCGAATATACATAATATGCCTAGTGAGAATCTCACGGTTAATATGAAATATTAGTAAAAGTCTTATTTTGACCTTTGACCTTGACCTTCCCTTAGAATTTCTTATCGAAAATTTAGTTAGCTTAACACCAATGTTACAATTTAACTAGCATTATGAATATAGTGTAATTCATATATTATCTTATAGAATACAAATAGTGACCATATACTGTGACCTTGACCTTTGACCTTTGACTAAAAAGAAAACAAAATATTTGGATGGTCGTTGCATTGACCAACTGTATTTCCTGCACAATGTGGTGACAATACATTAAACAGTCTATGAAGAGCTTAGGGAAAATGACGAGCACTCTTGTTTTGACCTTTGATTTTAACTATTACAATATATACATGCAACTTGATATATATGATTTATATAATTATAAAATGCAACTAAGACAGCCAGATTCCGAAATTTGGGTATTTTGTTTAATTAATAATAAAAGTTGACCTTTGACCTTTACCTGTGACCATGACCTTTATGTAAGAGTAAATTTTTGTGTTTGCATTGATGTTGCCCAGGAAAATCAAATAAGCATGCCAATGTCATTAAAACCCATCAATTAGTTTCATATATACTAATAAAATAGTTGACCTTGACCTTTGACCTTTATCTTGACTTCTATGGTATGTGTCTCAAAATTAAATATTTTGCTTTTCATTTAAGTGCAACTATCTCACCAAAATTGGTGAAGTTTGCATGAAAGTAAAGAAATTAGCAAAATTACCTTTTATTTTACATTGCCCTATCGTATGGAATTGAATAGTTTCTTGAATGACCTTGGCCTAGGTATTCCGAATATACATGGTAAGCCTAGTGAAAATATAACGGTTAGCATAAGTAATACTACACTCCATTCAGTTGACCCGTGCATCTTTTGATTTCATTAATTAAGTTTAGAAGTAAAGTTGGTTGGTGAAAAAATATAGTTCTAAATGGTGTTTGTATTGAGGCTCATGATTGGCTATCTTACCAGTACCCTAGCTCACTGGCCAAAATTAGTGACAGAGCTGCTAATGTATTTATTATTATATTTAGTATTCCTTATTTAGTCAATAAACTATAAACGTTTAAGTAATTGTATTGATTACTTAATAAATTACGGTCTTATCCGAATCGAAAGAGCCCATTAAATATCACATGAAACACAATAATAACGTATATATCATAGAGTAAACACAAGCAAAATAAATACAAAATAAACGAGGGAGGTAAGCGAGAGATGAAGACTGACTGACTCGCTCGCGCGGCTTAGCCGATCACAGGCCAGGATTTAGTTATCACACATTTAAAATAGGCAGTGACTGCATTTCTTCCCTGGCTTGTATTTACTGTATTATAGGATATCTACGATATCCAAATTCCATTTGTTTTTACATAGCTCATAAGTTTCGAATATCACCTATTACATTATCATTAGAATGACTAAAACTTATCTAGTGTAATTAATATACAGTATAATTATGGAATAATACAGAACAGTTTACTTGATGCATACGATAATGAGATCATCTACAGTGATATTTGAACCTTCAGAGGTATAAAATGCGACATAGAACACATCAAATCTTAGATATATTACAGTAAACACAAGCCAGGGAAGAAATGCAGTCACTGCCTATTTTAAATGTGTGATAAGTAAATCCCGGCATGTGATTGGCTAAGCCGCGCGAGCAAGTCAATCAGTCTTCACCTCTCGCTTACCTCCCTTATTTATCATGTATTTATTTCGCTTGTGTTTACTCTATGATATATACGTTATTATTGTGTTTCATGTGATATTTACTGGGGATCTTTAGATTTGGATAAGACGGTAATTAATTAAGTAATCATTAAAATTACTTAAACATATCTAGTTTAATGAATAAATATATTATCAGCTCTGCCACTCATTTTGGCCAGTGAGCTAGGGTACTGATAAGATAGCCAATCATGAGCATCGATACAAACACCGTATAGAAGCCAGATGCACGAGTCAACTAAATGGAGTATAGTACAAATCTTATTTTGACCTTTGACCTTACTCGTTTAATGTTGATCTTAAGTTTTGTCAATAAGATATCAAAGTTACCAGTAACTTGCATAGTGAAAATTAAGAAATTTGAGTAAAAACTAAGAAATATGAAATATTTACCATATTTTTAACCTTGACCTTTTAACGTGAACCTTTAAGGTACATTAAATATTTATTTTGGACTGACTATCACACTGACCTAATGGATATACTTGTGAAATTTGGTGAAAATCCATGGAGGAGATTCCGGACAAACAGGCGGACGACGACGGACAAGTAGACTGGTGGTGCACAGTATACGGGCGGGATCTGTGTGCGCAACACAGTTGATAGATAAAGACAAACTCTGATTAATATTACGTTAAATGCCAAATATTTTAATTGCATCTAAATGACGTTAATTGAATAACAATTACTCTACAGAAATATTTATTACGTTAATAAATTAAAATTAATGCTAATGGTTAAAGTTAATTGGGGGCTCATTGCCGATCCAACCACCAACAAGTAAATGCAAAATAATACATATAAATATGAATACACATGAAATGCAGTGTTAATTATGCAATCACAGAAGGCCCGGCCCATTCTCAATATATGCAAGGAAGAAAAGTTAACTTAGGAAGGCATAGCAAGGCAATAAATAATAAGAAAATATTTTGTTTAGCTTAGGAAGTGCATAACTGAGCAAAACAGATTTGCTAATGAGGTGCATAGCAACTCAAAGCAAGGCAAGGAGGAACGATAGCGCTCTTCGAAACTTACGTTAATTTGCGTGTCACCTATATACAGGATTGTATACAAAGCAAGACTGTTATTACATTAATTATTTGTGCTTAATATGCAAGACTAAAGATCATTACGTTTCTTATTCGTGCGTATCATGCTTTGCAGCTCGTGCTGGGGTATAGATAAAATGAGGGATTAACTTATTTATTTAAAAGCAACCATAGTCCCTTGGCCCCTTGGTCGTGATATTTAAAGTTACGTTAATTTGCTCAAACTAGCGGGAAACAGACACCCAGGCACCAACAAGGGCTGTTCGTGAACTCTTATCATAATGCCTCAGTACTTCCTATTCTTAATCCACTGAGCCCCAGCGACGCAGGGTTTGCGTCCACAATGTATGTAACGCTAAACCACAGCGACGCAAACCATGCGTCCTGGCCGGTCCGGTCCCAATTACTCTGGTCCTATGGCACCTAAAGGGCTCAGATTTGTATGGGAACTGTGTAAGTATCCCACGCAACCTTGACGATGGTTGAAAACTCTCAAAGTCCAACCGCGTGTGTGTGAGCACTCAAAAAACGGTATTTTGGGTGTATTTGCCTTCAATTTTTTACTCTTGTAAAATCGACTTTCGGGGGCTCCGTAGGACCATTATTTGAGCTTTTTGATGTTTTTTTGGGGTTTTTCCTTCATTCCTAACCCATTCGCTATTGTTTCTGGATTGTTTTTTTCTTTTTCAAAACAGCCGGTCCCTGGTGGTACATTTATTCTAAACTAGCTGGGGCTCAGTGGGTTAAATAAAGTGTCAATGAACATGTATGGCCCCATAGGATTAAACTACAATATTTATAATAGTTATATTAGGCATAACATCACATACGCACTGTGTTATTTTACTGGAAATCCTTACATTCATTTCAGCTTTCGTACACTTAGATTTAGTGTAAGGATTTAACCAATCAGCCAACATGAGGGCGGCGGGATGACGCAATCCTTAAGGCGGGAATTTAACATGGTGACGTGGCTAGTCAGTAAACGGAAATCTACAGAATATGGATTGTTAACATCACAGCCTTAAATATTGTTCTATATAAAACATTTTGCGCATACAATTTTCGTTCCCTTATCTCGTATCGATGCAACATAATTTCATGGAATCCAATAAATAACCGAAGAATATAAATTTGTGTTACTGATAAATATATCAGTAATAATTAGATAACGTATACTGTAAAATATAATTATATGCTTACAATGAGTGGCAGTATATGTATTTTGCGCATATAGATACGTAGCTCCATCTAGTGGTGTAAGTGCAAGCAACCACTCGTTGTAACAATATATATACAGTATATATATATATATATATATAGATAAATAAGTAGGGGATTGTTATTAAGTGTATCTTATAATCTGCTACCGACTCGATGCTTGAGGATAATATATGTGTTTATAGATATAAGTAAAATATAGGTGACTGATATTTTCACTTTGAATAGTAACCAGTTAATTTATTATGGAATGTTGTTAATAGCTCTACATGTATGTTTCGTATCTTAATAGGAAAGTGAATAATAAAATATTTGAGGAAATCAATGTTTTTTTTTTTTTTTTTTTTTTGTCTATATTCCAACTTACTTCCTCTCGGGCATAGGCTGAGAGCCTTAACATTCACCGCTTTACAATGGACAGTGAAGCCCGTGAGGTCTTGTTCCAGTCTAGGGAGTGAGACATGTGAAGCACGTAGAGTACAACGAGCACCTGCCATCTTGCCTTCACATGAGGCACGGTGCTCACTCATGGCCCGAAACGACCCAATCTCTGAAGCCACCTCGTTCCCGTGCTTCACTGTCTCACCCGCTACACTCGGACTCTCACACTTACACACACACAACGCCACCTGTTGAGCAGATAACTCACCAGGCATTGCACCCCTATAGCATATTTTGAATATGGGAATATTCATACAGTGCTATTTAATCAAGGAACAATGAGGGTATTTTATTGACGTTTCGGTGGGCTTGTGGTAATGCACTGATACCCAGGTACAGCACAAATTCCATCCCAATAATATCTTCCCATTGATACATCGGGATTTGAAACCGGGACCTTTGGATTACCAGGCCAGTGGCAAGACCACTCCACCACACCTCCCCTAAATGTAGGAAAGAGACGTAGAGGTGCCGATGCTTCGATTAATAGGATTAACCCTTGCCACACACCTCTCTCGTCCATAATTGGCTTATTTATATCCTCAGGGGAGTGCCCCTAAATGTCGTAAAACCATTCAGTACATAGCTTACAAAACATATGTGCAATCCCTTCAATGGTTTGATATGAGAGGTGTGTCTAAATATTGATAGGTCATTTATTACTCCCTCATTAACAGACTCCAACCGGATCATGTCACTCGGGAAGAATGAATTCACGTTATCATTATTCAGGAGCCGCGGGAAGGGTTTGCTAGGTATTGACACGTCATAAAGCATCCCAAATAACTGTTCTTCCATGCTGACTCCCTGCCTAGGCAACCTCTTTTGTTTCTGTCTTTCCTTCTTGCTGGAACTTTGCTCTTATTCAACCTGTCCCAAAAAGGGGTGACCGCTCTCAACCCTCCAACTATCGTCCAATTGTTCTCATTTCTTGCATCTTTAAACATATTGAAACTATGCTTAACTAAAAGTTTCTTAAGCATTTATCTTCCCACAGTCTACTTTCAGATCGCCAGTACGGTTTCCTTATAGGGGGTATCACTGTGTGACTTTTCGATGGCGAATGCCCAGCGACAGGCGGCGACAGGATTTTTTTTGTCTATGTCCCAAAATTCGCCATATTCTCTCGAATATTCTCCAATTGTCGCTGGAAGCGCATAGCGTTCGCCCTAGCGTCGCCCAGATTCACCCAGATTCACGTAAATTACCCCAAAAACGGCGGCGAACTGAAAATGTTGGCGAATTTGTCAAATTTGTCTCACGGCATTCGTCTTGCCTCGCACTAAAGTAGCACAATTTGCACCATTGTCGTCTGATTCGCCCTTGCTTGATCTTGCTTATCTTGCTAATTCTTGGTCATCCTCCTTTCATTCCCGGGACTTTGGTGAGACTTTTTCTATTGCGCTAGACATATCGAAAGCCTTCGATAGAGTCTGGCACAAATCTCTAATTTCCAAACAACCCTCCTTCGGTTCCTATCCCCCTATCTGTGCCTTTATCTATAATTTCCTTTAAGACTGCTCCATAGTTGCAGTTGTCGACAACCATCGCTCACTTCCTCATCCTATCAACTCAGGTGCGCCTCAAAGTTCTTTCCTATCTCCAATTCTCTTTCTAATATATTGTAATGATCATAATATCATCAACTGTACCTCTTTTCCTATCCCGTCATATGCTGATGACTCTACCTTACACTATTCAACACGTTTTTCTCATCAACCCAGCATGCAATCACTCCAAAACTCACCTAACAGGGTCATAGTATGCCTATCTTCTGATCTATCAATTATTTATAATTGGAGAATATTTTGTTACTTTCAACGCCTCCAAGACCCAATTTCTCCCTCTATCTCTCCATCACAATCTTCCGCAAGACTATCAAGTATTCTTCAACAATACACAAATGAGCCCTTCATCCCCCTTCAATATTCTAGGTGTATCTTTTTCATCTGACCTTTCTTGGAAATATCATATTACCACTCTTACTAAAACAGCTTCCCAAAAGATAGGTGTGCTCAACCGTCTCCGTGGGATCTTCACCCCCGCACAGCTTCTTTCTCTGTATCGAGGCACAGTCCGCCCCTGTATTGAGTATTGTTCGCATGTATGGGAAGGCTTCACCCCTACCATAATTTTCGAACGAGTAGAATCAAAAGCATTTCGCCTTATCAACTCACTTCCTCTAACTAGTTACCTACAACTTCTTTCTAGACGCCGCATTGTTGCATCTCTTTCACTCTTCTATCTCTATTACAACAATCAGTGTTCTTCAGAGCTCTCTCAGTGCATACCCCCTGGATTAGGGAGAGACACTCGTACAGGCAGCCTGCCTCTTGTCTCATTGATGCACATTGGGAAAAAACAGAACATTTCTTCCTAATACAGTAGTGAATGTATTGAAATGTATAATATATTATTAAAATGCAGTAGCTAGTATATTTTTGTTCCGTTACGAGCGGGGTTCGAACCCATAACATAAAAAAACATTCCACTAAAAACCACAAAACGAGGACTTATTATTTAGCCTCACAAAATGCGGAAAATATGACTATCAGTTTCAGTCAAGAAGAAGTGGCATGTTAAACTTCCACAAAAACTAGCAACTCTTTGTAGTCACTAAAACCTTGGTAGGTGAAAAGATGTGGCAAGTTCATAAAATATCAGTTGATATCAAATGGCTGTTATAGCCTAAAAAACCCAAAGTTATTCCTTTCTTATCACTCGATCAGAATTAGTTATCTTTAGTTACTTTGACTTAGATTTAACCCAACAATCAAAAGAATAATATATTAGCATAAGGTAAAATGTAAAGATTATGTAAAATAAAATTATAATTTATTTACATGATTAATTATACACAAAAGTTATTTCTAGTGAAAATATCAAAGTGAGAAACATTGAAGTGAAATAATAAAGACACTCTTAAGAAAAATAATACATAGTTATATAAATACCCTCCAAGAGAGTAAGTGAAAGCAATCAATAAACATAGACAAAATCCTAGGCAATACTTATTCAACTCAATGGTGATTCTTTTACAAACAAACTCAGGGCAGGTCAGCTTAAGATGGTGGTGGAGAATACACTACCTGCCTCCCACAGAAAGTATGCTTATATACCCTTCGCTCACCTGGCTCTGATACCAACCTCTCGAACTGCATTAATCTCAACTCATTATATACTTGCTGAATTAAAGTATTACTTTTACCAAGAACTCTATGATATAATCTTGTAAACATTACTTATGATTAGAAAAGCCAAATACATTATTACCTAGTTATAATCAATATCATTCGTACGTCAGGCAACGAAGGAGAGAACGGGAGTTGGAGGAAAGTGGGGGGGGGGAAGGGGGGGAACATTGAGTGGAAGCAAGGGTGCAGGAGAATAGGGGGGAGAATGGAATGTGGAAGAAAACGGAGGGGGGGGGGGGGGGTGATGAGAGAACTGCCTGCACTACCATCACGCTCTTAACCGTACACTCTTGAACCAAAAAATCTTCCTATATAAGATACTAAGCTGTCTACAGGTCGAATTAATTATACCGGGCTCATAACATTGCATACGATGTTCAATCATAAATAATTAAAGATCGCATCCACCATAACAAGCACAATACCTCAATTACAACCAGTGGCACTTGAATGAAAGAGAAATCCCTAACACCTCCCTCACAAAGATATTTATAAGAGAAGCGAAACTAAATCTAAATCCTAATACAATAATTTTAAACCTAATACCATTCACCAAACCATAAACCAAAACCAAAATCACATTAACAAACTTACAAATTATTGCTGGCTTAATAGCTCTAACAACTAAAATTGTTCTCATTCAGTTCCGGGACAACGACAACATGTCCGCGATAATATTGTTCTTTCCCTTTATGTGGTGAATTTCAAGGTTATATGGTTGCAATGCCAAGCACCATCTCATTAACCTCTGATTCGAGTTTTTCATTTTATACAAGATTTTCAGGGGGTTGTGATCAGTAAACACTTTCACGGGAAAATGTGAACCACTAAGATACACATTAAACTTATCCAAAGCAAAGAGCAAGGCAAAACACTCTTTTTCATTAGTGCTGTAGTGTTTTTGATAAGGTTTGATTTTACCGGAGGCATAGCAAACTGGATGTAAAATCTCAGCATCACTGTACTGTAACAAAACTGCTCCTACACCAACATCACTAGCATCCACCTGAATTATGAACGGCTTATGAAACTGAGGGGACTTCAGAATAGGTGCATTGACTAATAGGCAACGAATCTTTGTGAATGAAGTTTGGCATTCTTGGGTCCACACAAATTTTCTCTTGAGACTAATCAAGTCTGTTAGGGGGGCGGAGAGGTCAGCGAAGTTGGGTACAAACCGCCGATAGTACCCAGCCATACCCAAGAAGCGCATTACTGCCTTGCGGTCCTGGGGAATAGGCAGTGTAGAAATGGCTTCGACTTTGGCAGAAATAGGGCTGACTTCCCCTTCTCCTACCACGTGACCCAGAAAGATTAGTTTGGCATGGCCGAACTCACTCTTGGCAAGGTTGACAGTGAGTCCCGCCCTAGCCAAGTTGGAGAAGAGATTCTGTAGCTTGTGAAGATGATCCTGCCAGGATTCGCTGTAGACAACAATATCGTCGAGGTAGGATTGCACGCCCGAGAGGCCATCTGTCACCCGGTGGATCAGTCGCTGGAAGGTGGCGGGCACATTCACAACACCGAAAGGCATGACGGTGTATTGGAATAGCCTGTCTGGGGTGACAAATGCAGACACTCTCTTGACCCTCTCTGATAGTTTTATCTGGTAGTAACCCTTCAGCAGGTCAATCTTGGAGATGTACTTCGTTCCTCCCAAACGGTCTAACAGGTCGTCGATCCGTGGCAGAGGGTAGCAGTCCTGGCGGGTGAGTTGGTTTACCTGGCGATAATCCGTACATATCCTAAATGTGCCATCAGGTTTGTCCACGAGTAGGCATGGAGAGGCCCACTCGCTGTCGCTCCATTCCACCAATCCATGGGCGAGTAGGAAGTCCACTTCCTGTTGAAGTGCCGCACGCTTCTCTGGATTGGCGCGGTAGGGATGTTGTTTGATGGGAGTGGCCCCCTCCGTCAGGACCACATCATGTTCCACCAGGGGACACTGCTGGGGAACGTCACCAAACAGCTGTGTAAACTCGGAAAGCAGGTACCGTACTCCAAGTCTTCACCTTGGTCAGACAACAAGTGCTGGAATTTTAAATGGGGGTTAGTCAAGAAGTCCGAGTTTTGCAATTTGTTATCAAGAGGTAACTGGATGTCATTATGCTCCTTGATCTTTAAATCCTCTAATTCACCTTCAAATTGTGCTACAGATTCAAAGTTTAATACCTTATCTGGATCTCTGCAGTGATAGGCTTTCAGCAGGTTAACATGTACTAGTCTTTCTGACTTCCTAAGATCAGGAGTTTTTAAAACATAATTCATATTACTTGTTTTCTTAAGCACAACATATGGACCATGGTACATGCTTTGTAGCGGCTTTTTAGGTATAGGCAGAAAGGCAAGCACTAGATCTCCTGGCTGAAATTATCTAACAACTGTAGTCTTATCATATTGCACTTTCATTTTATCTTGAGACTTCTCTAAATTATTCTTAGCTAGTTCTACTGCAGATCTCAGTCTAGATTTAAATTGATGCACATAACTGAGAAGATGTTTATTAGAGTTAGCATTGATCCAAGTATCTTTTAACACTTTCAAAGGACCTCTGGCCTCATGACCAAAGACTAGGGAAAATGGTGAAAATCCTAGAGAATTTTGTACCCTGCTTCTTACAGCATAGGCTACAACACAAAATGGATGCCCTCATCCCAGTCGGCATTGTTCTCTTCACAATATAGTGAGCATGGATTTGAGGGTCTGATGGAACCTCTCTAATGCCCCCTGGGACTGTGGGTGACTGGCAGTAGAATGGTACTGGTGTACTCCCAACTCTTCCATGGTTTGCTTGAAGAGCTGAGAGGTAAAGTTACTTCCCAAATCAGACTGTACCACACAGGGTATTCCATACTGGGTGAAAAATCTACTAAGTGCCTTTACTACATTCTTTGATGTTATACGCCTCAAAGGGAACACTTCTGGATACCTAGTGGTGGAACACATGACAGTCAACAAGTACTCATTCCCACTACGGATTCTTGGCAAAGGTCCTACACAGTCAATTATAATTTTACTGAACGTTTCATCCGTTACAGGGATGGGATTTAAAGGTGCAGGCTTGATGGGTTGGTTGGGTTTCCCAGCAAGTTGACACACATGACTAGTTTTACAGTAAGACTTAACGGATTGTTTCATCTTCGGCCAAAAGAAATCATTGAGAATTTTGTTGTACGTCTTGTTGACACCCAAATGTCCACCACTTAGGTTATGAGCAATGGAAATGATGTCTACTCTATACTTATGTGGCACAACTACTTGATGCACTTCTTGCCAGGGCTCATCAGCTGGTACATTGGGAGGTCTATTCTTGCACGTCAGGGTACCATTACTTAGATAGAAGCATTGAGGATAGTTTCCTATATCGGACTCTTCCACAGTCCTATCAAAATATATTGCCAGTTCAGGGTCCTGCTTCTAAGCCTCTTTGAAAGTTTCAGAATCAATGGGAATCTTGCTAATATCCTCTGACACTACATCAGGAAATAGGGAGGAAGTGTCTAGGTCAACACTATCAGGATCAACTTTGTTCTTCTTACTGTGGTGACCAGCCCCACTCCTAGTCACTACACAGGAGGGAAACAAATTGGGATACTGATTTTCTAATTGCTTAGTGTTGTTATCAGAGGAGGGAGTGGAGGTAACAATGGGGTCTGGTATCACTTTGCCACCGGCAATATCGTTTCCCATCAAAAAGTTCACTCGTTCTACAGGTAGTGAATCTTGAATCCCAACAGTAAAGTAACCACTAGCTAACTCAGTTTTTAGATACACCCTAGCCAAAGGAACAACAAGACACCCACTGACTCCCTGAATTAGTATACTCTGGTCCAACAAGCAGTCCTCAATACTGGGCACTAATCCTCTTACCAAGAGGCTATGAGAAGCTCCTGTGTCTCTCAAAATATGAATGGGATAGTCAGTGAAAGCGTCAGAAGAGGAAACTGATCCTGTGGAAAGAAAAGGTTGGAACTGGTTAGAACAGCTAGGTGGTATACTAGTGAAAACCTGGTTGTGAGAGCCATCAGAGTCAGAACAGGCACTCAACACAGGTGGAGTAGGAGGGGATACTGCTACTCTATTTGGATTAAGTGCAAAGGAAGAGGCTAGGACAGCACTACTCTCTGGTTTACGGGTTTTCTCTTATAATTTTAATTTGGGACACTCTCTAAGTATATGTCCAGGTTGCTTACAGTAGGCACAAACTAAGGGTCCAGGAGGTTTAATGAAAGAAAGAGAAGTTTTGTTAAATTCCTTTTTATCAGATCCATTGCCCCCAGATGCTACCCTTGAAACTGGTTGGGAGACACCACCATAACCAGACCTACCACCAGTAGAGTGTGTTGATATAGGTTAAGTGCACACACAACATATATACAGAGTGTACACATGCCTTAATCATATTGCAACATACACCCCTTCATTACAGGACATCGTCAACACTTGCCGTTCCTATGAGGCCACTCGAAGCGCTACATTAGCCATACGTGTCCCACCGTCCCAGGTTAACGCCGTGTCAGCGTACAAGCAGAACAAGCAGGTTAAGCAACGCGACAAGTTCTCCACATCGCAACAGTCCTTGGCGTCGCCTGCCGCCTGCCAATGTTGTGCTCGCCGGCACGACAAGAACAAGTGCCCGGCTGAAGACTACACCTGCACTAACTGTGGCCGTCGTGGTCATAAGCATAGGACTCCTGCTTGCCCTGCTGCCACCGCCCAGTGTCGTCGCTGCAACCATATGGGTAACTACGACAAATGCTGCAGATCTTCCAAGACGCCCACCACACAGGACAACGACGCTACCTCCCACAACAAGTCTACAGCAAAGACGACCACAAGTTGCCGATGTGTGGGATCACCTGTTCAGGCACCCACACTGACATCCGTGAGTCTCACCTACAGCGGCACCACTAGAAAACTCCACATGCTTCCTGACACAGGTGCAGACATCAAAGTGATAGGCCGACGACACCTCGACATACTTCGGATTCCTCTCAGCAGCCTACGACCTCCGCCTCCGACAACAACGCTCAACGCGGATGGCTCTGCAATGGCTCCTGCTTTGGGGACGTTTTATGCACAACTCACCATCAGCAAACGCTCCTGTTCGGCCACAATCCAAGTCCGCGAGGGTGTTCAGACGCCGCTTCTGTCCAAACGCCACTGTCAAGCATTGGCCATTATCTCAGCAGAATTCCCCAAGCCAATTCTACAGGTTAAACATATCTACAGGTGTAAGGAGCTACCCTTCACAGCCACCACATCACCTGCACAAGCCAAGGAGTTCTTTCTTCGAGAGTTCAAGGACGTTTTGGTCTCCAAGGAGGATCTCCAGACAGCTCCACTCAAGCCTATGAAGGGTCCCCCAATGCGGATCCACCTCAAGGACGATGCCATGCCTTTTGCCATCTACACCCCGCGGCAGATCCCCTTTGCTTTCAGGGACAAAGTTAAGCAGGAGCTGGACTCGCTAGTGGCACAAGGTATCATTAAACCGGCCGGCGATGAACCTTCAGAGTGGTGCCACCCCCTCGTCGTCGTCGCCAAGCCCAAAGCTGAAGTTCGCCTCACCGTAGACCTCACCAAGCTTAACTGCCAAGTTTCCCGCCCAGCCCACCCCTCACCGATGCATTTCGAAGCGATCCGCAGTGTGGCCCCGCAGGCGAAATTCTTCACGACGGCAGATGCCCTGAGTGGATATTGGCAAATGGAACTTGCGGAGGAGGACCAGCATCTCACAACTTTCATCACTCCTTATGGCCGTTTCCAACACTGTAGAGGTCCAATGGGGTTCGCTGCGACAGGTGACGCCTTCTGCCTTCGCGGTGATAGGGCCCTCCAAGGGGTGCAAAATTGTGCCAAGGTTGTCGACGACGTGCTGCTCTACGACGAGGACTTCAACACACATCTTCAGCGTATCCATGAAGTGCTCATACGGTGCCGCGACAGTGGGATCACACTCAACAAGGATAAGTTCGTGGTCGCCGCACCCAGTGTGAACTTCTGTGGGTACACGCTCTCAGGTGAGGGCATCTCGGCTGACCCTGGCAAAGTCGGAGCGATCAAGGACTTTCCGAAACCAGCCAACATCACCGACCTTCGCTCCTTCATGGGTTTGGTGAACCAGCTGGCGGAGTTCACCCCCGACATCGCCACTGCCGCTCAGCCCCTGCGCCCCCTGATGAGCCCGAAGAGGTCGTTTATGTGGACCGCGGACCATGATGAGGCTTTCCGCCGGATCAAGGCTGCCCTGCTCAGTCCACCCGTCCTGGCCCCATTCGACCCGTCCCTACCAGTGATTCTACAAACTGATGCATCCCGCCTCAACGGTATTGGATACGCCCTCCTACAGGATCATGGCAAGAACCGTGTCCGCTTAGTTCAGTGTGGCTCGAGGTTCCTAAGCGACCCCGAGTTCCGCTATGCCATCATTGAGCTGGAGATGCTAGCCGTGGTCTGGGCCATGTCCAAGTGCAAGTTCTACCTCATCGGACTGCAACACTTTACCCTCATGACAGACCATCGCCCCCTCATCCCCATCTTCAACAACTACACCCTTGATGCGGTTGAAAATCCCCGCCTCCAACGTCTGAAGGAGAAAGTCGCACCTTACCTCTTCACAGCCGTCTGGCGCGCTGGCAGGTTGCTCTGCATCCCTGATGCGTTGTCAGCCCCTGTCAGCCACCCGACGCCAGAGGATGAGTTAGCATGTGCCGACTCCACGGTTCACCTCAGATCCCTCGTGACTGTCGCCGCCGCCGCCGCCGACGTCAACTCTCCTTCACAGGACGCAGACAGGATTCTCCAGGAACTCCGAGATGCAGCCAGAGCGGATCCTGTGTACATCCGCCTGCGTGAGTGCGTTACTTCGGGTTTCCCCACCAACCGCTACGACCTGCACAACTCTCTACTCCCATTTTGGAAACTCTGAGACTACCTGTCAGCAGATGGTGAACTCGTCCTGTACGGAGCGAGGGTTGTGGTTCCTGAAGCCCTCCGCCGCTGCACCTTGGCTCGCCTGCATGATAGTCACAGAGGCGTGGAGGCCAGTAAGCGTAGGGCGCGACAGGCTGTCTTTTGGCCTGGCATCAATTCGGACATCGCCAATACAGTTCAAGCTTGTGAGCCGTGTCATGTCTTACAGCCTAGTCAGCAGCAGGAACCCATGATCAACGACGACAACTCAACTAGGCCTTTCGAGTCTGTTTCAGCCGACTTCTTCGCTGTGGCGGGGAAATCCTTCCTCGTCGTAACAGACCGACTCTCAGGCTGGCCCGTTGTGGTACCCTGCAAAGGAGATACTACCGCTTCAAACACCATCAGGATCTTCTGCCGCTACTTCAGGGAAGTTGGGGTACCCCTTCGCCTACGTACAGATGGAGGCCCACAGTTTACTAGCCGTGAGTTCCGGGACTTCATGGATCGTTGGGGAGTCAATCACTTGGTCTCTTCCCCACACTACCCACAATCCAACGGTCATGCCGAGTCTGCCGTCAAGTCCGTCAAACACCTCATACTGAAGACGGCTCCCTCAGGTAACATCGACTGTGAGGACTTTGACCGTGGACTGTTGGAGCTCCGCAACACCCCGAACTTCACAGGCCGCTCCCCGGCACAAATCCTGTATGGCCACCCACTACGGTCTTGTGTCCCTGCTCATCCCCAGTCCTTTGCAGCAGAGTGGCAAGCCAAGGCCGAGGACTGTGACCGCCGTGCAGCCGCCCACACTGCGCTGGTGCAGAGAAACTATGACCAGCACGCACGCCCCCTTCCCAGGTTGAGAGTCGGCACCACAGTGCGGATCCAAGACCCGACTTATCACCGCTGGGACAAGGTTGGGGTCGTCATGGGCTGCGGCAGGTCCAGGGATTATGAGGTTCGTCTCCCCAGTGGTAAGATATATTGGCGGAACCGTCACTTCCTCCGCCCAGCGAATTCCCCTGGTGTTGAACCCCTCCCCCATAACCCTGAGATCCCTGTGGCTTGCACGGACCCAGAAAGAGAGTCCTTCACTTCCCCCATGGCCCCACGTAGGTCTGAAAGGCTCCTAGAAAAAGAGTCAGCTCGACAACGTCTTGCGAGCTTGAAGGGGGAGGGAGGTGTTGATATAGGTTAAGTGCACACACAACATATATACAGAGTGTACACATGCCTTAATCATATTGCAACATACACACATGTACTTTCAGGGCAATACTATCATTGTTTAATATCCCATGATAATATACCGTACTCTGTAGTATCGGCAGCGTTGCACCAAATATATCCGTCACCGCTGCACATGTTTTCATCAGTAACATCCGGTCGGCACTCAGCATAGCAGTGCCACCCCAGCTCTGTATATCTTTGGCTAATAAGAACCTATAAACTTATCTCTGGACTTTTATTCTACATCCTTGTGCAAGAAAGGATTATCAAGGTTGTTGTAGCTTCACATGACAACCATACAGAGTGGAAACTACCACCATCACGAGGACCAGCTCCAGAATGTGGCCGGTTGCCAGGCCCTCTCTGTCCTGTCCTGAAATAAGAATCGCCATGAGTTAATCTGTAATTTTCAGTCAAAATAGCCGCCCTGTCTACAGATTGCACCTCTCTCTCTTGGAGGTAAAGTTTTAAGGGGAAGGGGACTTTGCGGAAAAATTCTTCAAGCATAACTAGCTGGCACAACTGCTCAAAGGTTGTCACTTTACTGGCTTTCAACCAACTCAGAAACTTTCGCTCTTTTTCCTTTACAAATTCTAGATAGGTTTGTTTTTCACCTTTCTTCATATCCCTGAAATACTGATGATGTGTTTCAGGAACCTGATCATACACTGCTAAGACTGAGGTTTTAAGAGTTTCATAGGTCAAGGAATCAATGGGGAGATTGGTGTAAACCTGCTTGGCTTTACCTATGAAAGCAGTCTGGGCTAGAAATGCCCACTGATCATTTGGCCACTTGAGTTGGTTGGCTGCCTTCTCAAAAAGAATGAAGAAATTCTCCGGGTCAGTCTCATCAAAACTCGGGAAATGTTTTAAACTATGACCCTTATCATAAAATGGTCTATTTGCAACCGAATCCCTTTGATTCCGGTTTTCTTCAGCTTTTAACTTCAACATGTGCTAATCATGCTCTCTCTCACGTTGCTTCTCCTCACGATCATGTTCAATATTATGCTGTTTTTGTTCAAGCTAATGCCGTCTTTGTTCACGTTCATGTTCAATTTCACACTGTCTCTGTTCTCTGTCAGATTTTGCATTCTCCAGCTCTAATAGTTTCACTTTCATCCATGCATCACTACCTCCTTCCTCTACACACAACTGATAGGCTGCCTCAGACTAAACATCAGTATTTACCAATTTCTCAATCACACTCCTTCTAATCTCACCTTTGGTATTACTAGTTTTGTAAGGTGCATCATACTCTGCGGCTAAGGCAATCCAGTCTACTTTTCTGAGCTTCGACACAGACAAGGTGCTCAAGGAGGGGTCAGCGACAAATTCACTAATTTTAAATTCCATGATTGAATGCTATGAACAATGGATGAAATGTATGACAAATTAGGATGAGTGAGAAACACGAAAAATTGGCATTAAAGAACGTAGAGGCTGACACAGCTCTCTCAACTCATAAACAGAACGAAACAAGATGGATGAGATGAATATGCGATGTCCTAGCGAGTGACTTAATGTTTCACTAATGTTCTCAATTACTACCAAACGAGGGAAAGAAAGGAATCCTGGTCACGGCACCATGTTACGTTATGAGCGGGGTTCGAACCCATAACATAAAAAACATTCCACTAAAAACCACAAAACGAGGACTTATTATTTAGCCTCATAAAATGCGGAGTTTCAGTCTCAGTCAAGAATAAGTGGCATGTTAAACTTCCACAAAAACTAGCAACTCTCTTTGTAGTCAATAAAACCTTGGTAGGTGAAAAGATGTGGCAAGTTCATAAAATATCAGTTGATATCAAATGGCTGTTCTAGCCTAAAAAACCCAAAGTTATTCCTTTCTTATCACTCGTTCAGAATTAGTTATCTTTAGTTACTTTGACTTAGAGTTATCCCAACAATCAAAAGAATAATATATTAGCATAAAGGTAAAATGTAAAGATTATGTAAAATAAAATTATAATTTATTTACATGATTAATTATACACAAAAGTTACTTCTAGTGAAAATATCAAAGTGAGAAACATTGAAGTGAAATAATAAAGACACTCTTAAGAAAAATAATACATAGTTATATAAATACCCTCCAAGAGAGTAAGTGAAAGCAACATAGAACAAATCCTAGGAGATACTTATTCAACTCATGGTGATTCCTTTACAAACAAACTCAGGGCAGGTCAGCTTAAGATGGTGGTGGAGAATATACTACCTGCCTCCCACAGCAGTGCTGCCGTTTTTCCGCAGTTATTTGGTCTGCTGTTTACAATTTGTTTTAAGAAAATGGATATATTGATGGAGTAACTTGGTAAGAATTAGGTGTGCACCTTTTTGTCTGTATGTCTGTAAGTCTGTATTTACGTATATGTCTAGGCATGTATGCATTATATGTATGCATATGTACAGTAGCCCTATGTAGTTCGTAGTCTCAAAAAATATAATTGTTAAATTATGCAATTGACCACTTGCGAGTTTCGTTCTATAAGGAAGTTGGAGTTGTAGACATCGATATTTAACATAATTATACCAGCTAAAATACAGTTATAGTACCGTACATTTAGATATATATAAAATCCAATTCAACATACTCTTTAGCCATCCGAAACCTACATTATTATTGCATTTATGCTTACTATCGATGTCTACAACTCCAGCTTCCTTATAGAACGAAACTCTCATGTGGTCAATTACATTTTTTTTCAGATTGCTGTAGGAAACATTATCACTTATATATTTCTTGATTCATCCTCTTTTTACATTATATATACAGTTCGGTAAATGTAGTTTATACATTAACTGTTGAGCTTCTAATAAATACAATTAAGATTGTTGGAACTCTGTAAATTGTAGCCAATATTTGGGTATATAACTGTGTAGGTTGTATACACCAACAAACACAATATTTGGGTATATAACTGTAGGTTATATACACCAACAAACACAATATTTGGGTATATAACTGTGTAGGTTGTATACACCAACAAACATTATATTTGGGTATATAACTGTGCAGGTTGTATACACCAACAAACACTATATTTGGGTATATAACTGTGTAGGTTATATACACCAACAAACACTATATTTGGGTATATAACTGTGTAGGTTATATACACCAACAAACAAAATTAGTGTCGCGCTCCAAAATGTCTACTTTAATTTTGTCAATTAGAATAAGACAAATGTACTCCTCGCACACCTGAACAAAGCTTGGATATATAAGCTTTGTTCAGATGTGTTACGGAATAATGTTTTCTTATAAAACAAAAGAGAACCCTAAAGTAGAGATTTTGGAGCGGTTAACACTACATTTGTCCCTGAGTTTACATCTATAGTATGTATGTACACTCATGGACACATGATTTTAACCATCCTGTGAATAAATTACGCAAGTATTACATTGTGAATCAATCAGTTTATGTATAATCAATATGTTATGCAATTATCAGTTTGTAAATTTATGGAAAAGTACGTTTTTTTTCGTATATATATCATAACATTTTAATTACATAATGACAATCCTAGGATGGTTAAGAACATATATCCGGGACTATACATGTATATATATGTGTTTATAAATATATGCTCCCTGTTTGACCACTCAACCTAGACCTTGGTATTATAGGTAGGCCTAATGATTGCTTGCTCTTAATTACGATTCAAGTTATGTTCACTTATTTTACTAAAGTTGTCTCATCATGATGTAATCGACGGAATGTGTGTGCTTTTGCGATTAATATAGTATATTTGTCTTGAATTATGGCATCAGATATTCAGATTGCAACTGTATTATGTGTTAGTAGCTTTCATTCACATTTCATGTACTCTGTGATATATGTTTTATAAATTGCATATCCGACACTGATAACGCTCCCTAAAGTGTTGGGGATTGTACTGAGAGGTAATTATAGACCAACCTTTTTAAATTATTGGAACAGTTTTATGCAATACGTTATTATTATTTGAGATAGGGAAGAAAAGCACCAAGGAAACAAACCACAGAGATGAGGCCCTGCACGCACCAACAACCACTGCCACCGCGACACCAAGACAAGAGGGCACAAGCGACTCCTCACCACACTTCGCTCGGGTCTCCTGCATCACTCAAGCACTTCCCCCGACCCCAGGAAAGAACATATATACTTGTGAGGACGGCACCGACTGATGTTATACCTAACAAAGATAATTCCTCATGACGTTGTAATAAACAAACCGTGCATAAAGATCAACACACCAAGCGCACTTCTTGCTCAAAGGAGCACCAACGCCATGACGCGGATTCCCAGAAGGGCTACCGCAGCTGGCCCAGACCCTCCTCCAGGCACAGCCGCCCCTCTAGCCCTGAAATGCCCCACCGAGGAGAACGACGAAATTGGTAAGACCATCTCAGCCTACCTCATCATCAGTAGAGTTGAACAGATACTATTACCACACCGGTAGGGATATTATCAGAAGACTTGGTACTATTACCCGGCAAGCGCGATAGGCCTCACGGAAGGCTTCCTATAGGGAACGCGATGGGCCTCACGGAAGCAAGACCATAAAAAAAACCTTCCAAAAAAAAAAAAGGGCCTATCAAAACAAAGGAATTTGTCTCTAGGTGAGATAATTCCCCTCCAGTACTCATCCATGTAAATCTCACCCACCCCCCTCCCCTTCTTCCCCCCTCCCTCCCCTCCTCAATTATCACCTATTTTTCCTCTTATTATCATCATTTATCGGTTATTTTTCTCTCCCGCGATAATGTAGCACAAGTGGGTTGCAGAAAAGATCGTTATGTAACACCCAGACACCGGCCACACCGCCCCGCTCTCAGTTACCTCAGACAGCGAGAGGGGAGGGTTGCCTCTCTCTCGTCTGAGATTATGACCGGGTGGCCAATATCTTCGTTTTTCACCACCCAAATGCTTTTCCCACTTATTTTAGCACTCTTGAAGGTTCATATATACATCATATATGTAAAATAAAAGCATACCGAAAACAAATAATGCTCTATATTGTAAATATAACGAATTCTGTCAGAATCCAAGGCTAGAAATGCACAAATAACTACCCTAGGCCCTAGGTCTATTTCGCGCTTGTCAGGTTAACTGAGAAATTGCCTTGAAGGAGTAAGACACTGGTGGAACTACTCGACGCATTTCTCAAAGGTACCTTGGATTTGATAGTATTCTTGTTGGACCACACTGGTGACCACCCAACATCTTTACATTGCCTTGGTACAGGATTTACTGTAATTAGAGTATGCAATACCGACAAGCGCTCTAGTTCTAGTAAACCTACAAAAATAGTAAGGGTGGTTGGAAGAGCGCAAGACACTGGTGAAACGGCTTCCTTCTCAGCCAGGACTCGTAGTGGAGGGTGCAATGACACTAGTGAAACAACTCCCTACTTAAGTCCTGCAATACGAGAGCGTAAGACACTGGTGAAACGGCTCGTACTCGTATAACCACAACATCTAACATCAAAGTTCTATTAGAGATTCCTGTAGGAAGTTAAGGTCAAGGATTCGTAGTGGAGGGCGTAAGACACTGGTGAAACGACTCCCTACTCAAGTCCTACGATACGATACGAGAGTGTACTACACTGGTGAAATGGCTCGTATTCGTAAAAGACCTCAACCCTGTAGATCTTCAGAAGACCCCAAGGAAGTTTTCGCCAACTCTGCAACCGTCAGATGGCAGGACCACCACCACGGACCAGGTCTTCATCAGGAATACAACGCAGCCGCATCTTCAAAGACTGTCGGAACCTGCCAAAGATCTTCCCCTTGAGACGCCTAGTGGATCCTCGATTGTGCTGTTATATAATTACCTATCCATGTCTGATGTAACATTACACTTATAATCATATGTTACTGTGAAATAGGAATAATCTATGTTTGTACTCTGCGTTATATTATCCTCTATTGTCTTCGTGCTTGTGTTTGTGTTGGTCTCCTTTTCTCCAGTCAAGTAAAAATCTATCTAATTAGTCAATACAACCCCAGTAAAATCCGGGCATAACATTATTATTATTATTATTATTATTATTATTATTATTATTAAGGTAGTAGTAGTAGTAGACATACGTTTTACGTTTTTTACGTTGGAATTAGTTAAAGCCAAATAGATTGCCATTTTTAACAAATATGATCAATACCTAAAATACGATATAAAACACGAGAATATAGATAGTGTCCAGAGCAAGAAAAAAAGAAAACGGAAAGACCAACAGGAACGGGAAGACGCCAGTAGGAAAGAAGGAAGGACAGAAAGACAGTAAATGGGAGATCCACAAGAACGAGAAGCAAAACTAGAGCCCCGAGAAATCAGAACCAGGGAAGTCGACCAAAGCCCTTTAAAATTGACACCTTAACCCCATATCCCTATTACTCGCAGATACCTCGCCTTGGACTACGTTACTGAATGTATGACGTGCCAGGTGAAACCAGCAGAGGGCAGACAGGGTGAAGTCAGAGTAGCTGCCGATTCCTAGGTGCAACGTGATCTGCCCGTACACTGGTCAGTGCAGTCAAACATTATCTAGCCCTATCCAATCTCCTGGTCTATTTCCAAATGCCTGTACACTGGTCAGTGCAAGAAGATACATAGACTTGGAGCTTCCTAAACTGTCCCACTTGCCTAAAGATAGTAAAGGAGGAATTGTATAATAATGACGAGTTGTTAGTACACTTGTCCGTATGACTCTAGTTATTGTGCAGATCCTGGGTAATGACTTACTGCCAGTATACTGGTCCGAGTAGTCTGTCGAGCCCGGTTATTGAGCTTTAACTTGCTACCAGTCTACTGGTCCGTGTAGCCTGCTATAACTCAGCCCCTGGGTAGTGATCCAAACCCTACCGAGAAATTGTTAGGTGGACAGTACACTGGTCCGAGCGGCCTAATAGATTCTCTGGCCATACCCAACTTGGGTATCGATAGTTGTCCAGGCCATATTGACTTCTCCCTTACTCGAGAGAGAAATTGGGTGGTGGACAGTAGGCTACACTGGTCCACGCTGCCTAGTAAGTTCTCTATCCCTCCAGGCTTGGTATCACCAGTACACTGGTCCATATGTAGCCTGAGACTTGAGTATAGGAGTTGCTAGATTACCAGTACACTGATCCGTGTTCCCTAGTAATTTCTCTGATCCCTCTCCCTTACCTCTCAACACCTGGATGGTAAGGAGCCAACTCACAGCCGTGTCAAGACCTGTTAGACGACGTTGTTAAGAGGACCACCCACCACCAACCCTGACGTTGAAGCCACTACAAGGACGAGCACGAGGAAAATCCGTAGATGTTGGACCACGGCACTAGAACGAAGAACTTACCTTGCTGAAGGCTGTATAACTGTATAACAGACCTCCCTTATCACTTGTTAGGCCTCTATAGACGAGGATACAAACCACACATATTTATCGTTATAAAGTAGAATATTTTGTACATGAACTCTTTGTGAGATCACATATGGTAATATTTCACTTTATAGTGGCACACACCCATACAATGATACACATAAAATCAACCCCAGTGACACTATCTTTCCACGCCCGTGACCAAATGACTTGTGATTATTTCATTGTGTTTATACTTTCATTTCATGCTAAATTCATTCGAGAAATGCGTCCGTGACTTGTCTAAATCTATGTGCGAAGACTCCTAAGTGCGCTTTTTAGGATACCAATATATCCGTGATAAGCTCTGATATATGAGAGACACTCAGTGAATTATTTATATATATTTTGTAGATGGATTGGGTGGAGGAAAAACACAGAAAAGATATATGATTCTTTATTCTCTAATCTTTCCGGCTATGTATTACCCATCTTCAGAGAGACTGTCTCTCTGAAGATGGGTAATACATAGCCCAAAACGTTAGCGAATAAAGAATCATAGCTCTTCCCTGTGTTTTTCCTCCACCCAATCCATCTACCTGTCAATATGAATCATTCACATATATTTTGTATGTAATTTCTATTGCTAATTCAAAGGAGCAGTAAATCTCCAGTCTTAATACTTGCAATTAATCTTAGCTCCGGTGTATATCATATTCAATTCCATAACCATGATGTTGTGTATGGTATTTTATGCCATTATATGTGTGAACCATTAGCCAAGTAAGCCATCATATGTTGTTATATATATTGAATATAATAACTATATACAGTATGTACTCCTGTGTTGTCCTTACACCTCTGCATGTATGTGTGTGTGTCTGTGTGTGGATTCCTTCTCTGCCACACAGTTAAGTTAGGATCCACCTTTTATCCAGTAAACCCAGGAAAAAGCCTGGTATAACAAACCCCAAATGATGAGATATAGGCTATCTGTGTTTATTAATATATACGTATATACAGTACAAGTTCTACCATTTAGGAGTAATGAATACAATGTACTGCTTGCAAATATATACTGTACTATATTGTATACTCAAGCAAAACAATAGTCTATAATTATGTACCTGTATGTATATATATAAAAATTATATATACTCATATTAACTATAAATCTAGTACATTCTATATTGCACATGTTCCGTCCCTCTCTGAGATTGTATTTGTGACAGAACAAATAGTATTGATGAATTAGGAGAGTTCCTTGTTATGCAGTAGTTAATTCACCTTCTTATGAAACTGTTAAGATACTACACTCAAATTTCAATTATACTATTTTGTCTTCCATAAATACAATCTCAGAGGTAAACGGAACTTGTGCAGGGAACTGTAAGCCTACAATGTAAGGAGACCGTGAATGTTTCGGTTACTGTATTACAAATACTTGTATGTTAATATAGTTACAGGTAAATTTTATATTTGTTTTGAGTGGCATGGAAACTATAATTATAGGCTACTGTACATTATGTAATGTTGTATTGAACACATAAATGGTACTTAGAACCGTATTAAACATTATATATTAATTTCACTCTGCGCGGAAATTAATATTCCGAATTATTTGGATAATGCGGAAATTCGGAATACAATTTCACACTTCGTCTTCCCACACTTTAAATTCCTCGTTTGGTGACGTATTTCCGCATTCTGGCAGCCCTGTCCCAGTCAAGTCAAATTGAGTAGTGACAGGGGGTTAGGGGGAAGTGGGGATAGGACAAGAATTAGTTGGATGAAGTGAATTTTAGCAGGAGAAAAAGGTGTCCAGGCTTAACTGGAGCTGCCTGAGGGTTTTCCTGATTTAGCTGCTAAAGAGACTGGCCAGGGCAAGGTCGACAGGGGCGCGTTGGGGATGACTCCTTGCTGGCTTGGGTATCATCTGCCATGCCATTCCGACATGTCTGTTCGGGGCCCCTGTCTCACAGAAAGTATGCTTATATACCCTTCGCTCACCTGGCTCTGATACCAACCTCTCGAACTGCATTAATCTCAACTCATTATATACTTGCTGAATTAAAGTATTACTTTTACCAAGAACTCTATGATATAATCTTGTAAACATTACTTATGATTAGAAAAGCCAAATACATTATTACCTAGTTATAATCAATATCATTCGTACGTCAGGCAACGAAGGAGACAAAGGGAGTTGGGGGAAAGGGGGGGGGGGGAAGGGGGAACATGAGTGGAAGCAAGGGTGCAGTAGGATAGGGGGGAGAATGGAATGTGGAAGAAAATGGGGGGGGGGGAGAGAACTGCCTGCACTACCATCACGCTCTGAACCGTACACTTTTGAACAAAAAAATCTTCCTATATAAGATACTAATCTGTCTACAGGTCGAATTAATTATACCGGGCTCATAACATTGCATACGATGTTCAATCATAAATAATTAAAGATCGCATCCGCCATAACTAGCACAAAACCTCAATTACAACCAGTGGCACTTGAATGAAAGAGAAATCGCTAACATTTATAAATAGTTGCAGAGCATATTCATAGTACTCACGAACATATGTAAAAACATGAATTATATAACCCATATAGGTAATAATAAAATCATATGTTTATCATAATTATATTATATTACGCCCACCTTATGAAAGAGGAAAATAATGTCTTCCACTGAAATTACTCCAAGAAACTAAAAAACTAAAACAGAATTTAAATGATTATCGGTATATGAATATACGTAAATAAAATTAAGATGTTTGAGTTACTGTATAGCCTACTATATTATAGTAGGCTATACAGTAACTCAAACATGCAAAGCATCGAAGACAATTACAGTTAATATTTGCATGTTATATAGATTACAAAACAATCAATGTCTTTTAACCCTTACAGATCGGGGTCAGACTTAAGTCCGGTTCCAATTTGCAGCAAGCTAGGAGCATTATTAAAGCTTTTAAAGGGTTAAAATCGAGTGCAAATGGCCGGGAGGGCAGCGGGCCAGACAGCCGACTCCCAGGGCTTACCGCCGCCCATTAACTCATGTTCCCTGTGTTCTCGAGAGGCCGGCAGTGTAGCCAGTAGTGAGCATAGCTGGGAAAAATATGCCTTTATAGGCTAAACTCCCATGTTACTGGCATCACTCTATGAGAACCATGAGTGCTACATAGCTCGTTCTGGTCTCATTTTGAAGCTTTTAGCGCCTAGGTTTTTGCTAAATTTTTTTTTTTTCATGCAGATACTTGATTTATCATGCAGGAGGGCCTGAATATGCCCAAATAAGCCCAAAACCCCCCGCTAGACAAGGGTTAAGATGACACTAAGATCATCAATTGCCTAAGGAAGGAACATATAAACCTATATGTAGCGGGCGATTTATCGTTGAGGCACTGAGCGGAATGGTTAGGGTTAACTTATTATCTTACCTCAATATTTCCTGTACGTTGTAATGAACTCTGTAGTAATCTGGAACCACTGGAAATATGTAGGAAGGTTTTAAAATAAACAAGCACGGGGCTTTGTTTGGTTTATTTAACAGCAAAATATATGTCTTTAACCCTTAATCCTAATTTTGAGATATTAGAATATATTACACTAGAAATGTAATTATAAAGTACTTCTTAATGTGGTGTATACTCGATGTTGAGTGTGTACTAAGATAAGTACTCTACTTAATACTTAGTGATAACACTTTAATAATAGCAATCTAGAACTATGAGCTGTTTTCCAAGTAATAATGATCTTCCTGTAAAGAGAGAGAACACATGATTAGAAGAAAATCACTAGAACACTTATATATCACTGCATACTTGTATGTCACTTATAAGGTACTTCTACACTTATACAGGTCACTAGTCTTACCCAGAGGGCTGGAGAGAGATACCCTCCTTAGGGTGTGGTGGTGTGCTGACTGACTCGCCCTCTGCCTCTTGAGGGAGGGGCGCGGTTCAGCAACACCATGTGACAACTGGATGTGACAAAGTTGCTAGCAATTACTTCTCGATATCTTGGCAATGGAAGTGTGATACCATTTGGTGATCGTGGGATCCGTGCTTGCCTTAGCTGAGTGGAAAGTTACCAGCTTCTATTATGATGGTGTGAGCTTCTATAGGGAGATCACACCAACACACTTACAGTTGTTTTTAAAAGGTAGTTATAATGGTGTGAGTTATATATGTGATTATATGGTTTATCTTAGGAGTGTACAGTCGCTCAAAATGCGCTGTTACACCGCTCGGCCACGTCAGCTGAGGCCCTCCTCAGGTTGTAGGAAAGAATAACTCATATATATCTAGATACACATCGAATCATTCCTATGACTTATCTAACCCTGTACCCAGTGTATAGCAATGCCAATGAAAGTGTGATAATGGTGAGGACCAAAACTTACACGTTAGCATTAACAGGTGCTTAAATTTTACCTCATGCCCAAACAACAGGTGATCAACCCTGAACGGAAGACGAAGGGAGAGACTTACTAGGATAAGGTTGTTGACGAGAGTCATGGAAGGGGGTTAGTGTAGTAGGAAAAATGATTTCCTGATTAATTAATAAAACTAAGGTTAGTAGTACTCTGAAGAATTTATGAACTTCATGAGGTTTAAAGAATTATCTGTGAAAAGAATATGTTAATAGGAATGAACTCTGAGAAGAGGTTAGTTATCAAGGCAATAAGTTGATGATAAGGAAGCGTGAAGATTAGTGAAATCCTTAAATCGCAGTGAACAGGTGCCTGACACATCCCATGATTATTAACTATTACTCTAAATCTAAACTATGAACCAGTCAGTCACAGATGCTTGAGTCAAGGTAAGGTCGCATGCATTTATGTCCGGGGACAGAGGGAAAACACATACTCAGGACGCACAGACAGGGGAAGATACGAGGACCTACATGAATAAAGGCGTCTTTGTTTGTCTTAGTCACAAGTTAAAGTTCGTCGGGGACGAGCAACATGTCTGCTGTTTCAGTAAAGGTTAGTAATCATCCGTGTAAAAGAAACGGGAACGGCATAATCCTTCAGTCATTGTTAAATGTGAGGACTGGAACTGAATGTGGGCTAAAATGGTGAGTGGAATAACTGTATCTATTTATGAGAAATAGAGTATACAATTTTCTTACTTAAAAGCGGAAACAGGGCAAACTGTCCCTTCTCTATGGCTGATGCTGTACGTACGGAGATGAGCAACAGGCAGTAGATCAATGATGATCCATCTCTGATAACACCATACTCAATGAATTCATCACATTCGTCTTACTTGTGAGTCGTACATCTATACTTTTGAGTCTTACATCTAGAATTCTAGACTCTATAGAGCTTTTGCTGCAGTCTCCAGGACAGTGAGTCTCTTTCTTAGCTCTTGTACTTCAGAAGCGTGGGCTGTTCTAAAGAGCTCATAGGAGGGTAGGTCAGCAAATACAACAGTCCTCTCATCGCACGTGTGTGAGTGCGAGTGTCTGGTTACCTGGGAAAGTCATCAGGTAGAACCAAAATGAATCATCCAGAGATTACGATTTAATACGAGCCACGTTAAACGGGAAACGTAAGTGTAAGTCGCAATCACCAGGCATCATCTGATTAGTTAGTAGGGAACACACTAACCAGGTCATCTTTCTCTGGAGAAAGGGTATTATTCTACTCGTAGGGTTTCTAATAGAATACTTCACTCGCCCTGTAGGATGTACGTGGGGAGTGGCTTGCTCTGTCAGTTATATGACGTTAACAGAACGAAGATTTGTATTGATTACTTCACTCTCTAGCTAGAGTGGTCTTACTTGAGTGGTCTCACTTTACTCTCTGTCTAGAGTGGTTCTACCTACTCAACTTATTACAACTGAATTTGAAAGTTGTTTTTAGAATGCTCTGTTTAGCAAAAATAAGCTTCCGCCTATACTCGTTTGTCAATGCGGAGTAAGTTGTGGTAGGTGCATTTGGCTGCACCGCTGAAAGTTATGGTTCAGGTATAGTATGGCCATCTACGGAGAGCTCTGGGTTCCTCCGTTTTAACCTGTCACCATCGATTACTTCTACCTTGTTTGTGGTAGGGTCTCGAACCTCATACTTGTTACCGGATGCTGTGTCCGTAATGACATAGGGTCCATTATACTTTGGCGAGAGCTTAGACATTCTCGTCGGATCTAGGCACATTGCTTTGTGACCTACGTCAGGACAGTTTGGTGTGTCCTTTTATGCTATTTCCTTATCATTTGAGTCAGGGATGTCTGTAAATGATCTCGGATTTGCTGGTGGATCTTGCTGAAAACTTTGAAGTATCTCTTAGCGTCTAATTTGACTTGATAAGAATAATCTAGAGGAATATAGATTTCTGCCTAGCTTAGCTGTTGCCAGAGTTTACGTCAGAATCTTGTCTTTACCCTCAGAAGATAGTCTGTTATACCTGTCTGTAGGTTTTGGAAGACTCTTCAAGGTAATGTAAAGCCTTTTAGGTTTACCTTTACTTCTAGATTATGTTTAGGTTTACATGATGTTCAAAGATTTCAAAGATAGCTATGATAGCTGAGGTACTTTGCAGTCAACTAGTCCAATTTAAAATGGGAGCTGTTGTGCAAACACATGCTTTCTCAAGTAGATATTGTTACGGCTGGATCGGCAATACATATTCGGGATTCTTGATCGTAGGACAGAAATGGCTTAAGTGACAACGACACGCTCGATTCCAGTCCCAAATACTATATGCTCCAGACAACAAAAGCACCAACGCCCTACAGAGTTATCGTCTACGGTAACGAGGTACCTTAACTCGGCGAAAGTGTACAACAGGGGTAGGCTATGAGGCTAAACTCCCTCAGACATTTATAGGTTACGTTATTACTAAAGAAATGCAATACTCAAGAAACTACGTTAATATTAAGCCTCTAATAATGTAGAATAGAAGCAGGCTAAAGGTATGACAGTGAAATGCTAAATGACAAATGTACACGCCTACTTGAAAGCACGCTAACTGTCCCCTACTAACATGCACTAGCATGTAGCATACAAGATGTTCATGATCCAGTAGATACCTAATAATACACATGGGAGGAACATAAACAGTAGTCACTTATTATAATAATGAATCTATACTTGGAATAACTAAAAGGTTGCAGGCAACAGTACTGCGCCGGTAGCCTACTACCGCATAGGCTACTTCGCTTCTCTCACTCTGTCTCCCCTCCGAGTCCGTATGCGCCCTACGCAACAGAACTCCGGACACAGCAGCAAAACGACAGTGCAGTTAATTGATACATGAAAGTATTAATAGTGTTGTCTTGTGTGTGAGTAATGTGTATTGTAAAGTGTTATAGATATATACTTAAAGAGAGCTGCAATGCATAGTAAAATAAAGATATATCCCACTCATCATCCCCATGTGTTCTAGCTAGAAGGCCAAGTCACAGGAACAACGAGTCCCAGCACCGAAAGCGAGAACCCAGGAGAAGACTGTAGAGAACACAAGGACAGATAAATTACGTTACTCTACTATACCGGCACTACGAGCGAGCTGTAGTCTCGGGTGCTACACTCGCTCCTGGCTCGGTATGCAAATCAAGGCTAAGTCCTCGTCCCTCTACAGACAACTCCTGGGCATGGTCGGGCTCTTACACATGGCACCAGTCTAGTCACAAATGGGATGATGAGCAGGGCATATAACTCGTGAACATGTAGAACGTTCACCAACTATCCTCATCAAGAAGATCGCTGTTCACATTAACCCCTTAAATCTAATACATGTAAATATATGCTTGTCCTAAGAGTAATACGAGAGGTGAGTGCTGAAACTCCTTTAGGACCTCAAGGGAAGGTTATGCATTTAAATAGAGAGAAGAATGAAATGAGAGTAATGTCGTCAGAGAGAAAGAGTGCAACCGTGAGAAGTGGGGAGAGAGAGCAAGGGATGTTAGAATCTCAAAGGTTCTAGGCAACCTAGTCCAGGAACACACAGCCAACCTCCAGGCAGTGTGCTGTACGACAACATGGGCCCAGCCCAGGCAGGCAACAATGGACTACCAACCCTATCGCGCCTAGCTATAAGGGCAAGGCTGCCAACCAGTCCATACGTCTGGCAACCACCCGGCCGGCAGCGCGGCGTGTTGCTACCCTCTTGCTCTGAAGCCCAACTCACTCTCTCTCTCTGAATTCCCATTATCCTATCTATCAACTTCTCTATTGATACTACATATTAAATGGAAGGTCTCGACATGGCTTAAAACAAAACCCACCACTGGTTAGCACATGACGAGACCTTTGCAGAGATACAAAGAACATAGTTATAAGTTGTCACACTCAATATACATAGCGGCTGACGGTAGCCAGATCACGGGCGGTACAGTGGAGTACCAAGGAGTACAATCAGGTTGCGTTGCCCAGCACTGGGGTGCGTCACAGCCCCCCCAAGATTTTAGATAATCGACCTTAGAAGCATTATCAAAATCTGACAGGCAACCAACCGACCTGCTACCCTTAGCTGCCACTAATTGCAAAAGGTGCACAACAACTGAAGTGTGAATTATACATAAAACACAATATTGCATGCATCATGCTACAACAATAAAGAGTTACAAAACTAAAAAAAAAGAAAGAGTTTTCTCGTTTATTTTATTGTTTTATAATCTTTTTGGACGGCGTTATGATAGCCTAATTTTACTCCTGCTCAACCCACACACCGTGCACGACTATCTTGGATCATCAACCCTTGATAGACAATCTGCTATCACGTTCTCACTCCCGGCAATATGCTGAATGTTGAGATTATACTCTTGGAGCATTAGGGACCACCTGGTCAACCGCATATTCCGATTGTGAAACTGATTTAGGAATTTCAAGGGATGATGGTCCGTATAAATCGTCACTACCGGGCCGTAGGCTGGAACATAAACTTCGAAATGTTTGAGCGACAAAACGATAGCCAGAAGCTCCTTCTCTATAGTCGAGTAATTCCTTTGTGCCGAATTAAACTTGCGAGAAAAGAAGCTCACTGGGTGTTCCAAGCCCTCGGAATCAGTCTGCAGTAACACTGCCCCGGCACCCACACCGCTGGCATCAGTCGCCAGCTGAAAACTCCTGGAGAAGTCTGGGGCCCTCAAAATCGGATGTGTACACAGCAGGTGCTTGACTAGGTCGAAAGCCCTCTGACACTCCACAGCCCAACAGAACTTCACTGACTTCGACAGTAGATCAGTTAACGGTGCTAAGACAGTAGAGTATCCCCGGATGAAGCGCCTATAATAGCCTATCATACCTAGGAACCGCATGACCTGGCGCTTAGTGGTGGGCCTGGGAAACATATTGATAGCCTGTATCTTGCTCAGGGGGGGGCACACCCGGCCTAACCCGACCACAAAGCCAAGATACTGCACCGTAGCCTTTACAAACTCGCACTTCCTCAGGTTCACCACCAGCCCAGCATCGTGCAACTTCCTAAACAGGGTCTCTAAGTGCCTTAGGTGATTTTCAAAATCGTCATCATATACTATCACGTCATCAAGGTAGACCGTGCAGTTAGGGATTTCGTCACAAATATCGTTCATCAGGTTTTGAAACGTGGCAGGTGCGTTCTTAAGCCCATAAGGCATTACGTTACATTGGTAGGTCTTGCCATCTACCACAAAACCACAAACTTGCTTAGCTCGGTCCGACAGGGGTACTTGCCAGTAGCCTTTTACAAGATCAATTTTAGTAAGGTACTTTGCATTCCCTATCTTGTCCACGCTGTCGTCAACTCGAGGCAAAGGGTAAGGGTTGGTGGTGGTCAAGCCATTTAGCCTACGAAAATCTATGCAGAACCGCACCTTGCCGTCAGGTTTTGGCTGCAACGTGACAGGTGATGTCCACTTCACATAACCTTCAGTGATCATCCCTCTCTCAACCATGTACTTTAACTCCTCCCGTAAAGCTGGCAACTTTACCGGGGGCACACGGTAGGGCACTGACTTGAAGGGCACATTATCACCGACGTCCACGTCGTGCGTTACCTGAGTAGTGAGACCTGGGTGTTCGGCGAAAACAGAGGGGTATGACCTGAACAGGCCTAGGACAGCAGCACCCTGGTGCTCAGGCAGGTGACTTACAGCTTGCCTAGCCTCTTGTTCATTATTCCCCGCCCACTGTTCCGCGGAAATGACACAGTCCCAGCTATCCTCCTCAGCAGCATGACTGTCCCCACCTCCTTCTCCACCCTGGCCGCTGCAGGCCAGCACAGGGACAGTGAGAGGCTCTGAGGGGCGTCTCACATACTCTTTCATGAGGTTAACATGACATAACTGATGTTTTTTCCTACGGTCAGGTGTTGCAACGAGATAATCAAGCTCGGACAGTTTCTTAGCCACCACATACGGCCCAATGAACTTGGCAGAAAGGGGGTGTCCAGGCAAAGGTAAAAGCAACATTACCTCCTGACCCACCGAAAACTCCCGAAGCTTCACCTTGGCGTCATACTGGTGCTTCATGACCGCCTGTGCATTAACCAAGTTATTACCTGCCGCTGCCATGCAACCTATAAGTCTCTCCCGGCTCGCATCCCCATCTTCCTCCAACTCTATGGCACCATTGCTATAACGAGCTAGGCTAGCGTCTTGCAGCTGCTGCTCACTAATGTCCCCGGGCGTCAATGCATCAAGATGGTTTTGTAATAAGACATTACCCCGGCTAGTAGGCTCTACTGCCTTAGTGGCTCTCGCTACAGCTCTTGCCTCACGCAAAGTCTTACCCAACTCTGCCTTGTTACACACCATCTCTGGGCCAGAGTCAACTCCCGTGTTTATTATAGGTCCAAGTACCGAATCACCGAGAAGTGCAGCAGAATCAATGTCCCTTTTCCTGCCCTTAGCAACCTTCTCCTGATCCTTCCTCCACTGTCCCCGAGGTTGAGTGCTAGGCTGTGCAGGAGTCGCAGAGCGAGATCGGGTTACCACACAGGCCATCTCATCCTGTTGGCACCTCCCAACCCATTCCCGATTCTCACCATCCACGTCGGCCGCCCTCTCGGCAACGACTAAGGGTGGAGTCCCGGAAGTGGGCACCGCAAAGTCGTTGCCGAGAAGAAGGTCGACGCCCTCAACTGGCAAACACTCAACGATCCCTACATCCAGCTCCCTGCACACCTCTCCCACTCTCAACTCCAACCTCACAAGTGGGTATGACCTCGTAGCATTTATACCCTGCACCACAACAACTCTGGCCGCATTTATCGGTTTCCCTGTGAAGTTCCTCAACAAAGTTTGCGAAGCCCCCGTATCCCTCAACAAGTCAACCCTCCGTAGTTCACTCCCCCAGCTCACAAACCCGTGTCCCCGATGGCTACAGAAAGTGTCCCGGACAGGTGTCGAGCCTTCCGTACGCTTCTTTACCGCGTGTGCCTCAGCTGCTGACAACCTACCCCGGGCAGTTGCTGCAGCCTTCAGAGACACACCGATACTGTGAACCAATGACACCGGCTTAGCGGGAGTGTTACTAGGGCACTCACGTGAATAATGGCCTAGCTTCTGACATTTGTAACATTTCACATCCCCAATGGGCTTCTTCCCTTGTGCGGGCGAAGAAGGGGCCTGACCTTTAGTAAACGGGAGAGGCTTGTGTTTGTAGGTGTTATTAGGTGCAATGCTTTTAGTGTGGTTATGTGTGTCATAGGATTTGTTATTATCGAAAACTCTGGTGGGTGGGGTATAGCGCCCCTTCTGCCCTGACTCAGCCCTCTGAGCGGCACCGCAACCACGAATCAATGATAATCTGAGGTCTGCCATCTTGGCAGCCTCCTCTACTGTCTTGGGACATTTTTCCTTAATGTTCAGCGTTAGATCGGTTCCAGTACATTTGTAAAA
Organism: Paralithodes platypus; assembly: GCA_032716605.1. Lineage (NCBI taxonomy): Eukaryota > Metazoa > Arthropoda > Malacostraca > Decapoda > Lithodidae > Paralithodes > Paralithodes platypus. The sequence continues at coordinate 27,189,600 of CM064507.1, read as the reverse complement.
CTGTTCCAGATAGAAAAGTTGCTTAATTTCCTCAGCCGACTCTGCGTGCTCGGACCGAAACCAGTTATTACCTGCATCTATTAAGTCCCGTGCGTGCTCCATAAAACTGACGTCGCTCTTCTTATTCACGCCACGGAACTTCAATCTATAAGTTTCGGGTTGCAGTTCGTAGGCCCGGAGCACAGCCTCCTTCACCAGTCCATACACGACACTCTCGTCCAGTGACAGTGCATCGTAGGCTTTCAACCCCTTACCCACTAGACGTGATGAAACTAATGCTGCCCATTTAACCTCCGGCCAGTCATACTCACGACACTTCTTTTCGAAACGAGCAAAAAACTCAGTCACTGCTGTCTCATCAAATGCGGGTACTAACTTAATTAAATGCGAAAGTGAGTCTGTAACCCGGTGCCCACCACCGAGATGACGCCCCGTGGTCTCTACTCTAGACTTCTCGACATCCATTTCAGCCTGGTACCTGGTTGCATCCTGATTGGCTTGGATTCTAGCAACCTCTATGCGTTCTATACTAGCCTGTTGTATCTGAGTCTCCTGCAGCTTAAACTTAGCTAGTTCTAGCTGAAATAACATCTCAGGAGACAGGCCTGGGGGGGGAGAGCACAAAATGGGGGATCCACACCGAGACGTGTTTACGGGTAAGCCAGCTTGCCATTGAGAACCCTCCTGCTGCATCGTGCTAAGACTCGCTGGCTGAGGGCCCAGCTCAGGGGTAGAGTGGAATGGAGGCTTGGAGGGAACCCCCCAAGACCCCACTCCACCCACCGCCCCATCGCCATCACCCAACAAACATGCCACCAAATTCTTCTTGGGCCAACTGTCAGGACAGTCCCGCCCCAAAACCGTGGCTAAACAGCGAAGACCGTAACAATCAATAGCCTGCAGGCGCTGTTCGGTCAAAGGTGTCTGCAAAAATGCCCGGGCATCCCTCTCTCCACTTATAACACTCCCCTCCCTAAATATCTGCTGTACTTGCTGGTCACTAGGCTGTACCGTGTTATCCTCCCCCGTAAATGATGAGTCATTAGACATAGTGCTGGTTATACAATTGCTGTTCATAAACAAAAAAAAGTGCTTATTACTAATTGCAGTCTCGACTCACAAAATGTTAAAGATGCTTGAATGACTCTACTCTAGACACCTAACGAAACAATCTGCAAGTCCACCAATACAATAATGACACAATAAAAATTCCTCCAATATGCAAGAAAATTCTAGCCAGCTCTACTAGGTAGCATAGAATAGTTCTCCAAAAAACATGTGATAGGATACTACTGAATCTTGTGCAAGGTCGCCATTTTGTTACGGCTGGATCGGCAATACATATTCGGGATTCTTGATCGTAGGACAGAAATGGCTTAAGTGACAACGACACGCTCGATTCCAGTCCCAAATACTATATGCTCCAGACAACAAAAGCACCAACGCCCTACAGAGTTATCGTCTACGGTAACGAGGTACCTTAACTCGGCGAAAGTGTACAACAGGGGTAGGCTATGAGGCTAAACTCCCTCAGACATTTATAGGTTACGTTATTACTAAAGAAATGCAATACTCAAGAAACTACGTTAATATTAAGCCTCTAATAATGTAGAATAGAAGCAGGCTAAAGGTATGACAGTGAAATGCTAAATGACAAATGTACACGCCTACTTGAAAGCGCGTGCACTACACTAACTGTCCCCTACTAACATGCACTAGCATGTAGCATACAAGATGTTCATGATCCAGTAGATACCTAATAATACACATGGGAGGAACATAAACAGTAGTCACTTATTATAATAATGAATCTATACTTGGAATAACTAAAAGGTTGCAGGCAACAGTACTGCGCCGGTAGCCTACTACCGCATAGGCTACTTCGCTTCTCTCACTCTGTCTCCCCTCCGAGTCCGTATGCGCCCTACGCAACAGAACTCCGGACACAGCAGCAAAACGACAGTGCAGTTAATTGATACATGAAAGTATTAATAGTGTTGTCTTGTGTGTGAGTAATGTGTATTGTAAAGTGTTATAGATATATACTTAAAGAGAGCTGCAATGCATAGTAAAATAAAGATATATCCCACTCATCATCCCCATGTGTTCTAGCTAGCAGGCCAAGTCACAGGAACAACGAGTCCCAGCACCGAAAGCGAGAACCCAGGAGAAGACTGTAGAGAACACAAGGACAGATAAATTACGTTACTCTACTATACCGGCACTACGAGCGAGCTGTAGTCTCGGGTGCTACACTCGCTCCTGGCTCGGTATGCAAATCAAGGCTAAGTCCTCGTCCCTCTACAGACAACTCCTGGGCATGGTCGGGCTCTTACACATGGCACCAGTCTAGTCACAAATGGGATGATGAGCAGGGCATATAACTCGTGAACATGTAGAACGTTCACCAACTATCCACATCAAGAAGATCGCTGTTCACATTAACCCCTTAAATCTAATACATGTAAATATATGCTTGTCCTAAGAGTAATACGAGAGGTGAGTGCTGAAACTCCTTTAGGACCTCAAGGGAAGGTTATGCATTTAAATAGAGAGAAGAATGAAATGAGAGTAATGTCGTCAGAGAGAAAGAGTGCAACCGTGAGAAGTGGGGAGAGAGAGCAAGGGATGTTAGAATCTCAAAGGTTCTAGGCAACCTAGTCCAGGAACACACAGCCAACCTCCAGGCAGTGTGCTGTACGACAACATGGGCCCAGCCCAGGCAGGCAACAATGGACTACCAACCCTATCGCGCCTAGCTATAAGGGCAAGGCTGCCAACCAGTCCATACGTCTGGCAACCACCCGGCCGGCAGCGCGGCGTGTTGCTACCCTCTTGCTCTGAAGCCCAACTCACTCTCTCTCTCTGAATTCCCATTATCCTATCTATCAACTTCTCTATTGATACTACATATTAAATGGAAGGTCTCGACATGGCTTAAAACAAAACCCACCACTGGTTAGCACATGACGAGACCTTTGCAGAGATACAAAGAACATAGTTATAAGTTGTCACACTCAATATACATAGCGGCTGACGGTAGCCAGATCACGGGCGGTACAGTGGAGTACCAAGGAGTACAATCAGGTTGCGTTGCCCAGCACTGGGGTGCGTCACAATATCACTCATTGATTCTTTCACATTGTGCTTGGTTTCCATCCTGTGTTTGGCTAGAATGTGCCGAGGAGAGGAATAGCGAACAAGTGAGTAATGTACGAGCCTGTTGGTAATTTGGTGTGTTGCATCCATCTTTAAGCAGGAATAGGACAAACTAGTCTGAAGATTATATTCAACACAAACCAGCTGGTACTGCTTACATCTGGTGTCACCTGGGGCAATCAGCAATTCCAAAGAAACAGTGTCAAATGGATGTGAAGCCTTCAGGTATTCCAGGAGTGTCACAGGTTATCTTTTGGCAAGGTGTTGTTTACTATCCTTCTTAATAGTTTTCCAGTAGGAGCTTACGTATTGGATATTTAGTGGTTCTAATCTTGCTCGTCTTTCACTTGGCGTCTTTTTAGGTCGGTAACGAGAACACCGGGGCAACTTGCACAATCATGGAGAGTGCGTTGGCTGCTATGTTAGCTCTTACCCATAATACTAGAAGATACCGGTTAATCCTGGTGACTCCGCGGCAACTTCAGCAAATCCACTGATACAGTGTCGAATGGAAGTGAAGGCGTAGGATAATCCAAGATTGGTGCGGTTCCATCATGTGTCGGGTTAGCTGTAGGAATGTCTCTTACCACCGCTTTAGTCTGCCAGTGAGAAGTTATCACCTTTGAGTACCTTCTTGTCCTTGCCTGTCTGTCTGAGTAGAGGTCAAAGGAAGGCTCAAGGCTAATATTTCACGAAGGTTACGACTCCCAAGATGTTACAAGGGTTAACCTTTCCGTTTTGTGATATCTAGTCTCTACGTTTATTTAACACTTTCCTTATGTAACCAATGACTAACATCTTGACTTTGTCACTTGGCATTTTGAATGTTGTACAGAGCTCTTGTGAAAAGAGTTGTGTGTACGAGTGAGAATGTTGAGCATGTTTTGACTGGAATTTAGGCAAGCTTTATGGATGAGCCCTGCCTCTTAAGACTTGGAAACATCTTATTACTATTCTAACCTTAAGTTTGTATTTTAAGTGCGACTTTAGAAAGGTAAATAACTGCACAGATCATACTATTCGATGAGAAACCTCTCTGCTCGACTCGAGATTGGCTTACTTGGACATCTCAGATACTGATCATGAATGTACAGTCAAGTCTTCTGGTGTCTATCCTTGAGGTGATGGAGTTCCACTTAAGAAAAACTTAGAACTTTTTTTAGTTACTTTGAAAAACATTATTCCCCTTATTCCTATGTCGTGTAGGAGTTCTGATGGATCAGACTGTGGGAAGTATTTCCTTAACTTGGCTAGAATATGCTGTGTGGTTGACTTTGTGGCGATCAACCACCTAAAACTGTCTTGTTCTTGGTTACCAATCGGGTTGGTGACAACCAAAAGAAGAACGTGTGTTTTAGACTTACCTAGGATTACTTTGAGGGCTATGTAGTGCTTTGGTTAAATTCTTTAGTGTTGTTAGTCGTACACTGCGGAAGGCGACTACAATCCTAAGTCTAGATCTTCGTAGCTTCAGGAGAATGTTTACTTATGCGCTGAAAATACCTGAGTAGATGCGCAAGTCATTCTATAACTCTACGGCGTTTCATATCCTCTACAGGGTTTGCCTGCAGGATGTGTTAGTACAAAATGGATCTGGATGCCGTTGGTAATGTACTTACTTGTGCTGTAAAAGGTCTTTCTACATCGGCTATAACTTTCGGGTAGTGTTCTGGAAGGCATACCCTATTCCTCTCACAATTCCGTTCTCTTCCGGATACTACTAAGGGAAACTATCCATGAAACCCAATTGGAAGGTGTGCACCTTCTTTAGTACGAATCCTTCTGAGCTGTGGATACGAGTGAGAGTAATCTTGGTTTGCAATATGGCTCTTGATCCTAGCACTCTTAGGATCTTGCAGATGAAACTGGACATGCTTGTTGACACAGTCGCTGCTATAATGATCGAATGCAGGAAAGAACGCGTAATGCGTGTTGTGTATGTACTTCGAGAGTGTTGACCCAACTGAGACTTATGCACCATCGACTTGGAAAAGCTTCCAAGGATGCGTAAACTAACTGCCCATGCTTGTTGGAACAGCTGTTACTAAATCGGTGCTGGGGATAAATCAGATCGAACACAGTACTGAGTACCGGAACAACTATGGGTGAAGTTTAATCTGTGAGACTTCATGTTGATGTGGTTATCCTTCAGATTCATTATGTCTTGGACATATATGATTTGTGCTTGTGCGGAACCTTTCTTTGCTTAGGTGCTTCTGCTACGCAAACTATCTGTGAGTTTCGTAGGAGACCTGTGTCAAAAGGTGTCTACCGCCACAAGAATGTATTGGGGACTACGTGTGGGACCTTGGTGTGAGGCTTAATCCACCACGTAAAACTGGCTTAGTCACGTATAACCTTAGTGTAAGGTGTTGATTGTGACACAAAATGTCGACCGTGGATGGGTCTTGTTCTCTGCGACTCAGGGGAGTTTGTACTGCAGAGGGTCTGCCAATTTTAGTCTTGGAACTAAAGGATCTGACACGCTGGTAGGGACCAGAATCGCGAAGGAGGCGACTTATCTTGTCTCTTGGTCTACTCGGGGTGTCTACACGAGGGCAATACTTTGTGTCATGTCCATACGGAGTTTCACAAACGATGCGGTATCCCCTTCGTGTAGGTCTTTCTCGATGCTTTTGGCGAGGGTTCCGTTGTGGTTTTCCTGCCCTACGAGGATTTGTATGCACTCATGATTTGCGTTGTGACTTTTGTTTCCGCTGTGGGAGTAACTGTGGATGGTGTTTCCAGCAATTTGTTTTTGTATGACCAACTTTATGGCAGTGGCCACACTTCTTAGGAATTGTACCAGTTCTTCTCGGAGGCGAAGGCGTCAGACTAGATCTGCGACTCGCCCCGCAAGAGTGGTTTCTCCTTGCATTATGATTGCAGTAAGTACATACTGTCTGTGATACTGTCACTATCTCACGAGCTCTTCTTGGATTGGCAAGAGGAATTAGCTCGGGGTCTGGTCTACGAGCTCTTCTTGGCTTGCCAAGAGCAATTTGCTTGGGATTTTTGTTGGGGTGGAGCCTTGGCACCAACTTGAGAAGAGATGCGGGAACAGTCTCTGCTGTAGCGCCTGGAATCTCGGGAGCTGGGTCCGACGAGGTCTCAGAAGCAGTATCTGTGTCCGCAGCAATGCTTGCATCAGTGTCCCAAGGTGACTCCGGGGACTCCGGGATAATCTCTAAACCTGGATGAGACCTTGGAGTTTGGTTAGCGACTGGGGTGATGGATTTCCTTGACTGGTGACCATCGTGACTTCCAGTGCTAGCGAAGTTTGCGAGTTTTACCCATAAATCCTCGTAGCTTGATGTCTGAAATGGAGTGGTTGCTTGAGCGAGGTCGATAGCAGTTCCTGGCTTCAGATGTAACCGGACAAAGGCAATTTTGTTTACGGCCTTTTTGATGTTACGGGATTTCATGTACTCGTCTATTCTGTGTAGGAAAGAAAACGGTCCAGCTGGGTAGTTAGGACAATTCTTCCCAGAAAACATAGGCAAGTGCAAGCTGTGTCTGATCATCCACGTGAGGATTGCCTCTGGCTGTAGCTGTAGTGATAGCTGGCATAGCTGTAGCTGTCATAGCTGTAGCAGGAGCTGTAGCTGTAGTTGTAGCTGTGATAGCTTTGAGTGTACTAAGTTCTTCTGAAAACGTCTCTACACTTGCCTCTATCTAACTTACCCTAGTCCTGGAAATTTATAAATATTAAACTTACCTTTGAAATGCAGGTGTTGTACACTAGTCTTTTTACAAATATTTAAAGTGTCGGACGTTCGTAGGGGAAAAATTCTGATAAGTGCATGGCACAGTCTCAGAATAACATAACCTTGGTGCCTGGGCGACACGAAGGGCCTTATATTTGATGTGCAAATATTGTTAGAAGTTCGCTTGCGCTAAGGATGTATCAGGGTGGCCCGATGTCTCCTTGAAAAAGTTAGCTAGTCTTTCAGTCAAGTCGTCAATGTAAGAATCCAGTTTTGTCCCTACTTCTTTTCTCAACTCTGTGTCTGACTGGGGCTCAAACTTCTATTCCTTAAATTCCACTTTAAATTCAAGAACATTTTACACGCATTGAAACATAATCCCCACCTGAAATTCTGAAATGACGTAACATTCAAGGTCACTAGCATAGAATATAGGTCGTAGGAGTTTCACTTTAACGTCACACCTCTATCCAAGTTGAAGGATGAATTGATGTTAGTTAGACTATGAGTTCAGCAAAAAAAATTATACAAGGAAGTTTAGGAAAAATTCAAGTTAGCAAGGCACTGTATAGGGATACTCTCTTACTAAGAAATTCAGATTAGTAAGGCACTATAGGGATTGCCTATTCTCTTACTAAGAAATTGAAAAAGACACACACAACACGAAATAACAGAAAGAAGGGTTTGATCACTGTTAGAAAACCTCTTAATTTTGTACTGTTACTGCAAATAAAATATATTACTGTGAGACCTTTAAATGTAAAACGTCTAAGGGCGAACTATTTAAGGAAGTAATTATATTTTCTCTTAGTGTGAGAATAAAGTTCTTGAAATAATACTTGAATTGACTAAACCGAAAATATGGTTAAAAATGTACGTACAGTAACACTTCAAAATTCGTTAAGTAATTAGTAGTTAGATATCAAGAAAAATAATTCACTGTAGCATTGCTGTGTTGTAAGTTTACTAGTAGGCTATTAATTCACTAGTATTAATAACACCTTACGAGTGGCCTAGGCGGTTTATTTATATGTACCGCCCAGCGGGGTGTTTTTAACCAAAATAGGGCTGTTTACGTGATCATTTTTCATGCCTAAATAAGACCCAGAGCGTAAAACAAGTATCTATCCCTGAAAGGGCATAAACAGAGCTTTCCAATGACACCATAATGATCCTTTTATGATGGCTAGTTTTCTTGCAACAACTGTGCAACGCGAGTGCAAAAAGCATGTAATTCGGCACTTTCCCCATACAATTCCGTATATAGCGAGTGAGAGAGGGAGGGAGGAGGTGGGATTCGTGTCAGTAGGTTCGCCGCGGTGGTCTGGAGCAGTCATACGCTCGCTACTCTCCTGCCACCACTTGTCTCTCTCTCTCAGCAACATTACGTGCTGAAATTGCCACACGACCTATGTCGAGCGCCGCCAGATAGTCCAGATTTATTATACTCTACTTATGTTGCGCCCCGACATTTATGGGTTAAGTGTGTATTGCAGTGTTACTCTAATCACTAACCTAATACAATAATTGGTACTGCTTGTAGGTTGTGTTGCTTGAAGACTTCTATCAGCTGTGTTGATTGAAGAACGTAGTGATATATCCGTAGAGTTTTACTCTAGGCCGCTCTCTCTCTCTTTCTGTCCCTTCTCTGCTGTGACGTCACCGCCACGTCAGACCTTGAAGAGCGCGTGAGCTGAGGTCTGAGAGGTGAGTAGGGTGACTCAGTGAGTCAGTGGGTGACTCAGGTGAGTCAGTGGGGTGAGTCTGGTGAGAGTTTGCCTGCTGATGTGTGGTGCCTAGTGGGGAGTGTCTGGTCAGCGATTATTGTAGCTAACGTCTGTAATCTACTCCTCAAAGTACCACTTCACTCTGATATTCACTGTACATCTTTCTTCACTGAATACTTTTGTCTTTGTGCACTACTTTTTCTTCTGTTATTTCCTTTATGCTCATGTATTATATATTGTCTATAGTTGTTTTCTAGGTTGCTATGCGGTTATTAAGTGTCTAATTAGTTGTTCTTCGAAGGCTTATTTTTTTACTTTAATGGTTCGTTTTACTTTAGGGGTTAATCGTATCCCTTTTACGCTGTCAACCAATATGTAGCGGGCGATTTATGGTTGAGGCACTGAGCGGAATGGTTAGGGTTAACTTATTATCTTACCTCAATATTTCCTGTACGTTGTAATTAACTCTGTAGTAATCTGGAACCACTGGAAATATGTAGGGAGGTTTTAAAATAAACAAGCACGGGGCTTTGTTTGGTTTATTTAACAGCAAAATATATGTCTTTAACCCTTAATCCTAATTTTGAGATATTAGAATATATTACACTAGACGTCGCATGCGTTGGGGAAATGTAATTATAAAGTACTTCTTAATGTGGTGTATACTCGATGTTGAGTGTGTACCGAGATAAGTACTCTACTTAATACTTAGTGATAACACTTTAATAATAGCAATCTAGAACTATGAGCTGTTTTCCAAGTAATAATGATCTTCCTGTAAAGAGAGAGAACACATGATTAGAAGAAAATCACTAGAACACTTATATGTCACTGCATACTTGTATGTCACTTATAAGGTACTTCTACACTTATACAGGTCACTAGTCTTACCCAGAGGGCTGGAGAGAGATACCCTCCTTAGGGTGTGGTGGTGTGCTGACTGACTCGCCCTCTGCCTCTTGAGGGAGGGGCGCGGTTCAGCAACACCATGTGACAACTGGATGTGACAAAGTTGCTAGCAATTACTTCTCGATATCTTGGCAATGGAAGTGTGATACCATTTGGTGATCGTGGGATCCGTGCTTGCCTTAGCAGAGTGGAAAGTTACCAGCTTCTATTGTGATGGTGTGAACTTCTATAGGGAGATCACACCAACACACTTACAGTTGTTTTTAAAAGGTAGTTATAATGGTGTGAGTTATATATGTGATTATATGGTTTATCTTAGAAGTGTACAGTCGCTCAAAATGCGCTGTTACATATATACAACTCGATGAAAGTAATCCCCAATTGTCCTAGAGAACCAATTATCAAGTACGCATTCTATATATAAAATTTCAATATTAAACCATATCATATAACTTATTTCATGAGCAACATTTCTAGTTTCCAATAATCAATATACACATTTTCTCATAACCAATATAAATGAATAACAAATTCCATATAAATTGTCTTTCATTTGCCAATAAATAACATTTTCCAATAACTATTTTTCAACATTTATAAACACTGTGTAGGAGAACCAAATCCAAGTATGTTAATTATCTGGATTTCAACATTCAAACCCACTTTCTAAGCAAACAAAATACAATCAGAATGTAAAGTTACCAACAAAATATATCTATCTATCTAGATACTCAGGCCCAATCCCCACTTCTTTTTTGTTGTGTGGGGGGGGGGGGATTGGCCGACTCAAGACAGAGCAAGAATAAGGACAACACAAAACACAACAGAAAACAATGAACACACAAAAACAAAATACAAATACACACACACCAACAAAATAAATTTGCAAAATTCATTATGAATGGTTTCAGTTTACATATACAACCAATTGCTAAATATGAATCAGTGCCCCACTAACTATGTACAATAGTAAACAAAATATTAATCGAACAAAACTTAAGTACAACCAATTGGCAATGGTAAAATAAATACATTATTTTAAATTTAAGTCCAAAAATAAAAAAACAAGCCCAAGTGCCATAAGTCTGCCTACAACATTCACTGCCTGCCAATAACATATGAAACGTATGATCGTCCAACATGTTTAACTAATTATATAATACCAGTCACCCTACCTTCCAAATTCCTGTTAACCCAAACGAATATTATAATCATAATAATCAAACCAATACCAGTGGCAATAATAAATTGATATATAATGATATATACTGTATATATATATATATATATTATACTAATTATTATATAGATATATATATATATATATATATATATATATATATATATATATATATAAATATATATATATATATATATATATATATAATGAGTGAACTGTATGAATACATGAAAATATTTCCATGGAATAGTTGATAAATTCCAAAATCTTAATAGTATGTGAAGTGACAGTTGGATAACACAAATTACCAGACACAATAACAACGATAGGAGTGTCTTCAAAAAGAACATCAATATCGGTGATGGAAAGTATGTGAGTGTACAAAGAATAAAGAGAAAGTTGAAGAGAAACCACCAAAAACGAGTCCTTTGCATAAACTAGGCCTAGACATGAATTATGAAAAGGTGCTCTGTCCACCATTCACAAAGTACAGAAAGTTTTTTTTTTTTTTTTTTTTTTTTCTATGTGATTGAGGGAGGCAAAAGGCATAACTGCCTATAGCGAGTGCCTCCCCCATAGTTGAAAGAGTGACAGGGCCAAAATCAAGGGACGTTCGAGCCAAAATGCCTGGACACACGGAGTTTGAAGCAATTTAAGTCATAGGAAGAGGGAAAGACTGATTCTGGGAGAGAGTTCCAGAGCTCAGCTGTTGAGTAGAAGAAAGTTTGAGAGTAACGTTTCACTCTTGGGTTGGAGAGTTGCACAGAGTAGGGGTGGGGATTGAGTTGCAAGACGGGTACCACGTGCCCTACGTAAAGGAGGTGGTATGCACTGGGATAGCTCTGAGGAACACTGATTATTATAGTAGCGATAGAATAGCGAGAGAGATGCAACATTGCGGCGGAGAGAGAGAGATTGCAGAGAGTTGGTGAGTGGACAGAGTTAATGATACGAAAGGCCTTCCTTTCAACTTTGTCTAGGAGAGCAGTGTGAGAGGAACCCTCCCCACACATGTGAACAATACTCAATACAAGGGCCGCACTATGCCCCTGTACAGAGCAAGAAGCTGTGCAGGGGAAAAGAACCCCCTAAGGCGGTTGAGCACACCCAGCTTCTGGGATGCTGCCTTAGCAAGACTGGTAATATGGTCCTTCCAAATGAGAGCAGAAGAAAAAGAGACACCAAGAATATTGAGAGAAGATGAAGGTTTGATTTTTGTATTGTTGAAGAATAAGGGATAGTCCGCTGGGAGATCCTGACGGGTAGATAGATGGAGAAATTGGGTTTTGGAAGCATTAAAGTTAACAAGGTTTTCTCTGCCCCAATTGGAAATAGTATTTAGATCAGAATTTAAGAGTTCTATGGCTTCATTACGTTTGTCGTTGAGGGGATTGCTGGCTGGGGCGTTCTGAAAAACTAATGGAGTAGTGCAAGGTTGAGTCGTCTGCGTATGAATGGATGGGAATTAAGGTACAGTTAAGGAGATCATTTATAAAAATTAGAAAGAGATAGGAGATAGGACAGAGCCCTGAGGAACACCGGAGTTTATAGGGTGAGGAAGTGAACAATGGCCGTCCACAACCGCGGCTATGGAACGGCCGGAAAGGAAATTAGAGACAAAGGCACAGATGGAGGGATAGAAACCAAAGGAGGGTAGTTTAGAAATTAAAGATTTGTGCCAGACTCTATCGAAAGCTTTCGATATGTCAAGTGCAATAGAAAAAGTCTCACCGAAGTCCCGAAGGAGGATGACCAAGAGTTAGTAAGATATGAAAGAAGATCACCAGTAGAGCGACCCTTAAGGAAGCCATACTGGCGATCTGAGAGCTGATTATGAGAAGAGAAATGCTTAAGAAATTTGGAAGCAAGAAATAGTTTCAAAAACTTTAGAAAGACAAGAGATAAGAGCAATTGGACGATAGTTGGAGGGTTGAGAGCGGTCACCCTTCTTTGGGACAGGTTGAATGTGAGCAAACTTCCAGCATGAAGGGAAGACGTTAGAGGTTAGACAGAGACGAAAGAGTTTGCCTAGGCAGGGAGTCAGCACGGAAGCACAGTTTTTGAGAACAACAGGAGGAACACCGTCCGGACCGTACGCCTTATTAGTGTTAAGTGTTAGTGTTAAGTGTTAATTAGTGTTAAGTGAGTGTGATATATAATTATTAGCATGGGAAAATGGTCGATCCTGAACTGGACTGAAGTTATAAAAAACAAGGATGTTATTATTACTTCTAATGGCTTTGACACATCTGTTGGAATTCATTGGCAGTAAAGGAGTAACAGACGCTGGGCAAATGGTAAGTAAACCTAAAACCGTATGAAAAAACCTACCAATAATAGAGGAACTCGGTAAGGAATGATAATAATTTGTATACTTTCCACCTGAAATCAACATATTATTCGAAGGTAAACCAAGCATGAGCAAGAATTAATGAATGTTAACTCCTTCAGACATATTATGTTCCAATAAGTCCGAGGAGGCGGGAGCCCCAGGATCATTGCCACTGCCTTGCACTACACTCACAACAACACTGCGGCCGTTAGAATTATCGGAGGAGGCTGAGGTTGCCACCAACGGTTTTATCGTAAGCTAACTTATCGGACTTACTGAGCTCATATGAGGCAAAATCGCGTCATAAACTTATTGGAGAGGCATGGAGATAAGTCCATATGACGTGATTGCGTCATATGAGTTTTTGGTTATAAGCTCCATATGATGCGATCGCGTCATATATGTCGCAAGGAGTTAACAGGGAAAGGTACCACCTCATATCAAGACAAAACCGTATCAGATACAAAAGTTATTACAACAAGAATGTTCCGCTGATTAACGTGTCCCTCAAGAAACTTAGAGTAATACTCTAATTCATTCATATCCACAAGAGGCACCAAATCCAAGTCTAATTTAGCCAAGTTAAGTCATTTGTACAGGTCATTTATGGAAAGTAATCAGATGTTACAAGCCCATTTTCCGCGTGAGTCAGATCATGCATATATCATTCAAAATCCCTTTCCAAATGTAGAGACATCACATTGAACATATCAATTCTAGTATATATATATATATAGATAAATATATATATATATATATATATATATATATATATATATATATAATATATATAATATATATATATACAGTATATATATATATATATATATATATATATACAATACATATTATGTATATATATATCTATATTATTAAATCAGTTTGTGTGTCTGTCTGTGTGTTCTTAATAGGCGGCCGCAGTTTTGGACCTGGGGAGCTGAAACTTTGCATGTGGGTGTCAATTGACCTGGGTCAGGTCATAGAGGGGGCGAGGCCACGATCGGAGATCGTTTCGAGGCCGAAATTGTAAAAAAATAAAATGGCCGTTTGGGGCAGACGGAGGCCTCCGATCGAAAAGGTGCATGAAACGAACGTTGTTCGCAGCCCCCCAAAATGGGGGTACTGATGAGGTCAGATCCAAAATCAGAGGTCATTTAGCGGCCGAAATCGAGGTCGCCGTTTAATGAGGCACAGGGAGATCGAGGCCGGTGATGATGGTAGTAGTAGTATTGTGATGATTGTGGTAGTAGTGATTGATGATGGTGATAATGGTAGTAGAATTTAAACCCGGGTAATGCCGGGTACCCCTGCTAGTACTGTATATATATATATATAACTATATTTATATATATATACAGTATATATGTAGATATAATTATATACAGTATATATATATATAATATATATATATATATATATATATATATATATATATATATATACTTTATATATATATATATATATATATATATATATATATATATATATATATATATATATATATATATATATATACAGTATATACAGATAAATAGATAGATTGATAGATATATATGGATAAATAGATATATTTTATTTATTAATTGTTTTAATCGTATAATAATCCAGCCTCCTCTAGTTAGAAGTCTAACCTCCCCTTGAAAATGTTAATTGTGTCGTTCTCCACCAATCTAGCTGGTAATTCCGTCACTATACTGTAAATGAAGAAGCTCTTTGTGACATCAAGGTTCGCCTTCTTGGTTCTTAATTTTACTTCATTTCCGAGAGTAGAATATTATCAATTAATTTGCCTAGGCAAACTCTTTCGTCTCTGCCTCTCCTCTAATGTCTTCCCTTCTTGCTTGAAGTTTGCTCTCATTCAACCTGTCCCAAAGAAGGGTGACAGCTTTCAACCCTCCAACTATCATCCAATTGCTCTCATCTCTTTTATCTCTAATGCTTTTGAAACTATATGTGCATCCAAATTTGTTAAGCATTTATCTTCTTATAATCTACTCTCAGATCGCCAGTATGGCTTCCTTAAGGGGAGGATTTTAGTTTGGTCCCTAGATATCCTTCAAGCTTAAGATTACACACCCTTGAGCCCCTTTCAAGATAAATGTGTACATTTTACGGTAGAAAAATTTCCCGCCTGAAAACCGGTTCCTCTTAAATTACAGGCTCGCTATCGCTCGCCAGGATAAAATCGACACCTAAATGGCACGAAAGGTCTTAAAATTGACATAAATGGGTTGAAAGTTCTTAAAATCGTCAAAATAATGGGGCAAACGTCTTAAAATTAGAAAAACAATGGGGCTAAGCATGAGGGAGAAAGGAGTCCAGAAAAAAATCCCTCAAGTAGATATCTCCCCTTAAGGGTCGCTCTACTGGTGATCTTCTTTCATATCTTACTAACACTTGGTCAAACTTTCCTGTCATTCTCTTATTTCTGTGCTGTCTATCTTTCCCCTAACTCTACCAACTTTTCCAAATTCTTTGACTATCTAAACTCTACAGTGGAACACATTCTATCCATTTCTCCTTTCTCAGAAATCTCCATCTTAGAAGATTTCAACGTTCACCACCGCCAATCTCCAATCTCTCCAGCACGGCCACCCGATCCTCCTAGCTGGCGGCGCTTCTGGCACTTTGGCGCTGCCGACTGAGAGGCCCTCCGGCAGTACTTCTTTGTTCCCATGGAATGATTTCTGCTTCCGTGGCCGGGGACCCTCGGAGAGTGCTGAACGCATTACCGAGGTAATCCTATCGGGCATGGAAGCATAAATTCCATTCTCTTTCTCTCAGACTAATGCTAAAAAATCTTGGTTTACTCACACCTGTTCTACTGCTGTCCGCAATAAGGAGGAAGCATTCAAACGGTACCGACGCCTTAAAACTCAAGACTCTCATTCTTCCTATGTTTCTGCCCAGAATCAAGCCAAATCTGTTCTTCGACTTGTCAAACACTCTTTCATCAATAATAAATGCACTGAACTATCCAACTCTAGCTCTTCCCAAGCTTTCTGGCATCTAGCCAAAAACCTCTCCAACAATTTCTCTTCCTCGTCTTTCCCTCCTCTTTCCCATTCTGATGGCACTGATGGCATCACTTCTTCCTCTGACAAAGCTAAACTCTTCGCTCAAACTTTTGCTAGAAACTCCACCTTGGATGATTCCGGTGCTATTCCTCCCTCTCCACCCTCCTCTCTCTTACTTATGCCTATTATCCTAATCTCTTCTAAAGATGTACTTTCTACCCTCTCTGGGCTTTAATACTAATAAGGCGTACGGTCCGGACGGCGTTCCTCCTGTTGTTCTCAAAAACTGTGCTTCCGTGCTGACTCCCTGCCTAGGCAAACTCTTTCGTCTCTGTCTATCCTCTAACGTCTTCCCTTCATGCTGGAAGTTTGCTCACATTCAACCTGTCCCAAAGAAGGGTGACCGCTCTCAACCTTCCAACTATCGTCCAATTGCTCTCATCTCATGTCTTTCTAAAGTTTTTGAAACTAGTCTTGCTTCCAAATTTCTTAAGCATTTCTCTTCTCATAATCTGCTCTCAGATCGCCAGTATGGCTTCCTTAACCCTTAATTAGCGGCGAGCAACATAAGTCGAGTTAAATAAAGCTGGACTATGTGGCGGCGCTCGACATAGGTCGAGTGGCAATTTCAGCACGTAATGTGGCTGAGAGAGAGAGACAAGTGGTGGCAGGAGACTAGCGAGCGTATGACTGCTCCAGACCACCGCGGCGAACCTACTGACACAAATCTCAGCTCCCTCCTCCCTCTCTCACTCGCTACATACTCAATTATGTACCGAAACTACCGAATTACCTGCTTTTTGCACTCGCGTTGCACGGTTATTGCAAGAAAACTATCCATCATACAAGGATCGTTATGGTGTCATTCGAAAGCTCTGTTTATGCCCTTTCAGGGATAGGTACTTGTTTTACGTTCTGGGTCTTATTTAGGCATGAAAATGATCACGTAAACAGCCCTATTTTGGCTAAAAACACCCCGCTGTGCGGTACATATAAATAAACCGCATAGGCCGCTCGTAAGGTGTTAAGGGTCGCTCTACTGGTGATCTTCTTTCATATCTTACTAACTCTTGGTCATCCTCCTTTCGGAACTTCGGTGAGACTTTTTCTATTGCACTAGACATATCTTAAGCCTTCGATAGAGTCTGGCACAAATCTTTAATTTCTAAACTACCCTCCTTCGGTTTCTATCCCTCCATCTGTACCTTTGTCTCTAATTTCCTTTCCGGCCGTTCCATAGCCGCAGTTGTGGACAGCCATTGTTCACTTCCTCACCCTATAAACTCCGGTGTTCCTCAGGGCTCTGTCCTATCTCCTATTCTCTTTCTAATTTTTATAAATGATCACCTCAACTGTACCTCAATTCCCATCCATTCATACGCAGACGACTCAACCTTACACTACTCCATTAGTTTTTCAGAACGCCCCAGACAGCAATCCCTCAACGACAAATGTAATGAAGCCATAGAACTCTTAAATTCTGATTTAAATACTATCTCCAATTGGGGCAGAGAAAACCTTGTTACCTTTAATGCTTCCAAAACCCAATTTCTCCATCTACTGTATCTACCCGTCCGGAACTCCCAGTGGACTATCCCTTATTCTTCAACAATACAAAAATGAATCCTTCATCTTCTCTCAATATGCATGGTGTCTCTTTTTCTTCTGCTCTCAGTTGGAAGGACCATATTACCAGTCTTGCTAAGGCAGCCTCCCAGAAGCTGGATGTGCTCAACCGCCTCAGGGGGTTCTTTTCCCCTGCACAGCATCTTGCTCTGTACGGGGGCATAGTGCATCCTTGTATTGAGTATTGTTCACATGTGTGGGGAGGTTCCTCTCACACCGCTCTCTTAGACAAAGTTGAAAGGAAGGCCTTTCGTATCATTAACTCCCGTCCACTCACCAACTCTCTGCAATCTCTCTCTCTCCGCCGCAATGTTGCATCTCTCTCACTATTCTATCGCTACTATAATAATCATTGTTCCTCAGAGCTTTCCCAGTGTATACCACCTCCTTTACGTAGGGCACGTGGTACCCGTCTTGCAACTCAATCCCACCCCTACTCTGTGCAACTCTCCAACCCGAGAGTGAAACGTTACTCTCAGTCTTTCATCTATTCAACAACTGAGCTCTGGAACTCTCTCCCAGAATCAGTCTTTCCCTCTTCCTATGACTTTAATTGCTTCAAACTCCGTGTGTCCAGGCATTTTGGCTCGAAAGTCCCTTGATTTTTACCCTGTCACTCTTTCAACTATGGGGGAGGCACTCGCTATAGGCAGTTCTGCCTTTTCCCTAGCTCAATCACATAGAAAAAAAAATCCTCTTTTTGGGACTTCGGTGAGACTATTTCTGTTGCACTAGACATATATGGAAGGTCTTCGATAGAGTCTGGCACAAATCTTTAATTTCTAAACTACCCTCCTTAGGTTTCTATCCCTCCATCTGTGCCTTTGTCTCTAATTTCCTTTCTGGCCATTCCATAGCTGCAGTTGTGGACGGCCATCGCTCATTTCCTCATCCTATCAATTCCGGTGTTACTCATGGTTCTGTCCTATGTCCTATTCTCTTTCTATTTTTCATTAACGATCTTCTCAACTGTACATCCGGTCCTATCCATTCATACGCAGAGGACTCTACCTTACACTACTCAATTTGTTTACCAGAATGCCCCAGCCAGCAGTCCCTCAAAAACAAACATAATGAAGCCATAGAACACTTATCTTCTGATCTAGCTACTATTTAGAATTGGGGTAGAGAAAACCTTGTTGCATTTAATGCTTCCAAGACCAAATTTCTCCATCTTATTACCCGTCCGGAACCTCCAGACGACTATCCCTTATATTTCAACAATACAAAAATCAATCCTTAATCTTCTCTCAATATTCTCGGCGTCTCTTTTTCTTCGGCTCTCACTTGGAAGGACCATATTACCAGTCTTGCTAAGGCAGCCTCCCAGAAGTTGGGTGTGCTCAACCGCCTCAAGGGTTCTTTACCCCTGCGCAGCTTCTTGCTCTGTATAGGGGCACAGTGCTTCCTTGTATTGAGTATTGTTCACATGTGTGGGGAGGATCCTCTCACACCGCACTCCTAGACAAAGTAGAAAGGAAAGCCTTTCGTATTATTAACTCCCGTCCAATCACGAACTCTCTGCAATCTCTGTCTTTTCGCCGCAATGTTGCATTTCTTTCGCTATTATATCGCTACTACAATAATCAGTGTTCCTCGGAGCTTTCCCAGTGTATACGACCTCCTCTACATAGGGTACGTAGTACCCGTCTTGTAACACAATCCCACCCCTACTCTGTGCAATTCTCCAACCCAAGAGTGAATCGCTATTCTCAGACTTTCTTCTTTTCAACTGCTGAGCTCTGGAACTCTCTCCAAGAATCAATCTTTCCCTCTTCCTTTGACTTAAATTGCTTCAAACTTTGTATCCAAGCATTTTGGCTCGAACGTCCCTTGATTTTGACCCTGTCACTCTTTCAACTCTGGGGGAGGCACTTGCTACAGGCAGGTCTGCCTTTTATCTCCCTCATTCACATAGGGGAAAAAAAAGTCACTCTTTTCATAGCTTCACACACTTCTGACCTCTTGATCCCCACCTCCTCCTCCACTACTTCTCTTCTTCTCCCTCCCATACCCCATCTAACTATGTTTGCTGGCACTTTATTCCTTTCATTCAGCAATTCGTTGAAATACTCCCTCCATCTCTCGACTCTCTCTTGCTTCTCGGCTATAATCCATTCATTATAAGTAGGCGAGAGATCTTAACTTCTATCCTCCATAACTCACAATCTGTTTAGAGTAATCGAGTTAATATTTCTACCATTTAGGAAGAGTCAGCCAGGGAATAGGTGTAAAAATTGATGGCCCATTTGTTCTAGCCCTTTTTAGGTTACAGAGGATAGAAGTTAAGATCTCTCACCTGCTTATAATGAATGGACTATAGCACTCGCCCATTCTTATCTTTCACACCCTTACTATTTCCCTTGCTACCTTCCCTAACTTTCTTGACTTCTTTCCTGAACATTTCTTACACTCCCTCCATTTTACACTCAGATTTCTTCCAACATTTTTATCTACTCTTCTCTTACTTTGATTAATACTTCACTAACACTGATGGTGAGATTTCCTATTTCGTGAGAGGAGGGGTTAATTTTCATGATATGTTCTTATACCTCTTCCGTAAACTTTGAGCCTTCATTGAGTAAATTTGCCGTTTTTGTCATCTGTTACCGCCTGACCATCTATTATTAGCGGTCCGATTCCCCTTTTGATCTGCTTGTTAAAATTTACGCAACTGTAGGGCGGGTTTAGGAAGGGAAGAGGGTGTGTAGACCAGATTTTTGCCTTGAAATATGTTGTGTAGAAAATTCTGGAGAAGGGACGAAAGTTGTATGCTGCCGTTATGAACTTGGAGAAGGCATATGACAGAGTTGATAGAGAAGGTCTGTGGAAAGCACTGAGAATATACGGAGTAGATGGCAAGTTGCTGAAAGCAGTGAAGAGCATGTATGAGAGTCCAAAGGTGTCAGTACGTGTGGAGAATGAACAGAGCGAATTCTTTTATCTGAATGTTGGAATAACCCTGCTCAGGTAATGTTCCAGAAGTGTGGCGAAATTAGCAATGTGGGCCCATATGGGGACCGGCACTTTAAACGGCTCTCACCCGAAAACTGATTGATGGATTTTAAATTCTTGTTACCAATAGAAACTACAATTAATGCTCAATATTATGTGAAGAGCAAATTACACTACTGTAAAATATATTAAGTCATAAAAAAATAAAAAAAGTAGTGAAAAAAAAGGGTCAACAACAGTGAGGCATATCTCATACATTACTTAAGCTGGATTAATTTGGTTGCAGGGCCGTGGAGGGGATGGCTGAGGGTCTTGGGTGACAACAAGGCAGAACTCTGGGGATAAAAAAAGTTCGATAGGAAGTGGAAATTTGTAGTACATATTTGGGATTATGGACCCCATATGGTGACCGGACAGGTTGGCACAGGAAAGGGGAGGAGAGAGAGCGGCGGCTCACACCCTCTCCCAGTTGTAGGACGATGCGGACTGACTGCTCGTCTTCAAAACTTCTTGCCATCGGCCTCCGGCCGTGAAATATTCGCGAAAAACCTGTTTTACACATATTTTTTGCTCCATATGGGGCCAATATGCCTGAGTAGGGTTAAAACAAGGGTGTGTGATGTCCCCATGGTTGTTCAATATATATATGGATGGAGTCATGCAAGAAATACAAGGAAGAGCAGTGGATGTTGGAGTACCACTGATAAGGGAAGGAAACAAGTGGAAGTTTCCTGTACTGCTGTTTGCCAATGCTACAGTTCTGAGGAGTGATAGTGAATGGGTGGTTGCAGGGTCTGGTAAATATGTTTGGAAGAGTGTGTGAAAAATGGAATCTGAAGGTAAATGTGGGGAAGAGTTAGGTTATGGTCTTTGAAAGGGGTGCAGTCACAGA
The DNA here is from genome assembly GCA_032716605.1 of Paralithodes platypus. Taxonomy (NCBI): domain Eukaryota; kingdom Metazoa; phylum Arthropoda; class Malacostraca; order Decapoda; family Lithodidae; genus Paralithodes; species Paralithodes platypus. The sequence continues at coordinate 27,168,096 of CM064507.1, read as the reverse complement.
GTGTGAGGTGAGGTTGAACTAGACGGTCAGGCTATGGAGAATGTCAGCTCACTTAAGTATTTGGGCAGTGTATTGAGTAAAGTTGGAAGTATGGATGATGAAGTGCGGGAAAGGGTGTAACAGGGGACGAGGGTTGTAGGAACGTTGAAAGCAGTAACAAGAAATAGGGTGGTCAGCTTGAATGTAAAGAAGTCCTTGCATGATAGTGTCATAATCCTGACATTGACATACAGGAGTGAAGCATGGACGTTATTGGAGAGACACAAACCAAGAGTGAGAGGGGTGGAAATGAGTTGAACAGGAACACCTTGAGATGGTTCATGGCCATGTGGAACATACACAAAGCATGAGAATGACTAAGACAGTGAACGAGAGTGAAGTTGAAGGACAAAGAGTGAGAGGTAAACCGAGAGAGTGGTGGAAGGATGGAGTTAAGAAGTACAGTATATGCGTGAAAGTGGTGCTAGATGGAAGCAGGAGCGTCAACTGACTGGGGATCGAGGTGCATGGGGGCGATTCGTTTGTGGCCATCACTTCCGGGATCACAGCGTCCGGCAATAAATAGATAGATAGATATAACTTCTTTGGGTTTGTGGTACTCTCTATGGCAATAATTGTTTCACATTTTAGTTTTTATCCACCTTAACTAATGTAATACTTCCATTCTACTATGTTTGTAAAGTTGCTTATGACTTCATTGTTTGGAGCGTTTTTGATAAGTTTGTGAAATTGAATGATTTTCCTTATTACCTTACCAATGTCTATACTGTACTGATTTCGCATTACATCTAAGGTTAGTGTGTAAAACTTATTTTTTCGCATCCATAATTTTAGACTTGACTAAATTTATGTTTTGCATGCCTGGAAACTTTGTTGTTGTTTTACCATGGAATATGTGTATATTACGGCAATTCTGATGATGTATTATGTTTTTTCCACCAACCAACTTCACCTCTACACTCAATTAATGAAATCAACAAATACATATGGCGCTCCAATGTCTCGAACCTAGGATACTCACATCGAAATTGCGAGCACTTATGCATTACGCTATCAAAACAGTTAAAGAAATATGCACAAGCTTACGATTTATTATGCAGTTTCGAATCCTGCATATTAATCTGAGCATGTACATATATTCCAACTGCGCTATGGTAGCCTTATGTATAGATGAATGGAAGGAGTAATTAATGGGTCACTTAACCCCTGGGAAGGCCTCGCTATAAATTGTTCCTGAACCAGAATTAATTATTATGTTTTTTCCACCAACCAACTTCACCTCTAAACTCAATTAATTAAATAAACAAATACATGTGGCACTCCAAGGACTCGAACCTAGGATACTCACATCGAAATTCCGACCACTTATGCATTACGCTATCAAGACAGTTAAAGAAATATGCACAAGCCTACAATTTATTATGCAGTTCCGAATCCTGCATATTAATATAAGCATGTACACTCATCCATAAAAGAAAGGTACCCCCCTGAGCGAGAGATCTAATGCATCACGCTATTTAGTTGTGGTAACACTGGCCCTGACCCATCGACGTCACGAAAAGTAGAAGCGACTATGAATTGTGCGAGGGAGTAGGGACCTGATGTGAACGAAGCAATGCTTCACTTAATTTTGAAAGTCGTTTTGCTAAGTCTCTCCTTTTCTTGACATAGATGGTTCAGGGCCAGTGTTACCACAACTAAATAGCGTGAGGCATTAGATCTCTCGCTCAAGGGGGTACCTTTCTTTTATGGAAGAGTGTACATATATTCCAACTGCGCTATGGTAGCCTAATATATAGACGAATGGAAGGAGTAATTAATGGGGCACTTAACGCTTGTGATCGGTCGTTCATAGGTGTTCACCGACATCCAATTTGATATTATATTTTCTAGGCTAGTGATTACGAGATCGAGTATATTTCTGTCTCGCGTTGGTTGTGGTTTGTGTTAAGTCAAAATAAATTTATGGATGAAGTTAACCATGAATTCGTGGCGCCCGTCATAGGACGGGAGAGAGAAAATTGGCACCATTTTGAGGCTATTATGAGCGCTGAGAGAGAAACCAGGCATTGGAGGGACCATAAGCTGGCTCCAACCGCTCACCACGGCCGCGCGGCTTACACTGAAGTCCTACACATGGCTCTCTCACTCATGTACTCTCTCTCACATACCAAAAATAGCCAAATTGCCACAATTTTATCGATTTTGCCCTTCGGTTGCATGATCGTTGCAAGATAATCAGATGTCGTACAAGGATGATTCAGGTGTGATTGGAAAGCTCAATCATCCTCCTTTCACGGATATATACTGTAATTGTATTACACTCTGGCTCTTGCTTATGCATGAAATAGAGCATGAAATGAAGATAATTTTCGCCAAATATAGCCGCCTGGCGTAGGCTACGTTGATATACACACGACACCCCGCTCTTTGTGAGTTAATCATTATGCGCGACCCAGCATTATTTCCGGTCAGGGTATTCCAGCATTCCACAGAGAGAGAGAGAGTGAGAGTGAGTGAGAGTTACAAGGAAGATATTAGTATCTCAAAGACCTTGTGGTCCATTCCGGGGATATACTCAAAGTAGAAGGAGAGAGACTGATTAGTGCACAACAATCATTGCAGTGTACAAAATACGATCTATTATTTTCTTGAACTCCTTTACTGAAGAATTATTTACAACTTCTGAGGGTAGTTTGTTCCAGATAGAAAAGATTTTATTTGTGAAAAAGTTTCAACAAATGCTAATGCTGAATTTCTTTAATTCTAACTTCCAGCCATGGTTACGTGTTTGAATCATATGGAGGCTAAACGTTTAAATTTTGATATACTCCACATAGTCAAACCCATTAAATATTATACAAACTTTAATAAGATGACCTCGTTGTTTGTGGGTTTCCAACGGAAAGAGATAAAGAACTCTGAACCGTTCCTCATAGCTCAGTGTTCTAATCGATGGAATATGCTTAGTAGCTCTACCTTGTACACTTTTCCAGTCGCTCCTTATCTTTGCCGAGTGCTGAATACCAGAACTGAAAAGTATACTCCAGGAGAGGGTTGTATAGTGTGAGGACTATTTCCTTATTTCTATACATAAATTGCCTCTAAATATTGCCCAATCATTTCTTAACTTTTTGTCTGCTTCAATGCACTGCTAAGGAAACTTTAGGTCACTGCTGATCAGAACATCTAAATCCTTTTTCCAAGTCAGTCACTTCCACAGGCCAAAGGCTGATCAGAACACCCAAATCCCTTTTTCCAAGTCAATCACTTCCAAAGGCGTTCCTAATAGCAAATAGCCTGACTTGGGATTGGCTTGGCCGATATGCATCACCTTGCACTTTTCCCAGTTTAGTGGCATCTGCCATGTGTCAGACCATTCACCCTAGCTGTTCAACCTCTTTAAGGTTTTCACATTCAATCCAAGCTCTATGTCATCTGCAAACTTGGAGATCACACTCAACAGACCAATAGCGATGTCATTCACATATACAATAAACATAAGTGGGCCAAGGACAGTTCCCTGTGGAACTCCAGAAGTTACTAGAATCAACTCAGAAGAACAATTCATTACCACTTGTTACTGTCTAAATTTTAGCCAACTTTCTATTCAATTTGTGACCTCTGTATTGACACCTATTGCACTCACTTTGACATTAGACACCTATCTTCAACATCGGCAGTTTTTACTTTCTTGTTTACCAGGCAATTAAAGTAACTTAAGATCACACTGCCATTGATAAGACCACTCAATTTTGTGAACAGAAGTTCATCCCTTTCAACATTTTGATGTGCAGGCCTGACCACCAGAACAACCATACAGATAGAGTTACCTAGATTGAGGTCTACTCCTAACAGTTCATGTTCTTACCTGATCTTGCGGTAATTGAATTTAGAAAATTTCTGAGGAACATAATAATTTAGCCCCATTCCTGCATGGTTCAATCTTGTAGAACATTCTATATTCAGGTTTTTCAAATTCCCCAATATAATAACTGATATCACTGTGAATCTAGGATTCAGTGATAGCCACTACATCAACGCACTCTGTAGTCAACCATGCTCAAATTTAAAAGAATGTATTCCTAATTGACCTGACTTATTATTTTTATTATTTCATTATTTTCCTAGAACCCCCTAGTTCACCCTGTTTCCCAAAGTGAAATGAGTCTCTTGGGGTAGTACCCTTTTTAGCACACTATTACTCTGTACACTATTAGAGGTATTGTTGTTTCCTATATATGGTAAATCCTCACCTGAGGTAGAAGAAGAACTATCTATTGGTTCTGAAATTGGCAATTGAAATGTCGAGTTTAGTGAGTTGTGGGTCATCTCTCATTCTACTGGAGCACTGTGCCATTTGTTGAGAGGCATTCTGAGATGACGGGGTTGCAAGCTGCCACATTAGCAACCCCCTCAGATACACTCCTAAACCAGGAAGAGACTCAACCAACCAGAGTCAGGATTTGCCAAATAAAGGAGAGGCAGAAGAGAACGAAGAAAAGGACCCACATCCAGACCGAGAATATGGTAACGCAGTCCCCCATCAATAATATACGTTCTCCATGGGACCAACAAACGACACACCAACGTCAACGCCACCTACCGGGACCTTTAGGAAGTGCAGGGCCACTGGCTGAGCATAACCTGTTTCTAGACCAGTCACAGAGACCCCCCCTCGACCAATCACACAATCCAGGATGCGTGAAGGAGATATACCAAACCCAGGAGCCATATATGAATTATGATGAGGAAAAATGTATGCTAATTCCTCATCAAAACCCAATGTCATATTTTCACAGATGGAACCAAAAGAAGCATCTCTACAGTAAAGACAATTTACTGTAACCACAACAAGTGATAAATAAAGAATAACAGAAGCCTGGCATGTAATGTTGAAAAGCAGGAGGAAGATGAATACCTGCAAAACATGTATCCTGCAACGATGCAGGTTTTCTAAAATAGAAGTGTAATCTTAAGAAATAAAGCATAACCATACCCATATATTCCAATGTACATTGTATTTTTAAGGCCTTTATTAGCTGCACAGTAATTAAAAGATCGAAAACCCCATGTCCCTACTATTCCGAGATGGAGTATAATAGGTTCAAATTATAATCCAAATATAGCCTGACTGAAATTATGATCGGTAGGCAGAAACATCAGGAAATACCTTCCACTAGCATTAGCTTTTAGTGAGTATAGTATGGTGTAGGAGAAACTTCTGAATAGGGCTAGCCATTCTCCCTATATGAAGTTCATCAAGTGTGGCGACCCTGCAGTGTGTTAGAGGAACTAGAAGATCCTGACTCTAGTTGTGTGCTAAAGGCAGTTCTCATTGGTGTCCAGACGAAGGAGTAAATACGAGTCTTACGTCGACCAGATCCCCTCTCTTGGATATCACTTCTCTTCACTAACATACCCTAAGTGTCTCTGTGTTACTATGTTTTGGGGATTATTGTGAAGATAATATACAATATGCGAGTGTTCAATTGTTTTAGAGGCCCTCTCTGGACTCTCCTTGCCTAACTTGTTCGCGTACTACGAGAACCTAACTTCTATCTGTGCAGTTGATTTATTTATGTATTAATTGTGATCTAGCTAATCTATGTCAACCTATATACAATAGACAGTTGCTCTCTGACCCCTGACCTGTGCGGACGTCCCCAGTGACCGCTAGTGAACCTGTTTACCCCTAGTGAGGTCCTAGTGAACTTTCATAGTGATGGCTGTTGTTGATGAGTCTGCTGTCTCCTCCCATACTCTCCAGCTTTGTCTTGCTTTGCAAGAGAGACTGGAGAGTGTGGAGCAGGAGATTCAGTGTCTCAAAGATGAAAATTTGGCCTTGAGACTAGCTATGGCGGAGAAGAAGTGTGAGGCTACCGGAAGTGTTCCCAGGGATCGTGAAGCCCCTTGGAAAGTGGTGTCAACTAGTGCAACGGCCTGCAAGCTGAAAAGGCAGCCAGTCAAGACCCACAACAACTTCAGCACCTTGGCTGATGAGAGTGATGGCGATGAAGTGGCGATCATCGAGGCAGTGAGAGGGGAGGGGAAGAAGTCTGCTGCTGTTGCTGCAACAACTGCTGCTACACGCCGACAAAAGGAAAAAGCTAAGTCTGTTTTCATTGTCGGTGATTCATTGGTTAGATACCTTGGCAGGGCAACAAACACTCAGGTTGGTAAAGTTGTCTGCGTGCCTGGTGCCGGAGTCGGGAGGGTGGCTGAGAAGATAGATGCTGTCATGGAAGTGAGTGGGGAGGACCCCATCATCTTCCTCAACGCAGGGAGCAACGACATATGGAGATGCAGGACTGAGGAGTTGCTCTCCAAGTATCAGGAAATGTTGGAGAGGATCAAGGAAAAAGGTGGAGTTCCTGTGGTAAACAGTATCCTGCCTAGAAGAGGGGTAAGGAAGGAATGGTCCTCCAGGGCTATTGGTGTAAATAGCCGGCTGGAGAAGTATTGTAAGGCAAATACTATTCCATTCCTGGATAACTGGTCCCTCTTTTATGGTAAGGATGAACTGTATGCCCAGGATGGAGTACATCTCTCTCGACTAGGAGTTTCGACCTTGGCCAGCTCACTCGACAAGATTGTTGCGGGGTTTCGTTAAAAAAACCTGGGTGTGTAAGTAAAATACTGTCTCCATATGGAGCAGGTACTTCATGTGACAAACCAGTGAGTAAAATAGAAATAATCAGTCAAGATAGTGCGGATATAGTGATGTGTAATAGTAGTATCGATAACACTACACATGTAACTGATAGTAAAGATGAGAATACTGATAGAGTAGAATTTCCGTCTAGAGCTAGTAGTTCAACAGGAAATAATAAGTTAGCTAAACACAATAGAAAATTAGTTGCAAATAAAAGTAATAGGTTGAGGGTATATTATACAAATTGTAGGAGTTTATGTAACAAAATGAACGAACTTAGAGCACTCGTTAGCACAGAAAATATAGACATAATAGCGCTAACTGAAACGTGGATTAATACAGAATCTAGGCATTTTTTAGCAGAATTTGATATTCCAGGATATAGTTTGTTTAAATATGACCGAACAAGTAGGAGGGGCGGGGTATAGCAGTGTTTGTCAGGAGTACATTAAAAAGCTGTATTAAATCAGGTATTAGACTAAATAATGATAATGAAAGTGTTTGGGTAGAGGTTAACGAAGGTAGTGAGACCATAGTTATTGGAGTTATATATAGACCGCCTAATATGAGTAGAAATGGCGGAAAATCGTTATGGGAGGAAATTAAAATAGCATCAAGGTTTAGCAATGTGTGCATTATGGGGGATTTTAATTTTCCGAACATTGATTGGCAGCACCAAATAGGCGACTCCGATTCAGTAGAGTTTATTGAGGTAGTACAAGATAGTTTTTTATTTCAATTCATAGATACGCCGACTAGAGGTATTAATATTCTTGATTTAGTTTTCAGTAACAATGAACATATGATAAATAATGTAGAGATTGGTGACCACCTAGGAAATAGCGATCATAAATCTATTTATTTTAATATACAATGGACAGGGAATGCTAAAGAGAATACGACACTTATCCCAGATTTCAGAAAAGCCGATTATGGTGGGCTAAGAAGAGACTTAAGGGTGGACCCTATTGTTAAGCGATTAAGTCAGGATATGCCAGAGTTAAACTTGCCACCTACATATAACCAGTTTATTGCTTCACTCCACAATGCTCAAAATAAATATATCCCTAAAAGAAGATTTAGATCGACGCAGAACCAACCAAAATGGATGACTAATAAGCTAATAGATATTATAGGAAAAAAGAAAGGAATATATCGAAAAATAAAGAAAGGTGAAAATCATTTACATATATACTATCAGACTCTATCAAGACAGGTCAAAAAGGAAATCAGGAAAGCAAAAAGAAATTATGAAATAAGGATAGCCAGCGACTCAAAAAATAACCCTAAAGCTTTTTACCAACTATATAAATCTAAAGTTAGAGATGTAATAGGCCCCCTAAAAACTTCAATAGGAGAAATAACAGAAAATGATTTAGAAATGTGCAGTACATTAAATAGTCAGTTTCTTTCCGTTTTCACTAATGAAAATTTGGCACAGATTCCAGAAGTCAATATGGTATATAGTGATAGTATAGAAAATATGTTAAGTACAGTTAGTATAAGTAGAAATGATGTGCTTAAGGAAATTGACAGACTGAAACCTCAAAAATCGCCTGGTCCTGACGAGGTATATGCTAGAGTATTAAAAGAATGCAGAGATGAGTTAAGTAGTCCATTAGCATTTATATTTAACAAGTCATTAGAAACAGGTTTAGTTCCAGAAGCTTGGAAGCTTGCAAATGTAGTTCCGATCTTCAAAAAAGGTGATAAATCGATAGCATCCAATTACCGTCCCATTAGTCTCACATCAATCATAGGAAAGTTGCTAGAGTCTATTATTGCTAGGAAAATTAGAAGCCACTTAGTAAAATTTAACTTAATAAATTCTTCTCAGCATGGATTCACTCAGGGACGTTCGTGCCTTACTAATTTGCTTAGCTTTTTCTCAGAGGTATATGAAGCAGTAGATAGTGACAAGTCATATGATATTATATATTTAGATTTCAGTAAAGCTTTCGACAGAGTCCCTCATGAGAGATTGATGAGAAAGGTTGAGGCACATGGAATAGGAGGGTCGTTGTTGGGATGGATTAGGTCATGGCTAATTGGTAGGAAACAGAGAGTCAGCATAAATGGTACCAAGTCAGAGTGGGGAGCAGTCAAAAGTGGTGTCCCCCAGGGATCGGTATTAGGTCCCCTGTTGTTTCTTATATACATAAATGACCTAGATTTAGGTATAACTAGTAGGATAAGTAAATTCGCAGACGATACTAAAATGGGGAGATCAATTGATTCAGATAGCGATATAGAGTGCCTCCAAAGGGATCTAGATACCTTACATGAATGGTCAGTAAATTGGCAGATGAAGTTTAACATTGACAAATGCAAGGTATTAAAGATAGGGAAGATGCAAACAAATGTTAAATATAAACTAGCTAATTTAGAATTAGAAAATTCAGACTGCGAGAAAGATCTAGGTGTGTTTGTTAGCAATGATTTGAAGCCTAGAAAACAGTGTATAAGCGTTCGTAATAAGGCAAACAGGATTCTCGGGTTCATCTCTAGGAGTGTGAGTAACAGAACTGCTGATGTTATCTTAAAACTTTACTTGTCATTAGTGAGACCCCATATGGATTATACTGTCCAATTTTGGTGTCCTTATTACAGAATGGACATAGATTCATTGGAGAGAATTCAGCGTAGAATGACAAAAATGATCCATAATATTAGAAATTTTCCGTATGAAGAAAGGTTGAAGAAATTAGGTTTACATTCGTTAGAGAGACGCAGAGTTAGAGGGGATATGATAGAGGTGTTCAAGTGGGTTAGTGGGATTAACAAAGGGGACATGACAAATGTACTAAAGCTCAGTGATAGCGAAAGAACTCGTACCAATGGTTTCAAATTAGATAAATTTCGTTTCAGAAAAGATATAGGCAAATATTGGTTTGGTAACAGAGTTGTAGATGGGTGGAATAGGCTACCAAGTGATATAGTGGGATCAAGAACGATAGGGAGCTTTAAGAAAAAATTGGATAAGCATATGGACAAGAAGGGTTGGGTGTGAAGGGGGATCAGCCGGGTTGGGCCAATCAGCGCTCTGCAGACCCCCGTAATCCTGCGTTAATCTCTAACCGGTTTGGTAAGATGATCCTCAGGGTATTAGAGTGTTGAGCCTATAATTGGGCTTTGTAATTGGGGTTGTGTGGGACAGGGATCTGCCTTGCTTAGGCCAATCGGCTTTCTGCAGACTCCCATTTTCTTATGTTCTTATGTTCTTATATCATTACCTGTATTTTTCACTTGTGTTAAAGAACCAATACTGTACGTAATACTTAGTGAATGCTCACAGATTTTATTCAGTTGTGTTATTATTGATTGAGTGTCCAAGTTCGAAGTGGAGTGTGTAACGAGAGCAATTTTCCTTCCTTAAACTTAATCTCAAACTCAGGACAGTGCTACGTCCATTATATCTAAGAGCTCACTTAGTGTATTAGGTCGCCCACTTTCAATGTAAAAACTCATTCCGTTGAGTTGAATTAAGCTTTGTTCAAGGATATATTTTCCTATAATAATTCTTGTGAATAATTCGCTGAATTACGATATTCGGTTAATGATATTATTTCACCACCGAAGCTAGGAATTCCGATTGTATGTAACTATAGTCATCAGCCTCTATTCTGGTTAATTATCAAACACTATTTAGTTCTATGTCTTAATTGTATTATATACTTTATCAACCTGTTTTCGGGTTATTCTATGTCGCTACTTTGTTCTGCATCTGTATCTTATTTTATAATTCACTAGCCCTTGTTCCGGCTATTCATCCGTCACTACTTTGTTCTGTGTCTGATTTATTTACAGTGGTTTGTTAATTTATTCAAACTCACTGCTTCTATAGCAATTATTCTGCTATACTCGTTTCACTATATATTTGGTGAATCCGAATTCCTTCTCGAGTGTGATTTTAGCTCATTTACGATTGAAGTTATTTTTCATGTCATGTGAGATATTATTCACAATTATTCTAATATGAGTAAATTGTAGATATAATTCCCTTTCCAACAAAAGTAAGGTGAAATTCATATCCCGTGTTGTCGAATTAACATTGCACTAAATCAAGTATTTATTTAGCTTGACCGCAGTCCGTTTGACCTTAACCGCACTCCGTGGAACCTCTGATCACCGACCCAGCCGGGCAGCCTATTTGTATTTCGAGCCTCGCTTACTGTGCGTGGCTGAGTAGATGATCTTAGCTACCCACATTTAATAGCCATCATTCCTCTCGTTATACACTTGACCCGTATATGTATTGTCATCATATCCTATGTGTGTATTTCCTATAATTGTATATATCATGTTTGATGCTTTGTAAGTGACATATTAATTCATGAAAGAGGAAAATTTAGTTAACTCTTTCCTAGTCACCTTGTTTACACATTGGATTCATACTCTGTAGTTGAGATTCATGTGATTATGATATGTACCTCTATGCCTATAATAATAAACTAGTGTAATTATCCCGTGTGTATATTGTGTTTATGGTGTGATTGAGTAACCCAGAAAGACCATTATTAAGTGCTAGTTGTGTTCCTGTCCGGCAGGATTTGGTTCTAAACATTCTAAACAAGAAGCTTTATAGAACGAATATATAAGCGAGTTGGATTGCAACCTCGCATAACACTTTCATTCTCTCAGAGGGACTAACTCTCGTGGGACCTCTTTCTTGAACTGGGGTTCAACTACTGGTGAGGGTTTGCACTTTTCATGATGGGGGATGCTTTCCAAATATTTGCTTGCCCTCAGCAAGCAGTAAAGATGGTGATTTAGAAAGTCACCCAGTTTGACCTTACCGCTTGTGCTAAGGTGCACATCATCACGGAAGCCGAGGTAGCACTTCCTATATAACTTAGCAAGTGGGTCCACACTCTTCACATCTTTCTGAGTACACAGGTCAGCTAATCTACCATTTAATTTGAGCCGACTGCTTTACTGGTAGTACAATCCCCTCCATACATCCTGAGCAAAATGCCAGGCGGAGGATGTAGGCACCGGACAAACAGGGCGGTACTCCCTGGGAGTGCTAGGTGGCTAATAAGGACAGATGGAAGTTCTGTTTCACCACCTGGCCTCCATCCATGACCAACCAATATTGAGGGCAACCTTATCCTGCCCTCCAAAATACCTTCTCTTTCTATCAATATATTATACCACAAACACATTATGTACTAGACTACCTTTTAAAAATGTAAAACAACATTTAAAAATGATAAACAAGCAATCCTCCTCGGAGTACCCAGGAGAACGGGGACCAGAAGTGCCCCCAGTGGTCTGGGCCCATGGTACCGACCTGTCAAAATGCTCTGGACCACTATCTTCCACTCCTGCAAACATCGTGGCCTTTCTTCTAACTTCCACTCTATTGAACACCACCTCTCCTCCGCCAACCATGATCTTCTCTTTCTCACCTAAACTCAGTTGGCTAAGGCAACAGACAGTAATCCCTTCTCTATAGCCTCCTATGTAGTGTACATAGTACCCGTCTTGCAACACAATCCCATCCCTACTCTGTGCAACTCTCCAACCCAGGAGTGAAAAGCTATTCCCAGACTTTTTTTCTACTCAACTGCTGAGCTCTGGAACTCTCTCCAATAATCAGTCTTTCCCTCTTCCTATAACTTAAATTGCTTCAAACTTTGTGTGTCCAGGCATTTTGGCTCGAACGTCCCTTGATTTTGGCCCTGTCACTCTTTCAACTCTGGGGGAGGCACGCGCTATAGGCAGTTCTGCCTTTTGTCTCGCTCATTCAAATTAATAGAAAAAGAAAAAAATCTATTCTCAATTCAAAGCCAAAGGTGGATGTTGCGTGTACATACGCAACAATCTTATATGCTCTCATGTTCCAGACTTTGACTGTTCTGAATTTTCAACTCTCTGGCTAAAGCTATCTTGTCACTTTCTCACTAAATATATCTCTTTATATCTCCCCTAAATCTAATGACTATCCACAATTCTTTGACTATCTTACTTCAACAGTGGTCATGGGTGGTTCATTTGAAGTTTATGGGTGGCTTAAAGGTTTATTTGTTTCTCATACTCTCTTTCCTTTGTCATTTCTGTTCATCTTTTGCCTTGGTGACCTTTGTACTGGCTGGTTGTTCTTGTGTTGGTTCCCTGTCATATTTGGTAAGCCTGCTGATTATTTATATATAAGTGTGCTTTTTGTTATGTATTTATTTCGATTAGGGACATATATAATTAATGGGCTGACTGAAGAAGTTTAGTAAGGTCTAGTATATACTCCATTCTTGATTCTTGATGATTTAGTTTATTTGTGTATAATATTTTGAAAAAAGTATATTTTTTTATTAACTTTGTTGATTAACTTGGTTTGCAAAATTAACGTAAAACTAAATATTATTGTATATTTTTTTGATTATTCAGTTTTAAAGTGCAATGTTATAGTTAAACTAGTGTACTTAGTATATTTACAGTTGATCGATTATGTTATTACTTTAAATTTACTATTATCTTAATTGTTCAAAGGAGTTTTGATTGAAGTGTGGTAGTCAGTTAAAATACGACTTCAGAGGCTATCAACCCTATTGGATTATTAACCCGGCAAGTGCTGAAGCACTAATAAGAGTTTTACCGCTGCGCTGCGGAACCCCTTATATAATCCCGGTTTTTGAACGCGTACCAAAACTGCGGACTTACAGCCAGGCGGCTACAAATTGGTGCGAGTGTAGTACGACTTGGCACCTCTCGATACCACCACCCCACACGCTCGGCCCGCACACAGGCAAGCGGTACACACGCACACACGTACACACACATTGGAGCCTACACCACCCTCATGCTCTCGCCCTGATGACACAACCAGCCCTCCTTCTGGTGGTGTCAGCAGCCGTGGAAGGCAGAGAGTGGCTGCCAAAGACCCTAGCTACCATTACTACGGCACGAGTGGGTCCGAGGACGAGGAACCTGCACGTAAAGCACGTAAAAAACGTGCAAGCAAGGGCAGTGCACAGAGTCATTGTCTTTCTGGGACACTGCCACCACCACCCAGGCAACTGCTACCACCACTACCACCACCACTGCCACCACTACAACCGACGCAGGAGGCCGCCCTTGGGCTGCAGGACATGCGGGGGCCACTGGGAAGACAGGGAAGGGCATGCCACTACCACCTTGCCACCACCACCACCACCACCAGCCGCCCCTGCCGGCCCTTCTGCCCCTGCCACTGCCCCTGCCAAAGGGAAGAAAGGGACGAAGGGCAAGGCGACAACGGCGACAGGGACAACAATAATTGCACATACAGCTGGCTGACCTTGGCTTGCCAGCGACTCGCGACTCACAGACACAACTTCCCTCCCTCCCTCCCTCCCACCCACCAACCACACCTCTCCCATAACCTCCGTTCCCGCCTGTAAACTCTCATTATTCGCTTATATGTCGCATATTTGGTCTATATGCGGCATATTCCTTGGTATATGGGTGGCCTACATACATACACGTACTTTATATATAGCATGACAGTGCTGAAAATACGATATATACGTGATATTACAGACAACAGACCCTGTACAACTTGGCAACTCTCGATACCACCCCGCCACACGCTAAACCCGCACTCACTCAAGCGGTACACAAGCACTTGTCTCCTGTATAAACTCTCTCACCTCAGTTCCCGCCTCTAAACTCTCTCATAATTCGCTTATATGTCGCATATTTGGTCTATATGCAGCATATTCCTTGGTATATGGGTGGCCTACAAACGTACACATATGTACACAAGCACTTGTCTCCCGCGTAAACTCTCACTTCAGTTCCCGCCTCTAAACTCTCTCATAATTCGCTTATATGTCGCATATTTGGTCTATATGCGGCATATTCCTTGGTATATGGGTGGCCTACATACGTACACATACCTAAACATACCTACACATACTCCACATAGCATAGAAGTGATGAAAATAGGATAAATACGCGAGATTACGCCCTAACCCTCCGTCTCCTCCCTCTTATCCTACACCCTGGGCGCGCGAATATTCACCCGGGAAATCTTGCCGCGCGATGCCATTCGCTCCACTTTCTTCAACTACGGACCCCCCCCCCCAGAAATATTTTGTGGGGTCAAATATATATAGCTCGATGCACGCGAACATTCCCTACACGTTGATGTACTTTTCATCGATATTTGCAAGGGGCGCCCAAATCGTCATACCTCCGCACAGGGATGCCTGTATACTATAGGGGCTGCTCAGCGGAGAGGTTAAGCCAGCAAATAAGTCAACAGTAACGTCAGGACTGGAGCCTCTCTGCATTAACTCCAGTCCCTTGTGGTAGTCATTAGGTAGTTAGTTAACATAGGACTTCAGAGGCTATCAACCCTATTAGATTATTAAGCCAGCACACTGGAAGTCAAGAATAATGTCAGGATGGAGTCTCTCTGCGATATTTCCAGTCCCTTGTGTGTGGTAGTCTGGTTCTTGTGATTTACTTATATAATTTTACTGAAGAGATATTTTTGTAGAATATAATTATACAATTGTTTTACCTTGATATTTGATATTGCTGAGGTGATCCATTTTTGTAAACTGCCGTATGATATATTTCTTTTATAAACTGTCATATATTTATGTTTTTCTTATAAACTGTCATATACAATTAGTAGTGATAATTTAGTATTTAAAGCGTCTTTCTATAAATGTTGGATTTAGCGTCTATGTTAGATTTAGCATTTGCATGTATAACCTTGAGCTGAGGTTATGTTCTGTCCATGTAGTGATTGTTTTCAGTCTTTATTGTTTAATTCACGGTATACAGATATCTAGCACAATTAGTGTTTGCTTGGTTAATAATTAAAGTTATATTTGTATTAATTTAGAATATTAATATGAAACTTTCAATTCTGTGTACTTATTCAGTCAATGTAGATAATTTGAACCAGTCATTCATATTTTTAGCTTGTGACTGTTAGAAGTTTTGCACTAAGTTGTTTTTTCTACTGTGCTTATGTAGCTGCTGCAGGTTCTCGTACAAAGATTGTGTAGTAGATAAGAATTATTTTAAAATATAATATAGATTTCTGAATAATTAACAGAATTTAAATTGAATAAATTACATTCGTGGTCCCATTATTGTTGAATCTCTACCGGTATGTTTTCTTTTAATAGGGATCTTGGGTATTCCTGATGATGGTTGAGAGACGTAAGCCGAAAATTTGAAAAATAAATAAATTAGATGTTTCTAAGCGTCCTTTTCCTCCTTACCCTTCTAATATATATATATATATATATACTGTATATATACCTGTACATATATATATATATATATATATATTGTATATACAGATAGAGCGAGAGTACTGAAAAGGGGTTTACCTAGTACATTCTTAATTAAAAGGGGGTTACAATGTAGAAAATACACAAGATATTTATCTACATATATTCATTATCTGTGACCTCGTAATAAATAAATTACAAAACGGTGACACATAGCACTCACAAATTGATCTAAATCAATGATATAATGATATATATTCAACCTTTACCTCTAATATTGAAGTAATCTTCAATGCCTGGTGCCCTTTTCTAAAGCTGCGTATTTGATTGTACTACATGGCGGAATAATGTCCTAAAGTTATGTGTATTAATTGTTGTATTACATCCTTATATCCATCAGCCCTGATGTTCATATGAGTGGCCACCATAAGTAAGTATTGTATTTGCATATAAAAGCCAGTTCTTCATGAAATATACATATGATTGGTCAACAGAGTTTGTCTTCATAGCTGCAGAATTTGTGTTAAGAGTCATGTGAAAGTGGCTTGAAATGAAGCACATAGGCTATGCTGGTTGAGCTAATTTAAGATTATATATATTATTTAACAACGACATCCAAAGTTAACAAGTAGAGACAGTAAGCATTTTAAATGACATTCATTTGCCATGGAGAAATGTTTGGATTGTCCGCCATGTTCTAACCAGCGATCACACGAATCAGACAACAATATTGCAGGCATGCAATCATAGTAAAGGCATCGTGCGTAAGGTAAACTTTATACATATAATGATATTTTCGCAGGGCCACAAAATTAGGTCCAGATTCCATAACATTTTACATGGCCATAATTAATTGACTTAACAGTAGGAATGAGAAAATGGCAACGCCCAATTTAAAGTTACATGGAAAACCTGCATAGCCACTCATCTTTGTTGATAGCATACTATTTTTGTTCCAGTAGTAAAATCGTTTGGGTGTAGTTATTATAAGTAAATCCGTATTATATTATATTGCTTCCTATTCATAAAATTCATTAGAGCAATAATTATCGATTAAATTACACCGGGCTTCTAATATAACACATTATGACAAACTAACCAACCTGGAGTAGCTATTCCTTTTATTTAAGATTGTTGTAATATTTATTGTGACTTTCAATGCATTTAGTGTGTAATTTTATCGATGACACAACATGTAAATATGATAGGTGACACAATACTCAAGCCAATCCTAAGGTTATATATATATATATATATATATATATATATATATATATATATATATATATATATATATATTTAGGGGAGGTGTGGCGGAGTAGTCTTGCCACTGGACTGGTAATCCAATGGACCCGGGTTCGAACCCAATATATCAATGGGAAGATATTATTGGGATGGCATTTGTGCTGTACCTAGTATCAGTGCATTACCACAGCACACCGAAATGCCAAAAAAATACCCTCATTGTTCCCTGATTAAATAGCATTGTATGAATATTCCCATATTCAATAATATGCTACAGGGGGGCAATGCCTAGTGAGTTAATTGCTTAATAGGTGGCGTTCTGAGAGTGAGGGTCCGAGTGTGGGGAATTAGACTGTGAAGCGCGGAGGCGAGGCGGCTTCAGAGATGGGATTGCTTCGAGCCATGAAGCTTCGCATGTCTCACTCCCGAGACTGGAGCAAGACATCATGGGCCTCACCATATTCAGCGGTAGAGTGTAAAGGCTATCAGCCTATGCCCGAGAGGGAGTAGTTGGAATAAAGAAAAAACAAAAACAAAAATATATAGATATATACCGGTATAAATATATATACTGTGTATATATTTATATATATATATATATATATATATATATATATATATATATATATATATAAACTGTATATATATATGTATATATATATATATATATATATACCGGTATATATATATTATATTTTTTATTTTTATTTTTGTTCTATGTGATTGAGGGAGGCAAAAGGCAGAACTGCCTATAGCGAGTGCCTCCCCCATAGTTGAAAGAGTGACAGGGCCAAAATGAAGGGACGTTTGGGCCAAAATGCCTGGACACACGGAGTTTGAAGCAATTTAAGTCATAGGAAGAGGGAAAGACTGATTCTGGGAGAGAGTTCCAGAGCTCAGCTGTTGAGTAGAAGAAAGTTTGAGAGTAACGTTTCACTCTCGGATTGGAGAGTTGCACAGAGTAGGGGTGGGATTGAGTTGCAAGACGGGTACCTTGTGCCCTATGTAAAAGAGGTGGTATACACTGGGAAAGCTCTGAGGAACACTGATTATTCTAGTAACGATAGAATAGCGAGAGAAATGCAATATTGCGGCGTAGAGAGAGAGATTGCAGAGAGTTGGTGAGTGGACGGGAGTTAATGATACGAAAGGCCTTCCTTTCAACTTGTCTAGGAGAGCCGTGTGAGAGGAACCTCCCCAAACATGTGAACAATACTCAATACAAGGATGCACTATGCGTCTGTACAGAGCAAGAAGCTGTGAAGGGGAAAAGAACCCCCTAAGGCGGTTGAGCACACCCAGCTTCTGGGAGGCTGCCTTAGCAAGACTGGTAATATGGTCCTTCCAACTGAGAGCAGAAGAAAAAGACACACCAAGAATATTGAGAGAAGATGAAGGATTGATTTTTGTATTGTTGAAGGATAAGGGATAGTCCGCTGGGAGTTCCTTACGGGTAGATAGATGGAGAAATTGGGTTTTGGAAGCATTAAAGGTAACAAGGTTTTCTCTGCCCCAATTGGAGATAGTATTTAGATCAGAATTTAAGAGTTCTATGGCTTCATTGCGTCTGTCATTGAGGGATTGCTGGGTGGGATGTTCTGAAAAACTAATGGAGTAGTGTAACGTTGAGTCGTCTGCGTATGAATGGACGGGAATTGAGATACAGTTGAGAAGATCATTTATAAAAATTAGAAATAGAATAGGAGATATGACAGAGCCCTGAGGAACACTGGAGTTTATAGGGTGAGGAAGTGAACGATGGCTGTCCACAACCGCAGCTATTTGAACGGCCGGAAAGGAAATTAGAGACAAAGGCACAGATGGAGGGATAGAAACCGAAGGAGGGTAGTTTAGAAATTAAAGATTTGTGCCAGACTCTATCGAAGGCTTAAGATATGTCTAGTGCAATAGAAAAAGTCTCACTGAAGTCCCGAAAGGAGGATGACCAAGAGTTAGTAAGATATGAAAGAAGATCACCAGTAGAGCGACCCTTAAGGAAACCATACTGGCGATCTGAGAGCAGATTATGAGAAGAGAAATGCTTAAGAAATTTGGAAGCAAGAATAGTTTCAAAAACTTTAGAAAGACAACAGATGAGAGCAATTGGACGATATTTGGAGGGTTGAGAGCGGTCACCCTTCTTTGGGACAGATTGAATGTGAGCTAACTTCCAGCATGAAGGGAAGACGTTAGAGGATAGACAGAGACGAAAGTTTTTGACTAGGCAGGGAGTCAGCACGGAAGCACAGTTTTTGAGAACAACAGGAGTAACACCGTCCGGACCGTACGCCTTATTAGTATTAAGCCCAGAGAGGGTAGAAAGTGCATCTTTAGAAGAGATTAGGATAATTAATAAGTAAGAGAGAGGAGGGTGGAGAGGGAGGAATAGCACCGGAATCAGCCAAGGTGGAGTTTCTAGCAAAAGTCTGAGCGAAGAGTTTAGCTTTGTCAGAGGAAGAAGTGATGGTTGTGCCATCAGATTGGGAAAGGGGAGGGAAAGACGAGGAAGAGAAATTGTTGGAGAGGTTTTTGGCTAGATGCCAGAAAGCTTGGGAAGAGCTAGAGTTGGATAGTTCAGTGCATTTATTATTGATGAAAGAGTGTTTGGCAAGTCGAAGAACATATTTGGCTTGATTCCGGGCAGAAACATAGGAAGAATGAGAGTCTTGAGTTTTAAGGCATCGGTACCATTTGAATGCTTCCTCTTTATTGCGGACAGCAGTAGAACAGGCGTGAGTAAACCTAGATTTTTTAGCATTAGTCTGAGAGAAAGAGAATGGAATATATGCTTCCATGCCCGATATGATATAATATATATATATATATATATATATATATACATACTGTATATATATATACTTCAGTCGTACTTATGATTATATGTATGTGCATTTATATAGCCCATTAGTTTTTTAGAATTTCACTTGTTCTGGAAGGTGTTTTTTATTTATACGCCTAGCTCTGGTTGCATATTTGTATTTGTTTAAACATGTATATTTGGTATTACTATTATATGTTATTGTTATTATTATTATCATTATTATTATTATTATTATTATTATAATTGCGTCAGGAAAAACATCGACCGCTCGGTAACTAACCCTTCACCTTTAAAAGAATTAACACATATTTGCATAATTGCAGAGTGGGAAACCCAGATAATCCACCCAATATTGTATCAGTTTAACAAAGTAAGGCTTAGAAACATAATTACCGTGAACGTTACTCTGGAGATATATGTGCTAGTGAAGAGGATTGTTAAGATATATGAGACAGTGAATGTGTGTCGAAGATAATGTTGAAACACTGGTGCTGGTGTAGATTGTGGTTGAAAAATGAGAATCCGAAGGAATGTATGTTTCATTATGTGTTTTTCTATTTTTGTACAATGAGCACATTATAGTATTGTTATTTAAAACATAATGAGGCTCCATCTTGAATATATCGTGCTATTTTGGTCTCCTTATCTGAAGAAGGACACTGAGAAACTCGGAGTGCAGCGTAAGCGACAAATTTGATACTGTCGCTGAACAATAATTATCACAAAAGATAAAAATACTAAAATGGTTTTTAATTAAGAAAATTGATTATGAGAACAATTAACTGGGTGTTTAAAGACATTAAAGATGATAGAGTCACTGTTCGTAATCAATAATAGTTCACTACCGCCAATGGCTCTCCTCTCTTTCCACTGACCAACCTGGTGAACAAGCCTACGTCTTTTTTATCCTAAATGACCTAGAGCAGTTAGTTCAGCATCCCACCCGTATCCCAGATCACTTCAGAGATCAGCCCAACATTCTTGTCTTATTTCTAACTTCTAACCCTTCTGCTTATACTGTAAATCCCTTGGGCTCCTCCGACCATAAACTTATCTCTGTCACTTGTCCTATCTCTCCGGTACAGCCACCCGATCCTCCCAGATTGTGGCACTTTGGCGCTGCCGACTGGGAGGCTCATCGGCAATACTTCTTTAATTTCTCATGGTTGCCTTGTTTATGGGTTAAGGGCTGCTCTACTAGTGATAGTCTTTCTTATCTTACTAACTCTTGGTCATCCTCCATTCGGGACTTCGGTGAGACTTTTTCTGTTGCGCTAGACATATCGAAGGCCTTCGATAGAGTCTTGCACAAATCCCTTATTTCCAAACTACCTTCCTTCGGTTTCTATCCCTCCATCTGTACCTTTGTCTCTAATTTCCTTTCCGGCCGTTCCATAGCGCGGTTATGGACGGCCACTATTCACTTCCTTAACCTATCAACTCCGGTGTTCCTCAGGGTTCTGTCCTATCTCCAATTATCTTCCTACTATTCATTAACGACCTTCTCAACTACACCTACAGCCCGATTCACTCATATGCTGATGACTCTACATTACACTATTCAACTAGCCTTCCACAACATCATTCACAGCAGGAACTCCAAAACTTAAGTAAGGAGGCCATAAAGCACCTATCTTTTGATCTCTCTACTATCTCTAATTGGGGCAGAGAATATCGTGTTACTTTGTCTACTCGTCGCCCCCTTCCAGAAGACTACGACCTGCTCTTCAACAACATACAAATTAACCTTTCATCTTCTCATAATATTCTTGGTGTCTCTTTTTCTTATGATCTCTCTTGGAAAGATCATATTACCACTCTTACTAAAACCGCTTCCCAGACGCTGGGCGTCCTCAACCGCTTCCAGGGGTTCTTTACCCGTGCACAGCTTCTTGATCTGTACAGGGGCACAGTGCGTCCATGTATTGAGTATTGTTCACACATGTGGAGAGGATTCTCAAACACAGCACTTCTAGACAAAGTACAAAAGAAAGACTTGTGTCTCATTAACTCACGTCCACTCAACAGTACTCTGCAGTCTCCCCTCTTCGCCACAATGTTGCATCACTCTCACTATTCTACCGCTTTTACAAAAATCAGTGTTCCTCAGAGCTCTCTCGGTGTATACCACCCCCTCTTCGTAGAGCACGTAGCACCAGTCTTGCAATACAATCCCACCCCTACTCTGTGGAACTCTGCAACCGAAGAGTGAAATTTTATTCTCAATCTTTCTTTTATTTAACCGCTGAGCTCTGGAACTCCTCCCAGAATCAGTCTTTCCCTCTTCCTATGACTTAAATTGCTTCAAACTCCGTGTGTCCAGGCATTTTGGCTCGAACGTCCATTGATTTTGGTCCTGTCACTCTTTCAAAGCTGGGGGAGGCACTCGCCACAGGCAGTTCTGCCTTTTGTCTCCTTCACTCACATAGAAAAAATATATATATAATTTCACCTGAGTTTTTCCAATGAAGGAAACAAAATGCAGGTTGCCTGTATGAGTGTCTACTACAAAGCCAAAAGATTGACAGAGAACCAAAATCAAGGGACGTTGGAGTCAAAATGTCTGAACACACAAAGTTTTATAGCAGTTTAAGTCATAGGATGAAGGAAAGATTGATTGAAGGAGAGAGTTCCAGAGTTCACATGTGGAGTAGATGAAAAATTGAGAAAATTTGTCAACTCTTGGGTTGGAGAGCTGGACAGAATAGGGGTGGGATATGTTGAAAGGCAGATGCTTTGCACTCCCCGCAAGGGAGGTGGTATGCACTGAGAGAGCTCTGAAAAACACCAACTGTTGTAACAGCGATACAATAGTGAAAGAGATGCAACATTGCGGCGTGTAGAAATAGATTGTAGGGAACTAGTAAGAGGAAGTGAGTTGATGAGACGAACAGCTATTGACTCGACTCTTTCGAGAAGTGCGGTATGGGTGGAACATCCCCACACATGCGAACAATACTCGATACATGGGCACACTGTGCCTCTATACAGAGCTAGAAGCTGTGCAAGGGTGAATAACTCATGGAGACGGTTGAGCACACATAACTTCTGAGAAGATGTCTCATGAAGAGTGGTAATATGATCTTTCCATGCAAGGTTGGATGAAAAAGATACAACAAGAATATTGAGAGAAGATGAAGGATTGATTTCTGTAACAATCTTGTGGATGATTGCGACAGGTAGTAAAATGGAGAAACTGGGTCTTGGAGGCATTGAAAGTAATAACAAATGTTCTGCCTCAATTGCAAATAATTGATAGATCAGATTATATGCATTGTATGGCCTCGTTGCGTGACCTTTGGAGTGATTTCATGCTCGGTTGATGTGAAAAATTAGTTGAATAGTGTAGGGTACAGTCGTCAGTATATGAGTGGATAGGAGTAGAGGTACAGTTGAGGAGATCATTAATGAATATTAGAAAGAGAACTGGAGACAGGACAGAACTCTTAACGGAATGCATAGCCTAACCACAGAAAGTCATACGGGTATTCTGACTCGGTTCTCTTTTGTGCAATGCATTATTATATAGCACTAATCACTTTTCTATTATACTCGTTAGCACACGGAACAACTCGCTGGTGTGGGCTGTTATTGCCCGTCTTGGAGTCATATTAGGTAATACGATTTGTAAATTAGAGGATTAATTTCTACTAGGTTTCTTTCCTATCGCATATCTTATCAGTAAGAGTGGGGACTCGGGATTGACCGAATCTACTCTCTGGCTCAGATTTCTTGATGCCTCTTTATCACATTCCAGGCATTTGGCTCTGCCCGTTTTACTCAACATTTAAGTTATTTAGATCCTATATCATTTCAATTTACACGAGTTGATGCTTAATAAGAGAGCGGGGTGGTAATCTCGTTCATAGTTACTGGGTGATGTGGTCTCTCGCCAAGACATTACCTTATATAGGATGTACTCTGCAATATTCTAGTTGTTAGGCAGTAGTGAGGCACGGGCACAGCTTGCATGGAAACTACTACGCTTTTCTGAACCCTTATCTATAATCTCTGCTTGTATGACTTAGAATAGGTGGGTTATTGTATAGACTTATGTGTTCACTATAGGGTTGCACCATACAGCTTCACTGGATTATCAAGTGGAATTAGAGTTCTGTCTCTGCTTGCATTAGAACCGTATTATACTCAATTAAGCTTCTTTTTAATTAACGGTTTAGGGTGTGCATTAACTCCCTAATTAATGGGATGATATCATACCCCACATAAACTTGTGTCCTAGAGAACTTGGAACGTTTGAATTACTCCTAGGATAGTGTCTGTTGAGCATCAGGGATTTTTAGTGGATACATTAGTTAATCTTTCTATTATTTGTGAGGCTGTAGTTTGCTCCCTATTCCTATTCCTAGGAGTAAAGTTGGTTGGTGGAGAGAACATAATATGTAACTATGTATATATATATATATATATATATATATATATATATATATATATATACAGGTATATATATATATATATATATATATATATATATATATATATATATATATATAGTATATACCTTTGTATATATATATATATATATATATATATATATATATATATATATATATATATATATATATATATATATATATATATATATACCGGTAAATACCGGCGTTCTGAGAGTGAGGGTCCGAGTGTGGGGGATGAGACTGTGAAACGCAGAGGCGAAGCGGCTTTAGAGATGGAGTTGCTTCGAGCCGGGGTGCTTCGCATGTCTCACTCCCTAGACTGGAACGAGACCTCACGGGCCTCACCGTGGTCAGCGGTGCAGTGTAAAGGCTCTCAGCCTATGCCCGAGAGGGAGTAGTTAAAATATAGAAAAAAAAAAAATATATATATATATATATATATACCGGTATATATATATATATATATATATATATATATATATATATATATACTGTATATATATTTGTATAGCCAGGTAGTAGATTTTCTTTATGCAAATAAAGTTAATTAATTGAAGCAGCATTCTCAGTATTAACCCCTACCGTACCATAGGGTACTACCATAAAAGTACCCCCTAGTACCAAGCCATATGGCCAAAATGGCTTCAGAGGCAAGATATAACAACCTCCCACCTCAAAAGTTGATGATACACTGACCCAGACAGCCTGTGGAAGCTTGCAGCCAATCTAAGAAATGTTCCCAATTCCTTAGAACAGTGTTTACAGGTCATGGTACCAGCCACTGCCTGATACTGGCAATTACAAGCCCGTATATTACTGACGGCTTGCAGCCGTCGCTGGGACTGGGGAGTGACATATCTACTGACGGCTGGCAGCCTTCGCTGAAATTGTACGGGTTAATTAGGGTTAATTCTTCAATGTATCTTACAATATTCTGCTGTGATGCACTGAGTTGGTGGAGTAGGTTGGCAAAGTTCTGGGAGTGGTTTGAGCTCATCAAAGTTTCGTTTGTCGCTGCAAACATCTTCAAACATCTTATGTGGTATTTATAGGATTTTTTGCCGAACAGGGAGGAGGTGGGGGCGTGCATAAGATGTACCAGGAAGGCCGCCATTGCTGTTGGGCTGTCGCTGGGTTAATCTCAGGTTGGTGTGGGTGTTTGCACTGGCTAGTTGTGTGGTGATGTTGAATGAGGAGGGGAGGCTGGTGCTTGCGTTGTCAGGGTGTGTGGTATAGGTGGGCAGGGGAGAAGGGCAGGTGTCTGTTGGTGCATGTCGTCTTGTTGACGGAAGTACCTGTAGGTCTTGAGTCTGATTATTAATACTGGGTCGTAGGGCTTGTATGTACAGGGCTACGAGGATGGTAAGTCGTCTGGGGTAGTTTTCCTTGTTAACTATGGTAGAGTGCTTGTCTAAGTAGGAGCGGGTCAGGGCTTGTTGGAAGGGTTGTTTATTGTGTTCCTTAATGACTCCAGATTGGAGGTGTACGATGAAACGACGAGATAGGCGAGTCTGTGTCATACCAATGTAGGTGTGAGGTCCACAGTCCTAACTGTTGCATGTGTGATGGTATATGACATTATCGTCGCTCCTCTGGCTCTTAGTAGTGGCAGGGCGGTTCTTGAGGACGAGGTTAGATGCTTTGGGGGATTTGTAATACATACAGTATATAGTTTGATTTTGTTGTCAGGGTTGGTGGGGTGGACGTTTTTGTCAATGATTTCTTTCATGATCGTCTCATCAGTCTTGTAGTCAGAGGACATGTAATTGCGGTAGTAAATGTTGATGTCTTCGGAGGGGCTGTTGTTAGGGGTGCCCTGGTTGTTCCACTTTTCTAGTTGCCGTTTGATGGGGGTGGATACGTCAGAGTTAGAGTATCCATTATAAATGAGTACTTGAGAGAGTCTTTCGAGTTCTAGGAGGGTAACTCTCCATGTGGCACAGTGGGTGAGGGTTTCTTCCATTGTAGGCGGAAAAGTTAGATAGGAGGTATCGTTGGGGCACTCACTGTCACCATTAAGGCATTCTCCGTTGTTGGTGGGTTTAGTGTAGACGGTATTCTTGAAGCCATTTTCATAAGTGGAAACAAGGATGTCCAGGAAGAGGAGTCGTCTGTCAGTAAATTCTTCATAAGTGAAGTTAAGACCAGGGTCAGCCATGAAGTGCTGCTGCTACTCCTGCAGTTTTCCGAGGTCCTTTACCCACACAAGTATGTCGTCCACATATGTGCAGTAGACTGAGGGGCTGTGGGCAGCCAGGAGTTCCTCCTCGATAGTTCCAATGCAGGAATTAGCGAAGAGAACTTCCAGGGGGCTGCCTATCGCCACACTGTCAATCTGCTGGTACGTTTCCACGGGGGCAGATGTAGGGGGTGCCCCCTCTTTGGTTAACAGCTCCAGCAGCATTCTCAGGGCCGTCTCCGGGATGTCCAGCGGTGTGGTGTCAGGGCAGTGGTATATTCGGCATATGATGAAGTCGATGGTCCTGTCCACAGGTTTGTTGGTGAACAGGCTCTCTACGTCGAGGGAGGCGATGATGTGGTCCTCAGTCGGGGGGTCATCTCTTACTAATTCTAGGAAGTTGTTAGATTTAGATAAGCTGTAATGGCACAGTACGTAGGGAGTAAGGAGGTTGTTTAAGGTCTTGGCGATCTGGTATGTAGCGGTGGGAATTTGGGAGATGATGTGGCGGAGGGATTTCCCTGGTTTGTGGGTCTTGATAGTACCGTAGGAAAATTCTCTTATTAGTTTCTTAAGGTGGATCCCTCCAGCTTTGGCATTAATAGCAGAGATGGTGGGGTTGGCTCTCCACTTTATGTTCTCATTTGACTTGTGGTTGGTCCTCTTGAATTTGTTTTTGTCGTTTAGGATGTTGTCCATTTTGTGAAGGTAATTTCTTTGTCATGTATCACAAGGCAGGAGGCTTTGTCTGCTCGCCTGATGACTGTATTGGGGTTTTCCCATAGTTGTTTAGCTGCTTGGAAGTGGCTCTTGTTGAGGAGTTTGCTGTGGTGAGATCCTCTAGTCTTAGCGGCTTCGGCGAGTAGGGTGGGATGGATGGCAGGGGTGGTGGTGACCTTGCCACCTTTCTTGAGTCAAATGATGTCATCAAGCAGTATTTCGATTTCAAGTCTCTTTGGGGGGGGGGGGGTTCTGGGTTTGCTGATATAGTGGCAGTTGAGGCCCTTGTTGAGTAGGTCTTCTTGGTTGGGGGTCAATTCGGTCGATTGGTCAATTGGTCGATTAGTTGTAAGAGTTGGTTTGGTATGGGCTCCTTTTCCCACTTCTGTGTGAGGGTGTCTCGCTCTTTCTGTAGGATTGGCATTAAAGATAATCTACTACCTGGCTATACAAATATCAAACTACATAGCAAGAATGCCAGAAGAAGGAACTGCACACGCCAGTTATGTGAGAAATTGGTATGTGAAGAAACAGCATAGAAACAAGAAATGGCCATAATCCTACAGAAAGAGCGAAACGTCCTCACACAGAAGTGGGATAAGGAGGCCATACCAAACCAACTCAAACAACTAATTGACCAAAAACTATTTCAACTCAGTGAACAACATAGATGCAAAACAAAGAGCACTACCATCAATAAGCTCCCACGCCTGCATGGCGGGAATATAAAACTGCCCAGACCATTCAAAGGCTACATCAACCTTACTAACACCGAATTGAATCCCAACCAAGAAGACCTACTCAACAAGGGCCTCAACTGCTACTATATCAGCAAATCCAGACCCTACTGAAAGAGACTTGAAATCGAAATACTGCTTGATGAAATCATACGACTTGAGAAAGGTGGCAAGGTGGGGAGGTTTGGTGGAATGGTCTTGCCACTGGACTGGTAATCCAGTGGTCCCGGGTTGGAATCCTGATGTATCAATGGGAAGATATTATTGGGATGGAATTTGTGCTGTACCTATAGTAGTATCAGTGCATTACCACAAAGCCCACAGAAAACACTATAAATAAAAAACCTTCAATGTTCCCTGATTAAATAGCTCTGTATGAATATTCCCATATTAAAAATATGCTATAGGGAAGCAATGCCTAGTGAGCTAATTGCTCAATAGGTGGAATTCAGAGAGTGAGGGTCTGAGTCTAGGAGGTGAGACAGTGAAGCACAAAGGTGAAGCAGCTTCAGAGATGAGGCTGCTTCGAGCTGTGAGTGGAGCTCTAAGTGCTTCACATGTCTCACTCCCTAGACTGGAATAAGACCTCACAGGTTTCACCGTGTTGATCAGTTGGGTGTACAGGCTGTCAGCCTATGCCCAAGAGGGAGTAGTTGGGATGTAGAAGAAAAAAAAAGAAAAAAAAACACACACCTGCCCTCCAACTTACCCTATTCGCCAAAGTCGCTAAGACTAGAGGATCTCACCACAGCAAACTCCTTAACAAGAACCACTTCCAAGCAGCTAAACAGCTACGAGAAAACCCCAATATAGTCATCAGGCAAGCAGATAAAGCCTCCTGCCTTGTTATACATGACAAAGAAGTATACCTTAAAAAAATGGACAACATCCTAAACGACGCGAACAAATTCAAGAATATCACCCGCAACCTGACTGAAGACATACAGCGGACAGCCAATACCACCAGCTGTGCTACTAATGCCAAAGCTGGAGGGATCCACCTTAAGAAACTCATCAGAGAATGTTCCCCAGGATATGCCTGCGGTACCATCAAGACCCACAACACAGGGAACCCTCTCTGCCCCATCATATCCCATATTCCCATCGCCACATACCAGATTGCCAAGACCTTAAACAACCTCCTCACTCCCTACATACCATGCCAATACAGCCTATCCTAATCTAATGCCTTCCTAGATATACTAAGAGATTCCCCCCCGACTGAGGACCACATCATCGCCTCCCTCGATGTAGAGAGCCTGTTCATCAACATACCTATGGACAGGATCATCGACTTCATCCTACGCCAAGTATACTATTGCCCTGACACCACACCGCTGGACATCCCGGAGACGGCCCTGAGAACGCTGCTGGAGCTGTGGAGCTGTGCATCATCTGCCCTTGTGGAAACATATACCAGCAGATTGACGGCGGGGCTATGAGCAGCCCACTAAACCCACTAACAACGGACAGTGCCTTAATCTACCATCTCTGCATACGTCAGAGGAGCCCTCAATTACTGTATCACATGGAGAGATACCCACCTAGAACTCGAAAGACTCTCCCAAGTACTCATTAATAATGGATACTCTAACTCCGACGTATCTACCTCCATCAAACGGCAACTAAAAAAGTGGTACAACCAGTGCACCCCTAACAACAGCCCCTCCAACATCAAAATTTACTACCGCAATTACATGTCCTCTGACTACAAGACTGACGAGACGATCATGAGAGAAATCATTGACAAAAACGTCCACCCCACCAACCCTGACAACATAATCAAACTATTTATCTATTACAAATCCCAAAAAACATCTTACCTCGTTTTCAAAAACCTCCCTCCCACGACTAAGAGCCAGAGGAGTGACGATCATGTCATATACCATCACACATGCAACAGTGAGGACTGTGGACCTCACACCTACTGTACATTGGTATGACTCGCCTATCTCATCGACTCAACCTACACCTCCAATCTGGAGCCCTTCCACCATACCCTGACCCGCCCCAACTTAGACAAGCACACTACCATATTTAACAAGGAAAACTATTCCAGACGACTTACCATCCTCGAAGCCCTGTTCATACAAGCCTACGACCCAGTATTAAAAATCAGACTCAAGACTTACAGGTACTCCCCTTAACAAGACGACATGCACCGACAGACACCTGCCCCTCTCCCCTGCAAACTTATACCACACACCCCGATAATGCAGGCACCCGCCTCTCCTCCTCACACAACACCACCACCCAAATTGACAGCATAAACACCCACACCAACTCCAGCCAACCAATGACAAGGTACAATCTGAGATTGACCCGGTGACAGCCCACCACCAATGGCTGCCTTTCTTAGCCACAAACCCCCTTCCTCCCTGTTCGGCAAAAAAAATCCTATAAATACCCCCAAATCACACTTCCTGAAGATTTCTGCAGTGACAGGCGAAATGTCGATGAGTCAAAACACTCCCAGAACTTCGCCAACTTACTCCACCAAGTCACTGAACCACAACGAAATTTTTTAAGAAACATTGAAGGGATAAATATAAAAAAAAGAAAAAAAAAATACTGAGAATGTTTTTTTTTTGTTCTATATTCCAACTACTCCCTCTCGGGCATAGGCTGAGATCCTGTACATTCCACCGCTCAACACGGTGAAGCCCGTGAGGCCTAGTTCCCGTCTGGGGAGTGAGACATGTGAAGCATCTATCATGGCTCGAAGCAGCTCCATCTCTGAAGCGGCTGGTTGCTTCGCTCAAGTGCTTCACCGTCTCACCCTCCAGACTCAGACCCTCACTCTCAGAACGCCACCTATTGAGCAGTGAACTCACTAGGTATTGTCCCTCTGTAACATATTTTGAATATGGGAATATTCATACAGTGTTATTTAATCAGGGAACAATGAGGGTATTTTTTTGGCATTTCGGTGGGCTTTGTGGTAATGCACTGACACTAGATACAGCACAAATTCAATCCCAATAATATCTTCCCATTGACATATCGGGATTTGAACCCGGGTCCATTGGATTACCAATCCAGTGGCATGACCACTCCACCACACCTCCCCTAACCTCATTTGCATTACAGAAACAAAAGAAATATATATATATATATCAATTCCACATAAGCATAATAGCATCAATCCCCAACCAAGGTTATTCAGCTTGTCTGTCATTCTGTCTGTCTTTTATTTATCAACTCTGCGTAAGCAGAGTTTGGTATCCCCCCCCCCCCCGTATAGTGGGTACCACACACAAACAAATCTGTCGTCGGCGTTGTCGTTGTCGTTGTTGTCTAATTTACATCAACGACATAGATGAGGGTCTCACCTGTACAATCTCAAAATTTGCTGACGATACAAAAATTGCAAATAGCGTACTCTCAAAAGAACAAGTTGACGATATGCAACACAATCTAGATAAATTGTCATGTTGGGCCCAAATTTGGCAAATGAGTTTCAATGCGGATAAATGTAAAGTACTACATATCGGATACCTAAATGAGAAAGCAAACTATTCGATGAATGGCACTCAGCTTAAGAATGTAAACAGAGAAACCGATCTGGGAGTAACAATATCGAGTAACCTAAAACCGAGTCAACAATGTTCAGAAGTTGTTAAGAAGGCAAACAAAATAATTGGCTTTATAAGCAGGTCATTTGAGCATAAATCCAAAGAAGTTATCCTAACCCTTTACAATTCCTTAGTCCGCCCTCTTCTGGAATACTGCGTTCAATCCTGGTGCCCTTATTACCAAAAAGATATAAACAAGCTAGAACGAGTTCAACGTAGAGTTACCAAAATGATACCTAGCCTAAAGAACAAACCATACGAAGAGCGTCTTAGAGAATTAAATCTATTTCCTTTAACCCAGCGCAGATTAAGAGGTGACTTAATTCAAGTGTTCAAAATCATCAAAGGCATCGACAATATGAACTGTAGTAAGTACTTCACTATCGACCAATCTAATTACACGCGGGGAAACGGTTGCAAAATTATTGGTAAATCTTTTAACTCACACGAATCTAAGAATTTCTTCTTCAATCGAGTTGTCAACTTGTGGAATGGGCTTCCCCGAAACGTTATAGACTGCATCACCGTTGATTCATTTAAACTCCGCCTAGACAAATATCTCGCATCAAACCCGCGACTGACTGCGTTTGTAAATGAATAACTTTATTTTATCCCCCCCTCAGTTACTAACCCATCTGTCCCCTACTAACTTCCTAATCCTGCCACGGACATTAGTTCCAGGGCAGTAATTCCCTTTCCAATGTTCCCTTACCCACTCTAAACCACTGTTTGGACACTTGATCCTCAGTGTTTTGGAGGACAAGCAACCTAGAAGGGTCACTAGATCTGTTGTTGCTTGATTTCCTTTGTACTCCTTGTACTCCTTTGTACTCCTTTGTTGTCGTTGTCGTCCGTCAGTCTCGGAACTCCTCCTAGACCGTTGGACGGATTTTCACCAAATTTCACACGAACATTTGTTGCATGAATGCGAACGTCAGTCAAAAAAGATGTTTTGAATTTATGCAATAGTTATGATTTTAGGTCCAAAATATGGTTTTACCCCCCCCCCCCCCCCTCCTCCCCCCCCTCCCCCCCCCCCCCCCCCCCCCAGCAATGATGGCGTTCTGGGGGCGAAAACATCTCGCTACGTATTTGCTAGGTTAAGTTAGTTCAGTTGGCATTAGAAGTGATGGTAGTAATATTTGGATTGATGGTGATAGTAGTGATAATGGTGATAATAGTGGTGATGATGGTTGTAGTTGTATTGATGATGATGACAGTAGTGATGATGACAGTAGTAGATATGATGGTGACAGTACTAGTAGTAGTAATGATGGTCATAATAGTACAAAGGAGTACGAAGGAGTACAAAGGAAATCAAGCAACAACAGATCTAGTGACCCTTCTAGGTTGCTTGTCCTCCAAAACACTGAGGATCAAGTGTCAAATCAGTGGCTTAGAGTGGGTTAGGGAACATTGGAAAGGGAATTACTGCCCTGGAACTAATGTCTGTGGCAGGATTAGGAAGTTAGTAGGGGACAGATGGGTTAATAACTGAGGGGGGGATAAAATAAAGTTATTCATTTACAAACGCAGTCAGTCGCGGGTTTGATGCGAGATATTTGTCTAGGCGGAGTTTAAATGAATCAACGGTGATGCAGTCTATAACGTTTCGGGGAAGCCCATTCCACAAGTTGACAACTCGATTGAAGAAGAAATTCTTAGATTCGTGTGAGTTAAAAGATTTACCAATAATTTTGCAACCGTTTCCCCGCGTGTAATTAGATTGGTCGATAGTGAAGTACTTACTACAGTCCATATTGTCAATGCCTTTGATGATTTTGAACACTTGAATTAAGTCGCCTTTTAATCTGCGCTGGGATAAAGGAAATAGATTTAATTCTCTAAGACGCTCTTCGTATGGTTTGTTCTTTAGGCTAGGTATCATTTTGGTAACTCTACGTTGAACTCGTTCTAGCTTGTTTATATCTTTTTGGTAATAAGGGCACCAGGATTGAACGCAGTATTCCAGAAGAGGGCGGACTAAGGAATTGTAAAGGGTTAGGATAACTTCTTTGGATTTATGCTCAAATGACCTGCCTATAAAGCCAATTATTTTGTTTGCCTTCTTAACAACTTCTGAACATTGTTGACTCGGTTTTAGGTTACTCGATATTGTTACTCCCAGATCGGTTTTTCTGTTTACATTCTTAAGCTGAGTGCCATTCATCGAATAGTTTGCTTTCTCATTTAGGTATCCGATATGTAGTACTTTACATTTATCCGCATTGAAACTCAGTTGCCATATTTGGGCCCAACATGACAATTTATCTAGATTGTGTTGCATATCGTCAACTTGTTCTTTTGAGAGTACGCTATTTGCAATATTTGTATCGTCAGCAAATTTTGAGATTGTACAGGTGAGACCCTCATCTATGTCGTTGATGTAAATTAGAAAGATAATTGGTCCTAGTACCGATCCCTGGGGTACCCCGCTACTTACATTGGTCCATTTAGATGCCTTACCGTTTATGACTACTCTTTGCTTTCTGTCACTGAGCCAATTTTCTATCCATTTCAACACACCGTCTTGTATTCCATGCGCTTTTAGTTTTAGCAGTAAACGTTTGTGGGGAACTTTGTCAAAGGCCTTTTGAAAATCAAGGTATATAATATCTACAGCTTTACTCTAATCATAGAGGTTGAGGATATCGTGGAAGAAGTCTAAGAGGTTTGTTAAACAGGAACGTTTTTTACGAAAGCCGTGTTGATTATCTTTAAGTATGTTATTTTCCTCTAAGTGATTTACGAGTCTGTCTTGTATGACCGTTTCTAGCATTTTACATACAACAGATGTTAAGCTAATTGGACGATAGTTACTGGGTAGGGATTTGCTGCCTTTTTTGAATATCGGTGTTACGTTGGCTAGCTTCCACTGATCAGGCATAGTTCCAGACTGCAAGGATTTATTGAATAGTAATGTCATTGGTTTGGAGAGCTCATCCTTAGCTTCCTTTAGAACTCTAGGCGAGATTGTATCAGGTCCAGGCGTTTTATTTACCTTGAGTTTATCTAAACAATTCAATACTTCTCTCTCTGTAATGGTGATATTGCTTAGAACATCTGAATTATCAATCTGAATCGGCGATGGTGTAGGGATATCACTGAGGTCTTCTGTTGTAAAAACTGATGCAAAGAAGGTATTGAGGGCATTACTCATTTGTACTTCGTCTTTGGTGTATTCTCCATTTTCATCGACTAACGGTCCAACAGTTGAAGTAACAACTTTTTTCTTTCTGATATAACTATAGAATTCTTTCGGGTTTGTTGTACTTTGATTCGCAATATGTAACTCTAAGGTATTTTTACTTTGCTTTATTAACTTTTTGGCTTTGCGTCGTAGCTCTACAAATCTCACCCGTTCTTCGTCATTTTGTGAGGATTTTAATCTATCATTAGCAAATTTTTTAGCAAGCAGGCAGTTTGAAATATCTTTATTCCAACATTTGAGCTTATTATTATGGCCTGGACGCCGTATTTTCGATGGTATGCAGTCTTGCACTGCTTTTAGGTAAGTGGTTTCGAATAACTTCCAAGATGTATTTATGTCGTTATTGTTAATTAAAAAGCTCCATTCAGTTTCTTTAAACATAGCTCTAAGTTTATGGAAGTTTGCTTTCTTGAAATTAGGAACTTTTTTGATGCTACTATTTGGT
Organism: Paralithodes platypus; assembly: GCA_032716605.1. Lineage (NCBI taxonomy): Eukaryota > Metazoa > Arthropoda > Malacostraca > Decapoda > Lithodidae > Paralithodes > Paralithodes platypus. Next base: position 27,132,860 of record CM064507.1, on the reverse strand, counting down.
TCGTTACTAGTAAACTTTAAAGTGAAAGTTATCGTACGATGGTCGCTGTTACTGAATTCATCACCAACATTCAAATTCTCTATTAATTCTTCTTTTGTTGCAAGTACAATGTCAAGAACGTTATTACCACGGGTCGGCGTTCGAACAAATTGATAAAGCGAACTCTCTTGCAAGTTCACTGCTCAATAGGTGGCGTTCTGAGAGTGAGGGTCTGAGTCTGGAGGGTGAGACGGTGAAGCACCTGAGCGAAGCAACCGGCCGCTTCAGAGATGGAGCTGTTTCGAGCCATGATGGTTGCTTCACATGTCTCACTCCCCAGACTGGAACAAGACCTCACGGGCTTCACCGTGTTGAGCGGTGGAATGTACAGGGTCTCAGCCTATGCCCGAGGGGGAGTAGTTGGAATATAGAAAAAAAAAAAAAAAAAAAAAAAAAGTTTGTATACAAGTCATGTCCGGAGTGTGAAGTAAGAGTATCGCCCCACTTGGTCACAGGTAAATTAAAGTCGCCAAAAATTACGGTATCTTGAGAGTTACTTACATCTGCAATTTGTTCGTAAATTTCTCGGTCAGTTTGCACTGATTGAGCTGGAGGTCTGTATATTAACGCAAGTATTATTTTTGTACCTTTATTATTCTTTATTAGCACAAAAGATGTGTTGACGTTCACAATTTGAGGTTTTGACAAGAGGGTAGGGTTAAGACTTTCTTTGATATAAAGTAAAACGCCACCTCCATTTCGATTTATTCGGCTTTTCTCAAACATTACATAACCGGGAAGTGAATACTCTGCTAAAAAGTCTCTATCTTCTGTATTGAGCCAAGATTCTGTTATGCTAATCACATCATAATTTTCTGTAAACACTAGCTCCTCTAAATCTGAAAATTTATTGCGTATGCTACGAGCGTTTGCATAGAAAACCTTTAAATTTGTTATTTTAGAACTCACGGAACGCTCTTTAATAATATTTTTGGTTCTGGTCGGATCAACATTTATGTTCATGGCTGTCCTCGGTCCTCGCTGTCTTCGGTCCTTATCACTGGTGGTCCTCGGTTGCCTCTGTTTTTTGCTTGGCGTTGGATGATTTATATCACTGCTGCTTCTTCTCGGATGGCGTTTTTTTATCCATGGCTGCAGACTGCTTCGTGTAGGAGACGACCCATGCGTGCTGAACCCACAGGGTTTAGATGAGTGCCATCCTTGCGGAACAGAGTAGGCTGGTTGTAGAAGTTGTTCCAGAGATTGATGAATTCAACGTCTTCCCTCAGACACAAATATTTTAGTCGGCTATTTGTGCTGAAGGCCTTGTCGTAGAATTTGTCAGGTGCGTCGATCTTGGGGAAAATGCCTGAGATGATGATATTCCTTGACTTGTTTTTGTAGTGCTGGATCATCTTGCGATATTTCTCCATCAACTCTAGTGGTGATGATGGTGACAGTAATGATGATAGTTGTAGTGATAATAATGACAGTAGTGATGATGGTAGTGACGATGGTGTGAGTATTAGTGAGGATGGTTAAATTTGTAGTGATGATGACAATAGTTGTGGCGATGAAGATCATAGTAATGGTGATGATGGCAGTAGTAATGATGATGGTGACAGTAGGATAAATGATGGTAATATTTGTGACAGTTGTAATGATGATGGTTATAGTAGTAGTGATGATGTTAACTAGTAATGATGATAGTAAGATGGTGGTGATGATATTAGTAATGATGGTTGATAGTTGTAGTATCAATGATGATAGTAGTGATTAAGATGGTAGTGACAATGGACAGTGATGATGGTGAGAGTAGTAGTGATGATGATCATAGTAATGGTGATGACAGTACTTGTGATGATTGTGGCAGTTGTAGTGATGATGGCAGAGTTATTATGTTGATTGTGATTGATGATGGTATTAGTAGTGATGATGATAACCCATCGCAGAGTTGGGTATGCCGTTTTGATTTTGGGCAAAACGGCACGTCTACTTTCTTTATATTGTGTTGTCTATATTCCAATTACTCCCTCTCGGGCATAGGCTGAAAGCCTGTACATTCAACCGTTCTACTTTGAACAGTAATGGTAACCCAATGCCAGTGAGGTCTCGTTCCAGTCTATGGGGTGAGACATTGTGAATAACTTTTTAGCTGCAACCAGGCCCTGCCATCTTGCCTTCGCAGGATGCATGGGGCTTAGTTGTTCACTCACGGCTCAAAGCAGCCCCATCTCTGAAGCTGCCTCGCTCCAGTGCTTCACTGTCCAGCTCCTTGACTCGGACCCTCACTCTCAGAATGCCGCCTTTTGAGCAATGAACTCACTAGGCATTACACCCTTGTACCATATTTGGATTAAAACACAGGCTTGGACAACACCCAATGTTTTACTATGAGTTTGATAACTCCTCAACGACAATATTTTTTGCATTTCATAATAGAATATAATACTTTTATTTTTCAATGTTTAGTTAGTATCTAAAGTTTGACAATATTGTTAAAAAAACACCCTATATATATATATATATATATATATATATATATATATATATATATATATATATATATATATATATATATATATATATATATATATATATATATATATATATATACATATGTATAATTGTATATATATATATAAATTAAGGTTAAGGTCAAATGTCAAAGGAAAGGTAAAAGTCAGATTGTTTACTATTGTTTTCCTTAACAGACGGATAAACGTTTATCAAAATGTACAGCCATATTTGCCATTCAAATTTAAAGGTCAGAGAGGCATTAACTCCAAAATTTTTCAATGGTAATTGTTCCTTTAAAGTGTTTTTTTCTTTCTTCTAGCTATCTATCTATCTATCTATCTATTGCCAGACGCCTTACTCTCCTTAATGGGGGTGGCCATACACAAAATGCCACCAAGCGGACCTATCCCCTGTAAGAGGGAAACCCATGCCAGTTTACTGAAGGACTTAAAGGATTAACCACTCAACTTTGGGTCTGTCCGACTCAGAGGCCTTTTATGTATTGTTTAGCACTATTTTTCTACAGTGGTGTGCGGCTAATCCATCCAATAACCTGCTTCACTCTAAGGTAACAGTCTTTCTTCTGTTTTGCTATTTATTCAATTTTCAAAATATGTGCCGATACATATTCAACAAATCAAGGCATAAGATCAATCGTATTATTATGATAATTCATTCTCCTTATGCCGGTATCACACGAGAGCTTTTATAGTCAACATTCGATGATCAAAACAAAATTGGCAACATTTCTGGAATATTTTGCACTGGTATCGGAAACTAGACTAACGATAGATGAATTTAGGCAACCGAAATAGAATAAATGTTAACCTCATAAGCTGCCAGACCAGGGTTGAGAATAAATGTTGAGGGAAATAGCGCTCGTGTGATACCGGGTTTAGTTACTACATTTTAATATGCACTGATTATATTAATCAGTGTTTATTAAAATTTAGTGATTGCATGTTTATGTGGTATTTCATATATATTTAAGCTGTCAGCCCATCAATTAAGTACACACACATGTATACACACACTGTCTCTCTTTCTCCTAAAAAAGAGGTCGTCGCCTACATGACAAAGCGCAGAACTGTGATTAAAAAACAGGAATTTAAATTTTTCAATTTCTTTGTTTAATTAAATAACAACTTTATATGTTTTGCATTTCAACGGTAGCCATCCGAATTCAGCCTACAGGGAAATGTTTAGAAATGCCTAATTTGTCACCACCAATTCGCATTATATAATATTATCCTCCCGTATTAACAATATATAACTGGGATGTGTTCAACATGTTTTGTTTATGTGAATGAAGAAAACAAAATATATTTAGTGGGTTTGGCACTTATGAACTCCAATTATCAATCTTCAATCTCGAACCAGACATGTTTTGTTTTGTTTTTTCAAATTTTGAAAAACGTCATAATTATACATCGTCATAAAACTTGTCATTCATGCACTATCAGTTTTCGTGTTCACTCCTTCTCTAGACCTGCTCTAACTGTCTCTCTCTCTCTCTCTCTCTCTCTCTCTCTCTCTCTCTCTCTCTCTCTCTCTCTCTCCACACGTTCCGTCAATGTGCTTGCCTGTCCGTCTGTTTAATGCCTCTGAAGTTGGTGCGTGGTAATCCATTTATCATGAGCGGGACAGCGATAATGGCTCTGTCTCTCTCTCTGTTTGCTGAGTCGCTTGCTGCCGCTATTAGTGGAGCTGTGCAGGGGATTATGCTCGTGGTTGCCTCCTTTGTATAGTTAGGCTCACTATACTTTTGGTGTCACTTTTTGTTGGTATACTTTGTTCCTTGGGTATAATGGCAGGGTTTGAGCCTCACCACAGTAGCTTAAGGGAAAATAAGTCGTTTTTCTGGTCCCTCTTCATCCTCATGCTTAGTCCCATTAGTTTTCAGATATTAATAGGGTCGGCCCATTAGTTTGGCGATATTAATACCTTTTGCCCCATTTCTTTGCCAATAACACTTTTCGTGTCATTTAGGTGTCAATTGTTTGCGGAATGTCTGTGTTCTATTTCAATAGCTTTTGCTGTGTGTAGTATTAACACCTTAACACCTTACGAGCGGCCTATGCGGTTTATTATATGTACCGCACAGCGGGGTGTTTTTAGCCAAAATAGGGCTGTTTACGTGATCATTTTCATGCCTAAATAAGACCCAGAACGTAAAACAAGTACCTATCCCTGAAAGGGCATAAACAGAGCTTTCGAATGACACCATAACGATCCTTGTATGATGGATAGTTTTCTTGCAATAACCGTGCAACGCGAGTGCAAAAAGCAGGTAATTCGGTACTTTCGGTACATAATTGAGTATGTAGCGAGTGAGAGAGGGAGGAGGGAGCTGAGATTTGTGTCAGTAGGTTCGCCGCGGTGGTCTGGAGCAGTCATACGCTCGCTAGTCTCCTGCCACCACTTGTCTCTCTCTCTCAGCCACATTACGTGCTGAAATTGCCACTCGACCTATGTCGAGCGCCGCCACATAGTCCAGCTTTTTTTAACTCGACTTATGTTGCTCGCCGCTAATTAAGGGTTAAGAGCGGCCTATGCGGTTTATTTATATGTACCGCCCAGCGGGGTGTTTTTAGCCAAAATAGGGCTGTTTACGTGATCATTTTCATGCCTAAATAAGACCCAGAACGTAAAACAAGTATCTATCCCTGAAAGGGCATAAACAGAGCTTTCGAATGACACCATAACGATCCTTTTATGATGGCTAGTTTTCTTGCAATAACCGTGCAACGCGAGTGCAAAAAGCATGTAATTAGGCACTTTCCCCATACAATTCCATATATAGCGAGTGAGAGAGGTAGGAGGGAGGTGAGATTCATGTCAGTAGGTTCGCCGCGGTGGTCTGGAGCAGTCATACGCTCGCTACTCTCCTGCCACCACTTGTCTCTTTCTCTCAGCAACATTACGTGCTGAAATTGCCACTCGAGTTATGTCGAGCGCCGCCACATAGTCCAGCTTTATTTAACTCGACTTATGTGGTGAGCCGCTAATTAAGGGTTAAGTAATCAGGTGTGTAAGGATGTGCATTGAATGTTATCACTATCCATGCCTAAGGTCCACAACACCATTAACTATGTGTCCATGCAATAGTAATAATGTTATTTATCAAGATATATATATATATATATATATATATATGAGATAACGGAAAAAGCCAGCACCACACACTACCGCCTGCAAGCCTCCGCCCCACACAGCTGTCCTTCTTACCCGGAGAAGGGACATCGGGAGAAACGTCAAAAGAGGTAATACTATGACAGGCAAAGTTAGATCTATGCAGTTGGAAAACTATTAATTATCCTTCACTGGAAGATAGGTAACAGCTGGAAGACTTGGGTTTATACTACATAAATACTTGTAACACTGGTTCATAATGGTTTATTTAGGATTCTTTAGATCTTGGCACATCAAAGGAATTCTATAGTAGATCTCACTGGGGGCAACCTAATATCAGTTCCTCTGCCTCGATTAACCCAGGGACTACGGCCAAACTCTAAAGAGGTTCTACTGGGCGAATGCGGCCAGACTCTTAAGATCCAAGACCTAAAAAAAATAACTTTTCAAACACCCTAGTGGCACTCAAAACAAAGCAATTTGTGATTAGGTGAGATCATTCCCCTCTATTATTTTCTACCATTCCTACACATGTGTCCCCCCCCCACCCCTTTTTCCTCCCTCTTCCCCCCTCCTCAATTATTTGGTATTTTCCCTATTATTCTCGATATTTATCAAGTATTTTCGTGCGAGGACGGCCGGGGAGAGGAGGGAGGATGGAGGAGTGTACCTCCGACCCTCTAAGCCAGTCTGAGAGCTCCCTTTGTCTCTCAGAGCCATACCAGACACAAGAGAGAGAGAGGGTGTTTCTCTCTCGCTGGTCAAGGTCAGATTACGACAGTGGGGCTAAAATATACAATTTTCACCAAACAATTGTTGTTACCACTTGTTTTATTGCTTTTCAATGTTCATATGTTCATATTAAAAGTATAATAGGCGCATATGGATAAGTATTAATTATATATATGGTAAATTAACGATTTTTGTAAGGAATGTACTAAATACCTTCGCATGGCGGGCACTTTCAAATACCATACCTGCGCAGCTTATGAGTTAACCAGGCATTTCTGTCAATAAAGAATGCTGTTTTGACATGAGTTTTTTTTGTAGAAAGCCGACCTCTGAAACCTTTCAAAAGTTCACGCACTGACAATTGGCTTTTGAAGGGTAGGGCTCTGCGAGACGAGACACCGTAGCTTGTATGCATAACGGCACTTTGCTCATAGAGTCCTTACGGTATGTGATCTCAGGTACTGGTTCTAAGATACGTATTCATAAAAGGCCAAAAATTAACTGTCCACCAGTCCCTGAAAGACTCGTATAACGGTCAGGATAGTTAAGTGACGTTGTTTCAAATCAACCCTCTTACGTTAGTCCGATGATATGTTACGTGTACACTGGTATATTGAAACATAACATTTGAGACCCAACACACAAAAGTGCTGGAAGGTTCTGCATCAAAACTCTTATAATGGTCAGAGTAATTAGAGAGACAGTATAACTTTGGTATAGCTTCTCTCTACGTTCGCTTGATGATATGTATAGGGTACACTGGTATATTGGAACATAACATTTAAGACCCAACACCCAAGAGTTCTTCATCGAGTTAACATTTAAGACCCAACACCCAAGAGTTCTTCATTGAGTTCCAGCCACTGTCTAACATCCATCTCAGGACCACCACCATGGCCAAGACCCTCATCAGAAGACTACAGTACTGCCTCGTTATATAAATACCCAGTGTGACCTCTAAGAAGTACTAGTGACGTACCTTATTAAAGGAAGTACTAAAGTGATATATTTATTTAAATACACAGTGTAACCTCAAAGAAGTTCTAGTGACGTACCTTTTTAAAGGAAGTACTTAGGAGTAATATCTTAACATATTAATACGCCATTTAACCTCAAAGAAATACTAGTGACGTACCTTATTAAAGGGAAGTACCTAAGTGTAATATCTTAATAATATCAATACACAGTGTAACCTCAAAGAAGTACTAGTGATGCACCTTATTAAAGGAAGTACTTAAGTGAATAGTTTGATATAATATATATGTATATACATATATACGTAGTGTAACCTCAAGGAAGTACTAGTGACGTACCTTATTAAAGGGAGTACTTAGGTATTATCAACAGGCAGTGTCATAATCGTGAGAGAGTAATTGTGGATCCTCGTTTGTGCGTCTATGAAATAAATTATATTTATATGATCTATACCTTTACTAAATCAATATCTGTGTGTCGTAATAATACAATTTATGAATGTACGCTGTGTTATATTTACCCTCTATTACCTTTGTGCAGGTGTTTACGTGGATTCAACTTCTCCAGTCAATAAGAACCTACCTAATCAATCCAATTAACCCCAGCAAAAACCTGGTATAACAATATATATATATATATTTTGGTGATGGGTTTGTTCTTGGGGAACCTCAAGTTACAGATCAATACACTTTATTGAGCAGACATCAAACGTTTCGACACTCGTAGGTCATCCTCAGCGATTTATAGAAAACAATAATAAAACATATAGCAAAGGGTGTAAAACAGACCCATGAACTAAAACTTGTTAATCTAGGTGCCATTTCTGCCCTAAAAGCATGTGATCCCAAGAAGGTAATTTTTAACTACTCTAATGTAACTCTGTCCACTATAGAATATTTTCTATTATCCTTTGGTCTTGATTTTAACTTACCGATTCTTAAACCTATTTTTTATCAATATTTTACTGCATTTGAAAGTTTGATCTCTAAGCTAAAGACTTATAAGTTGGCTACCGGGGTCGAATTCAAGTCAGTTGTCCAGTTTATTCGCAATGTTCTTTGCAAACAAAAAATGATGGTTTAAAGCCTCCAAATGTTTTTCTCCCATATTCACAAAACAATTATATAAATATCCTTAAAACACTTGGCAAGAGAGAAGATCTTGTGGTATGTCGTACCGACAAAGGTAAAGGAGTGGTGTTGCTCAATAACAAAATATTATATTCTAAAAATGTACGATATTCTGAACGACATTTCCATATTTACTAAAATTATTCAAACTGTCATATTTAAAATAAGTCTAAAAATCGAAGACAGAATAAACAGATTATTAAATCTATGGTAAATCAATGTTCTATCTCGGAAGAATCAGATAATGCTATAAAGCATACTGGTTCATCCTTCGCTTTTCTGTGTGGCCTTTCCAAGGTCCACAAAACCAACATCCCCCTCCGCCCCATTCTTGCCGCATAAAGTACGGCTTCATGTAAGCTTGCTAAATTATGTGTCAAATTTCTATCAGAATTCACTACTAACCCCTAAGAATGCATAGGAACTAGCTGTTCACTTCCCTCTCAAATTACAAATTGTCTCCCTCTTCATACTTATGTAATTTCGATATAACCTCCTTATTCACCAATGTCCCCCTAACTGAAACCTTGAATCTATGTGTCAAACTTTTGTTCAACCAATCTGAAACTTTAATGGGTATGAGTTGTTCCTTTCTTTGGAAACTATCTCTCGGCATGCGTACAAGATTGTCATTTCATATTCAATAACCAAATCTATAAACAAACAAACGGGGTAGCGATGGGGTCCTTACTAGGTAGTACATACCTTTGCTAATGTCGTGTTATGTTACTGGGAAAGACAAAAATGGTTAGACAATTGTCCTCTCTCCTTTAAACCTATCCTTTACCTTAGATATGTCGACGACACACTACTCACTTTTAAAGATAAAAGTCAATCCCCTTTGTTCCTGAATGATCTAAAAATACACCATAAGAATATATAACTCACTATAGAAAACGAGGTTAACAACACAATGCCATTCCTCGACCTCTTGCATACCAAGGTTAATGATATACTTATTATCTGTATCTTTAGCAAGCCCACTTTTTTCCGGTCTTGGTATTAGCTCTAGCTACTGTTCGTTCAGATTAAAAATCGACGCAATTAAAATACTTCTTCACAGGGCATACCACTTTACTACGACATAATTATGGCCTCTTTCATAATGAGATTTCTTTCCTTAGAGACTGTTTAGGAACTTCCTAAACAAAATGTACCAACCTAGGCAACCGTTCTCAATGCCAATAAGGAGGATTTTATATTACTCTACCCTTTCTTGGAAAGGTATCAGACAAAATAAAAAGTCTACTTAATAATAAGTTACCTAATTTCTTCCTTCATATCAACTTTAAAATAATTTACAATTACGAATTTAAGATCCTATCCTGTTTCACTATAAAGATAGATTTCCCACTGAACTCATCCATCATTTTAAAATTTACCTGTCCATTTTGCAAAAATGGGTACATTGGGAGTACAATACGAACTATCAAGGTAAGGATCGATGAGCACAAGGGTCAATCCAGCAGAACCAGCCTCCCTATCAGTAACCCTCATTCAGAGGTGAGAGATCATTGTTATGGTTGTAATCTTTTTGTAAGTGTAAATGATAGAGATTTTAGCACTGTTTACTCGTGTAATAACGGTAACCTTAGAATTCTAAAGTCCTTGTATATATTTAAGGAGAGGTCACCCTTAACAAATATCACTCAGCAGTTCCTCTGCATTCCTTTGTGATTAGATAACGTATGCCCCTTCCACCCCACTTTGGTGTTCCTATATAAATAATTATCTTAAGGCTGAACATTTTTACTTATAATACTTTTGCTTCCTGCGATTACTGCTTTTTAAATGTTTGCTATATGTTTTATTATACACACGAGTGTCGAAACGTTTGATGTCTGCTCAATAAAGTGTATTACCGGTCCCTCTCCTGGTATTCGTTTAACCCTGCACCATGCTGTTTGTTGCTAGCCTGTGCATCCCATTCATCTCTCTCTCTCTCTCTCTCTCTCTCTCTCTCTCTCTCTATATATATATATATATATATATATATATATATATATATATATATATATATATATATATATATATATATATATATATATATATATATATATATATATATATATTTTCAACTTCTACCTCCGGACATAGGCTTGAAGCCTGTAGATTCAACCACTCCACACGGTGAAGCATGGAGGTCTTGTTCCAAACTGTGAGACATTGAGACAATTTGAGTGTTGCACCGGCTTTCGACCCATTAAAGATGCATCACTACTCTCCTGCTGTCCCATCTCAGTCTCTGACCCTCACTCTCTCAAACCCCACCTGCTGATCTCTTTACTCACTAGGCACTGCCCCCATATCATTTTTTGAATGTGGGAATATTCTTACAATGCTAATTTATTGGAAACACGAGGGTATCTTCAGTCGCGTGTCGGTGGTCTTTGTAGATATGGACTGAAACCAAGTACAATAAATATTCCCTCCCAATAATATCTTCCCATTGACATATTTGGATTCTAACCCGGGACCTTTAGGTTTACTCCATTTTGGGCATAGTCTGAGAGCCTGTAAATTCACAACCGTTCATTCAACGGTGAAGCCTGTGAGGTCTCGCTCCAGTCTAGGGAGTGAAGCATGTTAAGGACTTTGAGCTGCAACCAGCCCCCGCCATCTTGCCTTCGCTAGATGCACAGGGCCCGGTCGCCCACCCACGGCCCAAAACAGCCCCATCTCTGGAGCTTGTTCGGCTATGTGCTTCACTGTCTCAACCCCTAGACTCGGACCCTCACTCTCATAATGCCACCTATTGAGCAATAAACTCACAAGGCATTGCCCCCCTGTAGCCTATTTTGAATATGGGAATATTCATACAGTGCTATTTAACCAGGGAACAATGAGGGTATTTTTTTGGCGTTTCGGTGGGCTTTGTGGTAATTCACTGATACTAAGTACAGCACAAATTCCATCCCAATAATATCTTCCCATTTATACATCGGGATTCGAACATGGGACCATTGAATTACCTGTCCAGTGGCATGACCATTCCACCACACCTCCTTTACTGGTAACTATGATGTCTAATTGAACTCGATTGCCCCTCCCCCCCCCCCCTCACACACACACACACACACACACAATAACCTTGCTTCAGTTATCGTGGTACCTGAGCAAAACCATCAAATCCCACCACACACCAACATTTGTTTAAGCCAGCCGCCTGCAGTCTCATTCTTTGAACAAGCTGCTGCTACCTCCTTCCTGCATCACATGCCCTGGCCCCAGCCTCCCAGGGGAGCACTCAGCTGTCTCTACCTGCCAGCCTACCTTTCATCACCATTACCTGCTACACCGAATCATAAAGGACACAACAGACCTAAAACCGACAGACACCCAAGAGACCTTCATTCCCGCATACCTCACACTGGTGAGAACAGAAACGAGATGCAAGCACTATCCCATCCACCAGTCATCAGCTCACCTCAGCGGAAATTTCACCTCGGAATACGGGTAGAGACATAGCTTGGAATATGGTCACAAACCATGCACACCTGGCTCGGGACATGGCTAAGGCATTAGCTCAGAATACAGGTGATCAATCTTCGGAATACTGTCATCCCACCCGCACACTCGATTCTTTATAAGGTTGAGGCACCAAGTAACCTAAGCCAGCTGGTGCCAGCCCAAGACGAGACAAGGACGAAAGTGAAGAAAAGGTGGAGACGGAGGCAAAGAAGAAGCCCGACTACGACAAGAAACCTGACCCCTTCCACCCCCATTCCACCCATACGAAATTCCAGACTCCTCTAGTCCGTTTGCCTGTCACCCCTGGCAAACGTTGAAGGTTTTGCATGATAGAGTTACCATAAGAATTGCTATGCCGTTTTTCAGGATCCCTCCTGACATATTAAATATAACAACACACATGCTATTCCCTGTGCCCTTTGCTAAGAATACCTATATCTTGTAGTTACCGAGACAATAAGGAAATGTTTTCCAACATGGACTAAGATACATATATATTTAATTACCATAAGAAAGCCTCCAACACACTGCTCATTACAAAACGAATACTTCACTTTACAAGTACTTTACTTTACTTTACAAAGCCAAGTCTACAAATATTGCAGATTCTATCTCTGTATATATATTGCATGTACAGTTACTCATAAAAATTCGTGGACCCCTACGTGAGAGCGTTGATTAAACTGTATTATGTTTTACTAGGTACCCTGGACACACCCTGGGGCTCAATGCAGGATGAGTGGGGAGGGAGGGAAGGGAGGGTGTGTGTGTGTGTGGTGGGGTAGTGGAGGACACTTTCAACACCTCATTCCTATTACATGTTACATTTTCAGCTCCACCACCAGCTCTAGGTGGCTAGCTAGCCTTAGCTCGCTTTAGCGCGCGCTCTCTCTCTCTCCCTCTCATTTCATCCTTTATCCTTCAAGATTTCTATCTTTCCTTGATTTAATAAATTGTCTTGACTGTTTTAATTCTTCCTTATTTTACTGTCTTAATATATTGTAACATTTCATTATCTCGTACTCTATTTTTCCACAATTTGTTTTCTTTTATCAGGCTATTACCCTTATTCAAGTTTTTAATAAGTTTTCCCCCTTTATCTTCGCTGTTTATTTATATACAGTATATACAAGCATTTGTTTATTGACCGTATTTATTTAGCCATACCAGGCGTGATAAGGAAACTTAACCTTTTGCTATTTATATTTCCCTTCTCCTTAATTTAAATAGGAAAAGGTTTAACTTCCTTTTTCACGCCGTGGTGTAGTGGATTAAAGCTTGGACACTCGTCCTGAATGTCGGAGGTTCGAGTCCGGCTGGGTGTATGTAACATTTGTGGTGGTGTAATGGTTAAGGTGGCAAAAATCTGTGTGTGATAACCCAGGTTCGAATCCCGGTGGATCACATATATAGTATACTTTAATTGATTTCATTGGGGGTGTTTGGTGTTGTGGTGAAATTAATAATATATAGATTAAGTAGCTCATGTACTTTTGTGAGCTATACTTGATATATATATATATATATTCTGCTTCCACACTCTCATTTCATTTTATTGTTAACTTTTCTCAGTTCCTTTAAGTTTGCCTTCTATTTTGTTTCTGGGTAGGTGAGGAGGTAGGTGAGGGGTTGGACACATGTGGAGGAGTGATAGAAGGTATGGAGGGGAATTATCACACTTAATCACATATTCCTTTGTATTGAGTGCCACTGGGGTCTTTTAATACCTTAAGAGCGGGTGGTGGAGTATATTTCACTGGGCCGCCCAGCGTTTTTTTTTTTACCATAAATGGGGTTGTTTCTGTGCTCTTTTTCATGCATAAACAAGACCCAGAGCGTAATACAAGTATGTATCCCTGAAAGGGCGTAAATTGAGCTTTCCAATGACACCTGAACCATCCTTCTACTATCACTGGTTGTCTTGCAACGATCGTGCAACCGAAGGGCAAAATCGCTAAAATACGGTACTTTCTTTATGTAATTACGTATGTAGCGAGGGAGTGAGGGTGGATGTAAGTGGAGTAAATCTCAGTCGGTCCACGGCGGCCGTGGCGAGTGGTCATGAGGTAACCCAGGCTCCTCCCGTCGCTTGTCTCTCTCTCAGAGCCAATATTGCGCCAAAATTGCACACAGACTTAAGTCGGGCCCCGCCACATAGTCCAAATTTTTCGATACGGACTTAAGTTGGGCCCCGATAGACAAGGGTTAAAAGTCTTTTTTTACGCCTTGGCCCTTAAGAGTCCCATCGCCTTCGCCCAGTAAAACTACTTAAGATTCTCGGCGCCGTTCCCGGGTTAAACCAACGATGTGTGATGTCCCTATGGTTGTTCAATATAATATATATATATATATGGATGGAGTCTTGAAAGAAATACAAAGAAGAACAGTGGATGTTTGCGTACCGCTGATAAGGGAAGGAAGTAAGTGGAAGTTGCCTGTATTAATGTTTGCTGATGATTCAGTTCTGATGAGCGATAGTGAATGGGAATTGCAGGATCTGGCAAATATGTTTAGAACAGTGTGTGAAAAACGGAATCAGAAGCTAAATGCGGGGAATAGTAAGGTTATGGTCTTTGAATGGGGTGCAGCCACAGAGTGAGGCGAGGTTGAATGGTCAGATTATGGATAATGTCAGTTCATATAAGTATTTGGGCAGTGTGTTGAGTAAAGATGGGAGAATGGAGGAAGAAGTGCGGGAGAGGGTGCAACTGGGAAAGAGGGTTGATGGAACGCTGCAAGCAGTACGGTAACAAGATACAGGGTGGTCAGCATGAAAGTAGAGAAGCCTTTGCATGAAAGTGTGGTAATCCTGACATTGACGTACGAGAGTGAAGTAAGGATGTTGTTTGAAGATACAAACCAAGAGAGAGAGGTGGAAAGGAGTTACTTGAGAAGTGCGTGCTGAGTTACATTTAGGGATAGACAGACGAATTAGGAAGTACGAGAGTAGTGTGGTGTAGATATAGATGTGCTGGAAAGTGTGAAAAGGAACACTTTGAGATGGTTCGGCCATGTGGAACGTATGGGAAGCGAGAGAATGACAAAGATAGTGTACGAGAGTGAAGTTGAAGGACAAAGAGGAAGAGGTAGACCGAAAGAGAGGTGGGAGGATGGTATACATCAGTAAAATGTATACCATAGTTGAAGGCCCCTTGATATCGAGGCTGATTTTGCCTTGTCTATCTCTCTTCCTCTTTTATTACCCACTATTTGTCTTCTCGGCATTCCTTTATGCAACTGCACTTTAATATATTGTAGTATTTATATGCATTGTCTATTATCAATATACATTTCACTTGTTATATTTTTACGTTTGCCCCAATTATTTAGTGTAAATATTTACTGCTTTGATTATTTTCCTGTCTTGTATGTTTACATTTTGCTTATATAATTGTTCTCTATTAGCTTACTTTTTTACCGTTATTTCCTACTAACCGTTTTGTTTTATAAAGACCACTTCTTTGACTTAATTTGTTTGCTTTGCATTCTTTTTGTGGTTTCAATTTTGTCTGTATCAGTTGTTGTAGCGTTTTCTTCCTTATCCATAATGTTTAATTTGTAATTAAAATTCGTTTTTCTTGCCATTCCGCTGTCAGCCGTATTGTTACACATGTTACCTCTGTATGGTTCTCTCCTCTTGTTTTTATATATCCAAATATCTCTTCTGTCACAAACAGTGATCACATAATACTATGTTGCAGGTTTCAAAATATGGTGGACGCCATTTGGCGCATTTGTTATATTTTCATCGAATTGTATTATATTGCAATATTTGTTATGCAAACTAAATTTCACATATTAAGGATTGTAAGAACTAAACTAAAAACATTCTTAAGTTCAATATAACTAAAATAGGCTATGTAGTCTTACTTTGTGTTAAATTAAGCAAATAAATATATACCGTTTTCTTCGATTTACCAAAGTTATATTAGTTCCCAATATTGTTACTATATTGAGAAAATATTCAAACTGTTGGGAAAAGATACCTGAAATGGATACATCCAACAGGGTTCAATAACAATGGGATGAGGTAATTTTGTAGTGCACACAAATTCTCTTTACACGGGTTTATTGAGCACGGGCCTCTTAATCACATTTCTTTTTATTGATATATACAACACATGGATATACAGATTTCAAACTACATGGAGGCTGTTGCTCGGCCTACTCTCCAACGACTTTTGCCCTCTCTTTCATACTCGTATATCCTTTACTTACAGTCCAGAACCTATTCATATAAACCTACTGTATATTCCTGATATTACTTATGGGTTCATGCTATTTCTACAGTTTGTTTCGCCGCCACACGAGCTTCAAACACTCCTTATACAAACACCTAAATTCATGAGGTTGAGGTTGGTATACGTTATTCACCCAACCACAATATTTACTTTACATTATTCCAGGGATTTGACTCGGTCATCTCTGATCCTAGGGGCACATACATATGGCTATAACACGATATAAGGGTGAAGCGATAGCTCAATATATTAAGTTATTGCCATACCAAATTCTGGTTAATTTTATATGTGTATAAAGGAGACAAAAGGCAGTTTGCCTATAACGAGTGTTTCCCCCAAAGCCAAAAGACTGACAGAATGCCAAATTCAAGGGACGTTGGGGTCAAAATGCCTGGACACACGAAGTTTAAAGCATTCTAAGTCACACATAAGGATATTTTAAGGATTGGATGAAGTTCATGGATTTCCATGACGTATGCTCATTACGGGCAATAGCCTACATATAATTATGCTCATTACGGGCAATAATAGCCTACATATAATTAATTGGGTGAATAATACAAATATCGTGTGAGATGACTTACAAACACTATAGTCGCATATAAATACGCACCACATCGTTGTTAGAAGAAAACATAACTCGTAGCCTGACAATCGTTCATCGAATAATTTATGAAAGCATTAGACACATCTCGTATAAGTAGCTACTTCATTTGCCTGAATGCGTGCTTGTGTTTCAAACTATCTTCACAATCACTGATAGTATCATTATGAAGCTTGTGCTATTATGTTGAACAGTAAGTAGCGGTTATGTCCAAGGAACCAGCTTACTATGTTGGCAAGGAATTTGCTGATCTAGATTATTTATTTAGTTAATGCAAAGCGAATTGCGACGATTATCAGGATCAAATGTAATAAATACTGACACGAATTGTGTTTAATAGTAAAAGGGAACTTTACAAAATAGGATATAATGTGATTAATCAGATAGGAAGAACAAACAAAACTAAGTAATAATCAATAGTAAACATATAACTGTCTGGAAGATATAGTGTGTGTGTGTGTGTGGGTGTGGGTGTGTGTGTGTGATAAACGGGTGAACAAATAGAACAGAAAATATAGAGGTATACGTGTATACAGTATACATTGTAGTATAAAGTGAATCAACTATTAATTGAATTATAGTAATGTATAAATAGTGAAGGCAGTAGTAATAGGAGAGTAAAATGGTGTGAAATTTGGATTTACTTAATTATCAATAGGCGGTTTGGTAGTTTCCTCCGCTACCCCTTCTCACATGCACCCTCCCTTCCATCCGGATTACGGACACTTCCGCACCTATGCGCAGTCAGTATGTACCACTCAGTAGTAGCAGGTTAGTACAGCTCCGTACCTCAGTCGGGTACTGAAGGGTACTAAACTCAGAGGTCCTTTCTGACACTACCTGCCTTGCAGATTGGACAGCTCCGTAATAGTACGGAAGGGTAATAAATACAGCAGTCCTTTATTATACGCTACCTGCCTTGCAGATTGGAGCCTGGATAGAGTCTTACGTAAATGAACAATAAATATATGGTTATAGCCTTGTGATTTGTGATTGTATAACATTTTGTGTGTAAGGGTGACGAACGATTATAATAAGACATCTCTAACGAATGTAAGTCTAATTTGTTCAACCTTCCTTCATATGGGAGATTTCTAGTATTATGGATATGTTGTTTAATTCTACGTTGTACTCTCTATAAGGAATCTATGTCATTAGTCATTTGTATGAGGAGGATGTAGACCACGTCACGTGTATTATGATGGCTCAATTGCAGAAATGGAAGAACAAGATGTGGATATGATGAGGAATAGCCTTAATTAGACTTGAGTTTGCCATATTAAGCTAGATATGAAATGTTTACTGTATAGATTATTTAATTGATTGGCTAAATATACAGTATTTGTTAGTTATTTTGTTAATTAATCGACATTTCTTAATTTAATCGTCACACATACACACACAGTTGTATACAATCACAAATCACAAGGCTATAATCATATATTTATTGTGCATTTACGTAAGACTCGATCCAGGCTCCAATCTGCAAGGCAGGTAGCGTATAATAAAGGACTGCTGTATTTATTACCCTTCCGTACTATTACGGAGCTGTCCAATCTGCAAGGCAGGTTGTGTCAGAAAGGACCTCTGAGTTTAGTACCCTTCAGTACCCGACTGAGGTACGGAGCTGTACTAACCTGCTACTACTGAGTGGTACATACTGACTGCGCATAGGTGCGGAGCCATCCAGATCCCCTTCCATCCCATCCCACCCCTCCTGTACTTAGCCGCAGGCTGTCTCCAGGGTACCTAGTAAAACATAATACATTTTTAAACACTCCCTGACGTAGGGGTCCACGAATTGTTATAAGTGACTGTACTTGTGCTTTCCTACTATTGAATTGCTGTTCATTGAGGTGGACACTGTTTGCTAGTTACGTTGTTACCCTTTTTGTAAATGAACTATAATGTCCGCTATACACGAGTATCTGTTCTATGCATAAGTCCTCCCAGTATAGGCCAAATAAAGACCAATTGCACTCCTAAAATGATTAATCAAGTAATCAGCATTTTAGTAACTTAATACATTTATCTGTCACCTATATTGATATATTGTCAGTCCACTTTTCAATACCACTAAAGGATATCATAGCAATGTTGCCAGAGATATGTATATCATTTAAATTGACGATAACAACTTTCCTGTGATACCGCTCTTAGTCAAAGGCGTGTGTTGAGGAAGGGAGTGTAGAACTATATGTTGATGACATCCATGTGTTGTGTTAAGTGTGTTGAATGTTGTGCTGAGGCAGGCCTTGTGTTGGTGGTGTGTTGAGTTGTGTGTTCCTGATGCGTGTGCTAATGAGTAAGTGTGTTGACGGGTAAGTGTGTTCTGAAAGGGTGTTTTTATTGGGTAAATGTGGTGAGAGAGTGAATGTGTTGAAGGATATTAGTGCGTCGAGTGTGTTGAGGTCTGAGTGTGTAGGACATACTGTATGTGTTTTGAGGTAAATTGTTGAAGGTTGTGTAAGAGGATGTTGAAAGGTTGTGTAAGAGGATGTTGAAAGGTTGTGTAAGAGGATGTTGAAAGGTTGTGTAAGAGGATGTTGAAAGGTTGTGTAAGAGGATGTTGAAAGGTTGTGTAAGAGGATGTTGAAAGGTTGTGTAAGAGGATGTTGAAAGGTTGTGTAAGAGGATGTTGAAAGGTTGTGTAAGAGGATGTTGAAAGGTTGTGTAAGAGGATGTTGAAAGGTTGTGTAAGAGGATGTTGAAAGGTTGTGTAAGAGGATGTTGAAAGGTTGTGTAAGAGGATGTTGAAAGGTTGTGTAAGAGGATGTTGAAAGGTTGTGTAAGAGGATGTTGAAAGTGAATGAAATAAGAGCAACTTTGTCGAGAGTTATTGCGCTAAGGTGTGTGGGAGGAAATGCTGTTTCAGAAATGGTTGGAAGAAGAAATAAGCGAGTATGTTAATAATAATGTATTGTGTTGAGGGTGTTGTGATTCAGGGATGAATTTTTGGACGAAAACTAATAATATTGTTTGATGGAAATATTCACAGTATAGCCGACAGAAACAACGTAAGGGGTAAAATCGTGCTTATGTATTGTACAGTACATTTCATTATATATCGTAATATGTCCTATCGATATTGATTATGTGTACAATATATAATTAGGAGTTATTGATACAAACAGTGGTGGCCAAGGAAACCGATTGTGATACAATAAAGCAGAAGTGTGGACGGGTGTGAGCTAAACTATTATGGGAGAGAGTTAGGGCGCGTTCGTTCCTTTCCTCAAGAGATATGCAAACAAAGGAACGCCTGGTTGCATTTACTATTTCTGTGGGACAGGATAAATACAATTATTCCAACATATACATGAATAGATATTGCATCTTCACACAATATTATGCAAACAAAATGTGGGATGTATAATATGTGGTATGCTTAACAAGCAACACTTTGTTAATAACTTCATTATTTCTTAATAATATCGTTAATCTACTTCATGTACCAGGAGTTTGAATGATGAAGGAGGAAGCGTGTCGGGTGGTGTATGTTGCATTAGCGATTGTATTAAAGGAGGGAGTATATTGAAGGAAAGAGTGCATTCAATAAGCATATGTGTTGAAGGAGGGTGTGTGTGCTGAATGAGGAAGTCTATTGAATGAGGGAATGAGTTGAACAAGAGAGTGTGTTAAAGTAGGGAGTGTGTTGAAGTATGGAATATGTTGAAGGAGAGATTATATTGAAGGAGGGAGTGTGTTGATAGATAACATGTATTGTGACGCATGTCCAGTGTGAGCATGCTGTACAGAACGCCTAGTCATGCCCCACTCTCGCTAGGATCGTCAGGGCAGGAACTTTGGCTGTAGTCTATGTAGAGTTTCCTAACTTAGTTCATGTGAGCCGTTGTACTATAAGTAATATGAATATGTATTTTGTTTTCATCTGAGTCAACGAGTTCTATTTTATATCATTAGTTATAAGTATTGTGTGTAAAACTTATTTGTAATGATGGGAGAAGCGGCAGCCACAGTTGGGGTCAGTGGGTGCGCCATGCGGGAGGTGGGCCTAACTCACTAGCACTCCCCCCCCCCCCCTCCCACCTCCCCTCAGTGCTAGGAAAGCCTTTGTCTATCCCAGAGGAGAGAGAGAAATTACGTAATGATTGTCAGTGGGCGGTCCTTAGTAGTTCACGTTGGGCTCACTAGAGGGCCGAGTATAAAAAGGGAAGTCTAGCCATTTTTTGATCAGAACTCATTAGGCAGAGCGACTTCTCATTTCCCTTGCTAACTATATATATTCTTCTGACTGATGTGAACTTTCTCTACTACCTTACATTCTTATCTCCTCTTTTCCCTACCCTTTTTAACTTCCATGGTCCCGTTGGTGCAGAGCTAGTCAGCCAACGTATTATCGCTTGTGTTCTCATGAGATACATGCCTATTAGATAGCCTATTTTGGAAGGGTTAACTTAGAATAGGATTGATTTATGTTTGTTGCACTTGTCTATGCATTTCCCTGTGTGTTATTATTATTATTCCTGTTTTCTGCTAGTCTAGGTAATGCTAGACTGGGGTAAGGCTTTTCTGTGTTACGAGTTGTTGTTTGATGCAGTGGTTAAGCGATAAACCTGCATACTCGTTTCGGTTCAGTGAAGCCTAGGTTGTCTTCGCGGCTGACTGTGTTGAGTTAATAATTTACAGTGCGTGAGGGCAAGAGCCTAACCACCCTGTATTTTATTAACAGCTTGTTTTTACTTTGTCAAGGAGCCGGGAGAAAACCAGATACAAGGGATCTGGATTTCTCAAAGTGCACTTGTTAGTGTTAACGTAATACTTTAAACAGTTGTGAGGACTTCGCTAGGCTACGAGCCGTTTTTTGCTCAGTCACTGCTACCTTTTGCCCACAGTACCCCAGCTAGACTTTACTCGATTAGTAGATACAGAATAGTATTGAAGCTTTCCTTATGTATGATATTGGTTATGCACTATTGATTTCATGTGTTGCAAGCTTGGCTACTTTAGTGATTAGTGGCCCACGAGCACAATCCGAGTAGGCTATTGCCGTTGTATTTGCGGAGTACTTCTTTTAAATGTTTGCCATTTACTATTGCATATTCTTTTAATTATTCTTATGCCAATTTAAACCTTTAATAGTATTTAATTGCCAGTGTTTTTCTTATTGAATTACTGTTCAAAATCCGATACGTACTTCTTACGAGCATCCGAGAAGCATCTAACTTTTTTCAGAAGATTCCTTGCTCGATACTTAAGGACTATTAATTAACGTAACGTAATAGTGCCGATCCGAAGTAGAGGGTGGAGGACTTCTTAAGTTCTTAGTCAAGGGTGGATTGCTTCGGCTTCGGCCAACACTATTCTTTGGTGTTGTTGTTTCTTACTTCTTTGTTTGATTGTTGACCAGACTAGAGAATTCCTGTCTCTTTATTAGTCTGTTGTTGAACACTAGTACCGAGTTCTTGTATACCCCGTTATAGCAGATTGAACTCTGGAGGGTATTGGTGTTTTTTGTTCGGCTGGCAGTACTCAGGGGTTGGGATCGTGTGTTTCCGTTGTGGCAGCGAGCCGTATTCGAGTCCTGATTGAGAGCCCTTGTGTACCCGAGTGCCAGGTCGTAACAGTATTAAAGGAGGGAATGCGTTAAAGGAGGAAGTTTATTGAAGGAGGGTGTGTATAGAATAAGGAATTATAAATGAATGAGGGAGTGTATTGAAGTAGTGAGTATATTAAGGGAGCCCACCTCGCTTTTTTCCCTTTCCCTCACTCTATCTTTGGCTTGTATCCATTCGGCCCCATTAAGCCTACTGTTTTAAGACGTTTACCCCCATCCAGGTGTCAATATTTTCCTGGCAAGCGGTAGCGAGCCAGTATATATAGATTTGTTTCGACAGCAAGCTAAATTTTAAATTTTTCGATGGAAAAATTTCTCTGGCAAAGCCTGATTTCTCCATACAATGCTGGCTCGCTATCGCTCGCCAGGAAGATATCGACACCTGGATGGGGATTAACGTCTTATAACAGTTGGCTGAATGGGGCCGAATGGATAGAAGCCAGAGAAAGAGAAAAGGAGAGAAAGAACAAAAAAAACCGGTAACTCCCCTTAGAGAGAGGAAATGGTTTGAAAGAGGGAGAATATTAAATGAGAGAGTGTGTTGAAAGATGGAGTGTGTTGAAGTGGGAATTGTGTTGAAAGATGGAGTGTGTTGAAGTGTGAAGTGTGTTGAAAGATGGAGTGTGTTGAAGTGGGAAGTGTGTTGAAAGATGGAGTGTGTTGAAGTGGGAAGTGTGTTGAAAGATGGAGTGTGTTGAAGTGGGAAGTGAGTTGAAAGATGGAGTGTGTTGAAGTGGGAAGTGTGTTGAAAGAGAGAGTGTGTTGGAGGAGGGATTATATTGAAGGACAGAGTGTATTGAAGTAGAAAGTTGGTTGAATGAGGAATGTGTTAAATAAGAGAGTGTATTGAAGGATGGAGCGTGAATTAAAATAGGGATTGTGTTTAAGGGTAGGGGGGGGGGGGGTTGAAGGAAGGAGGGTATTTGAAGTTGGGAGAGTATTGGAGGAAAGAATGTGTTAACAAAACTTTATGATCACACAGAGTGTGTTGAAAGAGGTAATGGTTGAAGGAGAGAGAGTATTGAAGGGATTGCATTGAAGGAGGAAGTGTATTAAAGAAAAGTGTGCGTTAAAGGAAAGTATATGGCGAAGAACAGATTGTGTTGAAGAAGGGGGTGTATTGAAGGAGGTAATTTAATGAAGGAGCAAATGTGTTGAGGGTGTGTGTTGGAGGAAGAAATGTGTTGACGGTATGATTCGAGAGTGCGTATAATGATGAACAAATTGTAGGTCTATTTGCTATAAAACAAATTGTCAAATATTATTTTCAGGACATGGTCGAAACACATTATTTCAGGGAGACTAGTGACTATTCATTGCACCACACAATGGACAAACAATGAATATCTCGTGCATTCTTAAATTTACTCATTCTAATCGCGTTAACTAAGACAAAAAATAATGTTTTCCCAGCGAAATCTACAGTTCTGGAAATATTTTTGAATAGTGCTGAAAATGATCTTACATCGAATACTCTCTTTATTTATCTGTGTTAACAAACAAATTGCTCTCCAACCCCACACTACACCCACTTCACGAATAACGTACACCACACCCTTCTACAAATTAATAACATTGGTTGTCAAAAATGCCTCAAAATTATATGGACGCATAGCATAATTTAGGGGAAGTGTGGCAGAGTGGTCTTGGCACTGGACTGGTAATCCAATGGACCCGGGTTCGAATCCCAATGTGTCAATGGGAAGATATTAGTGGGATGGAATTTGTGCTGTACCAAGTTTCAGTGCATTACCACAGCACACCGAATTTAAAAACATAACCTCATTGTTCCCTGATTAAATAGCGTTGTATGAACATTCCCATATTCAAAATATGCTACAGGGAGGCAATGCCAAGTGAGTTAATTGCTCAATAGGTGGCATTCTGAGAGTGAGGGTCCGAGTCTGATGGGATGAGACAGTGAAGCACAGTAGCGAAGCAGCTCCAGAGATGGGGTTGCTTCGAGCCGTGGATGGGTGCTTCGCATGTCTCACTCCCTAGACTGGAACAAGACCACGGGTTTCACAGTGTTCAGGCTCTCAGCCTAAGACCGAGAGGGAGTAGTTGGGATATTGAAAAAATATGTATATATACGGTATATATAGAAATATATATATATATATATATATACATATATATATATATATATATATATACATGTATATATATATATATATACTGCATATATAATATTTACATAATAATATTTATTATGACGATTCAACAAGTTTCTTTGATTTTTCATTGTCTTAATATTGTCCACAGCCACCCAGGTTGTACTTGTCAAATGTTGCTAGTCAGTTGAATCTAATATATAAAATCAATATATTTGAAAATTAGGTCAAAAACAGATCAAATCTCACCAACTATGGATTTTGGCCATATCATATTTTCACTTACACGACATTTATCGACTATCTGAATAACGCGATCCTGTCGAAAAATCATGGAGCAGATGAAAGGCGTCAGGTGGGCAAAGTCGTTGAGCAAAATCGATTGATGTGAAGAAATTGGCAAGTTATTGGCAATGCTGTAATCAAAGCAAGAAAATCAATACAGGCTGGAGAGGCCAGTATGGCTTGAGCAGTGAAGCGAGAATCTACGGATTACGGTGCACTGGGACAACTCCTGTGACTGGTAAGTGTATGTAAAACACATTATGATAGTGTTGTGTGTTATTCAAGAGATTATTTTCAGCATATATATATATATATATATATATATATATATATATATATATATATATATATATATATATATATATATATATTATATATATATATATATATATATATATATATATATATGTATATATATGTGTGTGTGCATGTATGTATGTATATACTGTGGCACCTTCCCAAGTTTTTTGTTTTGTTTTTGTTTTTTATGGGGGTGGCCGAGTCGAGACAGATCCCGAACAGGGACATCACAACACAATACAAAACACACAATCTCACACACATCTACGTCGCCCAGGAAAATTACTTAGAGACCCATATATACCTACGGTATATATATATATATATATATATATATATATATATATATATATATATATATATATACTGTATATATACACAATGTATCATAAGAATGTTGTATTGTGAAAGCCATTTTAATTTTGCAGCGGTTACGACTGGTGAGTGAGCATTGCGTATATATAGATATTTGTAAAATAATTCAGGCCTAGGAAGTGTTAATATTTTATTTTCTTTCTTCCGCAATGAGCTATATGTCATAGCTTTAAAACTCAAAAGAACCAAATATATCCAATATATTTTAAGCCCTTTTCCGTGCGGGTACACTTTTTGTATTCAATTAATATAAAATAAGTATTGATGAAAAATACAACTATATGTCACCATTGGAAAGAGCATGGAAAATACATTTTATTTCATATAAATATATAATATGTACTGTATATACTGTATATCAATAGTCATCATCATCATCAGAGTTTGGTTTATCCCCCCCCCCCCCCCCACCCCGTATAGTGGGTAACACCGGAAACAAATGTCTGTCGTCATCGTCGTTGTTGTTGTTGTCGTCGTCCGTCTGTCCAGAAACTCCTCCTAGACCGTTGGACGGATTTTCACCAAATCTCACACGAACATTTATTGGGTGAATGCGAACGTCAGTCAAAAAAGATTTTTAAACCAAAATATATTTTTAGGCGGAATACATTTAAATGTTTCGTGGGTTTACCTACAGCACTATTCTAGATTGGTCTTTCCACTTTCTCTTAAGGTATAATACATTGAAGCAAATGTAATTGTTGTGGGTACAAATCTATGCATAATGAACATTTTGGGTTACGGCGCCGTGAATATTATTGATTTGATATGGCGTTTCTTTTATTGATATTAAAACAAAAATTATGATAATCACATTATGATGACACCGTTGGGAAGAACGTGAAAAGGGCTTCTTATTTCCTATAAATAAGTTATATTGCTGAGCATATAACAAAATTACGACAAGTAAACTGTGAAGAATGATAAGATAATTTATTATCTATAATATTGGCTGTTATCTTTTGAATGTTTCGTTTTTGTTACTGTTTTGTGATAGTGGGATTTTGCCCTGGTATATATCGTCTTCAGGGAAGAGTCATGGATAATAGTAACACAACTTATGGCGCTTCGGAGTTAATAACATAGCATATAAGCTAGATGACATTATGAAATGTTTAGCAATGAAGTGTCAGGATATATCCCGGAAATCAAACTTACGGATTACCTATTGATTTAAAATCCTAACATGCTTTAATTGAGTAGATTATCATTATATCCTACTATTAGACATAATTTCATATTTAATCATATTGACAATTGATGAATTACCCAATTAATAAGGCAGTCGGAGAAGGCAGACTCCGCACAAGCTGTGTTGTTGGAGACTGCCACATAATATTTGTAATTCCGTAGGAATTTCATGACTAAATTGAGATAGTGCTTCATTTCACTTCATTAGGGTGTAAGATGATGAAAAATGTCAGTTAAAAAAAATTCCCGACACCCCCGTAACCATGATAACAGCCAAAATAGAAAATGCCCACCATCACTCGTGGAAGTTACAAAACATTTCACATCTTAGAAAGTATTCGTTCAATTTCAATGGTATTAGAGTCTATTATAGGGGTTTAAAGCATTTAAGATCGTTTGGAATAGGTTTCACATCGATTGGGAGTCAAGGTCATGTCGAAAACTAAGATCAATTTGGAAATTATCTTGTAAAATGACAATTCAAGTCATATTATTGTATACAATTATTATTGCATATAATTATGTATTATATTATATAGAATCTACTCTGCATAAGCAGAATTTGGTATCGCCCCCCGTATAGTGGGTACCACACAAAAAAAAAATCTGTCGTCGGCGTTGTCGTTGTTGTCGTTGTCGTTGTCGTCGTTGTCGTTGTCGTTGTCCGTCTGTCTCGGAACTCCTCCTAGACCGTTGGACGGATTTTTACCAAATTTCACACAAACATTTGTTGCGTGAATGAGAACGTCAGTCAACAAATATTTTTTGATTTTATGCAATAGTTATGATTTTAGGTCCAAAATATGGTTTTACCCCACCCCCCCCCCCCCCCCCCCCCCCCCCCCCTCCTCCCAAACCCCCCCCCCCCTCCTCCATGCCCCCCCCCCCCCCCAACAATGATGGCGTTCGCTCGCACACTAAGAACGCATTCGTTCTAGGGGCGAAAACATCTCGCTCTGCATTTGCTAGGATAAGTTAGTTTAGTTGGCATTAGAAGTGATGGTAGTAATAGTGGGATTGATGGTGATAGTAGTGATGATGGTGATAATAGTAGTGATGATGGTTGTAGTTGTATTGATGATGATGACAGTAGTAGATATGATGGTGACAGTAGTAGATATGATGGTGACAGTACTAGTATTAGTGATGATGGTCATAATAGTAGTGATGATGGTGACAAGTAATGCTGATATTTGTAGTGATGATGGTGTGAGTATTAGTGATGATGGTGAGTAGTAGTGATGATGGTGAAAGTTGTAGTGATGATGAAGATCATAGTAATGGTGATGATGGCAGTAGTAGTGATGATGGTGATAGGATACATGATGGTAATACTTGTGACAGTAGTAATGATGGTGGTTATAGTAGTAGTGATGATGTTAACAGTAGTAATGATGATTGTAAGATGGTGGTAATGATAGTAATAATGATGGTTGATAGTTGTAGTATCAATGATGATAGTAGTGATTAAGATGGTAGTGACAATGATGACAGTAGTAGTTATGATGAGAGTAGTAGTGATGATTGTAATTGTAGTAGTGATGATGATCATAGTAATGGTGATGATGACAGTAGTCATGATGATTGTGGCAGTTGTAGTGATGATGGTAGTAGTAGTGATGATTGTGATTGATGATGGTATTAGTAGTGATGATGGTAACCCATCGCAGAGTTGGGTATGCCATTTTGATTTTGGGCAAAACGGCACGTCTACTTTATTATATATATATTATAGATTGAAACGGATGACCCAACAACGTGGGAGGCACTAAAGGAGAGCAACTTTATCAACTCTGCGTAAGCAGTGGTATCGCCCCCCGTATAGTGGTACATGGCGGCCGAAATGTCTGTCTGTCTGTCTGTCTGTCTGTCCGAAAACAACTTCTAGACCGTTCGACGGATTTACACCAAACTTCACACGAACATTCGGGTGTGAATGCAATGGTAATTGAAATTTTGTTGTTTATGAATTTGTGCAATAGTTATGATTTTAGTTAAAAAATGTGGTTCAACCACCTCTCCCAAACCAACAGCCCCCCCCCCCCCCCCCCCGGAAGAATACCTCCCTCTAACATTCTTCTATGGCAGCAATGATGATGGCTTTCTGTGTGTGTGTGCCTCGTATGGGCACACACATCACAGAACGCCACACATCACACACACATCTCAGATATGATGATAATGGTGATTATAGTATTTGTAGTGATGGTGTTGGTAATTATGATAGTATTGGTCATGGTGGTGATGATCTGTCGTGGTGACGATATAGTGTCTGAGTGTAGTAATGGTACTTGTGGTGATTATGGTAGCAGTTAGGATATTGCCAGTAGTGATGATGATGGTTAGTATGGTAGTGAGGGCAGTCGTGATTGTGAAAGTAGTTGTGATAGTGGTGGTGATTGTAGCAGTGGTGATGGTAGTAGATGATGGGGATAGTCATAGTGATGATGTTGAAAGTATTGGTGATGTTGGTGATGGTTACTGGAGATGATGCCCCGAAAACGAGTCACCCCGCATTTGCTAGGTTAAGTTAGGTCAAGTTAGTTTAGTTGACATTAAAAGTGATGGTAGTAAAAGTGGGGATGATGGTACTAGTAGTGATGAAGGTTGTAGTTGTGTGATAATTATGACAGTAGTGATGATGACAGTAGTATATATGATGGTGACAGTACTAGTAGTAGTGATGATGGTCATAATAGTGTTGATGGTGACAATCGTAATTATGATTGTAAGATGATGGTGATAATAGTAATGATGGTGATAGTTGTAGTGATAATGATGACAGTAGTGATGATGGTGACAGTATTAGTGATGTTGGTGAGTAGTAGTGATGATGATGAGAGTAGTCGTGATGATGAGAGTAGTAGTGATGATGGTGAGAGTAGTAGGGCTAGTAGTGATGATAGTAATGGTGATAGTGAGTAGTAGTGATGATGGTGACCCATTGCAGAGTTGGATATGCCGTTTTGATTTTTTGCAAAACGGCACGTCTACTTTATTGTTAAAAAATCTAACGTGCCCTTTACTGCACTCTTTGCAGATCTGGCTTTTGAATAGAAAATCAAGGAGTTGAAAGGAGTGAGTAGTCTTCTGGGTATTATGCAGAATGAGGTTTCTCTTGATCGAATTATTACCACACTATCACACATCCCCTCTCATTAACCCTTATTTAGCGGCGAGCAACATAAGTCGAGTTAAATAAAGCTGGACTATGTGGCGGCGCTCGACATAACTCGAGTGGCAATTTCAGCACGTAATGTGGCTGAGAGAGAGAGACAAGTGGTGGCAGGAGACTAGCGAGCGTATGACTGCTCCAGACCACCGCGGCTAACCTACTGACACAAATCTCAGCTCCCTCCTCCCTCTCTCACTCGCTACATACTCAATTATGTACCGAAAGTACCGAATTACCTGCTTTTTGCACTCGCGTTGCACGGTTATTGCAAGAAAACTATCCATCATACAAGGATCGTTATGGTGTCATTCGAAAGCTCTGTTTATGCCCTTTCAGGGATAGGTACTTGTTTTACGTTCTGGGTCTTATTTAGGCATGAAAATGATCACGTAAACAGCCCTATTTTGGCTAAAAACACCCCGCTGTGCGGTACACATAAATAAACCGCATAGGCCGCTCGTAAGGTGTTAAGGATTGGCTGGGTGGAGTCCCTCGCCTTTCAACAGCATCCGACGCTACAGGCAAACATTATCAGCTCTGGTGAAATTGCTCAACGTTCAACGAGAAATGCTCTCATGCTTAAAGAATCCATCTAATTCCACTGCAAAGGCAACCCCTGTATCGTGAGAACACCACTTAAGAGCATCGTGTCATCAGTGCTGATTCCAGAAACTGCCAAGGTTATTGACATAGTTGAGATAAGAAGGGAATGAATGGTTATCAACATTTTGTTCAGTAACGTCTTGTACAGAACTCACCCATGTCTGTCTGGGACCCCATGAAGAAGATGAAGCTTAAGACTTTCTGTACCTGGATGGCAAAGTCGCGTGTGAGACTTGGAGATAAGGTCATCAAGCTCCGGGAAGAAAGACAACTTCTTGCCCGCTTCCTCATCATTCAACAATCACCCCCAAAATTAGTTCGTCAGTTGTCTGCAACCATTGGCAATTATTTATGTTCCCTCCACCAACCGACTTTAAACCTAAACTCAATTAATGAAATCAACAAATACATGTGGCAGTCCAGGAATTCGAACCTAGGATGCTCACACCAAAATTCAGTGCATTTATCCAACTCGTGACTGTGATTGGACATCACATCTGTCAAGGAGTGAGAGTGGTTGACTTGGACTGTGGTACCTTTCACTGTAATGCCAGCAGTTGTGGCAAGTGCTTAACCCTTAATTAGCGGCGAGCAACATAAGTCGAGTTAAAAAAAGCTGGACTATGTGGCGGCGCTCGACATAACTCGAGTGGCAATTTCAGCACGTAATGTGGCTGAGAGAGAGAGACAAGTGGTGGCAGGAGACTAGCGAGCGTATGACTGCTCCAGACCACCGCGGCGAACCTACTGACACAAATCTCAGCTCCCTCCTCCCTCTCTCACTCGCTACATACTCAATTATGTACTGAAAGTACCGAATTACCTGCTTTTTGCACTCGCGTTGCACGGTTATTGCAAGAAAAACTATCCATCATACAGGATCGTTATGGTGTCATTCGAAAGCTCTGTTTATGCCCTTTCAGGGATAGGTACTTGTTTTACGTTCTGGGTCTTATTTAGGCATGAAAAATGATCACGTAAACAGCCCTATTTTGGCTAAAAACACCCCGCTGTGCGGTACACATAAATAAACCGCATAGGCCGCTCGTAAGGTGTTAAGGATTGGCTGGGTGGAGTCCCTCGCCTTTCAACAGCATCCGACGCTACAGGCAAACATTATCAGCTCTGGTGAAATTGCTCAACGTTCAACGAGAAATGCTCTCATGCTTAAAGAATCCATCTAATTCCACTGCAAAGGCAACCCCTGTATCGTGAGAACACCACTTAAGAGCATCGTGTCATCAGTGCTGATTCCAGAAACTGCCAAGGTATGACATAGTTGAGATAAGAAGGGAATGAATGGTTATCAACATTTTGTTCAGTAACGTCTTGTACAGAACTCACCCATGTCTGTCTGGGACCCCATGAAGAAGATGAAGCTTAAGACTTTCTGTACCTGGATGGCAAAGTCGCGTGTGAGACTTGGAGATAAGGTCATCAAGCTCCGGGAAGAAAGACAACTTCTTGCCCGCTTCCTCATCATTCAACAATCACCCCCAAAATTAGTTCGTCAGTTGTCTGCAACCATTGGCAATTATTTATGTTCCCTCCACCAACCGACTTTAAACCTAAACTCAATTAATGAAATCAACAAATACATGTGGCAGTCCAGGAATTCGAACCTAGGATGCTCACACCAAAATTCAGTGCATTTATCCAACTCGTGACTGTGATTGGACATCACATCTGTCAAGGAGTGAGAGTGGTTGACTTGGACTGTGGTACCTTTCACTGTAATGCCAGCAGTTGTGGCAAGTGCTTAAAACAGAACTGGATGTAGAATCGCTTGAGCTATCAGCCTAAGTGGAGTACTTCTCTTGGCCTAGTGGCAAGAGCGTTCGCTTCGTAAGCATAGGGACCCGGGTTCGAGCCCTGGGCCGGCCTGGTGGTAGCCTCACAAAAACATTTCTGGGGGCGATTTCTGCATCTAACGATGTTTAGGTGTGTTGGTTATATTGAATATAGTTAAGTAAAGTAATGCTAAAGTCGGCAAAAATAGTACAGTTCCGAGGTTACTTCATCACAACAACCACCTTCATGTTTGACCCTTTATATGCATCAAGTATAGTATCACTAAGTGTGTTGGAAAGGACTGTTTTGGTTCTGGAGGCTTAGATCAGCTCCTTTAGTGTGACCTTTGCAGTAGCCATCTCATAGTTGACTGCCATCTCCATCTCGTTTCTCTGTGCTCGTTTGGCCTTGTCTTATGTATCAAGGACTGAGTGATGTCATATTGGTCAAATATGATATGGGCCTCATCATAAGCTTTTACCATCCTTGTTGTTCTTCTGACAAAAGCATTCTTGAAGTTGACAAACGTCTTCATGTCTGGACTTTTCTTCATGGATTGGACCACTGCCATACAGTCAATGATGATTACATGATCATGACATTCAGCAAAATAATCGATGGGAATGTCAGGAAGGACACTGTGTGTGTCTCCTGGTGTTGCTGCCTGGATAGTTGTTTGAGTTAATGTCGCTAATAGATTCTGGGAAGTTGCTTCGTATGATGTGTTGTTCTCAGTCTGGATGGGTTTTGCCTCCTCTACAGCATGAATGATGGATGATTTATCTGTTGGGATGAGAAGTGATCCATCCAATGCAAACATGGACCTTGGTGTGACTGCCATCTCATAATTGCCAATGGTTGCAGATAACTGAGGAACTAATTCTGGGAGTGATTGTTGAATGTTGAGGAAGCGGGCAAGAAGTTGTCTTTCTTCCCAGAGCTTGATGACCTTATCTCCAAGTCTCACACGCGTCTTTGCCATCCAGGTGCAGAAGGTCTTAAGCTTCATCTTCTTCATGGGGTCCCAGACAGACATGGTTGAGTTCTATACAAGACGTTCCTGAACAAAATGTTGATAACCATTCATTCCGTATGTCAACAACCTTGGCAGCTTTTGGAATCAGAACTGATGACACTATGTTCTTAACCTCTCAGCTGAAGTGGGAATATCATTTGTATGGTCAAAATCGCGAAATGATAGTACAAAGTACAAAGGAGTACAAAGGAGTACAAAGGAAATCAAGCAACAACAGATCTAGTGACCCTTCTAGGTTGCTTGTCCTCCAAAACACTGAGGATCAAGTGTGGGTAAGGGAACATTGGAAAGGGAACTACTGCCCTGCCACTAACGTGGCAGGACTAGAAGCCCATTCCACAAGTTGACAACTCGATTGAAGAAGAAATTCTTAGATTCGTGCGAGTTAAAAGATTTACCAATAATTTTGCAACCGTTTCCCCGCGTGTAATTAGATTGGTCGATAGTGAAGTACTTACTACAGTTCATATTGTCGATGCCTTTGATGATTTTGAACACTTGAATTAAGTCGCCTCTTAATCTGCGCTGGGTTAAAGGAAATAGATTTAATTCTCTAAGACGCTCTTCGTATGGTTTGTTCTTTAGGCTAGGTATCATTTTGGTAACTCTACGTTGAACTCGTTCTAGCTTGTTTATATCTTTTTGGTAATAAGGGCACCAGGATTGAACGCAGTGAAGAGGGCGGACTAAGGAATTGTAAAGGGTTAGGATAACTTCTTTGGATTTATGCTCAAATGACCTGCCTATAGTTTGCCTTCTTGACAACTTCTGAACATTGTTGACTCGGTTTTAGGTTACTCGATATTGTTACTCCCAGATCAGTTTCTCTGTTTACATTCTTAAGCTGAGTGCCATTCATCGAATAGTTTGCTTTCTCATTTAGGTATCCGACATGTAGTACTTTACATTTATCCGCATTGAAACTCATTTGCCAAATTTGGGCCCAACATGACAATTTATCTAGATTGTGTTGCATATCGTCAACTTGTTCTTTTGAGAGTACGCTATTTGCAATTTTTGTATCGTCAGCAAAGAAAGAGAATTGGTCCTAGTACCGATCCCTGGGGTACCCCGCTACTTACATTGGTCCATTTAGATGCCTTACCGTTTATGACTACCCTTTGCTTTCTGTTGCTGAGCCAATTTTCTATCCATTTCAACACACCGTCTTGTATTCCATGCGCTTTTAGTTTTAGCAGTAAACGTTTGTGGGGAACTTTGTCAAAAGCCTTTTGAAAATCAAGGTATATAATATCTACAGCTTTACTCTCATCGTAGAGGTTGAGGATATCGTGGAAGAAGTCTAAGAGGTTTGTTAAACAGGAACGTTTTTTACGAAAGCCGTGTTGAGTATCTTTAAGTATGTTATTTTCCTCCAAGTGATTTACGAGTCTGTCTCGTATGACCGTTTCTAGCATTTTACATACAACTGAGGTGGACGATAGTTACTGGGTAGGGATTTGCTGCCTTTTTTGAATATCGGTGTTACGTTGGCTAGCTTCCACTGATCAGGCATAGTTCCAGACTGCAAGGATTTATTGAATAGTAATGTCAGTGGTTTGGAGAGCTCATTCCCTTTAGAACTCTAGGCGAGATTGTATCAGGTCCTGGCGTTTTATTTACCTTGAGTTTATCTAAACAATTCAATACTTCTCTCTCTGTAACGGTGATATTGCTTAGAACATCTGAATTATCAATCTGAATCGGCGATGGTGTAGGGATATCACTGAGGTCTTCTGTTGTAAAAACTGATGCAAAGAAGGTATTGAGGGCATTACTCATTTGTACTTCGTCTTTGGTGTATTCTCCTTTTTCATCGACTAACGGTCCAACCGTTGAAGTAACTACTTTTTTCTTTCTGATATAACTATAGAATTCTTTCGGGTTTGTTTTACTTTGATTCGCAATATGTAACTCTAAGGTCTTTTTACTTTGCTTAATTAACTTTTTGGCTTTGCGTCGTAGCTCTACAAATTTCACCCGTTCTTCGTCATTTTGTGAGGATTTTAATCTATCATTAGCACATTTTTTAGCAAGCAGGCAGTTTGAAATATCTTTATTCCACCATTTGGGCTTATTATTATGGCCTGGACGCCGTAGTGGTTCAGTCAACCAATAGTGAGTGGTTCAGTCAACAATTGTGAGCCAGCCGGCCTCACATCCTCCTCTCTCGAGGCCTGGAGAGAGACTGAGGCCTGTATCTCTCTGTCTCGCTCTTTCCCACGCATAGACACACACATGACCACACCCTATGATCGGTTTGGATATGTTTACACAACAATATACCAATGAATAGGGGAATAACAGGGAAAATAGGTGATAATTGAAGGGGGGGCGGGGGGGGAGAGGGGATATGGAGGAGTGATATGAGGCATGGAGGGAAAAAAAAAGAAAAAAGTTTCAAGTGCTACTGGGGCCTTTTAAAAGTTATTTTTAAGGCCTAGGATCTTAAGAGTCTCCCCGCAGTCGCCCAGTAAAACTTCTTAAGAGTCTCCCAGCAGCTGCCGGGTTAAGTGGTGTTCTCACGATAAATCGGTTGCCTTTGCAGTGGAATTGACTGGATTCTTTAGGCTTGAGAGCATTTCTCGTTGAACATTGAGCAATGTCACCAGAGAGCTGAGAATGTTTTCCTGTAGCGTCGAATGCTGTTGAAAGGCGAGGGAATCCACCCAGCCAATCCCTAACGATAGAGGTGATGTGTGATAGTGTGGCAATAATTCGATCAAGTGAAACCTCATTCTGCATAATACCCAGAAGACTACCCACTCCTTTCAACTCCTTGATTGTCTGTTCAAGAGCCTGATCTGCAAAGGGTGCAGTAAAGGGCACATTAGATTTTTTAACAATAAAATTGCCCTCCTTTAGTGGCTCCCACATTGTTGGGTCATCCGTTTCAATCTATAATATATAATAATATAATATAATAATATATAATTATTTGCAATAATAATTGCATACAATAATATGACTTGAATTGTCATTTTACAAGTTAATTCCCATATTGATCTTAGTTTTCGACATGACCTTGACTCCCAATCGATGTGAAACCTATTCCAAACCATCATAAATGCTTTAAACCCCTATAATAGACTCTAATACCATTGAAATTGAACGATACTTTCAAAGATGTGACGTTTTTTGTAACATCCTGAAGTATGGTGGCCATTTTTTATTTTGGCTGATACCATGGTTACGGATGTCGGGAAAATTTGTTACCTAACATTTTTCACCATCTTACACTCTAATGAAGTGAAATCAAGCACTATCTCATTTTGGGTATGAAATTCCTACATGGCTATCTACACTATGTCTTATGATCCAACTATAATCCGAGAAGCAGTGATCAGCATCACCAACATGGAATTTCAAGATCGGACCTGGACACAAGCCACTCTTCCTGTCCGCCTCGGGGGCTTGGGCATACATAGAGGCTCAGATATTGCCTCCCCTGCCTTTATCTCTTCCCTTATCGCGACCAACGACCTTGTAGTGTCCATCCTTTCTTCTCAACCCGGAATGACACTTAATAGGGACCTAGCAGAAGCGATTAACACCTGGAAGAAAAGTACAGGAGCAGAGGAGGAGCCTCATGGTACCTCCAGGAGCAAGCAGAAAGCGTGGGATACCATCTCGGCGAAGATAACTCAAGAAAATCTCCTAACCAATGCAGACCAGGTTGCAAAAGCACGCCTCCAGGCAGCCGCCCGTTTGGAGAGTGGCTTGTGGTTACATGCCATCCCCATCCCACCTCTTGGAACTCACTTGGATGCTGAAGCGCTCCGGGTTGCCATCACGCTCAGAGTGGGTGTGGCAGTTTGTCACCCACACACTTGCATGTGTGGTGGGGGGATGGATGCTCAAGGTCACCATGCCTTGTCATGTAATCACAGCGCAGGCCGCCTGCCAAGACACTCTGCACTAAATGATGTCATAAAACGGGCCCTGCAGAGTGCTAACCGTGCATCAATCCTTGAACCACATGGACTTCTCAGAGAAGACGGCAAACGGCCAGATGGGATGACCACTTTCCCTTACAAGAATGGCCGGTGCCTTGTGTGGGATGCCACATGTATTGACACTTTCTCCATAATCAACATCGCCAGAAACGCCGGCGAAGCAGGTGAAGCCGCCCGGATAGCAGAAAGTAGAAAGCGAGAAAAATATCAATCCATCATCAGAAGTCATCAGTTCGAGCCTCTGGCATTCGAAACTTCCGGAGTCTTCGGCCCTACCACCCTTAATATGGTGAATGAAATAGGCCGTAAAATCAGAGAAGGTTCAGGAGAAGCCTGGCTCAAGCAAAGACTAGGTTTTGCTATCCTCCGGGGCAATGCAACTAGCGTCATGAGCTCAATACGACTGGGCCATGCCACTGTGTGAGGCCCGGGCAGGAGTGGTGTATCCGTAGTCTTTCCACGGCAGGGTATAAAAATAAACTTTAATTGTATTTAACATGTTTGATGTACATAAATAAAAGATGTTTCGGAAAGCCACAGTTGCTCGCGCGTTTGGGGCTAGCAACACGTATTATGAAAAACATGTATCCATCTTACAATTCACTGTCTCTCACTTCACTCACTCACCCCCGTAATTAACCGGAGGATAACAGGTTTTTCACAATACGGAGACGGAGACGGAGGTCTTTAAAAAAAAAAAAAAAAATACAAGGTAATGCTTCCTCAGTCTGCCTATCGTTGTTGACCCCTTCCGTGCTTGCGTCATCCTTTTCAGTGCATTTTTTATATTATTGGACGGTTTTTGTAGCTTGGGAGGGGCGTGGGGCGGTTGAGAGACTTCTTACTGTCCCAAGTGATCTTTTTGGCTAACACTGGTCCTTTTTTGGCGGCATGGGGTCGGCTGGGTATAGTTGGAATGAAACCAAATTTCAAACCCTGTAGCCTACTGAGGGGGCTAGGG
Organism: Paralithodes platypus; assembly: GCA_032716605.1. NCBI lineage: Eukaryota > Metazoa > Arthropoda > Malacostraca > Decapoda > Lithodidae > Paralithodes > Paralithodes platypus. The sequence continues at coordinate 27,094,711 of CM064507.1, read as the reverse complement.
GATTTTAATGTTTTGATGTATACGAACATATAATTATTCGAAAAAATATTGGTTCATAATATAATGCAGTTGTTAACACCTTACGAGCGGCCTATGCGGTTTATTTATATGTACCGCCCAGCGGGGTGTTTTTAGCCAAAATAGGGCTGTTTACGTGATCATTTTCATGCCTAAATAAGACCCAGAACGTAAAACAAGTATCTATCCCTGAAAGGGCATGAACAGAGCTTTCGAATGACACCATAACGATCCTTGTACGATGGATAGTTTTCTTGCAATAACCGTGCAACGCGAGTGCAAAAAGCATGTAATTCGGTACTTTCCCCATTCAATTCAGTATGTAGCGAGTGAGAGAGGGAGGAGGGAGCTGAGATTCGTGTCAGTAGGTTCGCCGCGGTGGTCTGGAGCAGTCATACGCTCGCTAGTCTCCTGCCACCACTTGTCTCTCTCTCTCAGCAACATTACGTGCTGAAATTGCCACTCGACCTATGTCGAGCGCCGCCAGATAGTCCAGATTTATTAAATACGACTTAAGTGGTGAGCCGCTAATAAAGGGTTAACTAGATATTATCAAATATCAATTTGATTACATGCTGTAAATAAACAACAGGTGTAAGAATTCATCTATACATACCTTTTCAACTATATTATTTTTCATAATTATTTTATTGGATAATTATGTAATATGTACGTAAATGTAAACTGTATATATTATGAAGTAAATACAATTGAATAGCATAAAATTGAACTACTATTACCATCAACACTACTACTATCACCATCACCGTTATTGCTGTCACCATCATCACTACTACTGTCACCATCATCACTACTAGTATCACCATCACCATTACTTCTATCACCATCCTTACTACTACTATCACGAATACTACCACAATCATTACCATTTTTGTTCTATGTGAGTGATGGATACAAAAGGCAGAACTGCCTGTAGCGAATGCCTCCCCCAGAGTTGAAAGAGTGACAGGGCCAACATTAAGGGATGTTTGATCCAAAATTCCTGGACACACAGAATTTGAAGCAATTTAAGTCATAGGAAGAGGGAAAGACTGATTTTGTGAGAGTTCCAGTGCTCAGCTGTTGATTAGAATAAAGACAGAATAACGTTTCACTCTGGGGTTGGAGAGATGCACAGAGTAAGGGAGGGATTGTGTTGCAAGATGGGTGCTACGTGCTCTACGAAGAGGGGGTGGTATACACTGAGAGAGCTCTGAGGGACACTGATTATTGTAATAGCAGTAGAATAGTGAGAGAGATTCAACATTGCGGAGAAAAAAGAGAGACTGCAGAGAATTGGTGAGTGGATGTGAGTTAATGAGACGGAAGGCTATCTTTTCTACTTTGTCTAGAAGTGCTGTGTGAGAGGGTCCTCCCCACACGTGTGAATAATACTCAATACATTGACGCACTGTGCCCCAGTACAGAGCAAGAAGCTGCGCAGGGGTAAAGAACCCCTGGAGGTGGTTGAGCACACCCAGCTTCTGGGAAGCTGTTTTAGCTAGAGTGGTAATTTGATCTTTCCAAGAAAGATCAGAAGAAAAAGAGACACCAAGAATATTAACAGAAGATGAACGGGTAATTTGTATGTTGTTGAAGAGTTCTCTGGATGGAGAAATTGAGATTTGGAAGCATTGAAAGTAACAAGGTTTTCTCTGCCCCATTTATAGATAGTAGAGAGATCAGAAGATAGGTGTTTTATGGCCTCCTAACATGAGTTTTGGAGTACATGCTGTGAATAGTTTTATGGAAGGATAGTTGAATAGTGTACTGTAGTGTCGTCAGCATGTGATTGAATGGGGCTGGAGGTGCAGTTGAGAAGATCTTTAATGAGAATTTGGAAGAGACATGGAGATAGGACAGAACCCTGAGGAACACCAGAGCTGATAGGTTGAGGAAGTGAACAATGGCCATCCACAACCGCAGCTATGGAACGGCCAGAAAGGAAATTAGAGACAAAGGCACAGATGGAGGGATAGAAACCGTAGGAGGGTAGTTTGGAAATAAAGGATTTGTGCCAGACTCAATCGAAGGCCTTCGATATATCTAGCGCAACAGAAAAAGTCTCACCGAAGTCCAGAATGGAGGATGACCAGAAGTTAGTAAGATAAGAAAGAAGATCACCAGTAGAGCAGCCCTTAAGGAAGACATACTGGTGGTCAGAGAGTAGGTTATTGGAAGATAAATGCTTAAGAAATTTATAGGCGGGAATAGTTTAATTTTGTTTAGAGATGCAAGAAATGAGAGCAATTGGACGATAGTTGGAGGGTTGAGAGCGGTCACCCTTCTTTGGGACAGGTTGAATGAGAGCAAACTTCCAGTAAGAAGGAAAGACTGTAGAGGAGAGACAGAGACGGAAGAATTTGCCTAGAGTACGGAAGCACAGTTTTTGAGTACAATAGGAGGAACACCTTCCGGTATGCACGCCATCTTAGTATTAAGCCCAGAGAGGGTGGAAAGTACATCCTTGGAAGAGATTATGATGTTAGGTATAAGTATGAGAGAAGGGGGATGGAGAGGGAGGAATAGCATCGGGATCATCCAAAGTTGAGTTTTTAGCGAAAGTGTTAGCGAAGAGTTCAGCATGGTCAGAGGAATAAGTGACGGTGGTGCCGTCAGAGTGGAAAAGAGGAGGGAAAGATGAAGAAGAAAAAAATGTTGGAGAGGTTTTTGGCTAGATGCCAGAAGGATTGGGAAGTGCTAGACTTGGATTGTTCAGTGCATTATTTTATTATTGATGAAATAATGTTTGGCAAGGCGAAGAACAGATTTGGCTTGATTCCGGGCTACTGGACTACTACTACCATAATCTACATCATCATCACTCCTGTGTTGTCACACACACACACCCACATAGAGAATAGGGCACACACACGAACATGGTCAATACAATACTACGCCACCTGTACGGAGGGCTCCGTAATGAAAAATAACAATCAACGACAAATGAAGATCAATAGTGTAGGAAATATAAAATAATTGAATCATGTTTTTTTCCATAGGCATGCCCCGCTGTCAGAGCGCTTACCTTTCTTTCTTCTATATATATATTTATATTTAAATATATATTTATATTATATATTATTATCACGATATTATAATTTTGTAAGTTCCTAAATGATTATAGGTATTCTAGCTCACATTGAACCTTTTCAAAACATTTGACTTGGAAGAGTCCATTATAGTGGTGTGGGGGAAAACACCATAACAATGATATTAATTAACTCCTGTCCACTCACTGACTCTCTGTAATCTCTCTCTCTTCGCCGCAATGTTACATCTCTCTCGCTATTCTATCGCTACTACAATAATCAGTGTTCCTCAGAGTTCTCTCCTCTACGTAGGGTACGTAGTACCCTTCTTGCAACACAATCCCACCCCTATTCTGTGCAACTCTCCAATTCAAGAGTGAAGCGATACTCCCAATCTTTCTTCTATTCAACAGCTAAGCTCTGGAACTCTCTCCCTGAATCCATCTTTCCCTCATCCTATGACTTAAATTGCTTCAAACTCTGTGTATACAGGCATTTTGGCTCGACTGTTCCTTGATATTGGCCCTGTTACTCTTTCAACTCTGGTGAGGCACTCATCACAGGCAGTTTTGCCTTTTGCCTCCCTCGTTCACATAGAAAAGAAAATATATATAATATATATATATACCCGGTATATATATATATATATATATATATATATATATATATTATACCAACAAATATATCTGTAATGATTATCAAACTATTTATATAAAACAATTAGAATCATCCATATTATCAAATCCCGAAGCTTGACACCACAAATTTAGGCCGCCCTATATAATATTGATTATATTTGGTGTGCACTTCCTTCCCTCCTACCCCACTAAGTCAACCAACTCACATCCCTGCCTTTAAAATTCCAACAACTTGGGACTAACTTGTTTCCTGGGCAGTACGAGAAACAATCTGCTGCTAACTTAACTCGGCTCCTTCCACCCCGCTCTCCTTTACTCACTTTCACTTTAGTTTCTGAGATGATTTCAGTCTTCTTACTTATTATATCGAATTAGGATTTTCTCCAACTCGGTTTACACTCACCTTTTTTGTAATTTTGATTAATATCTTACAGCATTACAAATATTGGTATCGATATATTTTCAGCTATTTCAAGAATATAAATATTTTTCAGGTAAAGGTAATACATTCAGCCAGGGAAGTTTTACGAAGAATGTGAGATAGTGTCTGTTTGTAAGTCTGTTACTACCCGTGATTTGTGAGAAAACGTATGGATCAGCTTAAATAAAAGTTGTCTTTTAACTACCGGTAAATTTGGTTCTTGAATAGAAAACCTTTTGGCTAGTGTGTGATAAACTACTAAGATTCACCATGACTCTACAATATAACCACGAGGGTTTCATTGACAGCTTAGGGTATAATTTATAAGCGTTTTCTTGTCTTGGCCATTTGACTAGACAGCAATGATTTAAACAAAAGACAGAATGACAAATGATACAGAATTATAATAGATTCGTCTGTTTTGTATCCCTGGCGATTTGTTTCAGTATTAGGCGTTTTTATTTGTGTGAGTTTATCTAAAAATTCAAATTATGGCGAAGCATGATATATGTCGTTTAATAATTGAACCAGTATGTCAGGGTGAAGTTTGTCAAGGTCTCCTACTGTGACAAGTACTTTATTAACTGACCTCCATCAATAGTTCGACGAGAGGCTGGATTGAAGAATACGCTTATTTCTTTGCAATTAAAGCTTCTACCGTGGGCATCATTATTCTCGCTGTGCAAGTATTCGCGGTATTGTGAATTTCATCCCCATTTGTTATATATATACGTACACACGTATTATTCCCAGAGAGTAAATATAAGTCAATATATGTCTACCTGTTTGTTTCTCTGTTTGAAATTGAGATATCTTAAAAGTATATACACGAATTTAGATGAAACTTTCAGTATCTGCATTTGATACACGAACATTAACGTTTTTGTTTTGTTTTCTAAAGTATAGTCCTGCTTTATTTTCCTGCACTGAAACAAATATACATCTTCAAACTGACAAGGATATATTTGTTGAGGACTGCAGTATATTGACCTTAGGACCACGTGTATGCGTACATTTACACTTTCTCCTCCACAATGCAGAACTTCTGCTTATCAAAATTAATTTATCCCTAGAACTACTACTCTTTGGATTCACTTCCTCGAGTTGCTTTCCACAAACTTACAATCTACAAAAGTTTAAATCCAGTTGTTACAAACATTTTATGAATGGAGGATGCCTTTAGGCACATGGACCTTTTTGTTTTATCTGTGTTTTTCCTTCCTCCGTTCATTGTCTCTTTAAAAAAAAAAAAAAAATTATACCAGCGTCGGTGTGTCTGTTGGCTGTCAAGATTAACTTCGGGAAGAAAACTTCATGGTCAGCCATGTGACCTTGATATATAATCGTCACTCACACGGTCTTCACTGATAGTATAATTTGTTTCATTAACAACACTATTAGCATAACAATATTAGTAATATTGCCACTGTCATTAATATACATATTACGAATACCAATACAACACATATCCACCTCTACCGATATCACTACATGCCTATTATTATTATTATCACCACTACTAGCAATATCTGCATTACTATTACAAACAAAATATATTTATTTCCAGCTGAGGATCGAGAATCGTAGATATGGCAACTGCGAAGTGATGGTGCGTGATTGGTTGGAGTGACTGTGTTTCATTTCGTAGGTTGCTTGTGATACAAATTAAAATAACAGTTGCATTACAATTATTAGAATCATCATATCAACAAAGTATAATAGTGTCTTTTATTCTAAATCTTGAAAATGCCGCTTAGCATTGATATTTTGCAATACAAGCAGGCATTAACCGAAAAAGCATCTGTACCCAAGTCAACTGATGCCCAAACGAACACTTACCTTTCAGTCAACTTATTCTATTATAAAATTAAATGACATTTGACTGTTTAAGCGCCTCTAAAAGATATTATAACACTTAAGTGCATGTAATATAAGGCATCTACTTCATTTAAAGTAGCCTACATGTTCAGGGAATTTTGTAAATGTGATGGTGGGGGAGGGGCTCCTGAGGTGGGAAGTTTAAATGTGTTGACCAGCCTCTCTAGCCCGTCCCCTCTATGCTATTTTGATATAAACTTCTGTTACTTTAAATGTAGTCCTTGCTTTATATTACATTACTTAAGTGTTATAACACCTTCTATATGTGCTAAAAACAGTCAAATGTCTTGTAATGTTCAAATATAATGAGCTAGAACAAGTTGACTGAAAGGTAAGTGTTCGTTTGGGCATCAGTTGACTTGGGTACAGTTGCTTTTTCGGTTAATGCCTGCTTGTATTGCAAAATATCAATGCTAAGCGGCATTTTCGAGATTTATAATAAAAGACACTATTATACTTTGTAGATATGATGATTCTAATAATTGTAATGAAACAGTTATTTTAATTGTTATCACAAGCAACCTACGAAATTAAACACAGTCAATCCAACCAATCACACACACCATCACTGCACAGTTGCCACATCTACGATTCTCGATCCTCAGCTGTAAATAAATCAGGTATAGCGTCACTTTACTAAGCATATCATTCCCAAAATCATTGTGTTGACAAAGTTTGTGTATTTTCCTCATTGCATCGTCATTTTGCTTTCATACACACCCTTCACATCAACACCAGCCTGACGATACATTACACGAGTATTGAGAGGAGAATAGGCTTATATGAAGGAGATACTAAAAGAAGAAACGTAGGCAGATCAAATAGAAGAGATAGAGAGGTGGAAACTGTGGTTTCTTAGCAGAAATGGCAAATAATCTTAGTATAGGCTGGAACAAAATAGATGAATATTATAAGAGGGATACATAGATAAGAAATGAGATAAGCGGGCATGGAAAGAAAACATGATAAATAATAGAGCCGTCAATGTAAAGTTGGGAGGGAATGTTATTAAGAATTGATACAGCGGGGGAAGGGGGGGGGGGGGGGAGTGAGGGGTTAACTTTTTCGTGTTATCTAGTACTGTGAACTAAAGCTGATATAATGGTTAGCCCTACACAGGTCACAACACACGTGAATATATATATATATATATATATATATATATATATAATATATATATATATATATATATATATATATATATATATATATATATATATGTATGTAAATTTAATATATACATATATATACCGGTATATATATATATATATATATATATATATATATATATATATATATATACCATATATATATTATATTTATATATATATATATATATATATATACAGTATATATATATATATATAATATATATATATATATATATATATATATATATTATGTATATATATACCTTGTACTCGCTAGAAAATTGATAAACGAAACTGCCAAGCTTTCGCCTGTATTCCGTGCGTGTGTTCATTTGTGATATATACAGATAATTAGTTATATATATATAGTTGTTCGATAATCATCACTACTATCACCATCATCATTACTACTATTTAACCACCATCTTTACTTCCACTCTCACCATCAGCACAACTACTATTACCATCATCACAACTACTATTACCATCATCACTACCTCTATCATCATCAACACGGTGACCGTGCAGTTGAACCAGTGAAACTTCAACCAATGCTACCTTAACCAGTGTTAAGTCAACCAGTGACCGTCTTAACCAGTGACCACCTTACTCAGTTAACATCTCAATCAGTGCCAACTCAACCAGTTTCATCTCAACCAGTTCTAACTCAACCAGTGACCATCCCAACCAGTGACCATCTTAACCAGTGACCATCTTAACCAGTGACCATCTTAACCAGTACCATTTCAACCAGTACCAACTCAACCAGTGGCCAATTCAACAAGTGACCAACTCAACCAGTGCCCTCTCAACCTGTACCAACTCAACCAGTACTATCTCAACCAGTGCAATTTCAACCAGTGACCAACTCAACCACTGCCATCTCAACCAGTGCTATATAAACCAGTACCACTCAACCCATAGACTTCACCAGTGACCAACTCAACCAGTGACCATCTCAACCAGTGACCTACTCAGCCTGTGCCATCTCAACCAGTCCCATCTCAACCAGTGACCATCTCAACCAGTACCAACTCAACCAGTCCCATCTCAACCAGTACCAACTCAACCAGTGATCATCTCAACCAACGACCATCTTAACCACTGACCATCTCAACCAGTACCATCTCAACCAGTCCCAACTCAACCAATCCCATCTCAACCAGTGACCATCTCAACCTTTGACCAACTCAACCAGTACCATCTCAACCAGTGACCATCTCAACCAGTGACCAACTCAACCAGTGACCATCTCAACCAGTGACCATCTCAACCAGTACCATCTCAACCAGTGACCATCTCAACCAGTACCATCTCAACCAGTGACCATCTCAACCAGTGCCAACTCAACCAGTACCATCTCAACCAGTGCCAACTCAATCAGTGACCCTCTTCAACCAGTGCCAACTCAACCAGTGACCATCTCAACCAGTGACCAACTCAACCAGTGACCAACTCAACCAGTGACCAACTCAACCAGTGACAACTCAACCAGTGACCATCTCAACCAGTACCAACTCAACCAGTGCCAGCTCAAACAGTGACCATCTCAACCAGTGCCAACTCAACCAGCGCCAACTCAACCAGTGCCAACTCAACCAGTGCCAACTCAACCAGTGACCATCTCAACCAGTGACCATCTCAACCAGTGCCACCTCAACCAGTGCCACCTCAATCAGTGACCATCTCAACCAGTGCCACCTCTACCAGTGCCAACTTAACCAGTGACCATCTCAACCAGTGCCAACTCAACCAGGGCCAACTCAACCAGTGCCAACTCAATCAGTGCCACCTCAACCAGTGCCAACTTAACCAGTGCCATCTCAACCAGTGACCAGCTCAACCAGTGACCATCTCAACCAGTGACAATCTCAACCAGTACCAACTCAACCAGTGACCATCTCAACCAGTGACCATCTCAACCAGTGACAATCTCAACCAGTGACCATCTCAACCAGTGCTAAGTCAACCAGTGCTAAGTCAACCAGTGCCATCTCATCCAGTGACCATCTCAACCAGTGCTAAGTCAACCAGTGCCAAGTCAACCAGTGCCATCTCATTCAGTGACCATCTCAACCAGTGCTAAATCAACCAGGGACCATCTCAACCAGTGCTAAGTCAACCAGTGCCTCTCAACCAGTGACCATCACAACCAGAACTAACTCAACCAGTGACCATAGGGGTGACGTAATATTGTAATGGCCGTGTGTGTGCGCACACTTCACAGTAGGGGTTATGTAGGTGATTATGGTGGTAGTAGTGATGGTGAGAATCTGTGGTGATAATGGTGATTATAGTAGTAGTAATGGGGTGGTGAGTGTGGTAGCAGGTGTGATAGTCATGATGATTGTGGAGGTAGTAGGGATGACGTTGATAAGAATTGTGATGATGGTAGAATTAAATATGATGGTTGAAATTGTGGTAGTAATGGTGATGACTAGTAATGATGATATTAGTGTTGATGGTAACAGTACTATAACAAATAGTGATGATGGTAATAGTAGTGATTCATGGTGATAATAGTGTTGATGGTGATAGTCAATCAATCAATCAATATTATATTTCGTAAATATACATACATAGATAAAGAATATCCTTATACACAACAAGCATGAATATGCTAGTAATAAGCATTATAACTCGTATTTAAATAGTTATTTAACTATCAATAATGCAGTGGTATGGCTAGAATGGAGTATATTTCACAAGTCTAATTCTAAGATAGAAACCAGTAGCCCAAACTGTATATAAATAAACTAGCAAGAATTAATATACTGCATATGCATTTACAAAACACAAGTATTAATGATGCTAACTTAATACAGAAAATACGCAATTAAAATCTACACCAAGATCCACAAATTGGTAGACATATATATTAAGATAAAACATAGTTACATTGAAATTTAAAAGTTGATTTAAAATTATGTTAAATATATACTCTGAATTGGGCAGATTAGCGCAAAAAGAAAAAAAAAATACTAAATAAAAGCTATTGTTGGGTATAGTTATTCAAACCTAATTACAGGAGGCCGCCTGCGTTCCTCATCTCTGTGTACCCACTGTATCCGAGCATATATTTATAATATCAAGGGTGAAGCCGGACACATCCACGTCCATAACGCTCTTTGAAATGTTTTTTAGTAAAAGAGTAGAACAAACCTAATTTCAAAATTGGTAACTTAAATTTTAAAATGGACATTTTTGTTGTCGTAATTCTTTTAAGGTATCTTGCTTGTGTAAAGCTAGGATCCCCTTAGGCGAATTGGCGACGGCGATAGCCTTTTTTTATCTATGTCCATATTCGCCGGCGAACCAAGTTTTTCAATAAGCGAACTAGGCGAAACCGGCGTTGGTCGTGCGAAAGTAGCACGAATACCGTGCAATTACGGCGACTGTGAAACGATAATAGCGAATTGTGGACGACAATTTTATGGTGAATCAGAACGAATGCTGGGACAGGCATTGGCGACAACTGCGATGCTGCTGCAATTATGGTGCGCGCGTACCGTACAAATAGATGAGATTACACATCGAATGGTGTGCGAATATGGCGAATGACGGACGGGTGTCGCACATACGTTCTCCTGTTATCCCACATATATAAATAGCCTACATATATACTTTAATTAATTTCATTGGGGGTGTTTGGTGTTGTGGTGAAATTAATAAAATATAGATTATCAGTAGGTTCAGGGATATTTCGTCGCGAGGCCGGTCTATATGATCTGTGCCCCATGAATATTCTTTCCTCTCACTTAAACATTAGGCCTACCATAGCGCGGTTGGGAGTATGAACATGATTAGATTAATATCCAGTATTCGAGAATGGATAATAAGTCGTAGGCGTGTGCATAAACCTTTAACCGTCCTGGTGGTGTAATGGTTAAGGTGGCAAAAATCTGTGTGTGATAACCCGGGTTGGAATCCCGGCGGATCATATATACTTTAATTAATTTCATTGGGGGTGTTTGGTGTTGTGGTGAAATTAATAAAATATAGAATATCGTGACATCCTTTTATGGTATTCTGGCAACTATTAGACGATTGTATTCAGTTTAGAAAAGACGTCTACCCCATATAAAAACAATAGTCTATAGGCTATCTCAAGTAATGCTATTTATAGCTACCACATTATCTTTCCTAAGCTTCATAAAATAGTCTATAGGCTATCTCAAGTAATCCTATTTATAGCTACCACATTATCTTTCCTAAGCTTCATAAAATAGTCTATAGGCTATCTCAAGTAATCATATTTATAGCTACCACATATCTTTCCTAAGCTTCATAAAATAGTCTACAGGCTATCTCAAGTAATCCTATTTATAGCTACCACATATCTTTCCTAAGCTTCATAAAATTGTCTAGATATAGCTAGAAATAAATTAGAAAGACGTCGCCGGTACATAAGGGGTTAAGTGGAAAAGGGTTTACTTGTTGGTCGATTTATATATTTACCGGCGACGTCTATTTAATTTCACTCTTGCTATATTAAGACAATTTTTTGCCGTTTAAAAAGAATCTGTGGTAGCAAAAATGGTTCAGTGAGATGATTCGAAGCCTGTTAATTGCTGGAGGCTCTTTTAAGCTGACTATAATCGTCTAATATTAGCCAGAATATAGTTACCAGGACGGCGCCGGTACCGATGGGGTTAAAGGGCCTACCGTACATCCTTCCTAAGCTTCTTAAAATCGTCTAAATGTTGATATCCAATAAGAAATATATTATCGGTACTGTAAGGGTTGAAATAGTCAGCAGATATCTGTAATAAATCAGAATGGAGGGACTCGCCTGCTTAACCCTGTTTGTACTGGTGCTATCCTCTTCATTTGATTCTTGCTACTAATAGACGATATTATTTAGTTTAAAAAGGACCTCCAGCAACTAACAGGCTTCGAACCACCTTAATTAACCCCTGTTATTACCACAGTTCCTTCTTAAACTGCATACAATCCTCAAAATATAGCATTATTTTATTCCATAACATGAACATTAGATAGAATTGTAGAGTATAGTTCCTTGCATTCAATATACAAAATATGTGATTACTGCTGCTGTATGTGTTCAATGGCCATGTAGTGGTGTATCATGGCTGTGTCATGTTACAGATAATTGATATTAGCCTCCGATAGTGCAGTTGGGATATTGTACATGCTTAGATTGGTATGCAGGATTCGAAACTGCATAATAAATCGTATGCTTGTGCAATATTCTTTAACTGTCTTCGTGGTGCAGTGCATAGTGTGTTGATTTTCGGTGTGAGCATCCTAGGTTCGAATCCCCGGACTGCCACATGTGGTTGTTAATTTCATTAATCGATTTTAGGAGTAGAGTTGGTTGGTGGAGAGAACATAATAATTCATTCGGGTTCAGTAGTAGTTTATCGAGAGGCCTTCCCCAGGGTTAAGTGCCCCATTAATTACTGTTTCCTTTCACCTATGCATAGCCTGCGATAGTGCAGTTGGGATATTGTACATGCTAAGATTGGTATGCAGGATTCGAAACTGCATAATAAATCGTAGGCTTGTGCAATATTCTTTAACTGTCTTCGTGGTGCAGTGCATAGTGTGTTGATTTTCAGTGTGAGCATCCTAGGTTCGAATCCGCGGACTGCCACATGTGTTTGTTAATTTCATTAATCGATTTTAGGAGTAGAGTTGGTTGGTAGAGAGAACATAATAATTCTTGTAAAACAAATTGTATAAACATTGTACATTGGATATGAAGGCTCTTTAAGATGCAAATGTTCATCAAAGAACCTGGTCTGAATATATTTATAAGTTGTAATTATGTAAAAACTGTAATCTTTGCAGACCAAATACAAACATTTCAGTTTCAGTTTCAAATCTTCCAAATATGGCTCGAATATTAGCTAGCATAAAATATAAAAGACGTCTCCGGTACAGAAGGGGTTAACTAAGGTATACAAAACTTATACTACTTCTGCTGGATACAAATCAATGCGGTCAAGTACATGTACATTATCCCGTTCAGTACCGGTGGCGTCTTTTGAATGTATTGTGGCTACTACTAATCGATTTTATTCAGTTTAGGAAAGATCTCTGACAATTACCAGGCTTTGCAGTATCTCACTTAAGGGGGGGTGACCTGTTTTTTGTCTGTCCTTTTCTATCTTTTTCTGGCTTGTATCCATTTGGCCCCATTCAGCCTACTGTTTAATACGTTAATCCCCATCCAGGTGTCAATTTCTTACTGGTGAGCGGTAGCGAGCCAGCATATTTTTCATATTTTTTAGACAGCAGGCTAAATTTGTACATTTTTCGATAGAAAAATGTCTCGGCGAAGCCGGATTTCTTCATATAATGCTGGCTCGCTATCGCTCGCCAGGAAGAAATCGACACCTAGATGGGGATAAACGTCTTAAAATAGTTGGCTGAATGGGGCCGAATGGATACAAGCCAGAGAGAGAGAGAAAAGGACAGAAATAACAAAAAGCAGGTCACTCCCCTTAACCCTTTGTACTACCATAGATCCTTTATAAACTACACAATCATCTAAATATTGATAGAATAAACCTGAAAAACGTAGCCGGTACAGAAGGGGTTAACCCGTTCAGTACTGGTGGCGTCTTCTTTTGTAATGGATTTCAGCTACATTTAGACGATTTTATGGAACTTCTAAGAAAACATTATGGTAGCCAAAAGGTATAATTGAGATAGTCTGTAGTTTTAAATGTGTAGACGTCCTTTCTAAGCTCCGTAAAATCGTCTAATAGTTGCCAGAATATAATGATAAAGACGTCACCGATACAGTAAGGGTTAATAGTAGACTGTGTTAACCTCTTCTGTACCAGTGAAAAAAAATAACTTTAAGTTTTGTATTTTTTGAAATGTGAGTGAGGGAGACAAAAGGCAGAACTTCAAAAAATTTAAGTCATAGGATGAGGGAAAGATGGGATGGGATGGGATGGGAAAGATGGGATGGGTGGATGGGACTCGTTAGCCTTGGTCGGCAACTCATTTAGGGGAGACAACCTTATACAAATCCGGGTGGATGGGACACGTCAGCCTTGGTTGGCAACCTGTCTAGGGGAGTAAACCTGATACAAATCTGTACTGCTTACCTAAGGGTAACGCAGGTTAGTGTATGGAATAGCCGAACACCACTGTAGAAAAATAGTGCTAACAAGATACACAGAGGGCCTTGGAGTCGGACGGATCCTAAATTGAGTGGTCAATCCTGTAAGTCCTTCACTAAACTGGCTCGGGTTGTCCCTCTCACAGGGAATAGGTCCGCTTGGGGGTATTCTGTGTATGGCCACCCTCGTAAGGGGAGTAAGGCGTCCTGCAATAGATAGATAGATAGATGAGGGAAAGATGTATTCAGGGAGAGTTCCAGAGTACACCTGTTGAATAGAAGAAAGGTTGATTGATTGACCTCACTGAAGTAACAATCTGTGTACCATTGTCAATAAAGTGCTCCTCCTCGAATGGCGTTTATATATATCTCAATTAAGGGGAGATGGGTCGTTTTTCTGGACACCTTCCTCCCTCATGTTTAGCATATTAGTTTTGAGATTTTAAGACGTTGGTTCCCATAGTTTGGCGATTTTGAGACCTTTCACCTCATTTCTTTGTCAATATTAAGACCTTTCGTGCCATTTAGCCTTTAGGTGTCCCACATACGATAGCGTTCACTATTATATAATCAGTTACCATCTGTAGGCTACTGTAGGATTCTCTTCCTCTCTCCAACTTTCTACCTGCACGTCTTCCGTCTCACCCCACCCTTCATTGTTCACAAAGAAGTCTCGTTAAAGAAAACTTCAGAGAGATTGATTTCACGCCTCATTTGTTTACCTTTTTTTTAGTTTACCTTGATCTTCTTATCTTCAGATTGTCCGTGCACTACACACAGTGCTTGGTGAACAACAAATATATGGAATACATATACTGTATGATAAATGTTTAAGACAAATATTATATCTACTAACATAAATATACATTATAATTATATACTGTACACAATTATGACGCATGGAAACATTTATGTGTGTAGTATGCATATACTCAGGCGCATACCCCATTGCTGGGGGTGACTGACTCGAGACAGAGCCCGAGCATAAACAACATTTATTGTTCCAATTCTTAGGATTCGAGACCACTTTCGCGTTCACTCGCCCCTTTCTCTGTCTTGTCTAGTAGGTGAATTTTACAAGAGGAGGAGGATTCATAGCCTCCCGCCCCCGAAGTAGTATATATAGGGAAAGTGGTACAGGAAAAAAGACAGACAGAGACGGCTAAGGTTGGGTAGAGGAGAAGCGTGTTCATTGCTTTAAACACTATGCATACTCTGTCGTTTAAATTCAAGGCTGTTCAGGTATTCATTAATTTGTATTTTGGTAAAAAAAAATGTGTTGTCACAATTGTTATAGATGACAAAGGAAACACTGCACATTACATACGTTACTGTTACATGAGGTTATACATCTGATGATAATACAAATTAAAAGTGCAAGTGATTAACTCATAGTATATTCATATCATTCACATAATTTTGTCTTAACCCTCGCAACCCGGCTGTGCTAGATAGCTCCATATCGAGTTTGCTCCACGTCGTACAGCTGGACTCGATAGTTCCCTCTCATTATTTCATGGCTTAAAACGACATAAAACCGCACTAGAGAGAGTTTTGTTGTCTAAGCGGATGGTCCGTTTAACCAACAAGAACAAAAACACATAGCCAGTCAGTCAGCTGATTCATGCTTGATTGCAGTCTTAACGCAAGCTTGTATTGATTTCCGGTAGTCCCAAACGATGCATGAAATCAGTCAACAATGACATAGGAATGGTTACAATGGTAAAATAAATCAGTAATCAACAATCAATATAATCAATATTAATACATAATCCATGATCAATAATCAATTGTTGAACGAATGTAAATAGACCGTAGCCGTGGCTGCCGATACTGCATCGCCACATTTGGACAATTCTCAGTAAAATGACAAAGCACTTAGATATATTTTCCTCCTCACACAATAACCACTTAACCCGGCAAAGACTAGACTATAGTATTTGAAACGTCCCGCCATGCGAAGGCATTTTGGTTCATTCCCAACGAAAATCGTCATTTTACCATAAATAAAATAATATTAAGAGTAATAAAACAAGTGGGAATAGTATTTGGGGGGTGAAAAAGATGTATTATTGCTGACCGGTCCATTCATGAAGGGAGAGTCGCGGCGGCATATATCCGCTCCTCTGGAGTTCTGAAGCGACACTGACAGCTCTAAGAGGAGGGTCTCTCTGTTGCAAGGATCTCTAGATGCCTCGCCTATGCAATAGAGACCATGGTAAGGAAATTCGCCCAATAAAAGGGGGAATAAGAGGAAAAATAGGTGATAATTGAGGAAGGGGGAAGGGGGCGGGACACATATGTAGGAATGATAGCAAGTAATGGAGGGGAATTATCTAACCTAATCACATATTGCTTTATTTAGAGTGCCACTGGGGTGTTTTAAAATGCTTTTCTTAGGACTTGGAGTTTATGAGGACCTTCGCCTTTGCCCACCAAACCTCTTATTAGGATTTTCGACTTTCTTGAGCTAATGTACAGTGTTCTAGTCTTCATCCATCGCAAGATAACAACGAGTACTGCCTCTGGTATGTATATAACTTAGGTTAGGTCATTAATTGCATGATATGTGTATCCGTAAATGACGAAACTCGAGCATTCACATGAATCCAGGCTTGCGGCGGTCATAACTGACATACTTATTTACATAATACAAACTGAACCACTTGGTCTAGAGAGTTCTAGTCTTCACCCATCGCAAGATAACAACGAGTACTGCCTCTGGTATGTATATAACTTAGGTTAGGTCATTAATTGCATGATATGTGTATCCGTAAATGACGAAACTCGAGCATTCACATGAATCCAGGCTTGCGGCGGTCATAACTGACATACTTATTTACATAATACAAACTGAACCACTTGGTCTAGAGAGTTCTAGTCTTCACCCATCGCAAGATAACAACGAGTACTGCCTCAGGATATATACAGTATATTCAGTATATACCCTAGGTTAGGCCATTTGTTTGCGTATTTAAAAGCGCGCCAACATCCCGAGAATGTGATGTTTCACCTGGATCCAGCACTGGCGGGAAGGCTTATACCACCATTCGGCTAGGTTAAATGATGTCAACAAAAGAACTTGATTAAAGGTATATTTATATATCTACAGGTATTTAGTATGTTTTGTTCAGTTTTTATGTTATATGTGACGTGACTGGTGACAGATCTTATTTAATCTGGTAGGTAATTCCATAATAATAATAAAAAAACAAAAAACAGAGTGGGGTACAAATCGCTTTGTTAGTTCAGTACGTGGCCTTAATAAGTAATTATTTTGTACATTTTGAGATTGAATAACTAGATATATTCTGAAAGTTTGTAGCAGTTGGAAAGTGTAGTTTATTCTATACATTTTTTTTTCTGTATCTGGTTTGTATAGCCTATATCTTGTATTTTAGTAATCCTAAATTTGTTAAAAGGACCAGTATGTTCTCTGTGACTCACCCCTGAGTTTATCCCCACAATATTATTATTCTGAAGTAAAATAAATTGTTGTATGGAACACCCAAGCAGAGAGAGAGAGTTCCAGAGTGTACTTGTTGAGTAGAAGAAAGACTAGAAAAATCGGGTCACTCTTGGGTTAAAGAGTTGGACAGAATAGGGATGGGAAGATGTTGAAAGGCGGGTGCCATCCACTCCAAATTGGTTTACACTGAGAGAGCTCTGAAGATCACTGATGATTGTAATAGCGGTAGAAGATTGAGAGAGATGCAACATTGTAGGTGTAGTGAGAGGTTGTAGGGCATTACACTTTCGAGAAGTGCAGTATAGGTGGAACCTCCCACACATGCGCATATTATTCGATACATGGGTACATTGTGGCTCTGTACAGAGCAAGAAGGTGTGTGGAGGTAAAGAACCCCCAGAGACGGTTGAGCATGCCTAACTTCCGGGAAGCTATTTTAAGAAGAATGGTGATATGGTCTTTCAAAGAAAGGTCAGAAGAAAGGATACACTAAGAATATTGAGAGAAGATAAAGGGTTGATTTGTGTATTGTTGAGGAGTAAGAGATAGAAGCATGGAAGATTGTGACTGGTAGATAGATAGAAAAATTGGGTTTTGGAAGCATTTAAAGTAATACAGTTTTCCATGCTGCAATCAGAAATAGTTGATGGATCAGAAGATTGGCATGCTATGACCTCATCATTTGAGTTTTGGATTGATTGCATGTTGTAATGTTGTAGAAAACTAGTTGAAAAGTGTGAGTTAGTCATCAGCATATGAGTGGACATAACTAGAGGTACAGTTACAAAGATCATTAATGAATATTCGAAATAGTACTGGAGATCTACGCACAACTGCAGCTATGGAATGGACAGGACAGATATTAGCGTTAAAGGCACAGATAGAGGGATAGAAGCTGAAGGAAGACAGTTTAGAAATGAATTATTTGTGCCAGACTCAATTGAAGGCTTTTGATATGTATAGTGTAAATAGCAAAGGTCTCACCGAAGTCCAGAAAGGAGGATGATCAAAGGTTAGTAAAGTGAGAAAGGAGATCACCAGTAGAGTGCCCCTTATAAAAAACCATACTAGCAATCTGAAAGAAGTTTATGGGAAGATAAATGCGTAAGAAATTTTGAAGTATGAATAGATTTTAAAATTTAGAGATGCAAGAAATGAGAATGATTGAATGAGAGCAAACTTCCAGCAAGAAGGGAAGATGTTAGAGGAAAGATATGGATGGAAGAGTTTGCGTATGCACTGAGTCAGCTCAGAAGCACAGTTTTTTAGTACAACAGGAGGAACATCGTCAGGTATATATGCCTTCTTAGTATTAAGACCACATAGGGAAGAAAATACATATTTGGAAGAGATTAAGGTTTTAGGCATAAGTAAGTGCAAGGGGGTTTGATAGGGTGAAGTAGTACTGGAAACATCCAAGGCTGAGTATTTAGCAAAATTTTGATAAGAGTTCAGCTTGCTCAGAGGAAGAAGTGATGGTGATGCTGTTGAAGAGGAAAAGAGGAGAAAAAGACAAGAAAGTAACATTTTTGCTGAAGATTGCGAAGAGTTACAATTTGAAAATTAATTATATTTGTTATTGATGAAAGAGTTTTTGGCAAGTCGAAGAACAGATTTGGCACGATTCTGGGCAGAAACATAACAAGTTTGAGATTAATAAGTTTGAAGGCATCGGTAGCGTTTGTATGCTTCCTCCATATTGCGGACAGCAGTAGAATAAGCGTGAGTAAACCAGGCTCTTTTTGCATTGGATTGAAAGAAAGTTGCAAGCCTCCATGCCCAATTTGATCAAGGGAAATCCATGAAGTATAGACGAAGAGCGTCCCAATTGGCAGCGCCAAAGTGCCACAAGGGCTGCGAGCCAGGAGGATCAGATGGTTGCACCGGCATTTATGCATTACGCTATCAAGATAGATTTGTCATATCTTTCCTAGATAAACAGTAAATCAACTCGGAAGCCTTCAGAGAACCTTTTTAAAATGTACCACTATAATCTCTTATATATACTTATTATATTTTGTAAGTGCGTATGGACCAGGAAGTGAAAGAGAGTTAGACGAGGTAGAGGGTTTCTGGGAGGATTTGAGAGATTGTCTACAAGGGTTTGATGAAAATGAAAATGTTTTAGTTTTAGGGGACCTAAATGCTAGGGTAGGAAATGAGCCTGTTGAGGGAGTCATCGGTAGTTTTGGTGTGGATGGTGTAAACGAGAGTGGAGAAAGACTGAAAAATGTATGTGAAGAGTGTAGATTGAGTGTAGGTAATACGTTCTTCAAAAAAAGGCGTATACACAAGTACACCTGGCATAGACTTGTGAGGGGAGAGATTGTAGAGAGGGCATTGATGGATTATGTGCTGGTGACAAGGGAAAGATTGTGTAGACTGCTGGATGTGAATGTGATGAGAGGTGAGGCGGAGGGTATGTCAGATCATTACCTGGTGGAGGGAAAGCTAAGAGTTAAGAGTTACAGGAGAATAAGAGACAAGCGTGAAGTAAGAGAGGTAATAAAAGTTAATGAGCTAGAGAAGAGTGAAAAAGAGAGGGAGTACAAGGAAAGACTAAATGAAAAGTGGATGGAAGTGAGAGAGATGGAAGAGAGAGAAGTAGAGGTTGAATGGCAACAGTTTAAGGAAGGAGTGAAAGCAAGTGCAGAGGTAGTATGCGGCAAAAGGAAAGTAGGAGGCAGAGGTATCAGGAAGGGAAGCGAGTGGTGGAATGATACGGTGAGAAAGGCAGTTGAGGAGAAGAGACAGTGTTTTGAGAGGGTTTTACAGGATGGTAGTGTTGAGGTATGGGAGAGGTACAAGGAGAAAAGGAGAGAGGCAAAACGGAAAATTAGAGAAGAGAAAAAAGATGCAAACGAAAGGTGGGGTCAAAGGCTGAGTGAGAATTTTGAAAAACGAAAGAAGATGTTCTGGAAGGAGGTAAATAAAGGAAGGAAAGGAGGACAAAAGAGGGAAGAGTCAGTGAAAGATGAAAATGGAGAATTACTAGTGGAACCAGTTGAAGTGAGGAAAAGATATGCCGAGTATTTTGAATCTTTGTTAAATACAAGAGATGGAAGAGAAGCAGTGATTGAAGCAGAGGTGGATGGAGATAGATTACCCAGGCCACCCAGGTGGCAGGGAATGAATGAAAGGATTGAGGAAAAAAAGGTGAAAGAAGCAGTGAAACAAATGAGTGCGGGAAAAGCAGAAGGTTTGGATGGTATTGCTGTGGAGTGTATAAAGAAGGGTGGAGATGTGATAATAGATTGGTTGGTGAGACTTTTCAATGTGTGCTTTGCTGTGTCAATGGTACCAATAGACTGGAAGAGTGAATGTATTGTGCCGTTGTACAAGGGGAAGGGAGATCGGCAGGAGTGTTCAAGTTATTGAGGTATTAGTTTATTGTCAGTGGTTGTAAAGCTGTATGGCAGGGTGTTGATAGAGAGGATAATAAAGTGTACGGAAGTTGCAATAGGAGAAGAACAGTGCGGTTTTAGGAGGGGAAGAGGGTGCGTGGATCAGATGTTTGCAGTAAGACAGTTATGCAAGAAGTATTTAGAGAAGCATAAGGAGATATTTTGGGCTTTTATGGACTTGGAAAAAGCGAATGATCGTGTGGACCGTGAAGCAATGTGGAAGGTGTTAAGGATTTATGAAATAGGAGGATATTTGTTAGAAGCAGTTAAGAGTTTTTATGAAGGGAGCAGAGCATGTGTGAGAGTAGGGAATGGTGAGTTGAGTGAATGGTTTGAGGTAAAGGTAGGTTTGCGACAGGGTTGTGTAATGTCACCATGGCTGTTTATGGATGGTGTGGTGAGGGAGGTGAAAAGGAGAACTATGGGAAGAGGATTGGGTTTAGTAGGAAAGAATGGTAGAGATTGGGAGTTGAATCAGTTGCTGTTCGCTGATGACACAGCATTGGTGGCGGATTCTGATGAGAAACTGCAGCGGGTAGTCAAAGAGTTTGGTGTGGTTTGTGGAAGGAGGAAACTGAATGTGAACGTCAATAAAAGTAAAGTAATGGTGTGTAATAGGGGAGAGCATAGGGTGAATCTAGATGTGAGGCTGGATGGGGAAATAGTGGAACAAGTAGAGTGTTTTAAATATCTAGGAGGAACGATAAGCAGGAGTGGAGGTATGGAAGTGGAGGTAAAACAGAGAGTGTGTGAAGGAAGGAAGGTTTTCGGAGCAATGGGAAGTATGTGGAAGACGAGAAATCTCGGAGTGAAAGTAAAAAGTGCACTGTTTCAAGGAATTGTTGTGCCAACAGTGATGTATGGGGCTGAGACATGGGCTCTGAAGACAAAGGAGAAAAGAGGGCTGGATGTGATGGAGATAAGCTGCTTGAGGAGTATGTGTGGAGTTACTAGTAGAGACAGATTGAGGAATGAAGAGATACGTAGGAGAGTGGGGCAGCAGGAACATTTGTCAGCCAGAGTGGACAGAAGGGTGCTGAGCTGGTATGGTCATGTTGAACGAATGGGAGATGAAAGGCTTACAAAGAGAATATGTGAGTCAGGTACAAGGGGAGATAGAAGGGCAGGAAGACCCCCATTGAGATGGAGAGACTGTGTAAGAAAGGCTTTTGATGATAGAGGAATGACTATAGATCAGGCAGGGGAAGTGGTGGTGGACAGGAGTGAATGGAGAATGCTTGTGAATAGTTGTGTGAACACGTGGTCATTTGGAGTAAGGGGTCGGGCGCAAGTTGCACTAGATAATAGTCAATCAGGCGCCTGGCCCGGGGAGACGATTAATATGAAGGGTGCGCCTGGAAGTGTGGTGGGAGGGCTTGTGGCTTTGGCTCCGCTGCATGTCTGCCTGCCGAGATCGGAACCTCTCCGGGTGGTCGGGGGCCGGGGGAGTGCTGGAGCGACCTTGGTGACCCTGGTCTCTGGGTCTTCTCCTGGGTGACCTGGATGTGTGTGAGTTTGTGCTTTTTATCTGTGTTTATTTGTTGTTTTATGTTGTTTTTGTGTTTTCCCTGTTCTTGCTCTGTCTTGAGTCGGCTACCCCCAAAATGGGGATTGGGCCTGAGCATATAGATAGATATATAGATAGACTATTGTCTCGACTCGAAAATCATTGGTAAACGAAGTAAATAACATTTAACTGATCAAATACCGCTAGCTCTTGTGCAAACTCTTGCTTTGGTCCATATTGTAAGTTAATATAAGTTAGAGTTAAGCAACAAAGTGGTATTTTGTACATTTTCAGCCAATGGCTGCAACTATCAATAAAACGTGTATTATTATTATTATCATTATGATTATTTACACACACACACACACACACACACACATACATAATATAGGATGATATCGAATGTCAATGGACCTTTAAGGTAGGTTAGACCGTAATATAACCTACTGGTAGGTTAGACCGTAACAAATATCCGTAAAATTCTATCTCTACCTATTTATTGCCAGACGCCTTGATCCCCGAAGGGGTATCCACGAACTAATCGCCCCTATGCCCCTCTGTCCCCAGTCAGTTGACGCCCCTTCTCCCATACAGCACCGCTTTTACGCATATATTTCTGAACTGCATCCATCCACCTTTCTCTCTGTTTACCTCTCCCTCTTTGTCCAATTAATGTTCATATTTGATGACGTTCGGCCCATTAGTTTGGCGATTTTATGACTTTTCCGCCCCATTGCTTTGTTAATATCCAAAACAAATCGTGCATTTAGATATCGATATTTTTCTGGCGAGTGATACCGAGCCTGTAATTTAAGACTAACCGGCCTCCGGCCGGAAAATTTTTCTATCAAAAAATGTAAAAATTTATCTTGAAAGAGGGTCTTGTGGATTTTTTGTTTTGTTTATCTTGATGGAGGCCTAGGGAGGAAATTAAAATACATGATTATAATTTATATACAAGTATATACTGTACAGTATATACTACCGGTATATATATATATATATATATATACATATATATATATATATATATATATATATACCGGTATATATATATATACAGTACAGTATATACATTAATCATGTATTTTTAATATCCTCCCTAGACTTCCATCAAGCTTGAAAAACAAAAACCCCACAGGACCCTCTTTCAAGATAAATTTGTAAATGTTTTGATGAAAACAAAATCTGGCCAAAGGCCGGTTCGTCTTAAATTACAGGCTCGCTATCACTCGCCAGGAAAATATCGATATCTAAATGCACGACAAAGTCTGGATATTAACAAAGCAATGGGGCGAAAAGTCTTAAAATTGCTAAACTAATGGGCCGAACGTCATCAAATATGAACATTAATGGGGCTCAACATGAAGAAGTAGGGGGACCAGAAAACGTCAGTATGGTGTAGGATAGGATATGCCCAGTACTTAGTTTAGGTTTTGTAAGAAAATACTTGTGTTATGTAGTACTACGTGTGTCTCAATGTTGCTATATTCCCACATGAATTGCCATTGCATCTGTCTAAGAAAAAAAGAAAAACAAATATTTGTATATATATATATATATATATATATATATATATATATATATATATATATATATATATATATATATATATATATATATATGTATATATATACAGTATATATATATATATATATATATATATATATATATACAGTATATGGAGGTTAAATCACAAATACGTGTGATCAAATTGTGTAGTAAAACTCGCTAGGAATATTGAAACAATGGAACACCAAGCTTTTGTCTATTCTCTCAAGACATTTTCAGGGCAATTACCCTGAAGATGTCTTGAGAGAATGGACGAATGCTTGTTGTTCCATTGTTTCATTTTATCCCGCGAGTTTAACTACAAGTAAATATATATATATATATATATATATATATATATATATACACTATACAGTATATATATATATATATATATATATATATATATATATATATATATATTGAACAGTGGTAGTGGTGGGTTGGCCGCTAGGGTACCCTATTTTTAAGAGAAACAGGAGGATAAGGGCAACGACCGTGTTCATCTTGGTAGCTTTATTCAATATTTCGGACTATCTTGGTCCATCATCAGGCTTGGATACCGGTCCTAAAAATAAATTACTTTATTAAGAAACTAATATAAGTCCAAGATTTAACTTATATTAGTTTCTTAATAAAGTAATTTAATTTTAGGACCGGTATCCAAGCCTAATGATGGACCAAGATAGTCCGAAATATTGAATAAAGCTACCAAGATGAACACGGTCGTTGCCCTTATCCTCCTGTTTCTCTTATATATACTGTATATATATATATATATACTGTATATATACTGTATATATACTGTATATATATAGGACTATATACAGTTCATTGTAATATTCGGAAATTGTATGTTTATTATTAGAATGAAGTTGGATTTCTGCTATGCTAATTACGTTTTTTGTATTGGTTAATAGAAGTCATTTTAGTTCTTCTAGTGTGTTTATAATATATCAGGCTCTTAACCCTCTCAGTACCATGAGGCCGTTTTACCTTTGATTCTGGCTAAAAGTAGGTGATTTTATGCAGTTTAAGATGGACCTATGCTAATAACAATTATGGTTCGGGCATATTTTCACCTATTTCCGCCATATTAGGGCTCATTCAGGCACTCCTGATTGATTAAGCAAGTGTCTGAATGAAATTATATGTATTCAGCCAAAAACTAAAGAAAAATAGCTTCAAAATGACACCAAAACGAGCTTCGTATCTTGCGGGCTTCACTCCCAGCGCTACCATAGATTTGCTAAAATTAGCAATTATCGCGAATGTTGCGCTACATTTTCCTTTGGCAGCACTGTATATATCGCGAGAGTATGGCTCACACTCCTCAGTGTACCGGCCAGCTGGCTGGGAGAAGGACTGGTAGCCTGTCGTGCTCCCGCTCCCTCACACTCGATTCTACAGGCTTTAACCCGTCTAGTGCGGGGAGACTCTTATGAGTTTTACTGGGCCACTGCGGGAAGACTCTTATGATCCTAGGGCTAAAAAAAAAACATTTAAAACACCCCAGTAGCAATTGATTTAATTTTTATTTTTTTCCCCTGGCCATGCCACATATCACTCCTCCACATCCCCCCCCCCCCCTCCTTCAATTATCACCTATTTTCCCTGTTATTCCCTTATTCTTAGGTATATTTTCGGGCTAACAATAGCGAGTTGCTAGCATGGCGTGGTCATATGTGTTACCAAGCGTGAGAAAGAGCGAGAGATAAGGAGAGAGACGTCAGTGTCTCTCCAGGCATTGTGAGGGGTGGATGTAGGCCAGGCTGGCTCACACTTTATGAATGTAACTCTCGCTCTCATTTCGCGATTTTGACCAGCCAAACACTGTTTCCACTTGTTTTATTGTTGTAACATGTTAATATCTTCATATTTAACGTAAAATAAGTGCATATGGATAAGTATTAATTATATTTATGGTAAAATAACGATTTTAGTGATGGAAACAGTGAAATAGGTCCGCACCAGGACATGGTGTTCACTACATACGGTGCGTACTTCTTAGGTTAAGAGGCTTTAAAAGCCTGTAAATTGCTGTAAGTTACCATGACGTTCCAGAATGTCTCCCGCAGCCAACGGGTTAATTAAGATGGTTGTTAAGATCGTATTTACCTATTTGAGTCGTAGAGGTAGACTATATAATAAAGTAAGTCGTCTAATGGTAACCCGATTATGATGAACATTATGTGATGGTGCTGAAGGGGTTAAATATATTATATTCATTGTACTGACCTCATTTATTGGGCAGGCGCCTGAATTTTATTGCAACACGCGGTGAGATTAATTCTATTTACCCTGGTGTAGAATTGTTAAATTATATTCGGACAGGGAATTAGATGGGGGATTATTTATGGTCACTGGTTTGGTTGGGCAGGTAACTAGCAGGCCAGGGGAGGCAAGGTGAAGAAGGAGAAATGGACGAAGTCAATGTTGTACTATTTGGATATATAGATAATATTATCTCCTCAGCAAGCTTAGCATGGCATTCATGAACTCTGTATTCAGTTCGACCATCCACAGTAAACAAATACTTCACACCTGTCTCAGATAAATAACTAAATCATTACTATACACAAATTATTATTCTTTGAATTTTTATCAGTTTTCTAAAACAAGGATTATTTTACTCCGTCATATAATACGTTTACAACATCATAGGCCAATAGCATTCGATTACTACAATAGGATTTTTCTTTCATTCTAGGTTTTCCGTTTATCTTGCATTCCTGGGCATTGCTTTTTATTACCTTGATAAGTCTTTGAGTTTACTTTGTTCTTTGTGGTAACCAATCCTCCGGTAAAGCATTCATTTGAGTCAACATTTACCATCACGCAAAATCCAGTCAATATGATGGAGTTCACCTAAAATCAAACTTTCAAACGGAACAGCATTTCCGTGCGGAAGCCTGTCACTGTACATTAAGGTACGTGATTCCGTGATTCCTTACTGCTGGTTTTGCGACTGTGTGACTCAGCGTCTTCGACACAAAGAAGTTTCGGGTTCAAAACTCTACCTGCTTTTAAGTTAAATATTTGGTACAAATTTCCTACCTCGTCAGCCTCAGCAAGAACAGCAATGTGTCTCTTTAGAGGGATACCTGATGTATTTTTCCTTTGTTTTTAGTTTCTGTTGATTATTGCCTAAAAGGCATCCTCTGATTGGTTTTCATATACACTACTGTAGATTAATCAGCATCGTTTGTCTTACTCTCTAATAATGTCTAGCTTCTTTGGTATAAAACGTTCGTCTTTCAATTCGTCAACCGTATTCTTGTACACCTTGTGTGTGCATTCAAGGAGCTAAAATGTCTTATTGATGAAATACATGTACCACTTTGCCTCACTCAGATCGGCACCATGGTTCTGAGGACAATGAATATACAAGAAGACCAAACTAAAGCGGGAGTTTATCACTAACAAATGGACAATTGTCAGGTGTGGTGTAGTGGTCTTGTCACTGGACTGGTAATCCAATGGACCCACTTTCGAATCCCGATATGTCAATGGGAAGATATTATTGGGATGATACCTAGTATCAGTGCATTACTATAAAGCCCACCAAAAAAACAAATAAATACCCTCATTGTTCCCTGATTAAATAGCACTGTATGATTATTCCCATATTTAACAGTATGCTACAAGGGGACAATGCCTAGTAAGTTCATTGTTCAATAGGTGGCATTCTGAGAGTGAGGGTCTGAGTCTAGGAGGTGAGACAGTGAAGCACTGGAGCTAGGCAGCTTCAGAGATGGGGCTGATTCGAGTCAAAAGTTGGCAATTAAGCCCCATGCATCCTGCGAAGGCAAGATGGCAGGGCCTGGTTGCAGCTAAAAATGCTTCACATGTCTCACCCCCTAGACTGGAACGAGACCTCACAGGCTTCACCGTTCAATGATTAGCGGTTGAATGTACAGGCTCTCAGCCTATGCTTGAGAGGGAGTAGTTGGAATATGTAATGCCCTCGAAAAAATCCAACCGCTGCCACCAATGAAATACTGGGTGCGAAGGGAATTTAACCCTCCTGAAAACTCCCCACGTTTTGAGACGCCTGGCACGGGGCTCGAACCCTGGAGGGATTTTAACCCTCCTGAAAACTCCCCAGGTTTTGAGATGCCTGGTGTGGAGTTCAAACCCTGGTTAGTGACCATATCACCCTTAGGTCAACCAGACCCACGCGCTAACCCACTCTACTACCACGGACGTACAATAGGATAGTAACCTTAGTTCTCCTTGAAAGAACCAGGTGATAGTCTCATGGTGATTCACGTGATGGGTTTATTAGACTTCGCCATCAACGACTATTATACACTATCCCAGACGTCAACTCGGGTAGTACAGTATTGGGGTTGCGGGATTTTTTCGGGGGCATTACAGAATATATATATATATAATATATATTTATATATATATATATATGTATTTATATATTTTTTTTTACGTGGTGGTCTCCCCGGTGATCTGTTTTACAGGTGATGTCCGTTTAACTGATCTCCGCGTTCATCTATTTGTTCTAAAAGAGAGGCCTAGGCGACGCCAAAAGGACACTTTGACACGTTTGACATTTGTTTGTGAATCATAACAGGTCACAGATGTGCACCTGCTGTATAAATACAATTATGTTATTCTAATAAGGAACATTGATATCCATCTGTCATTTTGTTTCCAAAATATACAGATTGAAGTACAGTTCTAGAAAGTCGAAAACATATGTTTTCTGTTTCCTCATATAACTAGTTGAATGAGTAAAAATATGTGATCTTCAGTGGATCGAGAAGTGCAAGACAATAGTTGATCAATACCTTTATTGAACATCAACTCGCATGGCGCAGTTTATAGTTCTTATAACGGATATCTTCTTGTCCTATCATTTTCTTGAGATCATGCCTTTACTATTATGAAAGTTCACCTAATGGTACCGACTACGGTACGTGCGGTCGAAATTATATTGTCAGTATCTTCCAGTAGCCTAACACCTTTTTTCAAATGAGTGAACTTCTTAAAAATATCGTCAGTGAGGGAGATTCACAAATAGTTGTAGGAGTTTCAGTCAGCACCAAAAAGCACTTTAGTTTAATATAATTACTAAGTCAACTAACAACCTTTACATTTTAGCTTTTTACGCCAGTAATCAAGGTTAGTTGACATCAATGAAGTCTGGAATCATCTTCCATCTTAAATAGTTAACAGCCTCACTCTGTATGTCTTTAAATCAAGGCTCACCACACATGATTCTCCTAATGTTCATTGTTAATATTAACACTTAACTACCTGCACAACCACTGCATATCAAGCTTCCCATACAAAATGTTCGAGGAGTAACCATTGTGTAAACAATGAAGGGTATGCAGAAGGTGAATAGATGGGTTTATTACTACCAATTTATCTCTGTAAGGGAATATTATTATGACACTTTAATTACTCTTTTCGTACCCAGTTAAACCGAAAAGCTAAGGTAAATTCAGCTTCTAACCAACAAAAGATTGACATGTTGAATAACGTACTCTCATAGCATATTGCACACAATACGAACACAATTAAGAAGGAATGCAGACAGATACAGGTATACCATATATTATAAACACACGTTAAGCATTGCAGAAAGTTATATACTGTATACCCACTATACTGACACTAACTCTCCTACAAGTGCTCCGACCAGATCATGAGCCACACAACTGTCCACACACAGCACCACTATCACCAGCACCAACCAACTCCACAAACACAGAGAGATAGAGCCATTATCTCTGTCCCGCTCATGGTAATTGGATTACCAAACCCTAACCTCACAGGAGCCAAGCAAATTGGCAGGTAGGCATGGACTGTGGAAAGCAGGCAGGAAGTAATGCAGGTGGAAGGGACGGAGGAAAACGGTAGGAAGGTGGGAGTGGAAGCAGACAGGCAAATGAAAAGTTAACCCTGTCTATTCCAAAACTATACATACTTGTTTCCTGGGAAGGATAAATCGAATGTTAAGGTGTTTTCTTAGATGATCAAATTTCCTGTTCTTGCTTAATTCCTGATTGATGATTGAATGTAGTTTGCACAATATTTCTTGCAGTCAGAGAGAAAACGAGAATAAGTGTAGGCTGGTTGGAGGACAATGAATGAATGAATAGGCAAACAAGAGGTATGTACAGTATATGTATATACTTCAGACACATACCCCATATTTGAGGGTGGCCGACTCGAGACAAAGCCTGAACAGAAAGAAACAACATATAAAAGTTCAATTCTTAATGTTCGGGACCACTTTCGCGTTCCCTCGCCCCTTTCTCTGTCTCGTCTAGTAGGTGAATTTTACAAGGGGTGGAGGATTCCTAGTTTCCCGCCCCTGAAATAGGAAACGTAGTACAGGATAAGAGACAGAAGAGACACGGCTAAGGTTGGGTATAGGATGCCAAACCTCACTCTGGACAGGACCAGCCCTCATCCTAAACAAAAGGGGGGCAGGCACAACGTAAGCAAAACATATGTGTTCGAAGAAGAAAAACAAAGAAACAGAAATCAAATATATCATTAAGAATACGGGAGACATCTTGTATAATTAATCTTGAAAGTACAGTGATTTTTTTGTTTTAAGATACAATATACAGAGGAAGGACAAATAAAGACAAAATAAACAATGCCCATTCATAAACTGTTAGTAACAATTGGACTTAACTGTTGTACGTTGTAAATGTGTGGAAAGCAACTCCAAGGAAGTTAATTCCAGAGAGTAGAAGTTCTGGGGATACATGAATTTTGATAAGCAGAAGTTCTACATTGTGATGGAGAGAGTGTGATTTCACGGGCATGTTTCATAGCGGGCAGCAATTTCATCATGTGTACGTTTTACTTGTTTTTTGCTTACTATTAGTTATTATTTAACGTCTATTGCATTAGCGAATTGTAAATGGTATTTATTTATATTATTAAACTGATTTGTTTCATTACTAAATAATTGTTATGATTATTTTGCAGGTATTATAATAATAATGAACATAAACGCAGGATATAGTCAATAGGTCAAACAAATAATTATTAAGCATGCCTTGGCAGTATCAAATTAACAGATGAAATTGTGCTCCAACCTTTTACTGTAATTCGGAAGAATTCAAGCTAACAGTAAAGAGAGTGTAAAATATAGTGGCGGTGGTGCTTGTGGTGGAAGTTACAGGGAAAGGACGGGGAGGAGGATTCATTCGAGCACTTCTTCCCACACCTTTTATCGTCAACACATTTCTGGCAGCTTCTATAATATAAATGATACATATTTTAGCCACATACAAAAATGTACCTTAAGTTTGGTTGTCGATACCAGTATAAAATAGTCTCAAAATGTTGCCAGAACAAGTTGTGGATCAAAGATCGCGGTAAAAAGCTTTCGTATAAATCTACCCTTACATTCCTACTATATTCTCAAACCACGCACACCCACACCCTACCACCTAGGCACTTCACAATATTGCAGAATTTATATCAATTTAATTCCATGCACTTGGGATTCGGAACATAATTATTATGTATACATTCTTTTAAGATAATTTGTATGAGTATTTACATGATTATCACTTCCACCACACGTGTATATTGTCGTGTAAATGGTAAACCAGCCATTCAAAAACGAGTCATTAAATTAGCATCAAGCTAAGGATGGGTATACCGGTAATTATTTATATTACTACACAGTGCTGTATTGTATGCCAAAAGATAACTTGTTCTGGTAGTTGTATCTAGTAGAATATTAGCCATATTTACCCGGGAAATGAAAGAGGAGGTTTCAATGGACCCATGCTGACTCCCTGTCTAGGCAAACTCTTTTGTCTCTGTCTCTCCTCTAACGTCTTCCCTTCATGCTGGAAGTTTGCTCTCATTCAACCTGTCCCAAAGAAGGGTGACCGCTCTAAACCCTCCAACTATCGTCCAATTGCTCTCATCTCTTGTATCTCTAAAGATGTTTAAACTATTCATTCTTTCAAATTTCTTAAGCATTTCTTTTCTCATAATCTGCTCTCAGATAACCAGTATGGCTTCCTTAAGGGTCGCTGTACTGGTGATCTTCTTTCATATCTTACTAACTCTTGGTCATCCTCCTTTCGGGACTTAGGTGAGACCTTTCTATTGCACTAGACATATCGAAGTCCTTCGATAGAGTCTGGCACAAATCTTTAATTTCTAAACTACCCTCTTTCGGTTTCTATCCCTCCATCTGTGCCTTTGTCTCTAATTTCCTTGCTGGCCATTTCATAGCTGCGGTTGTGGATGGCCATCACTCACTTCCTCATCCTATTAACTCCGGTGTTCCTCAGGGCTCTGTCCTATCTCCTATTCTCCTTCTAATTTTCATACAATGCATGATCTTCTCAACTGTACCTCCAGTCCCATCCATTGATATGCAGACACAGACGACTCTACCTTACACTACTCAATTAGTTTTTCCGAACGCCCCACCCAGCAATTCCTCAAAAATAAACGTAATGAAGCCATACAACACTTATCTTCTGATCTAACTACTATTTTCAATTGGGGCAGAGAAAATCTTGTTGCCTCTAATGCTTCCAAAGCCCTATTTCTCTACCCTTCCGGAACTCCCAGAGAACTATCCCTTATTCTTTAACGATACACAAATCAATCCTTCATCATCTCTCAATATTCTTGGTGTCTTTTTTTCTTCTGCTCTCACTTGGAAGGACCATATTTTCAGTCTTGCTAAGGCAGCCTCCCGGAAGCTGGGTGTGCTCAACCGCCTCAAGGGGTTCTTCACCCCATACACTGCTTCTTGCTCTGTACAGGGATACAGTGCATCTTTGTATTGAGTATTGTTCACATGTGTAGGGAGGATCCTCTCACACTGCACTCCTAGACAAAGTAGAAAGGAAGACCTTTCGTATCATTAATTCCCGCCCAATCACCAACCCTCTGCAAACTCTCTCTCTTCGCCGCAATTTTGCACCTCTCTCAATATTCTATGAAATAATCAGTGCTCCTCAGAGCTCTCCCAGTGTATACCACCTCCTCTACGTAGGGTACCTGGTACCCGTCTTGCAACACAATCCCGCCCCTACTCTGTGCAACTCTCCAACCCAAGAGTGAAACGTTATTCTCAGTCTTTCTTCTATTCAACTGCTGAGCTCTGGAACTCTCTCCCAGTATCAGTCTTTCCCTCCTCCTATGACTTAAATTGCTTCAAACTCTGTGTATCCAGGCATTTTGGCTCGAACGTCCCTTGATTTTTGGCCCTGTTACTCTGTTATCTATGGGGGAGGCACTCACTACAGGAAGTTCTGCCATTTGTCTCCCTCACTCTCATAGGAAAAAAATAGTAACAATCAAGTCAGAGTGGTGGAGGAAGGGAAGGGTTTTTGTAATATACCATATATCTTCCATATACAGTAGAGCAATATTTGTGTGCCACTTGTGCACAGGTTTGAAGCACAAGGCACATGTGAAGAATTAGCACCCAGAAAGTTAGTGGAGAGAATGTTTTTGTAAAGAATAAAGTCAAATAAACTAGTTGGGACTGAGAGTAGAAGGAGAAGAGAGAGTAACATGTGCACCTTCTACCCTGTTTGCAACGTGCTTGGTGATGATGTTGATTCACCTCCTCCTCTCAAGAATATTTACATAGGATACAGGATATATTTGGGGGATAATCCCTGGGATAATCCCTGAACCCTGCCACTGCCTCCACAATGATGAAGGAGGAGGAGTGATGGTGTGGTCTGTGAGTTTGTTGCATGTTTGTTATCGAGAATTGCCACTTAGTTCTAGTTGTCACCCAATTTTCATATGTATCACGCCTTTGTCACGGTTTTGACACGCATTTGAATATTGTATTTCTGTGAGGCCTATCGCAGTCCCCCAGTAGAGCCTGCCGTGAGGCCTATAGCATTTTACGGGTTAATATTATCATTAGTTTCCCCATCCTCTCTTTGTCACTTTCATCTCCACATAACTCTCCCCTACCACTTCCACACCCTTCCCTCTCTCCACCTCTTAACGATTTGTAGGATAGAAACAAAAGGTCCTGGCCCGGAAACTGACGGAGAACGGTAGGAAGGTGGATAATTATATATGTCGGGGTAACTATACATGTACCGTATACTTATATACTGTGAAATAAATATAATGAACGTAATTATATGCCTCTCCCGCCTGGTCCTCCTCCCTAACCCTGACATAACAACGACAATTGGAGAGAGTGCAGAGGAGGGCATGTGGGATCCTCTTGGGTAGCACATACCAGTAACCACAATTAGCCTGCATGCATTCCCAGCCCACCACTGCGACACACTCGTGCAGATCGCACCTAAACTGCTTGTCTATCTACGACACTGAATCTTACTCCGACCAGATCAACACGTCAGTTCGCCGCTACAACCTACTTCAGCCAATTACGGCAAGAACAGACAGGTTACAAAATAGTCCAATCCCAACAATAGTAAATATATATAAAATATAAGAAATGCTTATCGTATCATATCTATTTACCCAAGTTTAGCCGTTATTGATAAATACACATCTCACTCACATACGCGTTTGTTGTTAATATGTCGTGTATTTTTGTTATTAATTATGTTGGTTATGTTGATGATGATTGTAATGGTAATAATTATTAATGTTAATGTCATTATTATCAACTCTGCGAAGCAGAGTGGTATCGCGCACACAGATACCGCCCGTTTACTGTGCACCACCAGTCAGCTTGTCTGTCGTCGTCCGTCGTCGTCGTCATCCGTCTGTCTGTCCAGATACTCCTCCTAGACCGTTCAATGGATTTTCACCAAATTTCACAAGTATATCCATTTCGTCAATGTGCAGGTTAGTCAAAAATAAATGTTCCATTCAACTTAAAGGTTAAGGTCAAAGGTCAAGGTTAAAAATAAGGTCAATATTTAATTTTGTTTAGTTTTTACTCATGTCTTCATTTTCACTAGACAAGTTACTGGTAACCTTAATATCGTATTGACCAACATTTTAGGTAAATATTCTAAAGGGTAAGGTCAAAGTTCAAGGTCAAAGTCAAAATAAGTTTTTCACTAGTATTTCTTATACTAACTGTTAGATTCTCACTAGGCTTACCATGTATATTTGGAATACCTAGGCCAAGGTCATACAAGAAACTATACAATTCCATATGAAAGGTCAAGGTCACAGGTCAAGGTCAAATAAAAGGTCAATATGCTATTTTCTTTACTTTTCATGCAAACTTCAAACAATTTGGCGAGATAGTTGCACTTTATATGAAGAGGAAAACAATACATTTGGACACACATATCATAAAGGTCAAGATAAAGCTTAAAGGTCAAGGTAAACTATTCTATTAGTATATATGAAACTAACCGATGGGTTTTAATGAAATAAGGCATGCTTATTTGATTTTCCAGAACAATGCCAAAGAAACAAAAAAATAATACTCTAACATAAAGGTCCAGGTCACAGGTCAACGTCAAAGGTCAAATTTTACTATGTATTTTACTTTTTACTAAAATGTCTTCATTTTCACAATACAAGTTACTGATAACCTTGATATCGTATAGCCCAAATCTTAGACAAACATTATAAAGGGTAAGGTCAAAGTTCAAGGTCAAAGGTAAAAATAGTTTATTACTATTATTTCTTATACTGACTGTTAGATTCTCACTAGGCTTACCATGTATATTCAGAATACCTAGGCCAAGGTCATACAAGAAACTATTTAACTCCATATGAAAGGCCAAGGTTACATGTCAAGGTCAAATAAAAGGTCAATATGCTATTTTCTTTACTTTTCATTCAAACTTCAAAACATTTGGTGAGATAGTTGCACTTTAAGTGGAAAGGAAAGTAATAAATGTTGAGACATATAAATGTCAAGATAATGGTCAATGGTTAAGGTCAACTATTCTATTAATATATATGAAACTAACTGATGAGTTTTAATGAAATTAGGCATGTTTATTTGATTTTCATGGGCAATGTCAATGTAAAAAAAAATGTACTCTTACATAAAGGTCAAGGTCACAGGTCAAGGTCAACAGTCAACTTTTATTATTTAAAAAAAAAATACTCCAATTTTGGAAAACTGGCTGTGTTATGGCTTATTACTTAAATATCATATATATCAAATTTCACATAAATATTGTAGTAGTTAAGGTCAGAGGTCAGGGTCAAAACAAGAGTATTTGTCATTTACCCTAAACTCCTCCTAGACTGTTTAATGTATTGTCACCAAATTATACAGGCAAATTCAGTTGGTCAATGCGACGACCATCCATATATATGTATTTTATTTTAAGTCAAAGTTCAAAGGTCAAGGTCACAGTATATGATCACTAATTGTAATCAATATGTTTTTATATGAATTACACCATATTCATAATGCTAGTTAATATGAACATTACTGTTAAGCTAATTAATCCTGGATAAGACATTTTACGGTCGAAGGTCAAGGTCAAAGGTCAAGGTTAAAGTTCTAAATGTGATTTTTACTAGTATATCCTATTTAATGTAAGATTCTCATTAGGCATATCATGCATATTCGGAATGCCTAAACCAAGGTCATGCAAGTATCAACATAATTCCATTTGATAGGTCAAGGTCACAGGTCAACACCAAATATAAGGTCAATATGCTAATTTCTTTACAATTCATGTAAACTTCACAACATTCGTTGAGATAGTTGTGCTGTAGGGGGAAATTAAAATGTAAATTTTTCAGACATCATGCAGGTCAAGATGAAGGTCAAAGGTTAAGGTCAACTATTCCTTTAATACCTCTGAAACTAACTGATGATTTATAATGAAATTTGACACACTCATTTGATTTTCTAGGGTTACATCGAAGCAAACACAAATATAATCCGACATAAAGGTCAAGGTCACAGGCCAAGGTCATAAGCTAACCTTCATCATAAAAAATACTAAATTTTCGATAAGCTGACGACTGTTAGTTGCATTTTACTTAAATATCATATATTTCAATCATATATATATATATATATATATATATATATATATATATATATATATATATATATACAGTATATATATATATACAGTATATATACTGTATATATATATTTATATATATATATATATATAATGCTTAAAGTTAAAGGTCAAGGTCAAAGAACAAAAGAAGAGTGTTAATAATGTTCTTTAAACTCTTCCTTGACTGTTTAACCCTTTGTGTACTGGTGACGTGCGTTTGATTGTAGTCTAGCTATAATTAGACGATTTTGTGGAGCGTATGAAGGATCTGTGGTTGTAAAAAGGGTCAATTAAGATAGTTGAAAGCCTGCTAATTTTATGGAGGCCCTTCATAAACTAAATATAATCATCTTAATATCCAGTATGAAATGAAACCGACAGAACTGTATTGAACGGGTTAAATGTATCGCCACCAAATTTTGCTGGCATATTCGGTTGGTCAATGCAACGATTGTCCAAGTTTTGTGTTTTTTGTTATTTCAAAGGTCAAGGTGAATGGTGAAGGTCACATATTATGGTCACTATTTCTTTCTGATATATATTTTAAATTTGAATTACACTATATTCAAAATGCTACAAAATAGTGTTACTCTGACCTTATTATACAGTAGATAAATATTCCAATGGTTAAGATTCAATGTGATCATAAATGTATATATATATATATAATTATACTCCCAGGCGGACATGAACCACCAACAGTCAGGACGATTGTCCATGCTTGAATCCACTGCACACAAGTATCCTCTATCACGCCGTGGTATAGTGGATTAAAGTATGGGCAATTGTTCTGACTGTCGGTGGTTCAAGTCCGGCTGTGAGTATAAAAACATTTAGTAGCTCATGTGTATTTGCGATATACAGTATATATATATATATATATATCTACAGTGTACGCGGAAAATTGAGAGCCGAGCACCCCTTTTTGTCTGAAAATATGATTAAATATCAGCTATCAACTATTCGCGTTTCTCCCATATGGAGGTTGGTAGGTAATTTCTGAAGACATATGGCAACTCAGGCAGCCCTAGGCTCCCGCTCTGAGGGGAGTCACAGTGACCAGTACGCACGCAGACACGGAAGAGAAAGGTGTTTTTGTCGAGCACTCCGAGTTAATGCCCCCTGTTATTTCGTACTGTGCCTTATTTGGAGCTTCCACTCTTCCTATGAATTTTTCAGTTGGCTAAAATGAACATGAATAGTGAGGAAAAGGCCCGGATTCTTGCCTGGGTAGTTGAAAAACTGCCCACATGTGAAATTATGTGTCGTACAGGGAGGTCTAAAGCTGCCATAAACAAACATTTGGTGTAAAAACATGTCCTAAGAATACTTCAAAAACCTGTCAGATTCCATGCCTGGTCGACTGCAGAAGATCATTGATGCCAAAGGATTCATGACAAAATATTAATGTACGAAAAAATCACGAAAGTCTCATTTCTACTAATTTATTAATGATTTTTCTGGTGCTGGCAGCTGAAGGGTCGATATTGCTGCCGGCGTGGCGGGGCGGCTCTCTACATTCCGCGTACAATATATATATATATATATATATATATATATATATATATATATATATATTATATATATATATACTGTATACCTGTATAAACCGATTTTACCTAAGAGATTCAATACTACTTGCAGAATTTTAGGTCGCAGATTGCGTATTTTTTTTATTTTTGTTTTTTATTTTTTTGGTAATGCGAATAATGCACGTACACCTAGTTTATTGATATTATTGTTGTTGTCGGTATCATTATTGTATTATTATTGATATCATTATTATTATTATTATTATTATTATTATTATTATTATTATTACTGTTAGTGATTATATTATTTTGTGTTCACCTTTCACTATATTACTATACAGTCTCTTTGCACATGACTTCTGCCGCACATACACACACACACACACAAACACACACACACACACACACACACCTATACCAAGGAATAACATCTATATTCCGTTCTCCGCTATTTAGATCCCTAAATTGACCTGACAGTAGGATTGAGCTTGTATAAAAACACAAACTTTGGGGATCCCACTTTTGTTTTATAGCCTTTCTCAATAGGTGGCATTCTGACAGTCAGGGTCCGAGTCTAGGGGATGAGAAAGTGAAGCACAAAAGCGAAGCGGCTTCAGAGATGGGACTGCTTCAAGCCGTGGGTGGGTGATTCACATGTCTCACTCACTAGGCTGGAATGAGACCTCTTGGGCTTCACCATGTTGAGGGATAGAATGTACAGGCTCTCAGCCTAGTGCCCGAGAGGGAGTAATTTGAATATAGACAACAACAGCAAACAATTTACATATACTGTATATATATACTGTATATACCGTATATATATACAGTATATATATATATATATATATATATATATATACCGTATATATATACAGTATATATATATATATATATACTGGTATACTTATACACCGTATAATTAGATACAAATATTTATATATATATACTGTATTATATTTCGATGTGAGCATCCTAGGTTCGAATCCCTGGATTGCCACATGTATTTGTTGATTTCATTAATTGAGTTTAGGAGTAAAGTCGGTTGGTGGAGGTAACATAATAATTCATTCAGGTTCAGGGGTAGTTTATAGAGAGGCCTTCCTTAAGGTTAAGGCCCCATTTATTACTCCTTCCATTCATCTATCAATAGCCTATGATAGCGCAGTTGGAATTATGTACATGCTTAGATTGATATGCAGGATTCGAAACTGCATAATAAATCGTAGGCTTGTCCACCATTCTTTAACTGTCTTTGTAGCGCAATGGATACATGCACTGAATTTCGGTGTGAGCATCCTAGGTTCGAATCCCTGGACTGCCACATGTATTTGTTGATTTCATTAATTGAGTTTAGGAGTAAAGTCGGTTGGTGGAGGTAACATAATAAATATATACATATAATATATATATATATATATATATATATATATATATATATATATATATATATATATATATATATATATATGTACCGGTATACAGTAATATGAAATAAATTTTACATTCGCAAATTATCAAACTTTAACCGGAGAGAGAGAGAGAGAGAGAGAGAGAGAGAGAGAGAGAGAGAGAGACGCAACAAGATTAGTAGTATCTCTCACAGGACGAGGCACATCATTAAGTTGTTGCAGGGAAGTGTGGAAGGAGGGGAGGTTCTCAGGGGGGAATTGTAAATGTATATAAAGATTGGCTTTGTAAAGCATCAAGATAGTACATTTATATCAGGAAATATTTAAATATTTAGTGGGAGTGTTGTTAAAGTTGATTGCTCTTTGGAGTTTGGGGCGTCCAACCTCCGTGCTTCTTATTAATTAAGCCTCTTTCCCACAAGAATCTACAAGAATCAGGCACCAACTAACCATGAAACGCAGTTTGTGGCCTATTCAGGATCCAAATTTGTATATTTTCAGGATACCTCCTGATGTTTTGTAGAGCTCTGCAATGTATCGTTGCATCTCGGCAATCCCCATGGAATTTTCAGAAATGATTGAAAATCTCCTAGTGTGCGCCGATTTTCGGCCAGACTGTGAGGTACTTCCTAGCATTCCTTGTCGAATCCAAGCTCATTTGTTTTTGTTTGGCAGCAACGGAAAACCGTTGAAAAAACCGTTACGAGGCCTTGTTGTTGCATTGCACCGCACAAAGTACCAAAAAGTGCCAAGAAAGGTTGGTCAGTCATTCAGTCTCTCTCTCTCTCTCTCTCTCTCTCTCTCTCTCTCTTTCTCTCTCTCCATTATCAATCATATACCTTCCACTTCATCATACCCTTAATGCCAGCTGTTGTTAACGCACAGCAAACAAATCCTCTCACCCCATATTTTGTTCTCATTCTTAATATTCTAAGATTCTAACATTTCAATTTCATTCTCAAAATATTCAGTTATAAAACGTGTAAAAACACACTTGCTGTTAAAATCTACATGTACCGGGAACTAAAGTAATATATGTGAACACTGGTAAGTATTGTATGCACTTAGTACAAAATAATGACTAATATAATGTACTTTGTTTAGGTCTGTATTAAATGTTCTGCTTAATAGACCCGGCCAAAATGTAAATGTGATTTATATTTAAAAGAAAACACAAATACTGCAGCTAGAGTTGTTTAAGTATGTCATTTTGTAATAGTATATTGCCAAATAGTCTTTCATTTTATGACTGTGTCGGTTTGTATTTGTGAATGTGTGTGTTAATTTGGTGTGTATGTGTGAGAGAGAGAGAGAGAGTGAGAGAGTAGCCTATAGATCAATATATTCAAGGTCAATAATGGAAGACTTTTATGGGGAATTGTCGACCCCTTTTGTTCACCCATATGCCCCTTTATACCCCAGCCACCCTCCCTCCCTCAACTTGAGCCTTTATTTTGCCCATTTATTCGTAGTCTATGGGTTAACTTATACATGTATGATATACCCATACATCACACACATCACGCAACCTCTTCCGTAGACGACATAACACTCACATGTACACATCGAAACACAAACACAGCCGCACAGCTCCTTCAACCATAGCTCAACACACTACACGTCTGGTTCGCTACAAACAGACTAAAACTAGCCCCACGAAAATCTACATCGCCCCTTCTCACAAACTGGACAGCAGAACACCGCCATATCCCGTAATACAAACACACACTCACACACAAAATCCTTGGTATGACATACAATACGTCAATGTCATTTAAACAACATATTACAAGCATAAAAAACAAACTGACACCACGACTAAACGCCCTCAAGTCACTTGCCCATACAACATAGCAAAGAGACTACCTCCACAGTATACAAACACTATATACTATATACTATATGATGGATTGTGCTAGCCCTGCTTGGGCTTCTAATCTCACTGAAACACATCACAACACCCTACACACTATACAGAACAAAACTCTCAAAATAATCACTGGTGGCACAGTTACCACACCTACAGACCACTTACACCAATAAACCAAAGTCCTCAAATCAAGGATCATCTTGATATGAGAGGCACACACATTCTTGCCACAGCCTCCACAAACCAACACCACCCACTACAAATGGAAGAACATCCATGTAGGCCTACACCTAGAAACATCACAACACCTAGCACTTGTTATAATACACAAATATTGTCAACACTTCACCCTCGCCCACCCCAAGGCAGCCTCCAGAAGCATATTCATATTAAAATCACCCACAAATCCATCCAGTCACTCAAAGTCAACACTCAGCTACATGCACAGTCCCCCGAGGTCCATCCCTCAGAAACCCTCCTTTCCCATGAGGACAGAGTCCACCTGGCTAGGTTGCCATGTGGGCACAATCCAGCCCTTCTAAGTTATCAGAAGAGGCTGAACAGGATACCTGTATCTGCTGAAAAACCTGCAGATCCACATCAACGATCGGTAAGTGGTTTAATATGGTGTCGTTGAGCAGGAACTGGGATGACGCGGCGCCGAATAAGACTACCCGGAAGCAAGGCACAAATGCCCCCATTCTTTTGTCACCTGGTAACGACTCACCTGAATGGTAGCGACTCATCTGCACCATGACCGTCTACTCTTACTATCAATTTCTGTAACATTCGTGGCCTTTCCCTCTAAATTACACTCTGTTGAACACTACATCCCCTCCAGTAAAACTGATCTTCATTTCTTCACCGAAACTCAGGTGTCTAAAACAACTGCCAGCAATCCCTTCACTGTATCCTCCTACTTCATCAATCCTAATTTTCAATCCAAAGGTGGATGTTGTGTATATGTGAACAAAACAAACTCACTTGCTTGTTTTCACAAAGTTTTCACAGTGTTCACAAAGAATCTCTGGGAACACTGATCGAGTAGGGATCTGACTTTGTCGCACTTGTTTTTTTATGTTTACCCTTTACCGGCAACTATACGGTAGGTAGGATTACATATTGTTTACTTGTAGCAACGGACATTGTAGTTGAGGTAGCAGTAGTATGCTCTCTCTTATTGTTATCCTCCATCGACCAGTCTTCCTTCTTTTGTTTTTGTACACATAATGAATGAAAATGTTTCCCTTACAAAATTTGCAGCTTCTTATGTTGGGGTTAGTACACCCAAGATGTCCATGCTCACTTGACAAGCATCCAGTGCAAAGGTGTAATTGATGGGCTCTTTTTACTTTTGTATTTCAAACACTTGTACCAGAAATTATTAGTACCACTACGCTGCAAAAGACGCAGCTGAATTTCCTACTATCACTCTGGCGGTAAACGTTGCAGCTACGTAGCCATTGGCGTACTTCCCGCTTCCTCTTGACCTACCATACTATTATCCACAGCCTGTAAATATTGGGTGAACTTCTTATAACCGAGGATTAAATCTCCCATTTCTCGTGTTATGGTTTCCTTTAGTGGTGATGGTAGTTTATTCACAAGTGCCACCACGCAGAGTTCCTCCAAAGAAAGTCCATGGCCGATAAACGACTTTATTACTCTCTCCATGTTTGCGTAGAAATTCTTCAGATCATCGGCCTGGAATCTGGGTGTAGCTAGTTCATTAAACTGTATGACATAAGCCACCTTTATTTGATCAGGATGTTCATATGTGTCTTGTAGGAGCTCAATTGCAGGGGCATAACTTGCTCTCTCTGTAATTAAGCCTTTGAATAACTTATGTGCTTCACTCAGAAGCTGGTCCTTAAGGTAGGTGAAATTTTGTATATCGTTCAGGTCGGAGTTGTCATCAATCGTACACATACACATTTCCCAGAAACCTGACCATTAAACTTTGGAACAGTCAGATGTGGTAGCTTTACTTTGGATTTCTTCTATTCAGGTCGAGTTGGCTCCTTCTTGACCTCATAGGTAGACATGCTTCCCTTCAGAGTAGAGATGATTACTTGTATGTTTTCTAGATAATCGGACTCCTTGCAATACTCGTAATCTGTATCATGATGTGGAAGCAAGTCCTCTTGTGTTGTCTCATACCTGTCCACCTGTTTCTGTAAACTGAGTAACCTGGCTTCCACCTCAACTATAGACGCCGTTAAAAGAACATTTTTAATATCAGAGGTCAGGACCGTCAAAGATCCCTTAATACTAACCCGACGTCATTGAAGAGTAGTAGCCATGCATGCATGATGTGAGGAGAAACAAGAAATGTAGATACCATATTAAATTACAAATTATAGACAATTATATCCTAATGAAATTATTCTAGAGCTGAAAGTAAAACATACTTGCGAAAAGTCGG
Source organism: Paralithodes platypus (assembly GCA_032716605.1). Taxonomy (NCBI): domain Eukaryota; kingdom Metazoa; phylum Arthropoda; class Malacostraca; order Decapoda; family Lithodidae; genus Paralithodes; species Paralithodes platypus. The sequence goes on along the minus strand of CM064507.1, from coordinate 27,050,348 downwards.
TAAGAAAAATATCTTTAATTTTGATAAACGTCTATAGGCACATAGCGAGTACCAGTATTAAACAAAACATAGAAAATTATATCTAACGAAAAAGATCTATTGCTACAAATATCACACATTTGTGAAATCGAAGAAAACAAAAATTCTAAAATTTTCCTAACTTTTTAAAGTATATGATAAGTGAGATAATTTAGAAAAACACTTGTCCACAAACAAAAATTATTATTTTTAAATAAATTACAGTACAGTTTACCTAATTTAGTAGCCAAACACAAAATGCAATTGCTATATTATTCCAAAAGAATATGAATCTTTCAATTGACTATACCAAAAATTAATTATCGGGTAGGTTATAAATTATTTTAATATTTTGGATAAATTTCAGTACCAGTACTGTACTTTGTTGCTGATGTGATATTGAAATAAACTTAGGATGTGCAAACATCTCATATTCTCTCTTAATTAGAGCACTCTCACTCTCCGAAAAATGTCCGGCAAGGGGTTAGGATGTCGGATTACAGCCGGTTAGAAGCTTCGGTTGACCCCATGGACCCCATGCAGAACAAAATCTGCTTCGGAGGTGTTCATGGAGGCGTAGCGGGCTCGGGTGAACGGGCGATGCTTCTTGAGCGACTGGTTGAGTGCGTTCCTAATACAATTAAATTCGGCAGCCGATACACAGTGTGGGCCGGGCCTGTTTTCAATCCTGGTCACCCGGCAATGCCCCCCAGTGAGCCGCTCTACATCCTCGGCTATCTCCTTTGCCAAGTCCCTAGGGCTCGCTCCGCTCCGTACATCATTCCCGCCGATGACTAAGAATGTCAGGTTTGGCTTCAACTCCAGGAGTCGACTCCAAGCATCTGAATTCCTCAGACTCTTGATGCGTGCACCTGCAGCGGCCAGGGAAGTTACGTTGAAGAATGGGAGGTACACGGGCCAGTCGACGTATAAATATCGATCATACAAGTGGCTTATAATCACTGCCTTACAAATCGCACCACGCTACCTAATAATCCTCTCATCCCCCAACTCCTCCCTAAAGCACCGTGGGGCCAAAAGCTCTTGGCCATGAAGCTAAAAGGGAGAACAGGAATAAGGAAGCCCCACTCTGAAAAACAGGTTTGCCTAACCCGCAGGAAAATTGCAATGAACAAAGGACCAAAACAATTACACAGATTTATGAAGGACCAATTATGTGGTTATTTTGAAGCTAAATATTAAACTGTAAGCAATAAACCACACAAAGACTAAATTTCTTACCAGATGATCTTGTTGGTTCGGATTATTTAACTGGTGATTATCAATATAGTGGAAAGAAGCCAGGCTGAACAGGTTTTAGTGGGATAAGGAGGTAGGAATGAAAGTGGCTGGCTAATTCGTAGAAATTTAAGTCAGGCTAAGTTTAATTTCCTAATAACCCATTCTGGACGGGCCCGTCACCCGACAAAAAGGTTTTTTCGGCTATTATGTGGCCTGTCAGCCAGGCCAGCTTTTGTAGGCAGCATGGGTGGGCGTCAACCGGAGCCAACGGGCCCCGTGTAGACACTGAGGGGTGAGAGACAGTGAGCTCACACATGTGCAGCGTCACACATAGCGAAAACAACTAAAAATTTAGCAATTTTGCCCTTCGTTTGCAAGATGATTGCAAGATAATCAGACGTTGTACAAATATGATTCAGGTGTCATATGAAAGCTCTACTACCGTACTTTCACAGATATATAATTGTATTATGTATATTATATATTGTATTATATGTATTTGTATCCTCCTACTATCTCCATTCTCAGTTTCAAGCTAAAGGTGAATGTTGCGTATATGTGCGCAACAATCTCGCTTTCTCTCTTGTTCCCAACTTTGACTCTTCTGAATTCTCAACTCTCTGACTAAAGCTATCTTGTCACTCTCAAACTAAATATTTCTCCCCTGTGTATCTCTACCCTAATTCTACTGACTATCCAAAATTCTAGGACTATCTAAACTCTAAAGTGGAACGGATTCTATCTATCCCCCCTTGCACAGAAATCTCCATCATAGGAGATTGCAACGTTCACCAACACCAATGGCTTTCCTCTCTTTCCACTGACCAACCTGGTGAACAAGCGTACATCTTTTTTATCCTAATGACCTAGAGCAGTTAGTCCAGCAACCCACCCGTATCCCAGATCACTTCGGAGATAGGCCCAACATTCTTGACTTATTTCTAACTTCTAACCCTTCTGCTTATACTATAAATCTTTTCTCTCCTTCAGGTTCCTCCGACCATAAACTTGTCTCTGTCACCTGTCCTATCTCTCCTGTACGGCCACCCAATCCTCCCAGCCGGTGGCACTTGTGGCACTTTGGCGCTACCCACTAGGAGGCTCTCCAGCATTACTTCTTTGATTTCCCATGGAATTACTTTTGCTTCCATGGCCGAGGACCCTTGGAGAGTGCTGAACGCATTACCGAGGTAATCCTCTCGGGCATGGAAGCATACATTCCATTTTCTTTCTATCAGTCTAATGCTAAAAAATCTTGGTATACTCACACTTGTTTTACTGCTGTCCGCAACAAGGAAGTAGCATTCAAACGGTACCGTCGCCTTCAAACTCAAGAATCTCATACTTCCTATGTTTCTGCCCGGAATCAAGCCAAATATGTTCTTCGACTCGGCAAACACTCTTTCATCAATAATAAATGCACTGAACTATCCAACTCTAGTTCTTCCCAAGCTTCCTGGCATATAGCCAAAAACCTCTCCAACAATTTTTCTTCCTCGTCATTTCCTCGCCTTTTCCACTCTGACAGCACTACTGTCACTTCTTCCTCTGACAAAGCTGAACTCTTCGCCCAAACTTTTGCTAGAAACTCCACCTTGGATGATTCCGGTCTTATTCATCCCTCTCCACCCCCCTCTCACTTACTCATTCCTAATATTCTAATCACTTCTAAAGATAACTTTCTAACCTCTCTGGGCTTAATTCTAATAAGGCGTACGGTCCAGATGGTGTTCTTCCTGTTATACTCAAAAACTGTGCTTCAGTACTGACACCCTGCCTAGGCAAACTCTTCCGTCTCTGTCTCTCCTCTAACGTCTTTCCTTCTTGTTGGAAGTTTGCTCACATTCAACCTGTCTCAACGAAGGGTGACCACTCTCAACCCTCCAACTATCATCCAATTGCTCTCATTTCTAGCATCTCCAAAGTTTTTGAAAAGATTCTTACTTCAAATTCTTAAGCATCTCTCTCCTCATAATCTACTCTCAGATTGCCAGTATGGATTATTAAAGGGTTGCTCTACTGGGGATATCCTTTCATATCTTACTAACCCTTGGTCATCCTCTTTCCAGGACTTCAGTGATACCTTTTCTATTGCGTTATACATATCGAAGGCCTTTGATAGAGTCTGGCACAAATCTCTAATTTCTAAACTACCCTCCTTCGGTTTCTATCCCTCTAGCTGTGCCTTTATCTCGAGTTTCCTTTCTGGCCATTCCATAGCTGCGGTTGTGGATGGCCATTGTTCACTTCTTCAACCTATCAACTGCGGTGTTCCTCAGGGTTCTGTCCTATCTCCAATACTCTTTCTAATATTCATTAATGGTCTCCTCAACTGAACCTCCAGACCTATCCATTCATATGCAGATGATTCTACCTTACACTATTCAACTAGTTTTCCAAAACCACCCAACAAGCAAGGACTAAAAAAAATCATACGTTGATGCCATAAAACACTTAAATTCTAACCTATCAACCATTTCCATTTGGGGCAAAGAAAATCTAGTTGCTTTCAATGCTTCCAAAACCAAATTTATCTTTTTATCTACCCGTAAAGAACTCCCACAGGACTATCCCTTATACTTCAACAATACAAAGATCAATCCTTCATCTTCTCTCAGGATTCTAGGAATCTCTTTTTCTTATCTTACTTGGAAAGACCATATTACCACCCTTGCTAAAACAGCTTCCAAGAAGCTGGGTGTGCTCAACCGCCTCCAGGGATTCTTTAACACCTTACGAGCGGCCTATGCGGTTATTTATATGTACCGCCCAGCGGGGTGTTTTTAGCCAAAATAGGGCTGTTTACGTGATCATTTTCATGCCTAAATAAGACCCAGAACGTAAAACAAGTACCTATCCCTGAAAGGGCATAAACAGAGCTTTCGAATGACACCATAACGATCCTTTTATGATGGCTAGTTTTCTTGCAATAACCGTGCAACGCGAGTGCAAAAAGCATGTAATTAGCCACTTTCCCGATACAATTCCTTATATAGCGAGTGAGAGAGGGAGGAGGGAGCTTGGATTCGTGTCAGTATGTTCGCCGCGGTGATCTGGAGCAGTCATACGCTCGCTACTCTCCTGCCACCACTTGTCTCTCTCTCTCAGCAACATTACGTGCTGAAATTGCCACTCGACCTATGTCGAGCGCCGCCACATAGTCCAGCTTTATTAAATACGACTTATGTGGTGAGCCGCTAATTAAGGGTTAAACCAGTGCGATCATGTATTGAGTATTGTTCGCATGTGTGGGGAGGATCCTCTCACACAGCACTTCTCAACAAAGTAGAAAAGAAAGCCTTTCGTCTCATTAACTCACGTCCACTCACTGATTCTTTGCAATCGCTCTCCCTTCGCCGCAGTATTGCATCTCTCTCGCTATTACAATAATCAATGTTCCTCAGAGTTCTCTCAGTGTATACAACCTCCTCTACGTAGAGTATGTAGCATCCGTCTTGCAACACAATCCCACCCCTACTCTATGCAACTCTCCAATCCATGAGTGAAACGATATTCCCAAACCTCCTTCTATTCAACAGCTGAGCTCTGGAACTCTCTCCCTGAATCCATCTTCCACTCATCTTATGATTTGAATTGCATCAAACTCTGTGTGTCCAGGCATTTGGCTCGAACATTCCTTGATTTTGGCCCTGTCACTCTTTTAACTGGGGGAGGCACTCGTTACAGGCAGTGCTGCCTTTTGTCTCCCTTATCCACATAGACAAAACAAATTACGCTTTGGCTTTTGCTTATGCATGAACATGAGCAGGGTATGAAGGTAATTTCGGGCAAATATGCCCGCTTGTACGGGGTTGATATGAATTTTGGTCATGATTAATGGGTTGAATAGTGAAGAAAATACACCTAACTATATGAAAGGGTGAAATTAAGAATTAAGATATTAGCTTTGAGCGTTGACAGGAAGGTCAGTAAGAAGGAGAGTGATCAACTCATACTCACGCCCCTTACAGTGTTATGTATCTGCACAATTGCATTGCATTCGGTAAATACTTCCCATTATTCTTTGTACTGATAGACAACACAGTACTGCAATTGTAATAATATACGCTACATACCTATATTTAGCTACAGGATATATCTGTATTATTATACCCGATTTCAAAGCGTTCAACCAGGGCTACGAAAGCATTCAACTTAAGGCTACAGAAGCGTTCAACTTAAGGCTATGGATAGGTTACATAACGCTACCTTAACCCAGGTTATGTAGCATTAATACTGTTCATACTAACCAGAGTCTGGACATAGTGTAAGATGCCTGAAATAACGCCAGATACTTGGCAGTTTCCTTTCATTCGTGAAGTAAGTATTAGATCTTAACAAAAGTCTAGTGAATCGGAGCACGTATTAACACATAAACGGCGAGCGTCCTCATATGAGTACGTACTGGGTAAAGGCGAGAGTCCTCATATGAGCCAAGGCCTAAAAAAATACTTTTGAAAGGCCCCACTAGCACTTAAAAAAAAAAATGGTGTTTAAGTGAGATAATTCACCTCCGTACCTCCTATCACTCCTCCACATGTGTCAAAATCCCCTCCTTCCCCCCCCCCTTCAATTATCACCTATTTGTCTTTTTATTCCCATATTTATTGGTGTTTTTATCATGCCGATATCTCCAAACCGGTCTAAGCCGTGCTCATGTTGCTAGAGAGGGTGTAGAGTGTCTGAGAGTGTGAGTGAGTAAGTCAGTCTAGCTTCAGGCTCCGAAAAGGGAGGGTGTGGCCCGCCTCAGCTCCACACCTCATGAATGGGCGGTCGGCAATTATTCGCGATTTTGACCATAAAAACACTATTCCCACTTGTTTTATTGTTGTTACGTTTTGCTATCTTCATATTAAATGTAAAATAGGCGCATATAAATAAGTAATAACGATATTTATCGTAAAATTACGATTATAGGTGGGAATGAAGCCAAATATGTCCGCCCAGTTGTGTGGTGTCCATTACACATAACTCGCCATTTTGGGGTTCATTACCTGATAAAACTATTAGAAAGAACACTATGGTGACCTGGTCTTAACAAGGTATTTTCACTTGCTGTCTATGGCTGGGGTAGTGCATATCAAATCTAGAGTCCAACTTCGGCGGGCCAAAATCGCAGCTCGCTCAAGGCTTGCATGATGTTTGTAGTAACTTTAATTTGTACCTTCCTTGAGTAATTTGGTGATGTGGAAAGCTGGCTTTGCCTGTTAGTATACTTAGTAAGGCAGCCATTGCCTGGCTGACGTGTACCTGGGTGATTGTCCACTTGGGGATCTTCGTGAATATAATTATAGTGAATGTAGATCCTTAGTACTTTTCTTTGTGAGAATTCTTCAGTGATGTATTTTTGCTCTCTTTTGAGGCATATGAACAAAATCTGCTGAAGGGGGAAGGGTTTATTTATGTTGGTGGTAATCATATATTTATCATATTTTTAGTTTCTTCCCTAGACCTCCATTAAAGTTAAAACATACATCCATTAGATTAGATTAATTTGTAAATTATTCAATGGAATATTGTCCAGGCCGAAGGCCGGTTCTTCCAACATTACAGGCTCACTATCGTTCGCCAGGGAAAAAATAAACACCTAAACGTCATGAAAGGTCTTAATATTGACAAAGAGATTGGGTGAAAGATTTTAAAATCAACAAACTAATGGGCCAAACATCTTAAAATCTGAAATATAGTGGGGTTGAACATGGGGAAGAAGGGGGGGGGGGGGAAAGGCCCATCTCCCCTTACGTCGTTCTGTACAGTAGATGTACCATAACTACTGCAATGAGAAAACAAAAAGTAATTGCAATAATGCGTGCACTACTCAGCGATTCATATCCTTTATTGTGTGGTTAGGTTTATGTAACATGGTTCTTATAATTGTATTTCTCTTGGTAATTATTTTTATACATTTATCTCGTTTATTGTCTTCAATTATATTTGTAATATATTGTGTCCTTTAATATCTCCCCTATTCTCTTTCAGCATCTCACTAACTCTAATGTGAAATACATAACACACAATTAATTCAGCACTTAAGTATATCCTACATTAGGCATGCCCACCCTACCTAAGGTCACCTAAGGTTGTGTTCGCCACTCCCCTAGCGGCACCAAGGAGCACGTTTCCGCTCGTTCTGGGTGGTGATTAGGTGCAGCAGACTGTTCGAAGGGGCAGCAAGCTCCTCTGCGAAGATGGGATCGTCTAGCACTTTTTGCAGTTCGACATCGAAGTTGTCTAACAAGACAGCCCTCATGTTTCTTACTCGCTGTGGGAGTTTATTGCTGAGATGTGATCTTCTGTGTGATAACCAACCCTCTCGCAGAGAGCCAATAGCACCCTGGTTATTCATCCTAGGGATATTGCATTCCCAGCCTCTCCTATCACTGAATTTCATGATTATCAGGCTAGTTAGGTTTGGTACTAAACCCTCTGCGATTTTCCATGTGTATATTATTAGGTAACGTTCTCTTATACGTTCCAACGGGTACAGTTTCAGTGATCTTAAACACGCCCAATAGTGTAGATGTTTTACCGAGTTTATATGCGAGGTGAAATTCCTTTGTACACTCTCTAGATCATTTATTTTGCCTGCTTTGTAATAGGATGTTAATATGTTACAGTATTCAAGCTTTGGTACCACTAGAGATTTGAATAACGTTATCCTAGGCAATTCACCACATGTTTTAAATGTACGCAGAATCTAACCCGTTAGCCGTTTCGCAGCTGCAACTTTGACCTGGTTATGTTCTTTGAATTCCATGTTTTCAGACATTAACATTCCAAGGTCGTTCACACTGTCTTTCCGTTCTATCATGTGGTTGGATTCTGTTACGTAGTTTGTATTCTCTTTAACGATATTATTATCTCTGTATCATATTAATTGGATTTTTCTTCATTGAATTGCATGTTGTTTTCCCTGGTCCACTGGAACACTACATTTATGTCTTCCAGCAGCCGGCCCATGTCCTCCTGTGTGCTTAGTATCATATATAGCTTTGTGTCATCAGTAAACGAAGACACTGTACTGTGTCTTGTTTTGGCATCTATGTCATTGATTAGAATGAGGAAAAGAAGGGGACCTAGCACTGTTTCCTTGGGGAACTAAGCTTCTGACATCAGAAGGCTCAGATGTGACTTGGGTTACTGTGACTGATTGTTTGCGGTTTACGAAGAAGTTGTATATCCACCGTCCGATTATCCCAATTATACCTTTTGCTTTGAGTTTGTGGGCACATGGTCACATTTATCAAATGCCTTAGCAATATCTGTGTAAATGACATCCACGTTTTTCTTTTCTTCTTGCGATTTAAGAATGTTGTCATAAAGTTCCAAGAGTTGTGAGAGACATGATCTTCCCGCTCTGAACCCATGTTGTGTAGTTCATGTATCTCCGTGAATGTTGAGATTTTGCTACGCAGGACGCAGGACTCGCTTGAAAACCTTAATGATGTGGGATGTTAGAGCTACCGGGCGGTAATTTTTTGGTAGTGCTTTACTCCTTCCTTTATGCAGAGGGGTAATTATTGCATTTGTCAAGCTATCTGGTATTTCGCCAGTTTCTAGACTCCTCCTCTACATTATAGCCTAGGGGTTTGAGAGGTTTTCCTTACATTTCTTCATTAGGATCGAATTCCATGAGTCCGGGCCTGGTGCCGAGTGCTGGAAATGGGCTCTTCTATGTCTTTTGGACCAAAATCTATATCCAGAATCTGGGGGGGACTCTGTAGGGAGGTTTTCCATGAAAAATTCATTTTGGTCTCTGATGGCTTTTGTTTCGTCAGGCTCACTGAAGGCCATTTCATACTGTGGGTGGAAGAGTTCACTCATTTCCTTTTTGTCCCCTGTGAGTGACCCATCAGGGGGATACTTAGTGGGCCTATGTTTGATGTTTGATGATGTTTTAGTCTTTGGTTTGGCATATGAAAATAACTACTTGGAATTTTCCTTTATACCTGCAATAGCTTTTTTATCCTCTTCTATATGTTGTAGTTCATATGAGATTCTTAGTCTTTGTTCAATTTCCACAATCTCTCTGTTTATTGAACTTGTTGCCTATCCTGTATATTGTGTTGTGTGCGTCGTTGTGTTAGTAATTTCCTCCTTCTGTACAGTTTCCTTCTTTCCCGTTCTTGCTTGCTTCTTCGTCTTGTTTATCTTTCAGGTATGTGGTGGCTACAGACACCGAGCATTGTTTTCTCCCTATGCAACTTCCCTTCCTCTATTTTTCTATTAGGAGAACGGCACGGTCTTATGTCAACCACTATCCCAATGTGTGTGTGTGTGTGGGGGGGGGGGGGTCTATCCATACAGCTCTTATTGAAAGAGTGTCATTTGAATTTGAAACATTTTACCTAAGCAATACTCCCCTTTTTGTTAACTCTTCAATTCAGTCTTTCAATCTTCCGGATATTACAGTTAAACTTTTTGAAAATAAGATTATCAGCTTATCTATTATCATACCTATGACATTAGCAATTTTTATTGTTCGTAGGTCAATGAGATAATTATTAGAAGATGGTGGTGGAAAGACAGAGAGGGAGATGTAGACCAAGAATGAGATTGAAGGATGGAGTTTAGAGGTATATGAGGGGTATCAAAGGTATGTGGGGTTGGACTAGTGGTGTCGGCTGACAGATGACAGTGGAGCATGGAGGCGATTCCTGCATGTCCACTCACACAGGGAGTGAGTCGTCTGTCAGCAGATATATAGATTAGAGAGCAAGGCATTTTGATTCAATTGTACAATACAGTTGAGAACAAAAGATGTTTTTCTTTTTATTATGAAGGGTTAACTTTACTTATTCAATGCATCACATTGACATGTAGTGTTAAGATAAGTGGTTCAAGAGCTTCTAAGATCATTATTGCCACAGATTACATAATACATTGATCTTCAAGCTTTCAATGAACCTGTGTGAGCGATGAATCCTGTTCATTAGTCTCCAACTGTACTTTCAATCTGGAGCATATCTATCTCTCTTTCATTTTAGTGGAAGACTAGTCACCGGTAATTTTTTCTTTTCGCGAGTGGAGCAAACATAAGCGTCATTTCAAAGAGTGATAACAAATATTGTATATTCATTGATCGTTTTGTTTATGTAAGTATAAATAAGTTCTACAACATTTAACACCATTATATAAGAAAACACGCATAAGAGGATGAATGTTTCTCTTTGGAGTAATATTAATTTAATGTCTCTGTTCGCCGCTACTGAAACTCAGATGTAAAATGTATCTGTGACGCTCCCTCCACCTCCAGGGTTATAGTAGTACAAGAGCCCCTTCACCCGAATTAATACTTCTCCAAGCCCCTCCTTGTTCTCTAATACAAGTTGTTAGCCTCCCCCTCGCTGAGATTAATGCTTCACACTCTGGCCGACACTCTCTCTCCGTGTTCTCTAATGCAAGTAGTAAACCTGCCTCTCTGACTAATGTCTCACACTCTCCGCGACACTCTCACGGGAGAGATGGAGAGAGGGAGGGGAATACAGGGGGAGGGGGTCGAGCCACCTACCAGAAAGTACAATACAGAATGTAGATGGTATTCTGTAGATGAGCATTGATGATATATATATATATATATATATATATATATATATACAGGTATATATATATATATATATAGGCAAGGCTGCTTGTAACGAGGACCCCCCCACCCCCCCTTGGTAGTTGAAAGAGAGAAAGAGAGCCAAATTCAAGGTACGTTAGAGTCAAAATTCCGTACATCTGGAGCTTGCAGTAGTTTAAATCATAGGTTGAGGGAAATACAGATTGAAGGAGAGAATTCCGGAGCTTACTTGTTGAGAAGAAAGACTGGGATAATCAGCTTAGGCTTAGGTTAGAGTGTTGGACAAAATAAGGGTGAGCATGTATTGAAAGGTGGATGCCCCCTAATCTCTGTAAGGGGTGAGGTGTGCACTGAGAAAGCTCTGAAGAACACTGACTATCGTAATAGCAGTATAAACGAGAGTTGCAATATTGCAGTGTACAGAGAGAGATTGTAGAGATTTAGTAAGAGGAGGTGAATTGATGAGACAAAACGTTTTTGATTTGACTCTTTCGAGAAGTGTGTCATGGGTTGAACCTCCCAACACACGTGTACTCAATGCATGAGCGCACAGTACCCTTGAACAGAGCAAGAAGCTGTGTGGGGGTGAAGAACAAACAAAGACGGTTAGGCATACTGTAGCTAATTTCTGGAAGCTCAGATTTACCCCGTTCATGTTTGCCGGGACCGGATGCTTCGCCCGACCACACCTTCAGGTTCATTAAGGGGCGATATTAAAGGGGACCCCGAAGTCGCCTCACTACCGGTATTATGCCTAATCTCAAAGAGTTACGTATGCACAATCTGAGGAAGACAACCATACAGCAAGCACACAAGTTCTTGAATGATTTCACCAGCGAAATCGAAAACCCCCATCTGCAGGAAAACTAATCCGAAACTCACGGGGAGGATTTTTAGATAACCCCCTGCAACCATTATCAGTCGCGGGGGCGACCAGTTACCTGAATCACCCCCCCCCCCCCCCCCCCCCCCCCCCTACCCCCCCCCCCCCCCCTGTATATAATTAAATCAAATTAAGCGGTGAGGCAGCCAAGTTACCCGTTGACACTGGAGTGGCCTTCTCCGCTTTTTTTACCACCAACTTTATCGGTGCCAGAAATACACCATTGTCAGTACACGACAATGACCACCTCATCAAGGTCACCACCCAAGATGGAAAGGTACCCACCACCGCTTTGTGGTGCCTGACTCATCAAGCCAAACGTACGACGTCTACCTAAATCAGGATTTGTTACAAGCATTAGGCCATCAAATTAATTGCGAACATCGCCAACTTAAATTCAAGACACCTGAGACCCCCCCCCCCTCCCCAATCACCAAACTTGGGTACAAGTTATGCACCTCACAGACGCCCGCATGATGTTTTTGTTGTATAAGGAAATAAAAATATGATGGAAACAAGTCAATCCCACAACACATCCAAGCTTTCACTCAACACGCATGCGAGAAAGGAAGAAAAATATGGAAAGAAAATGGCCGCCACTTCTCTGTCACCCTCTCAACATTTGGATACTCATGTAGAAGGATTAGCACCTCCATAGATAAAGGTCCTAACAACGTCCAGCAGCAACTTAATTCTTCCCTTCTTGTACTCAAACCACCAGCAGGTGTAGGAGGAACAATTACATACTATTAATCTGAGGTAGACACCAGCATCTTATCTGTTTCGCCCTTTGCAGTCAGTCCTGACACGCCCTTTGCAGTTAGTTGTTTGGGAGCACGTCCTTCAAAGCTCAACCCTCTAGTGGTGACATGCCCTTCGCAGTCACACCCTTTCCTGCTTGACACGCTCTTCGCAGTTCAGACCTTTCCTAACGACATGCCCTTAGCAGCTGTTCCCACCTTTGGCATTCCCTTCACTGTCAAAACCTCTACCAGTTACATGCCTGTCGCAGTCACACTTCCTCCTCCATTCACCAGTCCTTCGCTGCCATAACCTCTATAAGTGACACGCTTGTTGCAGTCATCTTCCCCCTCAGCGCGCCCATTAGCACCCGAAAATCTCTTTAGTGGTTGATCCATGATTCCCTGGGGGCCCCAACTCAACACCTGTCGAGCTTTTCAAAGCCTTTTTCGACAATGAGGTCATGACCTATGTTGTCAATGAGACAAATAAGCAGCAGGCCCTCACCCAAAACCTCAGTGGCAAGACCCAAAGTTCCCATATGAAGCCCTGGAAACCTGTCACCATCGCCCAATTTTATGTGTTCATAGCACTGACTATGCTAATGGCACATGTAAGGAAACATCGGCTGGCAGACTACTGGATCATAGCAGACATAATTGCCACACCTGCTTTTGGCAAAATTATAACCTAGGGATTGTTACTTGGTAACCTTCACTTTGTTACCAACACCAACCTACACAGGGCAGACCGCCTGTGGTAGATAAAGGGATTCTATGACATGATGAAGGCCAAGATTCCACATTCCTGAGGCCTTTTCAGAAAGTCGTGATCGACGAGTCTCTTGTGCTGTTCCGGGGGAACCTTCACTGCCGGCAGTACATACCTTCCAAGAGACATCGATTCGGCATTAAGCTCTTCGTCCTCTGTGACTGCAAGACGAGTTAGGTGATTGACTTCATTGTCTACAGTGGGAAGGAGGGTGAGGTGCTTGCGGGTCCAGAAATAGGGTTCCGTGGAGCAGTGGTGAAGGCGATGATGGATCGCTACTTCAACAAGAACCACATACTATACACGGACAACTATTACACGTCCCCCATCCTCACCGGGTACCTGAACACACAGCAACGCACAGTACGGGGGACAAGGAAGAACATGCCGGAATTCCCCCAAAAGACTAAGAAGAAGGACATCTACCTCAAGCAACATAGTCCGATGCTGGCAATCCATTGGCACAACCAATGGAAGGTCAACATGATCACCACCATCCACAAGGGCAACCTGGTTGACTCTGGGAAAGTCAACCACAAGACCAGGGAGCCCATCATGAAGCCAGACACAGTTATGGATTATAACATAAACATGCGTCTGGTTGACAAGTCAGACATGCAGGTCGGCTTCATCAACTGCCTGCGGACCTCCTACAGGTGGTATAAGAAGTTTTTCCTGCACATGATGGATGTGTCTGTACTCAATGCCTACAACCTGTACAAGCTGATGAACCTCATAATGACCAGGAAACACACAAACCTTCGGAGATTCCAGAAGCAGATCATTTTGGATCTCTTTGATAAATATGCCAAACCTGAGGATGCCCCACGAGCTCAACATATGTCAGGAGTTGGCACTATGGACCGCACATACGCTGCCGAACACCACAGGAAGCACAGGATTGTCGCCATTTCAATAATCAATTATTGCAAAAGCCAGAAACGGTGCCATGTCTGCAGCAACACCACCCTAAGACCAAAGACAACCACCAAAACATCATACGAGTGTCAGGAATGCCAGGTAGCACTGTGCATCACGCCTTGCTACAATGATTTCCACATCCTGATACACTTCTAAGTGGCACTGAGCCTGAGAACGCTAGTGAAAATAGTGATGTAGTGATGATTCTCGGCCGCGTTCCATCTCTTTCATGACGCTCGTCGTGACACTAAAAACAATAAAACACTATGTGCAAGTGAAAGAGACATTGTATTCAATAATTATTATAAATGAAACCTCTAATAATAAGTGAAAGTGACACAAAAAACAATAAAACACTATGTGCAAGTGAAAGAGACACTGTATTCAATAATTATTATGAGTGAAACCTCTAATAATAAGTAGAAAGTGACACTAAAACCAATATAACAATATGTGCAAGTGAAAGAGACAAAACATGTATATTAGTAACTGTATTTAATAATTATTATAAGTGAAACCTCTAATAATAAGTAAAAGTGACACTAAAAATAATATAACAATATGGGCAAGTGAAAGAGACACAAAAATGTGTATTAATAATTAACTTTTATTGAAATAATTACAAGTGTAAATTATGCTAACCGCACACTTTAGAAATCAGCTACTGTATGCTTGCCTAACCTATTAGAGTAAGTGAAAGTGACACACAAATGTATAACAAGTAATAATAACTCAATAAGAAAAGTTAGAGTGACAATAATGCATAACAAGAAGAGTAATAACAGTGAAAGTGACACAATAATATCCAATAACAGTGAAAGTGCCGAAAATAAGTTATAACAAATTTCACATAACTCAATAATGGTTGTAAAAGTAATAAATGCAATAAATATGACATTATCACCATAAAAACATAATAACGTCTCCCGGTAGAAAAGCCACCGAAGCGACGAGTGATTTAGTGCGTACTAGCCAGGGTCGCGGCGGAACGTTCGGACGCAGCCAAAAATATGCGGGAAAAAACGCTGCATTCCCATCATCATATCTCGGCTACCACTTGTCATAGCGATGTCAAATCAATGCCAGCCTACAGACGAAGGTTAATTCTACAATATGCAATTGAGTTGACTGCTCTAGATTATCTCAATCAGTAGATATTGAATTATGAAGATTGCCGTTTTTCCCAAATGGCCCCGGACACAGCGATCAAGATCATATGAGACTCCCCGGATCCCATGGGTTAATGAAAATGATGTATCAAGATACACTCTGCTTTTACTCTGTTGGAGATACTCTGGTAAATCAACAGGTGGTAGAGTCTGTGTATACGTCAACAATAGGTGGTGTACTGAGTACTGACATACCGATATATGAACTTTTGACTTTGTCACTGAGGCCATTCTATCTGCCACGGGAGTTTACAAAAGTGTTTACTACAGTTGTACATATTGTATATATTCCACCAAGTGTTGATGTGAACCTAACTGAAAGAACTTTGTATGAAATACAACAAATTTGTAGTATGTAAAATATAAAATTATATTCCTGATGTTGTTAAAATTATTACAGTCACTTTAATTACTTCAATTTCAGTAAATGCATTTCTCACTATCATCAATGTTTATCTTTTCCGACTAGGAATAATAAATTACTAGACCCATTTTTGTAATATTAAGCACAGCTATGTAGCTAAAAATCTTAAGCAATTAGGCATCTGCGATCATGACAAATGCCTTCTTACTCCTAAGTACAAACAAATATTACTGTAAAGCATAGTAAACCAACAGAAAACTAGTATACTCCTGGAATAAAGAAGTGAACGAAACCTTACCTGGTTGCATGGAGAGCACAGATTGTTGATGTTTTAAATGATAGTAGCGCCTCAATAGATGATAATGTTGATATTTTGAACTCATACTGATATGATGGTACCGAAAAAAATAGTCAAGTGTTAATAATAAACCCTGGGTAACAAAAGAACTGAAAGAATTGCTGACTAAGAAAAAACATATTCTTGGTGGTAATCTATCTATCTATCTATTGCCCGACGCCGTGATCCCCGAAGGTGTGGCCACGAACGAACCGCCCCCATGAACCTCTGTCCCAAGTCAGTCGACGCCCCTCCCCCCAACCAGCACCACCCTCGTTCATATACTTCCTCACTCCATCCTTCCACCTCTCCTTCGGTCTACTTCTCCCTCTCTGTCCTTCCACCTCGCTCTCGTACACCCTCTTCGTCATTCTCTCGCTTTCCATACGTTCCATATGGCCGAACCATCTCAAGTTGTTCCTTTTCACACTTTCCAGCACATCTACCTCCACACCACACCTCCTTCTTACTTCTTCATTAGTCTGTCTATCCCTCCATGTAACTCCGCACGCACTTCTTAAGTAATTCATTTCCACTGCTCTCACTCTTGGTCTGAGTCTCTCAACCAACGTCCATGCTTCGCTTCCGTAACTCAGTGTCGGGATTACTACCCTGTCATGCAAGGACTTCTTCACTTCCATACTGACCACCCTACTCTTTGTTACTGCTTTCAGCATTCCTACAACCCTCTTCCCCTGTTGTACCCTCTCCCGCAATTCTTCATCCATAGTCCCATCTTTACTCAACACACTGCCCAGATACTTAAAGGAGTTGACGATCTCCATAGCCTGACCGTTCAACTTCACCTCACACTCTGTGACTTCACCCCTTTCGAAGACCATAACCTTGCTCTTCCCCGCATTTACCTTCATATTCCGTTTTTCGCACATTGTTCCAAACTCATTTACCAGACCCTGCAGCTCCAATTCATTATCGCTCATCAGAACTGTATTATCCGCAAACAGCAGTATAGGCAGTTTCCACTCATTTCCCTCCCTTTTCAGCGATACACCAACATCCACTGATCTTGATAGTATTTCTTTCATGACTCCATCCATATATACAGTAAACAACCACGGGGACACCACACACCCCTGTTTCAAACCAACATTCAGGTCAAAGAACTCGCTCTGCTCACTCTCCACACTTACTGCCGCCTTTGCACCCTCATACATAGTCTTCACTGTTTTCAGCAACTTGCCATCTACTCCGTATATTCTAAGTACTTTCCACAAACCTTCTCTATCCACTCTGTCATATGCCTTTTCCAAGTCAATAAAGGCAACATACACCATTTGTTTCTTCTCCAGATATTTCTCCACAACACAATTCAGGATACAAATCTGATCTACACATCCTCCTCCCTTCCTAAAACTTCCCTGCTCGTCGCCTATCCATTTCTCCGTTCTCACTCTCACTCTCTCAATCACTACGTCCCTACAGTATACCTTCCTTACTACGCTTAGAAGACATATTCCTCGGTGGTTACCACACACTCCTCTTTCCCCTATGCCCTTATATAGGGGGACTATTATGCCAGTCTTCCAATCATCGGGTGCACTCCCCTTCTCCCATGCTAGTTTGCACATTTTCCATACCCATTCGATCACTATCTCACCACCATACCTCAACATTTCCCCACACAATCCATCTGTTCCTGGTGCTTTCCCCAACTTCACTCTTTTCATGGCTTCCCACACTTCTGACCTCCTGATCCCCACCTCCTCCTCCACTACTTCTCTTCTTCTCCCTCCCATACCATATCCAACTATGTTTGCTGGCTCTTCATTCCTTTCATTTAGCAACTCATTGAAGTACTCCCTCCATCTTTTGACGCTCTCTTGCTTCTCGGCTAGCATTCTCCCATTCTTATCTTTCACACCCTTACTGTTTCCCTTGCTACCTTCCCTAACTTTCTTGACTTCTTTCCAGAACAGTTTCTTACTCTCCCTCCATTTTACACTCAGATTCCTTCCAAATTCCTCATCTACTCTTCTCTTACTTTCCTTCACTACTCTCTTCACCACCCTCTTACTCTCCACGTGGTGGTAATGATAATGGGAATAATCTAAAAGCCGTTCAAAAGGAAATTGATAGAACAATCGCTGTATGTAAAAATAGGTATAAAACTAAAGTGAAAAGCTTGTTTAAAAAGAATTATACAAAATCAGCTTGAAATGGGATTATACAACTTACTTGTGAGAAATAAATTGACTACACCGGTATCTGGGGACTGTTGGTAACAACCTTCCGATAGGGTAACCTCACTAGAGTGAACAATTTCCTACCAGAAACCGGTGATTGTATATATTGTAGAGATTAATTAATATTAAGTAATTTAGTACTGTATAAGATTACCTTGGCCAAGTTAATTTAGTTATAAAACCTTGTATGATTAGATTTAGAGGTACTGTATTCGGTGTTTTGAAATTCCCACGCTTGCAGGCGCGATCCACAGCTTGCTGTAATATCCAGATCGCCTGGATAATATGTTTACTAAATCGTTGTGAAACGATATTTATATTAGTATTTATATAATTAAATGCTTATTTCTCATTTATAGGATAAAGTGAAGAGGGAATGAACCCTTGGTAACGAATTAATATATAGTTTATTTAAGAGTCGGAAATTGAATTTCCGATCAGACGCTAGTAAGCTTTTGAACGGTAGAGACGTGTCCTGTGATCTCCACCACAATCCCCGCGCCAGGCCCGGAGTCCTGACTCTTTAACCCTAGTCTACCGAAGCCGGAATCCTCGGAACTACACCAGGACCCTAGTATAGCTAAGTCATTGATATACATGGCCATTGATACAATGTTTAGTTAGGGCATCCTGAGAGATAGGCTACCATGGTTTAAGACTAGGCTACTATAAACAAACCTCATCTGCTCCTATAGTTAATGCCATAAGGTAGGCGATCTCAGACTTTATTTTTATTTATGTTTATTAATTTTATATTTAGATTGGTGTGGTAAGAGATAACCTTTGGCCATATTAACCCCCACATTACTGATATGGAAAAGAAATCTGTCAATCTCGGGGTAAATAATGCTACGTACTTTTGTAAGGAGCTTAAGAAGGCATACCACCGTTTGAGGTGAGTTATTAAAAAACGGTCTGAAACCATTGACAATTTTACTGTACACTCACTCACATGTCTGCTACAAACTGCCATAATTTTAGGACTATACACTTAAAATCAAATGGAGACATAATATGTATTTCTATCCCGTGCATGGGTCTTACTAAATGCATTATAGCGCCAAAATTATTACTCTTAGGACAAATACAAACATGCAGATAGACAGCCAAAAGGATTGTGTACAAAATGGTAGATAGATTTGCAATAATTTCCTTTCTATACCCGCAAACAACTGCCTGAACTTACTAAATTTGATTGTACACAAATATCAGACATTCAAAATATCAGGAAATGTTAGATTCTGACATATATTATAAAGTAAATCTACTAAGTTTTAGACAATTTAAAGAGCTTTAATATGAGACCAAAATTATTAAAATTGGATAGTTTCGAGCTATAATGGAAAATATGTAAATAATCAATTAAACATACTTAGAATGGGAATGTGATCACTTTAATACTTTACCAGAGTGTTGCCAGATGATGGTCATTGTTTTTCCCACCTCCAACTCAGACCGGGAAAATTTGAACTTTTTCACTAAGAAGCAGCAGTGAGATAAATCATCCAACGTCAAGAAAAAAACAGAGGCAACCGAGGACCACCAGCGATAAGGACCGAAGACAGCGAGGACCGAGGACAGCCATGAACATAAATGTAGATCCGACAAGAACCAAAAATATTTTTAAAGAGCGTTCCGTGAGTTCTAAAATAACAAATTTAAAGGTGTTCTATGTAAATGCTCGTAGCATACGCAATAAATTTTCAGATTTAGAGGAGCTAGTGTTTACAGAAAATTATGATGTGATTGGCATAACAGAATCTTGGCTCAATACAGAAGATAGAGACTTTTTAGCAGAGTATTCACTTCCCGGTTATGTAATGTTTGAGAAAAGCCGAATAAATCGAAATGGAGGTGGCGTTTTACTTTATATCAAAGAAAGTCTTAACCCTACCCTCTTGTCAAAACCTCAAATTGTGAACGTCGACGCATCTTTTGTGCTAATAAAGAATAATAAAGGTACAAAAATAATACTTGCATTAATATACAGACCTCCAGCTCAATCAGTGCAAACTGACCGAGAAATTTACGAACAAATTGCAGATGTAAGTAACTCACAAGATACCGTAATTTTTGGCAACTTTAATTTACCTGTGACCAAGTGGGGCGATACTCTTACTTCACACTCCGGACATGACTTGTATACGAACTTGCAAGAGAGTTCGCTTTATCAATTTGTTCGAACGCCAACCCGTGGTAATAACGTTCTTGACATTGTACTTGCAACAAAAGAAGAATTAATAGAGAATTTGAATGTTGGTGATGAATTCAGTAACAGCGACCATCGTACGATAACTTTCACTTTAAAGTTTACTAGTAACGAACCAAATAGTAGCATCGAAAAAGTCCCTAATTTCAAGAAAGCAAACTTCCATAAACTTAGAGCTATGTTTAAAGAAACTGACTGGAGCTTTTTAATTCACAATAACGACATCAATACATCTTGGAAGTTATTCGAAGCCACTTACCTAAAAGCAGTGCAAGACTGCATACCATCGAAAATACGGCGTCCAGGCCATAATAATAAGCCCAAATGGTGGAATAAAGATATTTCAAACTGCCTGCTTGCTAAAAAATTTGCTAATGATAGATTAAAATCCTTACAAAATGACGAAGAAAGGGTGAAATTTGTAGAGCTACGACGCAAAGCCAAAAAGTTAATTAAGCAAAGTAAAAAGACCTTAGAGTTACATATTCCAAATCAAAGTAAAACAAACCCGAAAGAATTCTATAGTTATATCAGAAAGAAAAAAGTAGTTACTTCAACTGTTGGACCGTTAGTCGATGAAAATGGAGAATACACCAAAGACGAAGTACAAATGAGTAATGCCCTCAATACCTTCTTTGCATCAGTTTTTACAACAGAAGACCTCAGTGATATCCCAACACCATCGCCGATTCAGATTGATAATTCAGATGTTCTAAGCAATATCACCGTTACAGAGAGAGAAGTATTGAATTGTTTAGATAAACTCAAGGTAAATAAAACGCCTGGACCTGATACAATCTCGCCTAGAGTTCTAAAGGAAGCTAAGGATGAGCTCTCCAAACCACTGACATTACTATTCAATAAATCCTTGCAGTCTGGAACTATGCCCGATCAGTGGAAACTAGCCAACGTAACACCGATATTAAAAAAAGGCAGCAAATCCCTACCCAGTAACTATCGTCCAATTAGCTTAACCTCAGTTGTATGTAAAATGCTAGAAACGGTAATACGAGACAGACTCGTAAATCACTTAGAGGAAAATAACATACTTAAAGATACTCAACACGGCTTTCGTAAAAAACGTTCCTGTTTAACAAACCTCTTAGACTTCTTCCACGATATCCTCAACCTCTACGATGAGAGTAAAGCTGTGGATATTATATACCTTGATTTTCAAAAGGCCTTTGACAAAGTTCCCCACAAACGTTTACTGCTAAAACTAAAAGCGCATGGAATACAAGACGGTGTGTTGAAATGGATAGAAAATTGGCTCAGCGACAGAAAGCAAAGAGTAGTCATAAACGGTAAGGCATCTAAATGGACCAATGTAAGTAGCGGGGTACCCCAGGGATCGGTACTAGGACCAATTCTCTTTCTAATTTACATCAACGACATAGATGAGGGTCTCACCTGTACAATCTCAAAATTTGCTGACGATACAAAAATTGCAAATAGCGTACTCTCAAAAGAACAAGTTGACGATATGCAACACAATCTAGATAAATTGTCATGTTGGGCCCAAATTTGGCAAATGAGTTTCAATGCGGATAAATGTAAAGTACTACATATCGGATACCTAAATGAGAAAGCAAACTATTCGATGAATGGCACTCAGCTTAAGAATGTAAACAGAGAAACCGATCTGGGAGTAACAATATCGAGTAACCTAAAACCGAGTCAACAATGTTCAGAAGTTGTTAAGAAGGCAAACAAAATAATTGGCTTTATAGGCAGGTCATTTGAGCATAAATCCAAAGAAGTTATCCTAACCCTTTACAATTCCTTAGTCCGCCCTCTTCTGGAATACTGCGTTCAATCCTGGTGCACTTATTACCAAAAAGATATAAACAAGCTAGAACGAGTTCAACGTAGAGTTACCAAAATGATACCTAGCCTAAAGAACAAACCATACGAAGAGCGTCTTAGAGAATTAAATCTATTTCCTTTAACCCAGCGCAGATTAAGAGGTGACTTAATTCAAGTGTTCAAAATCATCAAAGGCATCGACAATATGAACTGTAGTAAGTACTTCACTATCGACCAATCTAATTACACGCGGGGAAACGGTTGCAAAATGATTGGTAAATCTTTTAACTCACACGAATCTAAGAATTTCTTCTTCAATCGAGTTGTCAACTTGTGGAATGGGCTTCCCCGAAACGTTATAGACTGCATCACCGTTGATTCATTTAAACTCCGCCTAGACAAATATCTCGCATCAAACCCGCGACTGACTGCGTTTGTAAATGAATAACTTTATTTTATCCCCCCCTCAGTTACTAACCCATCTGTCCCCTACTAACTTCCTAATCCTGCCACGGACATTAGTTCCAGGGCAGTAATTCCCTTTCCAATGTTCCCTTACCCACTCTAAACCACTGTTTGGACACTTGATCCTCAGTGTTTTGGAGGGCAAGCAACCTAGAAGGGTCACTAGATCTGTTGTTGCTTGATTTCCTTTGTACTCCTTTGTACTCCTTTGTACTACCAAACTGTGTGATAGGCCACGTTCATGTATGACAAACGTTCATGTATGACAAACTTCCATTGCAATAGGAATGATCAACATATTCTTATCTCCCACGATGATGTACTTAGAAGTTTGCAATCTATCAAGCCTGGTAGTATGGAGGTACAGTCAGACCAAAGAACTAACTTTATGTCCTATGTCTTCAAGCAGTCTTTAATAGAATTGGGCATCACCCAGGTCATCTCTTCAGTCTACCATCCTCAAACACAGGGAGCTCTGGAGAGATATCATCAAGCATTCAAGTCAATGCTAAGAAAATACTGCTTGGAACATCAGAAAGGTTGGGACAAAGGTCTTCAGTTTGTTCTGTTTACATTAACCCAAGAATTGCGATATAACTCATGGAAGTATGTGTATGGCGAATGCAATAGGCCTCACGGAAGCAAGACCATGACAAAATCCTTCAAAAATGGCCCACGGGCTCTCAAAATAAAGGAATATGTCATTAGGTGAGAAAATTCCCCTCTAGTACTTCCTATCAATCATCCATATGTTTCTCACCCCCCCTTCCCCCTTCCCCCTCTCTTCAATTATCACCTATTTTTCCTCCTATTTTCATCACTTATTGGTTATTTTTTGTGAGAATTTCTCTCCCGCGGTTACATAGCACAAGTGAGTTACATAGGAGACCCTATATCACTCTGAGACGTCACCCACTCACCTCAGTATAGAGAGAGAGCTCTTAGAGGAAGGGTGTATGTCTCGCTGCCTCCCACCTGAGGATAGGACTGGGTGGCGAAAAGTTTAGTTTTTCACAACCCAAATGCTTTCCCCACTTATTTTATCACTCTTCAAGGTTCATATATTCATCACACCGAACTCATAGCCAAAGTTGAAAGGAATGTGTTTCGTATCATTAACTCCCATCCACTCACCAACTCTCTGCAATCACTCTCTCTCCGCCGCAATGTTGCATCTCTCTCCCTATTCTTTCGCTATTATAATAATCAATGTTCTTCAGAGCTTTCCCAGTGTAAACCACCTCCTCTACATAGGGTACGTAGTACCCGTCTTGCAAGACAATCCCACCCCTTCTCTGTGAAACTCTCCAACCCAAGAGTGAAACGTTATTCTCAGACTTTCTTCTATTCAACTGGTGAGCTCTGGAACTCTCTCCCAGAATCAGTCTTTCCCTATTTCTATGACTCAAATTGCTTCAAACTCTGTGTGTCCGGGCATTTTCGCTCGAACGTCCCTTGATTTGGCCCTGTCACTCTTTCAACTCTGGGGAAGGCACTCGATACAGGCATTTCCACTTTTTGTCACCCTCACTCACATAGAAAAAAAAATATATATATATACTGTATGTAATATATACAGTATACATATGTATAGCAGCTGCCAGCCAATCACGACCTCAGACCACCGACTAGCCACGCCCACTTGAGCTTGATTCGGGTAACCCCTATAAAAGCCACCCTCAACACATAAGCCGGCGGCGTTTATGGCACTTTGGCGCTGCCAACTGGGAGGCTCTTCGGCAGTACTTATTTGAATTTTCATGGAATGACTTCTGCTTCCGTGGCTGCGGACCCTCAGAGAGTGCTGAACGCATTACCGAGGTAATCCTCTTGGGCATGGAAGCGTACCTTCCATTTTCTTTCTCTCAGTCAAATGCAAACAAAATCTTGGTTTACTCACACTTGTTCTACTGATGTTCGCAACAAGGAGGAAGCATTCAAACGGTACTGACGCCTTTAAACTTAAGAATCTCATTCTTCCCATGTTTCTGCCCGGAATCAAGCCAAATCTGTTCTTTGATTTGCCAAGCACTCTTGCATCAATAATAAATGCACTGAACTATTCAACTCTAGCTCTTCCCAAGCTTTATGGCATCTAGCCAAAAACCTCTCCAACAATTTTTCTTCCTCGTCTTTCCCCCCTCTTTTCCACTCTGATGGCACAACCATCATTTTTTCCTCTGACAAAGCTGAACTCTTCACTCAAACTTTTGCTAGAAACTCCACCTTGGTTGTTTACGGTGCTATTCCTCCCTCTCCAACCCCCTCTCTCCTACTTACGCTTAATATCCTAATCTCTTCTAAAGATGTACTTTCTACCTTCTCTGTGCTTAATACTAAGAAGGCGTACGGTCCGGACGGTGTTCCTCCTGTTGTATTAAAAAATTGTGTTTCAGTGCTGACTCCCTGCCTAGGCAAACTCTTTCATCTCTGTCTCTCCTCTAACATCTTCCCTTCTCGCAGGAAGGTTCCGTGCATTCAACCTGTCCCAAAGAAGGGTGACCGCTCTCAGTCCTCCAACTATCGTCCAATTGCTCTCATCTCTTGTATCTCTAAATTCTTTTAAACTCTTCTTGCTTCCAAATTTCTTAAGCATTTCTCTTCTCATAATCTACTCTCAGATTGCCAGTATGGCTTCCTTAAGGGTTGCTCTACTGGTGATCTTCTTTCATATCTTACTAACTCTTGGTCATCCTCCTTTCGAGACTTCGGTGAGATCTTTTCTATTGCACTAGACATATCGAAGGCATTTGATAGAGTCTGGCACAAATCTTTAATTTCTAAACTACCCTCTTTCGGGTTCTACTACTCCATCTGTGTCTATTCTCTTTCTAATTTTCATAAATTATCTTCTCAACTGTACCTCCAGTCCCATCCATTCGTACGCAGACGACTCTACCTTACACTACTCAATTAATTTTCCAAAACGCCCCAGCCAGCAATCCTTCAAAAAACAAACGTAATGAAGCCATACAACACTTATCTTCTGATCTAACTACTATTTCCAATTGGGGCAAAAGAAAACATGTTGCCTTTAACCCGTCCAGCCCCGGCTAGTTTTGTAATGTTTGATCACCAGAACCCGGCCGGATTTCAAAAAATGGTTTATTCCAGAAACAATAGCGAATGGGATAGGAATGAAGGAAAAACCACGAAAAACCGCTCAAAAAGCTTAAAGAATGGTCCTACAGAGCCCCCGAAAACGTATTTTACAAGAGTAAAAAATTGAAGGCAATTACCCCAAAAAACCAGGTTATTGCACGCTCACGCGCACGCACGTTGACTTTGAGAGTTTTCAACCATCGGCACGGTTGCATGGCATACGTACACAGTTCCCATACAAATCTGAGCCCTCTTGAGTGGCTACACAAGAGGTTACGGTAGGCGCAATTAGGGTGACGCGCCAGGCGCGTCTCTGGGGCTGTGCGTTACATACATCGCCGACGCGCCAGGCGCGTCGCTGGGGCTGTACCGGTTAATGCTTCCAAAACCCAATTTCTTCATCTTACTACCCGTCCGGAACTCCCAGAGGACTATCTCTTATTCTTCAACAATACAAAATTCAATCCTTCATCTTCTCTCAAATATTCTTGGTGTCTCTGTCTTCTGCTCTCACTTGGAAGGACCATATTACAAGTCTTGCTATGATAGCCTCCCAGAAGCTGGGTGTGCTCAACCGCCTCAAGGGTTCTTTACTCCTGCACAGCTTCTTGCTCTGTACAGGGGCACAGTGCATCCTTGTATTGAGTATTGTTCACATGTGGGAGGAAGATCCTCTCACACACAGCACTCCTAGACAAAGTAGAAAGGAAGGCCTTTTGTATAATTAATTCCCATCCTCTCACCAACTCTCTGCAATCTCTCTCTCTTCGCCGCAATGTTGCATCTCTCTCGCTATTCTATCGCTACTACAATAATCAGTGTTCCTCAGAGCTCTCCCGGTGTATACCACCTCCTCTACGTAGGGTACGTGGTACCTGTCTTGCAACACAATACTACCCCTACTCTGTGCAACTCTCCAACCCAAGATTGAAAGGTTACTCTCAGTCTTTCTTCTATTCAACAGCTGAACTCTCTCCTAGAATCAGTGTTTCACCTTTCCTATGATTTAAATTGCTTCAAACTCCGTGTGTCCAGGCATTTTGGTTCGAACGTCCCTTGATTTTAGCCCTGTCACTCTTTCAACTTTGGGAGAGGCACTCGTTACAGGCAGTTCTGCCTTTTGTCTCCCTCACTCACATAGAAAAAAATAATATACAGGTGTATATATATATATATATATATATATATATATATAATTATATATATATATATATATATATATATATATATATATATATATATATATGTATATATATATAATTATATATATATATATATATATATATATATATATATAAATACAGTATATAATTATATATATATATATTATATACTGTACATATCCCTAGAAAAGCATGCTACAAATGTATACCGTACATATTGTTCGTTCACAGGAAGTAACAGAAGACGAACAAGTAGTAGTGAACTTTAACTGAGGCCGCCGAGATTAAACAAAGGGCTGCAAAACTTTCCTCATATATTCAACAGTCTTGCACCCGCTTCACACTAGTTTCTTCATTCTTCCGTTTACCTCAACCAAAGGAGTTGGGAGGTAACATACATATTTTCATATATATATATATATATATATATATATATATATATATATATATGGGAATATTCATGTTACCTCCCAACTCCGCCCTAACCTAGATAAATACACTGCTGTCATCGATAAAGAGAATGACCCCAGACGACTCGCTATTTTCGAAACACTACACAACCTTTCTCTGAGACCCACCATTAACCCCTAAGTGTCGGGGCGCAACATAAGTCGAGTATAATAAATCTGGACTATCTGGCGGCGCTCGACATAGGTCGTGTGGCAATTTCAGCACGTAATGTTGCTGGGAGAGAGAGACAAGTGGTGGCAGGAGAGTAGCGAGCGTATGACTGCTCCAGACCACCGCGGCGAACCTACTGACATGAATCCCACCTCCTCCCTCCCTCTCTCACTCGCTATATACGGAATTGTATGGGAAAAGTGCCGAATTACATGCTTTTTGCACTCGCGTTGCGCGGTTGTTGCAAGAAAACTAGCCATCATAAAAGGATCGTTATGGTGTAATTGGAAAGCTCTGTTTATGCCCTTTCAGGGATAGATACTTGTTTTACGCTCTGGGTCTTATTTAGGCATGAAAATGATCACGTAAACAGCCCTATTTTGGCTAAAAACACCCCGCTGGGCGGTACATATAAATAAACCGCCTAGCCCGCTAATAAGGTGTTAATAATCAAACACAAGACCTGCAAATACTCTCATCTATGAACAGACATATCCCTGCCCCAGGACCACCGTGCCAGAAATTGCCCGAAATATTGAAGTAATAAATAATCAAGTTATTAATACTGATATTGCTGCTTCCTTTAACCTCGTTTGAAAATCTACTACCTGGCTATACAAATATTATACTCCACAACAAGAATGCCAGAAATAGAACGAGCTCACATATGTGTTTGTAAATTTCATTAATCGATTTTAGGAGTATGGTTGGTTGTTGGAAGGAACATAATAATATATTCCGGGAGGACTTGGTACGTGAAGAAACTACAGAGAAACAAGAAACGGCCAAAAACCTACGCAGAGAATGGGACGCCCTCATACAGTCGTGGGAAAGTGAGACCATACCAGATGAACTTCGGTACCTAGTCAACCAAAGACTTGACCAACTAGAAGAACAACACAGACGTAAATTAGAAAGCACCAACATCAATAAGCTTTCACGTCTAAATGGTAGCAATATAAAACTACCTAGACCACATCAACTTGACCAAGACCGAACTGACTCCAGAACAAGACGACCTACTCAGCAAGGGCTTCAACTGCCACTACATCAATAAACCAAAACCCTTCTGTAAGAGACTCAAAATGGAAATCCTCCTTGACGACATTTGTGCATCTAGAGAAATTTGGCAAAGTCACCACCACCCCAGCCCTCCATCCCACTCTACTCGTCGAAGCCGCCAAAACGAGAGGATCACGCCACATCAAAAATCTCCACAAGACCAACTTCCAGGCTGCCAAACTAATACGTGAAAATCATGACATCATCAGTAGAAGAGCAGACAAAGCCGCATGCCTGGTCATCCAAGACAGAGAGGAATACCTACGAAAAATGGATAACATACTGAGAGATAAAAACAAATTTTAGAAGATAACTCGTAATCCAAACAAAGAAATCAAGCGGAAAGCCGACACCACCATATCAATGCCAAAACAGGAGGGATCTACCTAAAGAAACTAATAGGAGGATGTTCACATGGAAATGTCTACGGCACCATTATGACGCACAAACCTGGGAACACCCTACGACCCATAATCTCTCAGATTCCCACAGCCACGTACCCGATAGCTAAGACACTCAACACCCTCCTCACTCCCTACACCTCATGCAAATATAACCTCTCATCCTCCAATGACTTCCTCGATATCCTACGAGATGCCCCACCGACTGAATACCACATCATCGCTTCCCTTGATGTTGAGTGCCTATTCACCAATGTACCTACGCCGCATCTACCACTGCCCTGATACTACTCCACTGGACATCCCCGAAACAGCAATGAAGACCCTACTTGAACTTTGCACTAAAGACTCCGAGAAAGGGGCCCCCTTCACCTGCCCACGCGGAAATACAGTATGTACCAACAAGTCGACGGTGTAGCGATGGGCAGCCCCCTGTGAGTTCTCTTTGCTAACTTCTTTATGGGCACCGTCGAAGAAGAGCTTCTGGAGACCCACCGCCCCTCTATCTACTGCCGATATTATGATGACATATTTGTTTGAAACAAGGACATCAGTAAACTACGGGACCTACAACAACGGTTCATGGTTACTTCAAGACTCCACTTCACCTACGAAGAATCAACCGACGAACGACTCCCCTTCCTAAACATCCTTATCTCCACCACCAACAATGGATTCAAAACTACAGTATATACAAAACTTACCAACAACGGACTATGCCTGAATGGAAACAGTGAGTGCCCCTGACGCTATCTACATTCCACCATTTCAGCTTATGTAGACATCCACCAAGAACTGGAAAAATCATTTTAAGTCCTCATCAACAATGGTTATTTCAACACCGAAGTTTCCGCCACCATCAAGAAACAATTAAAGAAATGGTACAGCCCAGACAACCCCAACACCATCATCCCAGAGGCCATGAAACTGTACTACCGGAATTATATGTCTTCCGACTACGAAACTGACAACAAAAATAATAAGGGAAATTATGGACAGAAACGTACACCCCACCAACCCGAACAACAAATTCAGGCTCACCGGCCATCTATTACAAATCACCTAAAACTTCCAATCTCATCCTCAGGAACCGCCCAGCCATCACCAGCAAGAGCCCATAGAGTGACGACCACGTCATATACCAACATATATGCAACAATGAGAACTGTGGAGCTCAAAAATACATTGGTATGACACAAACTCTTCTATCTCGTCGGCTAACTCTACACCTTCAATCCGGAGCTATCAAGGAACATTACAAACATCAACACCAACAAGTCATGAGCCGCTCTGACCTTGATAAACACACTACAGTACTGTCATCAATAAAGAGAATGACCCAAGACAACTCGCTATTCTCGAAGCATGACACATCCTTCCTCTGAGACCCATCAGCAATAATCAAACACAAGACCTGCAAATACTCCCATCTATGAAAAGACACATCCCTGCCCCAGGAGCGCCGTGCCCCCTACCAACCACATGGAATCGCCCCCATGCCCCTCCCACCACTACCACCATTTAGGATGACAGCACAGGCACTCCTAGCCAACCAGCAAGGAGATACAGCCAGCGCGTCGCCCTGCGCAAGTACACCACCAATCATGACACACAGAGCTACAATTAGCTCCTCTCACCTCCCCTACCAGATCAACAAAACTCTTATAAATACGACTACTTGTTCATCGCTTATCACTCCTTCTCCTGAAGATGACTTGTGAACATGTCGAAACGTCGAGGCCAAACCAGAACTATGCAGACCTACTCTACCAACTACCTGAACATCAGAGGAAAATTGCCAGAATTATTGAAGTAATAATTGATAAACATATAAATACTGAATTCGCTGCTTCCTTTAACCTCATTTGTCTACAAGAAAATCTACTACTTGGCTATACGAATATATATATATATATATATATATATATATATTGTATACTGTATATATATATACCGGTATATATATATATATATATATATATATATATATATATATACTTCTAGATAGAAGTCAGCACCATTTCGACCTCCCCATCATGGAAACTCTACGCTCCTACATCTATAGACCCACAATAGGGGACAATACATCCTCAGTCGATCCGTTCTGCTTTTAAGGTCCACTTATATAACCCTGTATGTGATAGCTTTTAATTTGTATTATTATTGTTGTTATTATTTCTGATTATTACTAGTTTATATAACTTTCACTCTTTACTATTGTTAGGAATCATATGATGCGAATTATGTTTTATCATTCAATTGACACCCCCAACCTAAAATAAAGAAAGCTAGTGTGTTTTTTACTTTTGAAATGTTTACAATTTAGATAATATTAAACTTAGAATATATTATTTTATAATTTTCCTTTTAGCACTTTGACTTATATATTAGCATAATATTTTCGAAATAATAAAAATATATGAATATTAAATATCACATCTTCTTATCTATTTTAGGTCTGATGATTCAACATGCATAGTTGCGAAACGTTAAATAAGTCTGGTTCTCTGAAGGATAGATATATATATAATTATATAGTAAACAATATTTAAAGTTCTGTGAGAAAGAACACTAGGAATTTGGAATATAGGAGATACTGCAAGATAAACTGTAATCTAAATTACAAGTGGTAATATTTATGTTTTATGTGTAGTGTTAACTCTATGAATAGTTGTGGCTTATGGATGTTAACAAGTTCCTTGCGGGGAGTTACATAGCTAAGAATATGGTCTGTTTGGCATTTTTACGCTATTTCCCCTCAATATGTGTTGACCTAGCGCCATATCCGTAGCCTTGATTGAATTCAAACAGGTTCAATGAAAAGATACAAATCTTCAGTAATTCACTCTAAGCCTTGCATACTTGGGAATATTGAACAGAAGTTTCCTCATTCTTGTCCGCTCAAAGCCACTCGCCAAGCATTTCATTACAATATCTCTCACTTTCTCTTTCGCATTTTACGCTCGATAAACTCATTGATATAATATGTTATTGTATCAAGTTTTGTGTTTAGAAGACAATATGAGTCATGCTCTGTAACATGAATTGAACCTCGCATTCATACCTGGTACATAGCTGTCACAAATTATTGTAGAAAACCTGTTTTTGTTGTATTTCAGCTTCTAAATCACCTCTTGGTTGAACACACACCCTCTCTCAACCAATGCATGGAGCAGACTGATATGAATATGGGAGGCAAGTTTAGAAGCTAATGCAAGCGGGGCAGGTTGGTGCAACGAACTCAGCCGGTACTACCAAAACGTATGAGTACAGCGACTGCAGTATAGGGTATTTATTACATAGAATGTATCAGCACATCGGCATTGGTGAAGGAGTTAAAAAGAAGAAAGATAGTACATGGTGGAGAACAATATGATATTGCTGGCAATGGAGACACTTATATACATAAGGTAATTCCAAGTAAATGGTCTGAAGTGAAGGGCATATGAAAAATAAGGAGATAAATGACTGCTGCTTTCATAAAGAACAGAGTATTATTGCTGGGAGGCAATAAAATCAATATAAGTGAAATGTCTCAATACAACAAGCTTCCGTTGATGAAACTCATGAGTATACCCTCATTGATAGAGAATGGGGTAACAACATAGAAAATGTCCCATCACCTATTTAATGACAACAATCAAGTTTTGGGCGGCACCCAAACCCATTGATGTTTATATGTCCTATAGGTTTGGTAGAATCCCTGTGGTACACATGCTTTCATTAATTTCATTGGGTATGTTTGGTGTCGGAGTGAAATAAATACAAATTCAATTATCAGTAGGTCCAGAGATACGTCGTAGCGAGGTCGGTCTGTATGAGCTGTGCCCCATGAATATGCTTTCCTCTCACTTAACCATTAGGCTACCATAGCGTAGTTGGGAATATGTACATGATTAGATTCATATCCAGTATTCGAGAATGGATAATAAGTAGTAGGCTTGTGCATAAACCTTTAACTGTCTTGATAGTGTAATGGTGTTTAATGGTGTTTAAATGGTAATGGTGTTTAAAAATCGATGTGTGGTAACCCAGGTTCGAATCCCGATGGATCACATGCTTTCATTAATTTCATTAGAGGTGTTTGGTGTTGGAGTGAGATATATACAAATTTTATTATCAGTAGGTTCAGGGATATTTCGTAGCGAGGTCGGGCTATATGATCTGTGCCCCATGAATATTCTTTCCACTCACTTAACCATTAGGCCTTCCATAGAGCAGTTGGAAATATGTACATGATTAGATTATTATCCAGTATTCGAGAATGGATTATAAGTCGTAGGCTTGTGAATAAACCTTTAACTGTCTTGATGGTGCAATGGTTAGAGTGTTTAAATATCTGCGTGTGATAACCAAGGTTTGAATCCCGGTGGATCACATATGTTCATTAATTTCATTGGAGGTGTTTGGTGTTGGAGTGAAATTAATAACAATTAGAATAACATGTACTTCATTGCTATTTATGTCATTACGTCAGAAATCCATTAAATGGAATATATTGACCCCCCCCCCCCCTCTAATGTCGCGACCCAAACGCGACGATCGGGAACCCATGGCCGCAGCAGCCGCTGTTAGATAAAGGGTAGTAGCTCTCAGGTAAAGATTAGTAGCTGTTAAGTAAATGTTAGTAGCTGTTAGGAAAAGGTCAGTAGCCACTGGGTAAAGGTTAGTAGCTGTTAGGTAAAGGTTATTAGCTGTCAGGTAAAGGTTAGTAGCTGTTAGATAAAGATTAGTAGCTGTTAGGTAAAGGTTAGTAGCTGTTAGGTAAAGGTTAGTAGCCGCAAGGTAAAGGTAAGTAGCAGTTAGGTAAAGGTTAGTAGCTGTTGGGTAAAGATTAGTAGCTGTCAGGTAAAGGTGAGTAGCTGTCAGGTAAAGGTTAGTAGCTGTTAGGTAAAGATTAGTAGCTGTTAGGTAAAGGTTAGTAGCTGTTAGGTAAAGATTAGTGGCTGTCAGGTAAAGGTGAGTAGCTGTCAGGTAAAGGTTAGTAGCTGTTAGGTAAAGATTAGTAGCTGTTAGGTAAAGGTTAGTAGGTGTTAGGTAAAGAATAGTAGCTGTCAGGTAAAGGTGAGTAGCTGTCAGGTAAAGGTAAGTAGCAGTTAGGTAAAGATTAGTAGCTGTTAGGTAAAGGTTAGTAGCCGCAAGGTAAAGGTAAGTAGCAGTTAGGTAAAGGTTAGTAGCTGTTAGGTAAAGATTAGTAGCTGTCAGGTAAAGGTGAGTAGCTGTCAGGTAAAGGTAAGTAGCAGTTAGGTAAAGATTAGTAGCTGTCAGGTAAAGGTTAGTAGCTGTTAGGTAAAGATGATTAGCTGTTAGGTAAAGGTTAGTAGCTGTTAGGTAAAGATTAGTAGCTGTCAGGTAAAGGTGAGTAGCTGTTAGGTAAAGGTTAGTAGTAGCTAGGTAAAGAATATTAGCCGCTAGGTAAAGGTTAGTAGCAGCTAGGTAAAGGTTAATAGGTTGTCATACAGCCTACTAGGTTAGGTTAGTTAAGTTGATACTCCCACTAGGTAAGGGTGAGTAGCTGTTTAGGTAATGGTTAGTACCTGTTAGGTAAAGATTAGTAGCTGTTAGGAAAAGGTTAGTAGCTGTTAGGTAAAGGTTAGTAGCTGTTAGGTAAAGGTTAGTAGCAGTTAGGTAAAGGTAAGTAGCTGTTAGGTAAAGGTTAGTAGCTGTTAGGTAAAGGTTAGTAGCTGTTAGGTAAAGGTTAGTAGCTGTTAGGTAAAGGATAGTAGCTGTTAGGTAAAGGTTAGTAGCTGTTAGGTAAAGGTTAGTAGCTGTTAGGTAAAGGTTAGTAGCTGTTAGGTAAAGGTTAGTAGCTGTTAGGTAAAGGTTAGTAGCTGTTAGGTAAAGGTTAGTAGCCGCAAGGTAAAGGTAAGTAGCAGTTAGGTAAAGGTTAGTAGCTGTTAGGTAAATTAGTAGCTGTTTATGTTAGGATCGACTTAATTTTTTGACCATAGGGTCCGCTAACAGGGCTTCTCTTAACCCACCATAATTGGCTTTTCTGAAGTCAGGTATTAATGTTGTATTCTCTCTGATATTACCTTTCCATTGTATATTAAAATACACAGAATTGTGATCACTATTTCCTAGGTGGTCCCCGATTTCTACACTATTTATCATATGTTCATTGTTACTGAAAACTAAATCGATAATATTATCACCTCTAGTCGGCGTATCTATGAATTGAGATAAAAATCTATCTTGTACTACCTCAATAAACTCCTTTGAATCAGAGTCGCCTATTTGTTGCTGCCAATCTATATTAGGGAAATTAAAATCCCCCATAATGCACACGTTGCTAAGCCTTGATGCTATTTTAATTTCCTCCCATAATGATGTTCCGTCATTTCTACTCATATTTGGCGGTCTATACATAACTCCAATAACTAAGGTCTCACTACCTTCGTTAACTTCTACCCAAATACTTTAATTTTCATTATTTACTCTAATACCTGATTTAGTACAGCTTTTTAATGAACTCCTGACAAACACTGCTATACCGCCGCCCCTCCTACTTGTTCGGTCATATTTAAACAAACTATATCCCGGTATATCAAACTCTGCTAAAAAATGCCTGGTTTCTGTATTAATCCATGTTTCAGTTAGCGCTATTATGTCTATATTTTCTTTGCTAACCAGTGCTCTAAGTTCGTTCATTTTGTTACATAAACTCCTGCAATTTGTATAATAAACCCTCAAACTATTACTTGTATTTGCAACTATTTTTCTATTGTTTTTAACTAATTTATGTTTACCTGTTGAACTACTGGACCTAGACGGAAAAGCTACGCTATCAGAATGTTCGTTATTACTATCAATTTCATGTGGCTGGGATTCTATTTTACTTACACACCTATGGTTTATTAACAAAACCCCGCAACAAACTTGTCGAGTGAGCTGGCTAAGGTCGAAACTCCTAGTCGAGAGAGATGTACTCCATCCTGGGCATACAGTTCATCCTTACCGTAGAAGAGGGTCCAGTTATCCAGGAATGGAATAGTATTTGCCTTGCAATACTTCTCCAGCCGGCTATTTACACCAATAGCCCTGGAGGACCATTCCTTCCTTACCCCTCTTCTTGGTAGGATACTGTGTACCACAGGAACTCCACCCTTCTCCTTGATCCTCTCCAACATTTCCTGGTACGTGGTGAGCAACTCCTCAGTCCTGCATTTCCAAATGTCGTTGCTCCCTGCGTTGAGGAAGATGATGGGGTCCTCTCCACTTGCTTCCATGACACCATCTAGCTTTTCTGCCACCTTCTCGACTCCGGCACCAGACAACTTTACCAACATGTGTGTTAGTAGCCCTACCAAGGTATTTAACCATTGAATCCCCTACAATTAAAATAGACTTAGCTGTTTTCTGTTGACGGCCTGTAGCAGAAGTAGTAGCAGCAGAAGTAGCTGCAGATTTCCTCCCCTCTCCTCTCACTGCCCCGCTGTAAGACGGGTCATCTCCTTCCTCCTTTCCCCCTTCACTGCCATCACACTCGTCATCCAGGGTGCTATACTTGTTTTTAACCGTCACATACTGCTTCTGGAAGGTTAATTTCATTCCTCTTGAAGATGCCACCTTCCAGGAAGAGTCCGGGTTTCCTGCACCAGTGGCATTTTTGTTTTCCTCAAATGCCATCTTCAATGCTAAGTTCTCGTCCTTGAGAGATTGGACCTCGAGCTCAACATTCTCCAGCCTCTCTTGCAAAGCAAGACAAAGCTGGAGAACTTGGGAAGAGGTGACAATCTCATCAGCACAAGCCATCACTAGGAATGTTCACCTCACTAGGGGATAAACAGGTATGTCACGAGCGGTCACTGGGTACGTCCTCACTGGTCAAAGGTCAGGAGCCTACTGTGGTGAAGCCTGTGAGGTCTCGTTCCAGTCTAAGGAGTGATATATGTGAAGCACTTTGAGATGCAACTGGCCCCCCCCCCCCGCTATCTTCCCTTCGCAAGATGCACGGGGCCCAGTTGCGCACCCACGGCTCGAAGCAGCCACATCTCTGGAGCTGCCTCGCCCCAGTGCTTTACTGTCTCACCCGCTAGACTCAGACCCTCAGAACGCCACTTATTGAGCAATGAACTCACCAGGCATTTCACCCCTGTAGCATATTTTAAATATGGGAATATTCATACAGTGCTATGTGATCAGGGAACAATAATGGTATTTTGTTTTGGCATTTGGTGGGCTTTGTGGTTATGCATTGATACTCTAGGTACAGCACAAACTCCATCCCAATAATATCTTCCCATTAATACACCGGGATTCGAACACGGGACCATTGGATTACCAGTCCAGTGGCATGACCCCCAAGGTAAAAATCTGGTGGGTTCAGGTCAGGTGAGTGGGGTGCCCACTCAATGTCACAATTTTAGCTCATGCATCGGCTGTAGAATCGTTGTCTGAGCCACAGCAAAGATTGATTTGACATGTGATGGGTATGTCCATATTGTTGAAACCATTGTGTAGCTCTTGCGCTGTCACGGCGTCGCGCGCCCAAGGCGAAAAAGTATTGAACATTTAGTGGTTGCATTTGTTGTGGGTCGCCCTGTTAATGAAATCAGATGATGGTGTTCGCTTTCTTTGTTTTGTGCGCCATAGAAAAGATGTGCTCAAATTCACTGATGATAGGTGCTTATTAAATATGTAATATTATCTTCTACATCGACACTCAATGGTATATTACGATTATACTGTATATATTTGTTACCATGAATATTAAAAATACATTAGGAATACATGGCAAGATCAAAGGGAATAATGTGCACATAATAAATAAATTCCACACACAAAACACCAAAGAAAATACGTGGCTGAGACTCCAAGCCTTTCCATCCTAAAGTTTGTGGCAGATCTGTCAAAAATAATGCTGAGGTGTTTCCTTGTGCAGACGTTCGCTGATGCTTGTTCGGGGTACTCGTAGAAGTTGTTGGCTCGGGAGTAATAACATGAAACTGAAAATTCAAGAATTACAAGAAAGGATTTTTTTTTTTTTTTTAAGAGTGATGATTTATGTATATATATATATATATATATATATATATATATATATATATATATATATATATATATATATATATATATATATATGTATGTATGTATATATATATATATATATATATATATATATATATATATATATAATTATAACTAGAAGCATCATTCACTCACATTTCAAATGTGCCATCAGCATATATTTATCACCAATAGTTGTTTTTATATGAATAGGTTATGGAGAATGTCAGCTCATTTAAGAACTTGAGCAGTGTGTTGAGTAGGCCTAAAGATGGGAGTATGGAGGATAAAGTGCGGGGGAAGCTGCAAAAGGGGAATATGGATGTAGGAACACTTAACCTCTCCGCGGCGCACAGGGGGTTTTCTACAGGGTAAAACTGTGCGCACCTATGATGATTTTGGGACCTATTGCCAATTTCGATAAAAAGTACATCATCGTGTAGGGAATGTTTGCGTGCATCGGCCCATATATATTTGACCCCCCAAAAAATGTCTGGGGGGGTTGGGGAACGGTCCGTAGTTGAAAAATGTGGAGCGAATGGCACCGCGCGGCTAGATTGTCTTCGAGCGGCGAGATTTCACTGCCGAATTTTCACCCGCCCAGGGGATAGAAGGAGAGGGAGGAGGGGGTGGGTTACCGCGTATTATCACGTATATCTCCTTTGTTGAGCCCTTTTAGGCTATGTAGAGTATGTATACGTGTGTAGGCTACCCATATAACAATGAATATGCCTCATAGTGACCAAAAATTGCAATATATAAGGGAATTATAAGAGAATTTTTAGGCGGGAATGAAGATGTGTTGGAGGTTTGGCGGCAATTTATGAGCTGAGAGTGTGGTTTACGCCATACATATCACTTATATCTTGTACGTAGAGCACTGTCATGCTATAATACAGACTTGTACGTATGTATACGTGCCATATATCAAAATATATACCGCATATAGACCAATTCATGCGATATTTACGCACATTACCAATGAGTTTCTATGCGTGAACCAAGGTGTGAGTGAGTTGTGCTGGGAATGAAAGTGGGAGAGGGCGTGTTGCGCCATAAATATCACGTAAATCTTGTATTTAGAGCACTGTCATGCTATAATAAAGACGTGTACGTATGTAGGCGTCCCATATAACAAGGAATATACCGCATATAGACCAATTGATGCGATATTTACGCAAATTGTGAATGTGTTTCTAGCAGACGGAAGCCTGAAAGGGTGGGTGGGGGTGGGTGGGTGGGAAGGAGGCATGCAGGGAGGGAGTGAGTGAGTGAGTGAGTCGTGGAGAGAAGGAAGGCAGGCAGATCTCTAGATAGATAGCCAGCTTTGTGATAATTGTGGAGGCGCCCGAGGTGTATGGATGTCTTGGGATTTTTAACCTTATGTCTACCAGATGTCTGGTGTTCGTTGCCACCAAGAGGTCTACAATAACATGAGTCAGGAATGGAGAGAGAGAGAGAGAGAGAAACTGAGACATGCGTATGTCTTACGTATAAATGGACTTCAGAATTGCATTTTTATGCAAGCAGACATTGCATTTTAGACACATGTGAAGTACCACAGAAACATGTAGGCCATTGACTGTAAATAAAGTACTATATTATAGACCACCAACGAGGGTGGTCAGTAAACTTAGGCAGATTGCCTTTTGTGATAGAGGGCTAAATATAGACTGGTGTCTCCTTACACTTGCGAAAGGGTAGATTGCCACCAGAGAAACTTATACTTATTTATTTCCAAGTAATATGCAATATAAATGTATATTCGAGACCTACTGCAATGATTTGTATGACAGTCATGACTATGTATAATCCAATATACGCGCGTAGGCGAGACATAAGAAAGCTGGTTGAGCAATTTTCGACACCCACACAGTTATTATTCATTTGTATTTACAATATTATACAATACAAATGTATTTGTGAAGAGTATTTTATCCATTATTGTATTTATACCAATTTTGTTCCCAGACAGAGCTGCTGTAGCTGGAGCATCAAGGAGCGGCAAGGGTTACCGTTTGACCATGTGAAAATGAGTGGAGTCACACTGAGAGGGGCAATTTTGCTGAGTGTTTGGGCAATTTTTGACAGAATAAAGTTATATAATTACTAATTCTTGACAGAGACAAACTTTTATAAACCTTGGCATGATATAATTGATAATCCCATTAATTTACAAACGTAAATTGGTGGGATAATTTTTTTTGTGTTGTATATTGTCATTTCGATTGTAGACACAAAGTTTTGAGTGATATTTGGTATGAGCTCCTGTGGCATGGTTGGTAAGGTCGCGGACTGGAAAACTCAAAGTGTGGTAGTGTAGTGGGATCGAATCCAGGAGGGGGTTATGGGGAAGGTTTTATACTGTGTAGAACATTTTTGATAATTTTTTTTTTTTACAAGATCATGCCATTGTATTCAAACAATATGAAATATTCATAGAATATATCATATTGTAAGAATACAATGACATGACCTTGTTTTTTTTTTTTATTATCTTAGTTGGTTTGACAGGATTTATTGAAACATATTTATTTTTGTACAATTCATTTGAGGTAAGAAAATAATTATATACACATTACTTAGGCTAATAACAAACATATATATTGATATACTAAAAAAAGAAACTTATAAACTAAATAATGAAACATACAATTATATAATGTAGCTATATCACAGGGACATCTTTGGAACTTATACATTATATAATATATATGTTACATTATGAGGTAGCGTGATCAATTAGATCAGGTCAGGTAAGGTAGGGCGCGAGTCCAAGGCAGAGCAGGGCAGGGGGTGAGTCCAGGGCAGGGCATGGGGCGAGTCCAGGGCAGGGCAGGACAGGGGGCGACACTCAATAATTCTTGAAGGTGTGGTAGTCCCTGAAGCAGTCACCCAGGCAGAGTGGAACTTTGCACTCGGCGCACATTGAGGTGACTCTTTTGGTGACATGGGGTTTCCTGACACTGGAGCTGCAGACGGTGCACTGCGCCTGCCTGCGACGAGTGCCAAGCATCTCGGTGTTGATTGGGTAGTGTCTTTCGACACCCACCTGGATGCGGTCAGGAACGTGATCCCCACGCCATGCCGTACGTCTGTGAGTGGTGGTGCCATACTTCTCCAGGAGTTGGTATGAGACGTTGTACACGAACTCCCGGAATTTCAGCTTCTGGTTTGGGGACATATCCTTCTTCACCAACCACAAGTTGTAGGCGTTGAGCATCGTGATATCAACTAGGTGGAGGAAGAGCTTGTGATACCACTTCACAGTCTTCCTCAGACACTCAACGCCCGACAGCTGACAGTCAGACTTGTCCACCAGGCGCATGTTCTTAGTGTAGTCCACTACCATGTCGGGCTTGTAGATGGTCTTCCTGGTTCGGTAGTGGATTTTGCCAGAATCCATCTGGGCACCTGTGTGGACGGTGGAAAGTAGGTGGACGTCTCGCTTATCCTTCCACTTCAGGGCTATCACTTTCTCACACTTCTCGAGCTGCTTGAATTTCTGCCCCTTTCGTCGCCTTCTTCGCACATGCCTCTCGCGGTGTTCCTGGGCCAGGTCGTCTTCTGAAGGTGTGTCACTGGAGGAGGCATCTGTGAGAGGAATGACATTACCTGTGAACTTTGGCATAAACTTTCTTGTCTTTCTGACAGTCCCACATGACCCCGTTTGGTTGTCATGAAGAAACTGGCAGAGAGCAGGAGAAGTATACCAGTTGTCAGTGTAGATGATGTGGCCTTTGCCCAGGTAAGGTGCCAACATTTTCCTGATGATGGCACCTGACATGCCCATGGGGTCATTGGCAGCGGCTTTCGGTATGTCAATGTCAGTGCCTGTGTACACGATCATGTCAAGCACTATTCCAGTTTCGCAGTCACACAAACGAAGAGCTTGATTCCGAACCTATGCCTTTTCAAGGGGATATACTGCTTGAAAACAAGACGTCCTTTGAAGAGCACGAGCGACTCATCAATCACCAAATTGAGGAAGGGGTAAAAGTATTTCCTATACCTCTCCAACAA
This sequence comes from Paralithodes platypus, assembly GCA_032716605.1. Lineage (NCBI taxonomy): Eukaryota > Metazoa > Arthropoda > Malacostraca > Decapoda > Lithodidae > Paralithodes > Paralithodes platypus. Next base: position 27,008,272 of record CM064507.1, on the reverse strand, counting down.
CATGGTGAACACATCCCGAACTTTCCATATCCTGTCAATCATGTTAGGATTTTCGTTGTCTGCAAAGTGCATAAATCTTAGCAGCAACAAAAATCTGTCACGAGTCATGAACTTATTGAAAGTTGGGGTGGCGATGAGAGGGTCGTGCTTCCAATAGTGTTGCAACACATGCTTCTTGATCAGAGGCATGAGGAACAACAAGGCAAAGAACGTCATAAATTTTTCCACAGTCGTATCTACCCAGCCTCGTATTCTCGCTTTTGGAGAAAGGACGTCCAATCTGCCAAACACCCACCTGTAGTAGGCGTTTGTTTGGGCAACGATGTACGTCATTACCTCCATATCGAAAAAAGCGAGGAAGAAGTCGCTTTCGTTCGCTTGATCGTCACAGGGCCAGTCGTCAGTTGTTCCTGACGTCCCAGGATTGAACTGGGGCACGTCAGGTACAAAATTGACCCCGTCAGACCAATCGAACGAAGGCAGCCCAGGGATCAGAATGTCGTCTGCGTCTGCTTCATCGTCTGAAATATCGCTTCCATGGTCGCGATACAGCACTGCATCATCATCACCCTCCTCTTCACTTGACAGACGATGCCCTTCCTCATTCTCGTCACCGACGTCGGACTCACTCCCACTGTCCACTCCCAAATCCCCCCACCCTTGGTCCCGTGCTAGGGCTTCGTCGTCGAAACCCGGGCGGCCAATGCCCTGCGAATCACCATCAAACAGCAGGGCGGCATACTTTGATGGTTTCAGAGTTTTACGGGTCACTTTAGCACGTGCGGGAGTCTTATGGACAGGGACAGCAGAGGCGGTGGCAGGGGCGGCAGCAGGGGCGGCGGACGGGGCAGCAGTGGTGCATGGTCTTGTGGCCCTGGAGGCAGGCAAGATGATGGTGGTGCCTGTCGCCCTTCTCTCTGTTCCTTGGGCAGGGGCGGCAGGGGCGGCAGGGGCAGCAGGAGCAGCAGGGCCGGCAGGGACACCAGGGCCAGCAGGGCCAGCAGTCGCTTTCCCTCTCCCTTTCCCCTTCCCCTTCCCTTTTCCTTGGGCAGGGGCAGCAGGGGCAGCAGGGGCAGCCGGGCCAGGGGCGGCTGGTGGTGGTGGTGGTGGTAGGGTAACTGTGGCTGGCGTACGGGTTCTCTTCCCTACGCCCGTGCCTTTAATTTTTCCTGCCCCCGCAGGTTCTGCAGCCCTAGGGCGGCCTCCTGCGTCGCTGGTACCGGTGGCAGGGGTGGCAGGGGTGGCAGTGGTGGTGGTAGTGGTTGTTGCAGTGGCCTGGGTCGTGGTGGCAGTGTCCCGAAACACCAATGACCTCTGTACCTTTGTCGTGCTTGCACGTGTTTTTCGTGCTTTGGGTGCTGGTCTTTCGTCCTCAGAGCTGTAGGGCGTGTCGTACTGGTAGCTAGGGTCTTTAGCAGCCACCCTCTGCCTTCCACGGCGGCTAACACCACCAGAAGGAGGGCTGGTTGTGTCATCAGGGAGCGAGCGCGAGGGACGTGTGGGCTCCATGACTAGTGCTTGGTTACTGGCGCGGTGGTGCTTGCACGAGTGCGGGGCGAGCGTTTGGCGGGGTGGTGTCGAGAGTTGACATGTAGTACTATGCCCACACCAATTTTCAGCCGCCTGGCTATAAACGCGCGGTTTTGGTACGCGTTCAAAAGCTCTGCTCTTAAGAGTCTCCCCGCAGTTCGCCGGGGGAACTCTTAAGAGTCTAACCGCAGCTCCCGAGTTAAAGCAGTAACAAGAAATAGGGTGGTCAGCATGGAAGTCAAGACGTCCTTGCATGATAGTGTGGTAATCCAGACATTGACATAGATGAGTGGAGCATGGACGTTGTTGGAGAGACACAAACTAAGAGTGAGAAGGGTGGAAATTAATTACTTGAAAAATGCGTGTGGAGTTACTCGGAGGGATAGACTGACGAATATGGAAGTGAGCAGTGTGGTGTGAATGTAGATATGCTGGACAGTGTGAATACAAAGAAAGGCAAGCAGCAACATACCTAATGGTCCTTACTAGGCTGGTTGTAAACAAAATTATTGCCACAGCTATCAACTGAAGGGCATCAACTTCAAAAGGAGTGTGCTGTGATAAGAAAACAAAATAATATTACTAAGTACGATTCTGAAATGGCACATTACTCAGGCACAAACTCAGTCAGTCGGGGGTTCATAGCAAGATATAATTATGTCAAGGCCATATTTGAATGTCTGGACTGTATGACACTCTACGACACTTCTATCTATCTATTGCCTGACGCCATGATCCCCGAAGGGGTGGCCATGAAAGAAACGCCCCCATGCACCTCTGTCCCCAGTCAGTCGACACCCCTCCTCCCAACCAGACGCCTTCATTCATATACTTCCTCACTCCATCCTTCCACCTCTCCTTCGGTTTACCTCTCCCTCTCTGTCCTTCCACCTCGCTCTCGTACACCCTCTTAGTCATTCTCTCGCTTCCCATACGTTCCATATGGCCGAACCATCTCAAGTTGTTCCTTTTCACACTTTCCAGCACATCTACCTCCACACCACACCTCCTTCTTACTTCCTCATTCGTCTGTCTATCCCTCCATGTAATCCCGCACGCACTTCTCAAGTAACTCATTTCCACCGCTCTCACTCTTGGTCTGAGTCTCTTCCTGGACGTCCATGCTTCGCTTCCGTAAGTTAGTGTCGGGATTACCACACTGTCATGCAAGGAAGTCTTCACTTCCATACTGACCACTCTATTTCTTGTTACTGATTTCAACGTTCCTACAACCCTCTTCCCCTGTTGCACCCTCTCCTGCACTTCTTCATCCATAGTCCCATCTTTACTCAACACACTGCCCAGATACTTAACACCCTCAGACTGAAATAGTTAACTTACTGACGAGGAGGCGGACCGCCCGGTATTTACCCCAAACAGTCAAAATAACACTGAGGGACCGTTAGAAGTCGGAGGAACTTGGGGTTGCCACCAGTCGACAGATTCTGATTTAACTTACCTAACTTATTGAGGTCAAAATGACGCAGAAGCGTCATATAACTTATTGTAGAGCTATTTCAATAGGCTCATATAACGCGATCGCATCATATGAGAAGTTGGGCGGAACCGCCATATGACGCGATCGCGTCATATGAGTCTGAGGGGGTTAAAAGAGCTGACGATCTCCATAGCCTAACCGTTCAACTTCACCTCACACTCTGTGACTTCACCCCTTTCGAAGACCATAAGCATGCTCTTCCCCGCATTTACCTTCAAATACCGTTTTTTCGCACACTGTTCCAAACTCATTTACCAGACCATGCAACTCCCATTCACTATCGCTCATCAGAACTGTATCATCCGCAAACAGCAGTATAGGCAGCTTCCACTCATTTCCCTCCCATTTCAGCGATATCCACTGCTCTTCCTAGTATTTCTTTCATGACTCCATCTATATATACAGTAAAGAACCACGGGGACACCGAACACCCCTGTTTCAACCCAACACTCAGGTCAAAGAACTCGCTCTGCTCATTCTCCACACGTACTGCCGCCTTTGCACCCTCATATTTTTTTACATGCTCTTCACTGCTTTCAGCAACTTGCCATCTACTCCGTATATTCTAAGTACTTTCCACATGCCTTCTCTCTCCACTCTGTCATAGGCCTTCTCCAAGTCCATAAAGGCAACATACAGCTTTTGTTGCTTCTCCAGATATTTTTCCACAACACAATTCAGGGTAAAAATCTGATTTACACATCCTCTTCCCTTCCTAAAACCTCCCTGCTCGTCGCCTATCCATTTCTCCGTTCTCACTCTCACTCTCTCAATCACTACCCTACTGTACACCTTCCCTACTACGCTTAAAAGACATATTCCTCGGTGGTTACCACACACTCCTCTTTCCCCTTTGCCCTTATAAACAGGGACTATTATGCCAGTCTTCCAGTCATCGGGTGCGTTCCCCTTCTCCCATGCTAGTTTGCACATTCTCCATACCCATTCGATCACTATCTCACCACCATACCTCAACATTTCCCCACACACTCCATCTGCTCCTGGTGCTTTCCCCAACTTCACTCTTTTAATAGCTTCCCACACCTCTGACCTCCTGATCCCCACCTCCTCCTCCACTACTTCTCCTCTTCTCCCTCCCATACCATATCCAACTATGTTTCCTGGCTCTTAATTTCTTACATTTATCAACTCACTGAAGTACTCCCTCCATTTTTCGACTCTCTCTTGCTTCTCGGCTAGCATTCTCCCATTCTTATCTTTCACACCCTTACTGTTTCCCTTGCTACCTTCCCTAACTTTCTTGACTTCTTTCCAGAACAGTTTCTTACACTCCCTCCATTTTACACTCAGATTCCTTCCATATTCCTCATTTACTCTTCTCTTACTTTCCTTCGCTACTCTCTTCACCACTCTCTTTCACCCCACATACCTCGCTCGTTTCTGCCTCTCCAAATCTTCATTCCCTCTACTACCCAACCACTCTCTATACGCTTTCTTCTTGTCTTCCACAGCTATTTTTACCTCTTCTGTCCACCATGCTGTACCTTTCACTCCCCTCCCTCTTCTCCTCACTCCACACACCTCGTCACATGCTGCACAGATCTCTTCCTTTAACACCTTGCTCATCTCCTCCACTTCCTCCATATCTTCCAGGTCGAACCAACCTAGTCATCTTTCAACTTCTCTCCTGTACTCTTCCCTGATTTCCTCCTCCTGTAGCCTCTCCACCCTCCTCACCATTCCACCTTCCTTTCGCCTCCCTCCAGCTCTCCTCACCCACTTCTTTTGTATCCTAACCTTAGCTACTACTACATATTGATCAGACAGATCCCCTCCAATACCCCTATACACCCTAGCATCCATCACTGATTTCTTCATTCTTTCATCCACACATAAATAATCAATCAGTGACTTTCGTTCCACCACTGTCATATCCTTCATCGTTCACACCACTTTCCATGTGTACCTGTGTATCATTCTGTGTCGGAAGGAGGCGTTGGCTATCCACATCCTCCTCCCAACATATACATCCACAAGTGCACTACCATTCCCATTCACCTCTGACGGTACCCCCCACCCTCCCACCACTCCATCAATTTTCCTATCACCCACCTTACCATTCATATCCCCATTCAGAAATATTCTTTCGTTCTTGTCAAAATTATCCAGGCACGCCTCCACATTCACCCAGAACTCCTCTTTCCCTCTTACAAGTTTGTCCTCTGTCGGAGCATACACACACACACAATCACCCACGTTTGTATTCCTACTTTCATTCTCACCCACACAATCCTTGAGCCCACAGACCCATATTTTCTTACACACTCCTTCCATTTGTTACTTACAAACAAACACGCACCTTCTCTCGCTGCTCCCTCACTCACTCCAGCACACACACACATTTCACACTCCCACATCTGTACCCTTCCATTTGGTGTCCGTCATTCCACATACATGTCCAGCCTGGCATTCACTAACACTTCCAGTGCCTCTCTCTCTTTTGTGCCATCATGCATACCACTCACATTCCATGTACGACAATTTTAGGCAATTTATTCCATAAGTTGACAACTCTGTTGAAAAAAGAAGTGCTTCGCTTCATGTGAATTAAACGCCTTTCCGACAATTTTGTAACCATTATTTCTTGTGTAAATTGAGTTATCTAGTGTAAAGTACTTACTTCCATCCATGTTGTCATGGCTTTAAATATTTTTAAAAATGTGGATTAGTTCCCCTCTTATTCTGCGGTCTGTCAAGGTAAATACAGTAGGTTTAACTCTTTTAGTCGTTCCTCGTACGGTTTATATCTTAGTCGGGGGATAATTTTTGTTACTCTCCGTTGTACTCTCTCTAGTTTTACAATATCCTTTATATATTATGTTGACCAAAACTGGACAAAATATTTCAAATGCGGACGACCAATTAATTATATAAAGAGCGCACAACGTTTTGGGATTTTTATTAAAAATATCTCTCAACTGAGTCAATATTTTGTATTTGGTTTTTGAACAACTACAGTCACTTGTTGGGCAGGTTTTAAATCGTTTGTTATAGACACTCCAAGGTCCTTTTCTTAATGTATTTGCCTTAGTTGAATTCCGTTAATTGAATAGTTTGCGCTTTCATTTTTACTGACGATGTGGAGCACTTTCTATTTATATATAGTTAAATTCATCTGCCATGTCTGAACCCAGTTTGATAGCTTGTCTGGTATAGATATCCATGAATCTCTTGTATGTGCGGTGGCAAGTTTACTTAGTTTGCAATGTTTGTGCCATCAGCATATTTGGAGATTCTGCATGATAGCCATTCATCAATATAATTAATATAAGTAATAAAAAGAATTGGACCGAGAACTGAGCCTAGTGGTACACAGCTTGTAACATTTATCAAATTTGAGGCTTTGGCGTTAATTACTACTCGTTGGTTTTGCTCGCTTAGCCAATCATCAAACCAATGAAGAAAAAACCTGTGAATACTGTGAGCTTTAAGTTTTACTATCAATCTGTTGTGAGGCACTTTATCGATTTTTTGTTTTAAATTAAGTTAGGCGTTGTCAAATGTTTTATCTTAGTCCTATACATTTATGATTTCATGGAAAAAGGCAAGGAGGTTTGTCAGACATGAGCGCTTACTTCGGAAAACATGTTGTGAGTCCTTTATAAGGTTGTTCATATGTATTATGGGTTTCAGAGGCCGTGTGGCATCATTTTTCGGGAGTAACTTATTTACAAATAGTTGGATCAGTATGATATTTTGACACAGCTTTTTTCACACCGTTCCCTAATTTTTGTCAATATAGTGCATTACCAAAAGTGTAGAAATAAGCCACTTGTCCATGTGTCATGAGGTTAAAGTCGACTAAGAAATGGACAAGGCTACCGTGGCTTACCTGTGAGAACCACCAAACCATTATTGCTCCTCCATCAAACACGGTAGTCATCAGCCACCACCCAACCCAATTATCGCCTTTAAATTCAAGTTATCTGTCAATATCAAGTATAAATATACAAAAATACATACTGTTTGTATATTTATACTTGATATTGACAGATAACTTGAATTTAAAGGCGATAATAGGGTTGAGTGGTGGCTGATAACTACCGTGTTTGATGGAGGAGCAATAATGGTTTGGTGGTTCTCACAAGTAAGCCACGGTAGCCTTGTCCGTTTCTTAGTCATTAATGTGCGACTTTAACCTCATGGCACAGGAACAAGTGGCTTATTTCTACACTTTTGGTAATGCACTATATCGACAAAAATTAGGGGACGGTGTGAAAAAAGCTGTGTCAAGATATCATACTGATCCAACTGTTTGTTGATAAGTTATTCCGGAAAAGCGATGCCACACGGCCTCTGAAACCCATATTAAATGGCATACAATATAATTTCGAACTGTTGTGTTGAGCAGCTTTCATAAAATTGAGGTGAGGCTTATTGGGCGATAGTTGCCAGGCAGGGCTTTATTTCCTTTTTTAAATAAGGATGTTATGTTAACTAACAAAAGGAACAGCTTCAGTTGGTCAGGCCATGTGGAACGTATGGGAAGCGAGAGAATGACTAAGAGAGAGTACTAGAGTGAAGTGGAAGGACAGAGAGAAAGAGGTAGACCAAGAGAGAGGTGGAAGGGGGGATTTAAGAAGTATAAGCGGTGTTGAATGGGAGAAGGTGCATAGACTTACTCGGGATAGAGGTGCATGGGTGCGATTCATTCATGGCCACCCCTTCGGGGATAATGTAGTTTGGTAGTAGATAAATATGAATAATACCAAAATCAGTAATTTCCTAAGAAAAATTATCCATGCGTAACGTAAATATTCAATCTACATTGATTTTCAGCAACAACAATAACGTTTAGTACAATCTATTATATCTCAATAGAAAGAGGAAAGGTTGATCTACAATATCAACATAGCAAAACCCACAACAATAATAAATAAATATCCATAAAAGTGATGCGGATTGAAAAATGAATTTGCACCGTTGTAAGTAAAAACTTAATGGACAAATATAAAACTACTGTGTTTCTGCATTGTATAACTACCAAATACTCATGACTAACAGCATATTTCACTTCCAAATGGTCGTAATAGCTGACTAAAGTGAGGACATTGCAGTTTATCGGAAGATGAAAATACACAGACCATAGTGTTTTATGGTGTTGTGGTGACTACAATCAAAATACACAGACCATAGTGTGTTATGGTGTTGTGGTGACTACAATCAACATAAGTATAGAATAATTGTTGGGGTAATCACGTGGTAGTGGGAGAAGGAAAATAAAATACCTCGAAAACGGAAAGGGAAGACAACAAGAGAGAAAGATCCCCAGGAGAAAGAAGAACAAGAGAACCAAGAGAGGTCACCAGAGAACCAGAAGAGGGTGAAAACAATAACAGCAAGTAGATGAATCGCGGGGTTATATCCAGGGTCACGCCGGACAAGGAGCGAAAGGTCTCGCCGGACAGGCAACGCCCCATCACGCCAGGCAAGACGATCCCTTCCAATACCACCACGAAGAGGAGAATACTGTTCAGCCAACATTTCTAACCTACCTGTCACTCTTCTCTTGTCTACATATGTTCCTTTTTCTCTACTTATTATGATGTACCTGTCAAGACAACACCTGTGTTCTATTATATATACAGGCCAATTAAATAAAAACTTGTCTTCACCACAGAAGAAATCAATTATCCATATATTCCTATGTTTTCCTTTTCTCCCCGCATTACAATATAACTATGGGAGAATAGAGAAGTAGATATTAAATAAAAACTTATCTTCACCACTGAAGAAATCATTTACCAGATGAAACCATTATAATGATGTTTGAAATCCTATTTTATGCAATAAGATATAAACATATACCTCAATAGACCTTGGGACATTGTTTCCCTACACATATATACACATGCCTTGTTTTGACATTCTTCAACTAGTTCTGCTAGTTATACAACTCACACATACTTCCTTCTTAACCAAAAATATCCTGTACCAAATTATCTCCACGTCCAAACGACACTGGGGGTCTCCCGCGCACGCGCCCCGAGAGGACGCCTCATACGTTTAAATGCCCCGTGGGTACACCCAGGCCTACCGACACGAGTTAGGAGGATTGTATACGTACACACCCTTTAACCAACGAATTGCCAAGGGAGATTTATAAATTATTATCCATATAATTACTACTAACAAAGATCCGTAGTGAGATTCCCAAGCCACCACGTCGGGAAAGAATAAGAAGGATAAATGCTGTCTCATGCGCATTGTAGCCTTCACCTGTCAGGTGCGCACGACACTCCTTCGGTGCACACGACACCTAAAATCCTCCCCGAAAGTACAGATTTCATATTTCGTTTACTTTACACACTATTATTGTTTTCCAGAGTTCTATTGAGTTTATATAGATAAGCTATGATATTGTAATTAACCCTTGATAAAGAACCTTGCTCTGGGAGCTGTAATTGAGTTTAATCATCACCCCATCACTGAGTAAAGTTATTATATTGAAGGAGACCTTGACCAACAGAATAAGAATGGTTCAAGGACCTCATTAAGGATACCTCCTCATGCCCTTGCCATCCTAGAGGTGAAGGAGGAGTAGGCTACACTCAGTAATCCCCAATACCAGTTCAGAATTTCTGGGGGAAAGTTAAGAAATGTTAAGGCTTCAAAAGTACTGGCATACCACCTTCTGAAGTCTTAGGATTACCCTCCATTCAGTCGGACGAACGGCATACCGAAAGTTCAATATACTGTCTGTGAGTAAAAAAAACTAATCTTAGGGATCTTTGTTAGACGAGGCATGCCCAGCTAACATCGAGACCCTTGATAGGCGGTGTCTAGCTAGTCTAGTAGAAAAGCGTACGACTTGCCAGAAACTTTCCTAATAGTCTACAAGTTACCGAAACTGTGGCCTGTCCCAGGAACTCTGTTCTCACTCGGCATACCAGTGAGATACATAGTTACTGTGATAGGAAAAACTTTCCTAAGTGTCAGGAAGAAGGACAACGGCATACCGCTCCTTTTTAATTCTGAATTAGGATGAAGGACCATGGCATACCGCTCCTTCTTTTTAATTCTTAAGTTGGGAAGAAGGACAACGGGATACCACTCCTTCTTTTCAATTTTGAAAAGGAAAGCACACACCAGCACCATCTCTAAAAGAAGTTGAGGTATACGGCATACCGTCCTCAATATTCTCTAGAGTGAGAAGGAACAAGTGTCCTGATAGAGGAACTTTGTTATTGCTCGGCATGCCAGCGTAACACTGTCTCTATTGTCAGGCCTCACTTTTCTTTGTAAAAGTGGAGAGACTCCGGCATACCGACATCTCTGTTTTTACTGAGTAAAAGTGGACACTTGTACGAAAGTGTCCTTGTATAGGAACTTTGTTATCGCTCGGCAAGCCAGCGTAATATTGGCTCCGCTGCGAGGTTACACTATCTTTAGTAAAGAGTTGAGAGACTCCGGCATACCGACCTCTCTATTCTTTACTATTGAAAGTGGACACTGCCACTCTGCACAGGTAGTCTCAAGCCTCTGAGACCGCTGTGTTAGAGACGGGGCTTGGCGAGATACCCTTTGGGGCACTCTGCAGATACAAGTCCTTGGTGCACTGAGTCTGTGGCATGCCATTAGACTGTGTAACTTAAAGGTTTAAACACCGCCCCGGGTCCTCCGAACCTCTCATAATGATCAGGATAGTCAGTAAGGACACGTTGACCAAACTTACTGCGTTAGTCCGATATCGTCCAATAAAGTACGATATTTAAGAACCTAGCCTGAGAGTATCTTAACAGGACTTCATCAACGGTTGATATACTGATCAGGACAGTTGAGTAGTTTCTCCCAACCTCTGAAATACTAGCGTTAGTCTGGTATGGTGCCCAACTGTAATCGCCAGACGGTTACTATATGTTACGGAGCCATACTTAAGATCTCAAGCCCAATTGACCCATCTATAACTACTTCACACAGCCGGCCCACCTAGACGGCCCACGGGGAAGCAGAAGAAGAGAGCCAACCACCTCCTGAAGTACCACCTGGAGAAATAGCCAGAGAAGTTCCCAAGACGAGACATCGAGAGAAGGAGATAAAAGTGACCAAGGAGTAATTTGCCAAGTGAGTGAGAAATAAACAGTCCCGTGAAAGTGTCCTAAAAGTGCGTAAATTCCCCCAAGTACTAATAATCGGAGTTAAGAAAAAATAATTGTTTTCCCACGTAGTGCATAAAATATTGAAGCCATTAAACCATCTAAAAGTGAATTCCGAATTATTGACATTTATATGACTGTTTTTGAGAGGTCAGCGACTCTGCCAAAATTTCGAAGATTTTAGGAAAATATTTCAGAGTCCGTCATCGACTCTGTCATTTTCTGTGAAGGACACCTGCATACCTACTTAAGACAGTTGACCTTGAACTTGACTCCTCACTGACACACTCGGGAGAAAGTGATAGTAACTACAAACACTCCTTAGAACAACTCCTCTCAAAATAAGCTCGCAGTTTAAGCTTTCTCAAGTATAGTGAAGTTGAGCATAATACCTGTTACCCATCTAGATCCGTGCCTGTGCTCGAAGCTAGCCATAAGTATAAGTGCTATTTACTGGTAGTGATCCATTACATACTTTCAGATTTTTTATTGCATATAGTAAATGAAAAATAAAGTTGTATTCATTAAACCATATTTTGCGATATAATTATCCTCTGTTGTCTTTTATTTTATATGTATTTATATGAACTTGGAAGTCCCAGTGGAGCAGAACTCACCTATATCAATTGTTAATCCTGCATAAAATCAGGCCATAACAGAAAAATATATAACAAGCTCATATTATCGCACATGCCAGCTGTGCTAGTGTGTGTGTCAAGGCATCGGCGTGATTCCATTTGATCCTTTCTAAGGCCTATGCCAACTGAATGTATGCCAATTGAGTATTAGCCTAAGCAAAATATCTACAACAGACATTGAATTATGAAAAATAACTTACGAAATGTAATATTAATTAACTTGACTCGGCATTAGCCGAGTATTGCACCTTAGATGCCAAATATAATTTCTGCTAACAAAGGAGTACAAAGGAAATTAGGCAACAACAGACCTTGCAATCCCCCGAGGTTACTTGCTCTCTTAGTTACTGTTATGTTAGTGCCCAACAGTTTCTCAGAGATAATATGATAAAGTGTGAATTCAATTAGGTTATTAACCCTTCTTTAGCGGCGCGCATCATATGTCGAGTGAAAGAAATTTGGACTATGTGGCGGCTCACAACATAAGTCGTGTGGCATTTTCAGCACGAAATGTTGCTGAGAGAGAGAGACAAGTGGTGGCAGGAGAGTAGCGAGCGTATGACTGCTCCAGACCACCGCGGTGGACCAACTGACATGAATCCCACCCTCCTCCACCCTCTCACACTCGCTACACAGTGAATTGTTTAGGGAAAGTACCGAATTACATGTTTTTTGCACTCGTGTTGCGCGATTGTTGCAAGAGAACTAGCGGTCATACAAGGATCGTTGGGGTGTCATTGGAAAGCCCTGTTTATGCCCTTTCAGTGATAGATACTTGTTTTACGCTCTGGGTCTTATTTAGGCATGAACATGATCACGTAAACAGCCCTATTTTGGGTAAAAACACCCCGCTGGTGGCTACATATTATTTACCGCCTAGGCCGCTCGTTAGGTGTTAAAATAACAATACAGTACTAAGGAAATAATTTATTCATTTACAAATACAGTCATCCGTGGGTTTCGGGCAAGGTGTTTGTCTAGGTGAACTCTAAAAAAATCAACGGTGTTGCAGTCTATAACATCTCGGGGAAACCCATTCCACAGATTGACAACTCGATTAGAGAAGAAGATTCATGTGACTTAAATGATATACCAATGATTTTGTAACCATTTCCCCTTGTGTAATTTGACTAGTCGATTGTAAAGTACGTACTGCTGTTCAAATTGTCGATGCCTTTGATGATCTTGAAAACTTGAATTAAATCACCTCTTAATATCACTGGGTTAGGTGAAAAATATTCAATTCCTCCATTACTTATATTCCGTGTAGGCTATATTTCTCCACCTTATAACAAATAGTAAAAACTTCCATGGCCAAAACACATCAACATTTACCCTATAATACACAGCCCGTAGCCTAGTAGGTAGAGCTCTCGTCTCACACACGAGGGGTCGGGGGTTCAATCCCCGGCCGGGCGGAGACAAATTGGGCTTGTCTCCTTTCATGTGTTAGCCTCAGTTCACCTAGCTGTAAATAGGTACCTGGAATAAGTGGACGACGTTGTGACGTCCCATCTGGGGTTGGCAATAATGGTACAAGGTGAGATGGGTATCATATGGTTCACCTAAGCTGATGGCTACCTAAGCCTTCGGGCGAGACGGTACCGTCTATAGTGAGAATGGTACCATACAGATCCACCCTAAGCCTTCGTTTCCGATGTCGCCAATTGGCTAAAAATACAGACTACACACACATCCACAGCCATTCCAACGATACATATAACACCTACACATATAGGAGGCGGGAAATAACGAGCATGCTCACTCCCGCAATACAACTAGAGTAAGTACATAACTTCACAATGCAACACCCAGAAACTAACAAAAGATAGGTAGTTTGTCTAATAATTATATAATATTGTATATTCACTCAAAATCACATAAATTATAGATTGCCATGGACGTCCTCATCACTGAAAACAATAGGTGAGCTTAATTTGCTGACAGGCCAATGTTGCATGCAATCATTATGACCAAGGTCCAAGTTCAGCAGTGAGCTCCGACTGGTACGAAAGCTAAACACATAATTATTGTTACACATCTCTGATCTGGGACGGCTCTCAGTTTGAATTGAAGATGAGAGGAATCGAGTTCTCAGCTACTATATTTGCCAACATTTTTAGATTTTGAGTGATAAGAATATGTAATTAACCCATACAAGCACTTGCTTCATCTTCATTGTGAATTAAACACAGTGCGATGTCATACTTAATTTCAACATATATATATAATATGTAAGGAGGATATGTTCAAGTTGATAGGATTACCAGAGGTGGAAGACTTATCATCCATATATGAACATTAATTGGTTTGTGCCATGGCTTGACACTATTTGTTTAGTCTAGGATGAATATTATGTTATATTGTATTTATATCGATCCAATAAAATGATAATTTATCTTCTTAATATATAGTTTAAAGATTACATTCATACTTTATAGTATCCATAATATTATACTGGTATTTATCAATATATATGTGAATGTATGGATGTGCCTTGGGTATTTATACAATATATTATTTTCGAAACTAGCTACGCATCGAGCCTAGCCAATGTCTGAATGTAAACACCCACAGCCCACACTTGCTGTCCAACATCCAAGCTGTCAACACTTACTGTATAGTGATCACCATATTTCCGCTACATCTTTGACCTACTTCAACTCTGTGGTACTCTACAAAACAGATAAGCTTTAATTATAATCACTGGGGCCCATTGAGTGCTTGTTTTAAGTCTTTCTTCATAATTTATCATATTAAGGTAATTTGTTTCTTCTCATCTCTTACTATAGCTTTTTTCGTCAACCACGATATAAAATGGTCCTTCGAATATAAGAATATGATAGTTCCTTCCCTTTCATTCTTCCTCCTTTTGAAGTTTATTCCGATTTTCCTTTTCCTGCATTTTGTTTGATTTTCCCTTTACCCTATTCACTTTCCTATCCTAATTTGCCCCATTTTTTTATGTTCGGCGATTGTTAGGCTACTATCCCAAATTATTTGCAAAAGCCGTTTCTTGGCTGTGTGTGTTTCTCGTGGCCGGGTGTGTTGCCGTACTAGGTATTGCTTGTGCATAATATACATTGATCACCCAAGTAATTTCTACAACTTTAGGCATATATTTACAGTTGCAGAGGCTATGGGGTTCCACATGCCCGAGAAGCCGAAAAGGAGGAGTATACTTGAGGATACAGTCACGGGTTATACTGCCAGTTTGGGATTAAATTATGCCATGTTAGGACAACATCTTTAGGCCTAATATGCAAGTAGGTAGTTAGTGGTGATTGTTGACTTGACTTTCAGTGCGCTTGGCCTAGCCTATAGCCTAGAATGATTTCAACATGCCTGCCACCATTTCTGAACTGAAGAAAATAAGGGATAGTGAGGGGTTGTTTAAATAGGATAACCAAAGATTTAGATGCCTTCATTGATCGGGCAGATGCATTCTGAGGTAAAGGGAAAAATGTATTTGATTCACAAGCACCTCAATGAACTGAAATCAGGTAATGACCATTTGTACAAAGTGTATGAAAAGACAGAAGACGTTGGGACAATAGCAGGTGACTATGATGAATATACTGAAGCAATGGAATCGATCGCAGCTAAACTTAAGGCATTAGTTAAGAAATCCTCTAGTCTCACCAACAGTAGTGCCACGTCAAAGTTAGCAGGGGTAATGGTACCTACACTCCATTTACCCAAATTTAATGGCGACCCAGCAATGTGGACAGGATTCTGGAACCTTATCTGCTGTACCGTGAACGACAACGGGGGGGGGGGGTGTTGTCGGTATCCAGCGCTATACTTATTTGCGTGGGCAGCTGGAAGGGGAGGCACATAAGTTGTTGGGGAGATTTAGTTTGATAGCCAGTAGCTATGCCACTGCATTAGCCCTACTTGAGAAGACATATGGATAAAGACAAAATTATATCCACACACATCACAAACTTGTTTGAATTGTCTGCCTCAGTTTATAAGGTAGGAGCGCTTAAAACATTCTATGCCACTTCTGAGAGTACCATCCGATCCATCAATAACCTAGATGTCAGTGTCTACGAAATGTGTACGGTCATGTTAACCTCTTAACTGCGCAGCTATGGTATTTGAAAGTGCCCGCCATGCTAAAGTATTTTGATTAATTCCTCACTAAATTTGTTAATTTACCATATATATAATTAATACTTCTCCATATGCGCCTATTTAATTTTAATATGAACATATGAACATGGGAAAGCAATAAAACAAGTGGTAACAGCAATTGGCTGGTAAAAATCGTATATTTTAGCCCCGCGGTCGTAATCTGTCCTTGAGCGGTGAGAGACAAACATCCTCCCTCTCTCTTGTCTCGGACGGTATTGAGAGACAAGGGGATGTCTCAGACTGGCTTGGAGGGTCGGAGATACAATCCTCCACCACCCCTCTCTCTCCCACCTGTTCTCGCATGAAAATACTCAATAAATGTCGGGAATAATAGAGAAAATACCTGATAATTGAGGAAGGGTGAAAAAGGGTTGGGGAGGAGGGGAAATGGGGGTTGGGACACATGTGTAGGAGTGGTAGCAAGTAATGGAGGGAAATTATCTCACCTAAACACAAATTGCTTTGTTTTGAGTGCCACTGGGGTGCTTTAAAAGTTTTTTTTTAGGCCTTGGGTCTTAAGAGTTTTGCCGCATTCGCTCAGTAGAACCTCTTAAGAGTGTTCCTGCAGCTACCGGGTTAATGAAGAAGTCACCATCACCACTTTGCGAGAATGTAAACTTTGCCATTAAATCTACCCCACTTGATTTGCAATCCTTTATAGATCATTACCAAGCAGAGGTGTTGAGTATGGAATGAGTTGACCCAGTACAATTAAATGCCACAGCTGCTAGATTTGCCACCGTCAATATATATACTAGTACAGTAAAAAAGCAGGTGGAGCCCCATAAATGTGATTGCTATTTGTGTAGTAGTCCCAAGAATGCGTATTACAAGAGAAGTAGAGCTAAACTTCTGAAGTTGTGTCAAGGATGGCTCTCAGGGGATCATGGGGGTGGCACATGGGGGTTGCACTAATTCAAAACTTAAGTCCCTGCAGAGTATGTAATGGCAGGCACTTCCGCGCCTTATGTCCCAAGCTAGAGAGCTCTGTTGAATTAATTTATATTACTTTACAACAAAGATCGGTAACATGTTCCTTATGATGTTGACACTTAGTCTGGTAGAATGATTCACAAGTGAGTTTATTTGCTGGTAAACAAACTTTGTTTTCTTTGTTCCACCATTTTGGTTTTATTATTTCGATTTGAACTTTGGCTTTGAACTGGTATGCAAGCTTCTACAGCATAATTATATATTTTGTGAATGCATCCCAAATTGTTTCTATATCTGTTAAGTGGTTTATGAAATTCCAATTGGTAACACTGAGGATATTTTCAGCTTGTGAAAGTTAGCCTTTCTTATATTAGGTACTTTCTCCTAGTTTTTGTTTGGTTTGACGTTATTGACATTAATGTTGGAGGTTATTGAGCGTTGATCACTTTAACTAAATTTATCGCCTACCATGATTGGTTTTCTACATCATCTTTCGTTGCGAGGATGGGATTAAGAATATTGGAGCCACGCGTGGGGGAGTAGACAATCTGATGCAGTGAACTTTCCAGTAAATTTGTATAGAGACCTTGTCTTGTGTGTGAGGTTATGGGATCGTCCTATTATACCATTGGCAAATTGAAGGCACCAAGAAGTATTGTGTTTTTACTATTACTTAGCTCTGCTATTTGGTTGTATATTTCATAGTCAATAGTTGATGGTTTTTTGCTGGGGGTAAGTAAATTAGTTCCAAGGTTACTTTGTTGTGTGATATAATTTGTAATGGAATATATATTGCATCAATATGATTTACTGTCTGATTGGATGCAAGTACAGGATGAAAACTAATAGTAACACCACTTCCCTTTCTGTTTTTTCTACTACACACAAATATAATATAACCTGTCAGTGAATATTCTGCCAAATAATCTATATTCTAATTTTGAGGCAGAATTCTGTTATTCCTATAATATAGTGATTTTCAGTATATGCAATTTATTCCAAGTATGAGAATTTGCTTTGGATACTTTGGGCTGTTGTAAAGAATACTTCAATTGGATTATGATCTCTGTGAGGAAAGCATTGATGAAGTGGGTCATTTACTTTCTCCCAAGGTGACCCTCTTGATTGTTCACAACCGACTTCGATTTTTGGGCGAAAATTTTGGACGGCATAATTAACCTGACAACTGCAACAAGCCACACTTAAGTCTTTGCTAGAAGACTGCGACAAGCCACACTTGAGGCATGCTATTTAACATTATACACATACTGTAGATAAGCCAATGGCGGAAAATTAATTGACAAATACTATTCCGGTGCTATGCCTCCCTCTCCACCCTCCTCTCTCCCACTTATGCCTAGCATCATAATTTCTTCCAAGGATATACTTTCCAGCCTCTCTGGGCTTAACACCTTACGAGCGGGTGGTGGAGTATATTTCACTGTGCCGCTCAGCGTTTTTTTTTTTACCATAAATGGGGTTGTTTCCGTGCTCTTTTTCATACATAAACAACACCCAGAGCGTAATACAAGTATGTATCCGTGAAAGGGCGTAAATTGAGCTTTCCAATGACACCCAACCATCCTTCTACGATCACTGGTTGTCTTGCAACGATCGTGCAACCGAAGGGCAAAATCGCTAAAATACGGTAATTTCTTTATATAATTACGTATGTAGCGAGGGAGTGAGGGTGGATGTAAGTGGAGTACATCTCAGTTGGTTCACGGCGGCTGTGGTGAGCGGTCATGAGGTAACCCATGCTCCTTCTGTCACTCATCTCTCTCTCCGAGCCAATATTGCGCTAAAATTGCACTCGGACTTAAGTCGGGCCCCGCCACATAGTCCAAATTTTTCGATACGGACTTAAGTCGGGCCCCGATAGACAAGGGTTAATACTAAGAAGGCGTACGGATCGGACGGTGTTTCTCCTGTTGTACTAAATAACTGCTTCCGTGCTGACTCCCTGCCTAGGCAAACTCTTCCGTCTCTGTCTCTCCTCTAACGTCTTCCCCTCTTGCTGGAAGTTCGCTCTCATTCAACCTGTCCTAAAGAAGGGTGATCGCTCTCAACCCTCCAACTATCGTCCAATTGATCTCATTTCTTGCATCTCTAAAGTTTTTGAAACTATTCTTACCTCAAATTTTTTTAACCATTTATCTTCCCATAACCTAATATCAGACCGCCAGTATGGCTTCTTTAAGGGCCACTCTACTGGTGATCTTCTTTCTTATCTTACTAATTCTTGGTTATTCTCCATTCGGGACTTCGGTGAAACTTTTTCTGTTGCGCTAGACATATCAAAGGCCTTCGATAGGGTCTGGCACAAATCTCATCGTTCCAAACTACCCTCCTTCGGTTTCTATCTCTCCATCTGTGCTTTTCTCTCAAATTTCCTTTCTGGCCGTTCCATAGCTGCGGTTGTGAATGACGACCATTCACTTCGTCAACCTATCAACTCCGGTGTTCCTCAGGGTTCTGTTCCATTTCCAATTCTCTTCCTATTATTCATTAACCCCTACTGTACCAGAGGGTATTACTATAAATGTAACCTCCAGTACCAAGCATTGTGGCCTAAATGGCTTCAAAATCGAGAAAGCACATCTTCTCACCCCGAAAGCTGGAAGAGTACTGAGCCAGCTTGCCCGTGGGACCTTTGATACACTCTGAGAAGTGTTGCCAAGGTCTCAAAGCAGTGTTTACAAGTCATGGTGCCAGGCACCGCTCGGTACAAGGACCGATTATTACTGACGTATGTCGTACGGTGCTGGTACTGGCGAGTGACTTTTTTTTACTGTCGGCCATTATACGTCGCTGGAACAGTAGGTGTTAACGACCTTCTCAACTGCACCTCCAGCCCCATCCATTCATATGCTGACGACTCTATATTACACTATTCAACTAACCTTCCACAACAACACTCACAGCAGGAACTCTAAAACTCACATAAGGAGTCCATAAAGCACCTATCTTCTGATCTCTCTACTATCTCTAAATGGGGCAGAGAAAAACTGGTTACTTTCAATGCTTCCAAGAGTCAATTTCTCAATCTGTCTACCCGTCGCCCCCTACCAGAAAACTATGACCTACTCTTCAACAACATACAAATTAACCCTTCATCTTCTCTTAATATTCTTGGCGTTAAATTTTCTTCTGATCTCTCTTGGAAAGCGCATTTTACCACTCTTGCTAAAACAGCTTCCCAGAAGCTGGGTGTTCTCAACTGCCTCCAGGAGTTCTTTACCCCTGCGCAGCATCTTGCTCTGTACAGGGGCACAGTGCGTCCATATATTGAGTAGTGTTCACATGTGTGGAGAGGATCCTCTCACACAGCATTTCTAGACAAAGTAGAAATGATAGCCTTCCATCTCATTAACTCACGTCCACTCACCAATTCTCTGCAGTCTCTCTCTCTTTGCCGCAATGTTGCATCTCTTTTACTATTCTACCGATATTACAATAATCAGTGTTCTTCAGAGCTCTCTCAGTGTATACCACCCCCTCTTTGTAGAGCACGTAGCACTCGTCTCGCAACACAATCCCACCCCTACTCTCTGCAACTCTATAACCCAAGAGTGAAACATTATTCTCAATCTTTCTTCTATTCAACAGCTAAGCTCTGGAACTCTCTCTCAGATTCAATCTTTCCCTCTTCCTATGACTTAAATTACTTCAAATTCCGTGTGTCCAGGCATTTTGGCTCGAACGTCCCTTGATTTTGGCCCTGTCTCTCTTTCAACTCTGGGGAGGCACTTGCCACAGGGAGTTCTGCCTTTAGCCCCCCTCACTCACATAGAAAACAAAATATATATATTTCGAGGGGTGACAACCAGAATTGGTTATGTCCAATTTAGCCATTTTTGACCAACTGTTTCAGTTTAGGAATTTGTTTAGTCTCCAGTCTCATAGACATTTATATCATAAACATTTCCAGCAAACATTTCAAATATTGAATAAATTTTCGATATTTGATGAAGATTTTAAATCTTTAAGTACGATTATCTACAAACTGCATTTGTGGACATAACCACTTCTGGTTGTCACCCTTCGATATTTGTATCTCTCCATACCACCATCTACTCTCCTAACCCTCCCTCTATCTCCCTCCCTCCCTCTGCCTCGCCTCTCTCTCCCTCTAACCCACTTGACCCCATTCCTCCCTCCCACGATCCCTCCACTACTTCCCTCTCCCTCAAATATGTTCCCCCTACCTCCCTCTAATCGCCCCACCCCCATTCCTCCCTCTCCCTCAAATACATTCCCTCTCCTTCAATTCCCCCCTCCATTCCTGTAACACCCTCCCTCCTTCACACACTGTGCTTGAGAAAGACCACCAGTTAGCCTTGAGGCAGCAGTCAGAGCGGGAGTGCAATAATATTGTTTTATATAAATATAACATTTAAATTAATAATAGTACTTCTTTGCGGCCCTAAACTTGCCGCATATTGCATGCAACGCCTGCAACAAGCCATTATGTATTATATGGGTTAAGTAATCTGCCGAAACGAGTGGTTCCCACAGGATTTAGGTTGAGGCCATCTCTAGCAAAGAGATAAGGCTGTCTGTTATAGTGAACTCTTACATTCACAAATCCAATTCCTTTGCGAAGACAAAGTGATGGGGGACAACTGTTTAGGCTGAAGGCCCTGTTGTAAAAAGTAATATTCATCTTTCATTTTAGGGGCTACACCTGAAACAGAAATATTGTTGCTCTTTGTTTTACGTTGCTGGTTTAGCTTATATTTATATATATATATATTGATATATATATATATATACAGTATACACGCATGTATACCTGTACAGTATACTACTTATTTATTTGTAATAGTTTCAGCTTCTCATTATTTCAACGATAATTCTTATTTTATATAGTTTAAGTATAGAACAGGTACAATGGAAACAAGGCCATTATATATCTCTTTGTTACATAAACATTGGTGTTGATTGAGGAAAACGGAACTAAGCACAACACACACACTCTCTCTCTCTCTCTCTTCGTTCTTATTGTCCCTTTCAGCTAAATATATATCCGCGCACGTGTTTTACTCGCCTTGTTCTACTCTTACTCGACTCTCACTACTTTATGATATAACCTATTATTGCTATGCAAACGATGTATTATCTTACTTTATCTATTTTAATGTCAATAGGAAAATTGCTACACCATACGTAGGTTACATCTGCTGCAACACTCACACACACACACACACACACTTGCATACACACACACACCACACACACACACACACATACACATTAAATCCCGAGCCAGTCCACAAATCAGAAAGTCGTACAGGATTCTAGCCGGATTATCAGCCGCGTATATAATACCATAATTACCAGTTTAACTTCCATAATATGCCTAGTTTCTGTGAGTTGGGGCTTCTAAACTTTTGTTACAAAGTTTGTTGAGCTGGATAATAGTTTGTGTGGATGTAGTGTGACAGGCAGGAATGAGAGGTGAGGGGTGGAGGTCATTTTGTAAACTCAGAAAGAGGATATTAACATGAGTGGTGAGAACGGAGTAGATATTAAAATGAATGGAAAATAGTATCTAAGAAACAGAAAATTGGGTAAAATCCCCCCCCCCCATCTCTCTCTCTCTCTCTCTCTCTCTTTCTCTCTCTCTCTCTCTCTCTCTCTCTCTCTCTCTCTCTCTCTCTCTCTCTCTCTCTCTCTCTCTCACACACTCTCTCGCTCTCTCTCTCTGTATATGTACTGTATATACTGTATGTATATTTATTTATAATACACGAATTAATGGTTGTGTGTTTAAATAATATATATTATATATATATATATATATATATATATATATGTGCATAAGTTTTTATTAACCCCTGCTGTACCGGTGCCGTCCTCTTAACATTACTCTAGCTACTATTAAACGATTTTATAAATTGTATAAAGGGTTTCCATCAATAAACAGGCTCCGAACTATCTCACTCACCCTTTTTACTACCACTGATCCTTCTTAAACTGCACAAAAGCGTCAAAATATAGTTAGAATAACAAATTACACACGTATATAATTATATAATATAATATTTCTTGTGCATTTGTGAGTAACTAAATTATGGTTCATATACACTTTATCATATTGTATTATAGTGTAATCATAATTGTGAACAAAGTAATGGAGAGAGAGAGAGAGAAAAAAAAGAGAGAAAGATGGGTGATATACTAAGTGTGTGCCAACCTGTTCATAGTTCCTATTATTTTCATTGTTGTCTATTGTAATTATATTATATTATGTGTGTGTAGGTGTTAGTGGCATTGTGTTTCATTGCGTTTATATACTATTATGTATGCGTTGCTTTGTAATACTTATACACAATCAATTAATTTGTTCTTAATAATTGGGAACTGTCACGGTTAGGAGAGATACTGTATATTGACCCCCACCCTTTCTTTTGTATCTACCGGAAGATGTCTTGGAATACAGACGATAGCTTACAGTTCCGTGTTTCATTTTCCTAGCGAATATAAGTTATATATATAACATGAAGAGAAGCACCAGAGTTTGATAGAAGTACACGTTAATCTTGTCTATAATTATTGCTACGTTTCGTAAACACTTACTCCATTATCAGGCAAATCTTAAAATATCAGGTACATACACCTGTAAGAAAACACTAGTATCATAGTGAATTACAGTGATTTCGTAAAGCCTTAGAGAAATGACATAGTATGAATATGTGAACAAGAAGACTGATTTGGTAAACCTTAATACATCGATCACAGAATCACAAAGATAAACTAATGCCATAAGAATAATCACAAACATTTTAAGTTAATCACAACACTCCAAAACACAATACACTATGAAAACACGAGCAATAACTTGCAATAAGAATATGTTAAAAACACGGGAGGTCGGTATATTTATTATTCCTACCTAATGTAGGCTTTATCTTCACTGATACTAGAAATTCTATTTTGGTTAGATCCTCTCCGTGATAACACGACTGGAGGACTGAACACATTATCCTGGAGGAGGAGGTGATTGAAGGCCCAGGCATGTTAACGTATGGCGTTATGTGAGGGATTAAAATATAGTTTGTTTGTTGTTCCCTTGTGTTCAAGTGTGCTTGATTGTGTTTGTAATATGCTGATATATATTATTATTAATATTATTATTATTATTATTACTATGATTAATATTATTATACGATACGTACCTTGAGTTGACGTTTTATGCAACCTATATATATTACATTACAGCAATGACATTGATGTTTGTAGACTACAGAGGCCTGTAGTTCTTTAGGAATTATATATTTGAACTTAAAGAAAGTACCGACTGCTCGGTTAGGTCTGAAAATAACTCTGACTTTTATTCTGAGGGTAGAATTAATTTAGGAGTTTATTGATTTCGTTATTTAATGAGAAACTGTTTTTATCCTTGCATGAAAAGGGGAAGTACAATATAGCTCTCTTTTTTAGGGTGGAGGAGCTGTTGCAATTGTATACAGTCAGTAAATTTGGTATTAAAACCGTTGGCGAAAAAGGTGTTTCTCAGATATTTGAATTCAGAGTCAAGTCAAAGGTAATTTGAACACAATTGGAAGGCTCTCGTGACTAGTGCGGATATGAGATTTATCTTGTATGAATTTGGAATGAAAGATAAACATTTCGTAGTTAGGCCTGTGTATGTAAGCTTCCTATAGATGGATTTTGAGAAATTGTTGTTAGAGGGGTCAATTACTATGTCAAGAAAAGGTAGATGACCATTTGATTAAATTTCGGAGGTGAATTCAATAATATCATGCTTTGAATTAAGGTAGACTAGGAATTGTGGGATGTGATCTTTGTCTCTGAATGCAAGCAATGTGACATCTACATAGCGGCAATATAACAAAGGTTTGAAGGAATTTGGGCTCACTTAGTCATGTATATATATATATAATTATATATATATATATATATATATATATATATATATATATATATACTGTATATATATACATATATATGTACAGTATATATATATATATATATATATATATATATATATATATATATATATATATATATATAGTGTCACTTCCAACTGAACTATAGCTGCTTCAGTTGTAAGTGTTTGTATAATTTGCACATAGCCTAGTTTGGGAGGCCTGCCTTCTTTCTTTCTTGCTTTCTTTCCTTGTTCCCACGTGTGAGCTGTTGCCGTGTTTAGTGGCACCACGGTGGCCGAGCGCGCTTAGTACTCTGTATTGGGAGCGCTAGCTCTGGTGTCGGGGGTTCGATCCCACGCTCCGGCAGGGGAAGTTCTCTCAAAAACTTTCCCTGGCTGTGAAGGCAAGGTCTGGACGGACCGTCTCGGGGGACCCACAAAGTCTCCTGCCCACGTCCTACTCCCCCGGGGGTATGTAGGCGCTCTCATTACCAGCCAGGATCAGTCTGTTGATCCCTTAGGATAAGATATAAGTTAAGTCTGTGTATTTTCAGCCCCATTGGCTGCTGGCTTGAAATAAACCGATTATTATTATTATTTTTATTATTTTCATACCGTGCAACACTTTCATTTTGCTAAGAGTGTAATTACTTTACTTTGTTTGACCCTGTTGAGGTTGTATCAGTTTATTATAAGTTACACAGTGATGTCTTATGTTTAGTTGATTATTTCTGTGTTGTTAAATGCGAGCACAGGTCCCTGATGTGGTTGTGTGGTCTGGCGGTGCCTGAGACCTCTCCTTTCTTTCTTGGGGCTGGCCTGATATTGCTGCCTCACTCGAGAGACAGATCCCATACAGAGCACACGTGCGCTGCGGAGTCTGTCACAGGCTTGCTTCCTTGTTTACTTATTACCGCATATATTCTTTCATTCTTTCATTGTATAGTAGTGGGGCAGGTCTGGAGTAATTTTAAGCATTAACATTTTGTCCTAACCTTATTAGTTTACATTTAATAGTTTTCTGCATTTGGGTTGATAGGATTACTGCAGCATTTTGGCATTCTTAGATTTAAGTTTCACACCTTTCTTCCATTTTCTTTTCCTTTATTCTACTGCATTGTGAATTATCATTGTATGTTTATATTGTGTATTATTGAGGTTGATAATTATCTACAGTGGTTTGGGGACTGGCTTTTAACTGGCTTTTTAACACCTTAAGAGCGGCCTATGCGGTTTATTTATATGTACCGCCCAGCGGGGTGTTTTTAGCCAAAATAGGGCTGTTTACGTGATCATTTTCATGCCTAAATAAGACCCAGAACGTAAAACAAGTATCTATCCCTGAAAGGGCATAAACAGAGCTTTCGAATGACACCATAACGATCCTTTTATGATGGCTAGTTTTCTTGCAATAACCGTGCAACGCGAGTGCAAAAAGCATGTAATTAGCCACTTTCCCGATACAATTCCTTATATTGCGAGTGAGAGAGGGAGGAGGGAGCTGGGATTTGTGTCAGTATGTTCGCCGCGGTGGTCTGGAGCAGTCATACGCTCGCTACTCTCCTGCCACCACTTGTCTCTCTCTCTCAGCAACATTACGTGCTGAAATTGCCACTCGACCTATGTCGAGCGCCGCCACATAGTCCAGCTTTATTTAACTCGACTTATGTTGCTCGCCGCTAATTAAGGGTTAAAAGCCAGCACCAACCTACTGAGATATCAACCCTCGTGTATCATGTGCAGGTTTGGCATCTACTCTTGTTAGGCTACTGCATGAGAATCAATCCCATGGTTTTTGCTTCATATTATTCTTGGTTCCTGAGCGACTGGGCATGATATGGATTGTTCTGGGAGTCTAGCAGTATTTTAGTTTGGCACTTTTGCGCAGTTTAGAATAATCGTAGAAGTACTCTTGACATACTAATAGCACTATCAACCTGAGTCGGATAGGCCCCGACTCTGAGACAGTAGATATTTTGGTGTCTCCTTTTATTACTACTTTAATACAGCAAAGAGGAAGATAACCCCTTTTCCTAGAGAACCTGCGTGTCTTGGTGTTTGAGTCAGATAGTAAGAGCGTGTCTGTTGCAGGGTTAGTGTAGTACGGTGGGCACTGGGCAGTGTTGGGTGCATGACTACAGCATTGTTGTCTTTTTGCTACAGCGTTTCTTTTGGACAGTGCTGTGGGCTAGGCTATTGGAGCATCTGCTTTCTCCGAAGCTTCCCCTCGTAACACTGGCGACCTCAGACCAGGATAGTGTGATAGTTTAGAGTTCTTGGTGGTGTGAAGTTAATTATATTTAGATTGACCTTTTTGCTTGATTGTTTAGTAATTTCCTTGCAGTTAAAAGTCTACAGACTTAGTACTCTCATTTATTAACCCTGTCCACAATTATTGCTAAGATGTCGTTTGCTGATTACATTCCTGTTCATATCATGGGGAAGGAGGATGTTTGCCAGTTTATTAGAACCCAACCTAGTCAAGAAGAGGTTGCTAGTACGAGTTGTAATGAATTAAGACGCGTGTTGGGGGTGTATGGTTGGAGGCTCAGTGGTCTGTCTGAGGGAGAGTTAGTTCAAGAGGTGTGTAAGTTAGTTACTGACCTTCGCATTGTCCAAATGGATATACCTGTAAAATTTGGTGAAAATCCATTGAACGGTCTAGGAGTTTCCGGATGGACGACAACGAATGACCAAATGTAGTTATACAGTATTACTGCTTTCCTCTTTGAGAATTCCATGGCCTCGAAGGAATACCTTATAATACCATTCTTGTGGAGGAGGTGGAGCATGTTTTATATATTCGTGAATTCGAGTCTTCAGTCATGATAAGGATATGTCTTGAGTTGATCTAAGTAGCGCCTGTAGTAATCGTAAATCCTGGACACTGATGAAGAACCTCATAGGTTCTAAAATAATTGTCCTTACTTGTATCTAATAGAGGGGTTGTGCTGTTGCAACCCGAGCCTGCCCTCCAAAACACCTCTCTTCCTATCAATAAATTATACTACAAACACCTTACACACTACACTAGCTTTGCAAAAAAGAACATATTTATTATGATGACTAAAATATACCCAGCCTCGGAGTCGCCCTCATCGGTTTGTCCCCTGGTCTGGATTACTCAAAGTGCCCTGGATCTCTACCTTCTACTCTATCTATATATTTCTGTATCATTCGCGGCTTCTCCTCTAACTTCCTCTCTGTAGAACACCATCTCTCTTCTGCCAAATCGGACTTACTTTTCCTCACCGAATCTCAGTTGTCTAAGGCAACAGACAGCAAACCCTTCTCTATATCCTCCTACTATGTCTATCCTCAATTCAAAGCCAAAGGTGGATGTTGCATGTACGTACACATCAATCATACTTACTCTCATGTTCCCAACTTTGACTCTTCTGAATTCTCAACTCTCTGGCTTAACTGTCTTTATGCATTACTCTAATGCATAAATGCGTGGAATTTCGGTGTCAGTATCCTAGGTTCAAGTCCATGGAGTGCCACATGTATTCGTTGATTTCATTAATTGAGTTTAGACATAAAGTTGGTTGGTGAACAAAACATAAATTAAGCTATCTTGTCACTCATTAAATATATCTGTGCTGTTTATCTCTCTCCAAATTTTACTGATTCTCCAAAATTCTTTGACTGTCTTATTTCTAAAGTGGAACAAATTCTACCCAACTTTCCTTGTTCTGAAATCTCCATCTTAAGAGATTTCAGTGTTCACCACTACCAATGGCTCTCCTCTAATTTCACTGACCAACCTGGTGAACACCCCTACATCTTTTCTATCCTAAATGACCTAGAGCAGTTAGTTCAGCAACCCACCCATATCCCGGACCGCCCTGGAGATCAGTCCAACATCCTTCACAAATTTCTAACTTTTAATCCTTCTGCTTGTACTGTAAATCTTCTCTCTCCGTTGGGCTTTTCCGATCATAACCTTATCTCTGTCACCTGTCCTGTCACTCCAGTACGTCCTTCTGACCCTCCCAACGGCGACGCTTGTGGGACTTTGGTACTGCTGACTGGGAGGCTCTACGGCAGTACTTCTTTGATTTCCCAAGGAATGATTTTTGCTTCCGTGGCCGGGGACTCTCGGAGAGTGCTGAGCGTATTACTTAGGTAATCATTTAGGGCATGGCAGCATACAACCGATTCTCTCTCTCAGACAAACTCACAAAGATCTTGGTTTACTCAAGCTTATTCTACTGCTGTTCGCAATAAGGAGGAAGCATTTAAATGGGACCGTCGCCTTCAAATTCAAGAATCCCATACTTTATATATCTCTGCCCGGAATCAAGCCAAATCTAACCCTCGACTCACCAAAAACTCTTTCATCAATAACAAATGCTCTGAACTTTCCAACTCTAGGTCTTCCCAAGCATTTTGGCATCTAGCCAAAAACCTCTCCAACAATTTCACTTTCTCGTCTGTCCCTCCTCTTTTCCACTCTAATGGCACCACTGTCACTTCTTCCTCTTACAAAGCTTAACTCTTTGCTCAAACTTTCGCAAAAAACTCCACCTTGGATGATTCCGACGTTACTCCTCCCTCTCCACCCCCCTCTCACTTACTTATTCCCAATATCATAATCTCTTTTAAGGATGTACTCTCAGCCCTCTCGGGGCCTAATACTAAGAAGGCGTATGAACCGGATGGTGATCCTCCTGTTGTACTAAAAAACTTTTCTTCCGTGCTCACTCCATGCCTAAGCAAATTCTTTTGTCTCTGTCTTTCCTCTAACATCTTTCCTTCTTGCTGGAAGTTTGCTCTTATTCAACCTGTCCCAAAATAGGGTGACCGTTCTCAACCTTCCAACAATTGTCCAGTTGCTCTCATTTATTGCATCTCTAAAGTTTTTAAAACTTTTCTTAACTTACAATTTCTTAATCATTTATCATTTAGCATAATCTACTTTCAGTTCGTCAGTAAGGTTTCCCTAAGGGCCGCTCTATTGGTGATCTTCTTGCTTATCTTACTAATTTTTTGTCATCTTCCTTTCGGGACTTCGGTGATACATTTTCTATTACTCTAGACATATTGAAAGTCTTCGATAGAGTTTGGCACAAGTTTCTAAATTCCATATAACCCTCCTTCGGTTTCTATCCCTCTATCTGTGCCTTTGTCTCTAATTTCTTTTCAGACCGCTCCATATTTGTAGTTGTGGACGGCCATCATTCCTTTCCTCAACCTATCAACTCCGGTGTTCCTCAGGGTTCTGTCCTGTCTCCAATTCTCTCTCTAATATTTATTAATGAACTCCTCAACTGTACCTATAGTCATATCCAATCATATGCTGATGACTATACCTTACATTATTTAACTAATTTTGTTATCAACGGATCATGCAATCACTCCATTCTCACGTAAACGGGCAAAAGAGCGCCTATCTTCCGATCTATCAATTATTTCTGATTGGGCCTGAGAAAATGTTGTTACTTTCAACGCCTCCAAGACACAATTTCTCTCTCTATCTCTCCAGAGCAATCTTCAGCAAGACTAGCCATTTTTCTTCAACAATACACAAATCAACCCTTCATCTTCTCTCAATATTCTAGGTGTATCTATTTCATCCAACCTTTCTTGGAAAGATAATATAACCACTCTTTCTAAAACAGCTTACCAAAATTTAGGTGTGCTCAACCATCTCCGTGGGTTATTTACCCCCGCACAGCTTCTTTCTCTGTATCGGGGCACAGTGTTTCCCTGTATTGAGTTTATTGTTCGCATGTTTGTGGAAGCTCCACCCATACCACGCTTGTTGCAATGTTGTATCTATTTCACTCTTCTATCGCTATTACAACAATTAATGTTCTTCAGAGGTCTCTCAGTACATACCCCCTCCTTTACGGTGAGTGCGAGGCATCCACCTATCAACAAAGTCCCACTCCTATTCTGTGCAGGTCTTCAACCCCAGAATTGGCAAATTTTCTTAGTCTTTCTTCTACTCAACAAGTGGACTCTGGAACTATCTTCCTCAATCAGTCTTTCCTCCATCCTATGACTTAAACTGCTGTAAATGTTGTGTGTCCAGGCATTTTTATGCAAACGTCCCTTGAATATGGCTCTGTCACACTCCTTTGGCTCAGGGCGATACACTTGTACAGGCAACCTTCTGTCTCTTTCATACACATAGAACAAACAAAAAAGTGTCAGAGAGGAGGTGACTGCATTGGCAAGTGAGAGTTCACCCAAATTGTGGATTGCCAACACAAAACATTTACCTTTGCCTTGGCAGTCGAGCCACCCTGCCGCTCCTAGTATCTATGTTTGTAGATTCAAGGGGTCTAAGATATAGCCCTGATGTCAACACAGTCAGTTATTGTGGCAAGCCATTCCATCACGTTCATGTCACGGAAGTAGTCGGTTGGGTAATAGATGGCAATATGGTTGCAGAGATTAGAGGGTAGGAGGCATTAGTGGAGGTGTGGCGGAGTGGTATTGCCACTGGACTGGTAATCCAATGGACCTGGGTTCGAATCCCAATATGTCAATGGGAAGATATTATTGGGATGGAATTTGTGCTGTACCTAGAGTATCAGTGCATTACCACAGCAAACCGAAATGCCATATAAATACCCTCATTGTTCCCTGATTAAAATAGCATTGTATGAATATTTCAATATTCAAAAATATGCTACAGGTGGGCAATGCTAGTGAGTTAATTGCTCAATAGGTGGCGTTCTGAGAGTGAGGGTCCGAGCCTGGGGATGAGACTGTGAAGCACAGAGGCGGAGCAGCTTCAGAGATGGAGTTGCTTCGATCCGTGAAGCTTCGCATGTCTCACTCCCTAGACTGGAGCAAGACCTCACGGGCCTCACCGTGTTCAGCGGTAGAGTGTAAAGGCTATCAGCCTATGCCCGAGAGGGAGTAGTTGGAATACAGAAAAAAAAAAATCAGGAGGATATGAAAATGGTGTGATTTATGTACTTCTGATATGTCAGGTTACACTAGCCAAACTAACTGCTGTATGCAGATCTTGGTGCCTGCAATATCACCTGGTAGGACAACTTGGCGATATCTTGGAAAGCGGCTATGCTGCCAATGTTTGGTGACAGCGAAGTGCTTAGCATCTCCTTGAGTGAATCAAATTTCTTTATAATAAGTAACTGCAGGGCCACTGTGTTATTGGTTTCTGGCCCCAGATTGGCAGTCGGCCAACAATCTTCTCCAGCTCATTATTGTATTATAGAGAATGACTCTGGTGACCATAGCTAGGTACTACTTTATGTCTTGGGACATAATGAAGGCTGGAATGTAAAAAAAATAATTGTTTTAATTGTCATTAACATGGCACCTCTTTTACTTAAAATATTGTTTACAGCTTAAGGTGGACATACAAAAGTCAAAGGATTGAATTTATCTCAATACATTTTTAGTCCGATAAACACTTTATAAACTTCAATAAAATTATAATCTAATAACAACCAGAATAAAATGCATGAATGTGTCATAGCATGCTAAAAGGATTAAAAGGCATTCACTTACAAAGATTGACCTAAGAACTACGACACTCCTTCCGGAAGGTTTTACTGGGCGAATGCGACGCTCCTTCCAGATGATAGCACATAAACAAAAAATATATATAAACAAATAAAATGCCCAAGTGCCGGTGGAATGGAAGCAATATGTGATTAGCTGGTACGTCTCCTTACCACCACCTCCTATCCTCCCCTTATATGTGTCTTACCCCCCCCCCCACCTCTTCCTTCCCCTCTTTCTCCCTCCACTTTCCTCCTCCTCATTTATCCAATGTCTTCCCTCCCTCACTCCCTATAAATAAAGTAGAAGTGCCGCTTTACCCAAAATCAAAATGGCATACCCAACTCTGCGATGGGTTACCATCATGTATGTTCACTAATATTACCACCATTATAACTAATATTATCACCATCATCACTACTGCTATCATCACTACAACTGTCACCATCATGTCACCATCATCACTACTACTATACCCATTATCACTACTACTAGTACTATCACCATCATCACTACTACTGTTAACTTCATTACTACTAGTACTTTCATCATCATCATTACTAATGTCACCATCGTTACTACCATCATCATCACTACTGTCATCATTATCACTACAAGTATCACCATCATTATTGCTATCACCATCATCCCTGCTGTTACTACCATTGCTGCTACTGTCATCATCAGTATTATCACCATCATCACTTCTACTATCACCATCATCACTAATAATATCAATCAAGCATACTGGAGGATTGGCCCCGAAAACAACTTGTCACATTGACCAAGCAAATTTGCCTGCAAAATATGGTGACAATACATTAACCCATTCAGTACCAGTTCTGTCCTTTTCATTTTATACTGGATAATGATAGACAATTTGATTAAGTTTAATTAGCAGACATTCAACTAGCCTAATTAACCTTTTCCAACCACAGATCCTCTTAACCTATCTGCTGCATAGGTAGGGTATTGGCCACCCCTCCCTGTACGGAGGTATTTAGGCTATTTTCTTCACTCAAATCGTCATCGTACCATAAATATCATTAATACTTATCCATATGCGCCTATTTTACGTTGATTATAAAGGTAATAACCTGTTAGAGCAATAAAACAAGTGGAAACAGCGTTTGGATGGTCAAAATCGGCGATAGAGGCCGGGAGTTACGTATCATATGGCTGAGTCAGCCTGTCAGCCACCCAACCTTCACGCCGGCTGGAGCGAGACTGTCGATTGATACTCTCTCTCTCTCTCTTGCACTCGCTTGGTAACACATACAAGCACAGCTTGCTTATGAATTGCTATTGATAGCACGAAATATATCGACGAATTAGGGGAATAAGAGAGAGAATAGGTGAAAATTGAAGGGGGGGGGGGAAGGAATGTTGGAAAGAGGGGATGTGGAGAAGTGATATTTGGCATGGCCAAGGGGCAATTAAAAAAAAAAAAAAAAAATGATACTGGGCTGATTTAAAAAAAAAAAAATTTAGGCCTTGGATTATATAAGGAGTTCCGCAGCCCACCGGTAAACCTCTCATTAGTAGATCTGCACTTGCCGGGTTAAGCTCCACAAAATTGTCTAAATATAGCTAGAATATGATAAAAAAAAAGACGTTGCTAGTACATAAAGGGTTAAACAGTCTAGGAAAAGTTTGGGGAAAATGATTAACACTCTTATTTTGGTCTTTGACCTTTGACCTTAAGTATTATGAATATTTACATGGAATTGATTTATATTTGTTTAATGCAACTAACAGTCAGCTTATCAAATTTTTTGTATTTTTTATGATGAAAGTTGACTTTTGACTTTGACTTGTGACCTTGACCTTTATGTTGGATTATATTTGTTGCTTGCATTGATGTAACCCTGGAAAATCAAATAAGCGTGCCAAACTTACCAAATGATCATCAACTAGTTCCAGAGGTATTACAAGAATAGCTAACCTTGACCTTTAACCTTCATCTTGACTTTCATGATGTCTGAACATTTTACATTTTCATTTAAACCACAACTGGCTCAAAACATTTTGTGAAGTTTACATGAATATTAAAGAAATTAGCATATTGACTTTATGTTTTACCTTGACTTTTGACCTTGACCTATCAAATGGAATTATGTTTATTCTTCTATGACTTTGGCTTAGGCATTCCGAATACACATGATATGCCTAGTAAGAATCTTACATTAAATAGGAAATACTAGTAAAAATCTTATTTTGGCCTTTGACTTTGACCTTCTACCTTATGAATTCTTATCAAGGATTTAGTTAGCTTAACCCTTGTGTAGCGGGGGGTTTTGGGCTTATTTGGGCATATTCAGGCCCTCCTGAATGATAAATCAAGTATCTGCATGAAAAGAAATGTATTCAGCAAAAAACTAGGCACTAAAAGCTTCAAAATGAGACCAGAATGAGCTACGTAGCACTCGTGGTTCTCATACAGTAGTACCAGTTACATGGGAGTTTAGCGTATAGCGGCATATTTTTCCCACCTATGCTCACTACTGGCCTCTCGAGAACACAGGGAACATGAGTTAATGGGCGGCAGTAAGCCCTGGGAGTCGGCTGTCTTGCTCGCTGCGCTCCTGGCCATTTGCACTCTATTTTAACCTTTTAATAGCCTTAATAATGCTCCTACCTTGCTGAAAATAGGAGGCGGACTTAAGTCCGCCACCGATCTTTAAGGGTTAACACCAATGTTTGTATTATTTAGCATTATGAATATGGTGTAATTTGTATAAAAAACATATAGATTACAAATAGTGATCATATACAGTGACTTTGACCTTTGACCTTTGATTAAATTAAAATACATATGTTTGGATGGTCGTCGCATTGACCAACTGAAGTTGTCTGTACAATTTGGTGACAATACATTATACAGTCTAGGAGGAGATTAGGGAAAATGACAAACACTTGTTTTTATCTTAACTATTACAATATTTGTGTGAAATTTGATATGTATGTCATTTATGTAATAAGCAACAATCACAGTCAGTTTTCAAAATGTGAGTAATATTTTTTTAATAAATAATAAAAGTTGACCTCTGACCTTGACCTTTATGTAAGGGTAAAATATTTGGTTTGCATTGGCATTGCCCATGAAAATAAAATAAGCATGCCTAATTTCATTAAAACCCATAAGTTAGTTTCATATATATTAATAGAATAGTTGACCTTGACCGTTGACCTTTATCTTGACCTTATGATGTATCAAAATATATTATTTTCATTTTCATTTAAAGTGTAACTATCTCACCAAATTGTGTGAAGTTTGCATGAACAGTAAAGAAAATAGCATATTGACCTTTTATTCGACCTTGACCTTTCATATGAAATTGTATAGTTTCTTGTATAACCTTGGCTTAGGTATGCCTAATATACATGGTAAGCCAGCTAGTAAGAATCTAACAGTTAGTGTAAGAAAGACTAGTAAAAAACTTATTTTTACCTTTGACCTTGATCTTTGACCTTACCCTTTGTAATATGTATGTACAATTTGGGCAATACGTTACCAAGGTTACCAGTAACTTGTATAGTGAACATGAAGACATTTGAGTAAAAAATAAAATAAATAGGGAAAGTTGACCTTTGACCTTGACCTTTATGTAAAAGTAAATTGTTTGGTTTTTATTGACATTGCCCCGGATAATCAAATAAGCATGCTTAATTTTATTAAAACCTATCAGTTAGTTTCATATATATTAATAGAATAGTTGACCATGCATGACCTTCGACCTTTATTTTGACCTTATGATGTCTCAAAATATATTATTTTCATTTACATTTAAGGTGTAACTATCTCACCAAATTTTGTGAAGTTTGCATGAAAAGTAAAGTAAATAGCATATTGACCTTTCATTTGACCTTGACCTGAGACCTTGACCTTTCATATGGCATTGTATAGTTTCTATTATAACCTTGGCTTAGGTATTCCTAATATACATGGTAAGCCAGCTAGTAAGAATATAACAGTTAGTGTAAGAAATACTAGTAAAACACTTATTTTGACCTTTGACCTTACCCTTTGCAATAGTTATGTACAATTTGGGCAATACGATACCAAGATTACCAGTGACTTGTATAGTGAAAATGAAGACATTTGAGTAAAAAGTAAAATAAATTGTAAAAGTTGACCTTTGACCTTGACCTGTGACCTTGACCTTTATGTAAGAGTAAAATGTTTTGTTTTCATTGACATTGCCCCGGAAAATCAAATAAGCATGCGTAATTTAATTAAAACCCATCAGTTAGTTTCATATATATTAATAGATTAGTTGACCTTGACCTTTGACCTTTATCTTGACCTCATGATGTCTCAAAATATATTATTTGCATTGTAATTTATAGTGTAACTATCTCACCAAATGTTGTGAAGTTTGCATGGAAATTAAAGAAAATAGCATATTGATCTTTTATTTGACCTTTAACTGTCACCTTGACCTTTCATATGGAATTGCATAGTTTCTTGTATAACCTAGGCAGAGGTATTCCTAATATACATGGTAAGCCTAGCGATAATCTAACAGTGTAAGAAATACTAGTAACAAACTTATTTTGACCTTTGACCTTGATCTTTGACCTTACCCTTTAGCATATCTAATATTTGGGCAATACGATAACAAGGTTACCTGTAACTTGTATAGTGAACATGAATACATGTGAGGAAAAAGTAAAATAAATAGTAAAAGTTGACTTTTGACCTTGACCTGTGACCTTGACCTTTATTTAAGAGTAAAATAATTTGTTTGCATTGACATTGCCCCGGAAAATCAAATAAGCATGCCTATTTTCATTAAAACCCATCAGTTAGTTTCATATTTAATAATAGAATAGTTGACCTTGACCTTTGACCTTTATGTTGACCTTTGTGATATGTGTCCAAATGTATTATTTTCCTTTTCATTTAAAGTGCAACTATCTCAATCAATGTTGTGAAGTTGGCATGAAAAGTAAAGAAATTAGCATGTTGACCTTTACCTGTGACCTTGACCTTTCATATGGAATTGTATAGTTTCTTGTATGACCATGGCCTAGGTATTTCGAATATACTTGGTAAGCCTAGTGAGAATCTAACAGTTAGTATAAGAAATACTAGTGAAAAACTAATTTTGACCTTTGACCTTACCCTTTAGAATATTTACCTAACATTTGGTCAATACGATATCAAGGTTACCAGTAACTTGTATAGTGAAAATGAATACATTTGAGTAAAAACTAAAAAATATGAAATATTGACCTTATTTTTATAACCTTGACCTTTGACCTTAACCTTTAGGCTAAATGGAAAATTTATTTTTGACTGACCATTGCATTGACCAAATGGATATACCTGTGAAATTTGGTGAAAATCCATCGAACGGTCTAGGAGGAGTTTACGGACAGACAGACGGACGACGGCAGACAGGCTGGCTGGTGGTGCACAGTATACGGGCGGGATCTGTTTGTGCGATACCACTCTGCTTCGCAGAGTTGATCATCTCTCCTGCCTCAAATACATTTAGTCACCCTTCTGTACATTCTCCTTCCCCACCTTCTCCCTTATACAGGCACGAGACCAGCCTGGACCCCCCAGTATCTCTCGAGATGGCTGAGAGAGCACACCTATATTGCGATCTTTTCCGCCTCCCTCCTCACCACTCCCGTCACAAATATACGGTTCCACACTGGATATTTCCTCTTTACACCTATTTTCTGATTTGTATATTTACAAAAATTCCTTATACAAGTAAAATATGCACATATGAAGCAGTAATATTGCTTTATATGGTAAATATGAAATGTTTTGTCTGAATTGACCTTTTATAATATCCCGCCGCCGGCACTTTAAAAAACATCTCTGTCACAGCTGCCGAGGTAATGAGAGAAAAATTCTCGAAGAATGGTTGCATCTCTATTATCAAGACTGTATAGGTTATAATTGAATGGATTCTAACTCTCACTAGTGGTCCGCCTAATATGTTGTGCTATTTAAAAAGTATAATGCCTTAATTTGCCAGAAACAATTTTATTAAATTTTGTAACATACATAAAAATATTTGTTTCTCTATATAATTATCTATATCAAATTTGTATTAATCTAGTATACCTTTGATGGTGATGATTTTAAATACACACAAGATTCCTAGTCATACTTTTTCACCATATTCAAAATCACTCCTAACCTTCAGTCCCTCTTGCAGCCCTTCTCTTTTCCAAAATGAGTTGATGGCTGTAGTGGCCCAATCAAGCAGAATTAAGGGTTGGATTATACTCCAAGAGAAGCTAGGAGAGTAAGCAGGGAGAAGCTTGCGGTGCGGGGCTGGATGCAATAGGGTTTTATGACTGCATAGCTCAATTTCAATAGCACTTATAGTACTTTTCATTTACGGTACATTTATCTGCACCCTATACATTTATCTCCGAACTTCAAACAGCATCAATTATGTGATTGTAATCAAGAATGTCTCTCAGCCTGTTTCTCTGTTTATGCATGAGCATTTTTGTCACAGATATATATGAAACTTATATGAAAGGACTTACATAAAATTGGTTAATATTCCACCTGTTTCTCATGTCAGCTTCAAGGTTAATGAGAGTATAGCTTTGAGATGATAGTAGGTTCCTTTGCTTGTACTAGATATCACAAGGCTCTTTATGCCTGAATCCGTCAATATAATAAATATATAAGTGAACATCAATATATATATATATATATATAATTATATATATATTATTTTTATTAATCTCACCACCACACACCCAATGAAATTAATTAAAGTATGTATGATCCACCGGGATTCGAACCCGGGTTATCACACACATATTTTTGCCACCTTAACCATTACACCACCAGGACGGTTAAAGGTTTATGCACACGCCTACGACTTATTATCCATTCTCGAATACTGGATATTAATCTAATCATGTTCATATTCCCAACCGCACTATGGTAGCCTACTGTTTAAGTGAGAGGAAAGAATATTCATGGGGCACAGATCTTATAGACCGGCCTCTCGAAGAAATATCCCTAAACCTACTAATAATATTATTTTTATTAATCTCACCACCACACACCCAATGAAATTAATTAAAGTATGTATGATCCACCGGGATTCGAACCCGGGTTATCACACACATATTTTTGCCACCTTAACCATTACACCACCAGGACGGTTAAAGGTTTATGCACACGCCTACGACTTATTATCCATTCTCGAATACTGGATATTAATCTAATCATGTTCATATTCCCAACCGCACTATGGTAGCCTACTGTTTAAGTGAGAGGAAAGAATATTCATGGGGCACAGATCTTATAGACCGGCCTCTCGAAGAAATATCCCTAAACCTACTAATAATATTATTTTTATTAATCTCACCACCACACACCCAATGAAATTAATTAAAGTATGTATGATCCACCGGGATTCGAACCCGGGTTATCACACACATATTTTTATACAGGGTGTCCCTGGAGGAAAGGGCATAACTTTGGGAAATGATAGAACAACGCATTCTAAGCATAAAATGTTCAATAACAAAAAGTCCAAATCTCAACCGTTATAAAGATAATAAAGGTTTAAGTTAGTGTCCTCCCCCGCATCACTGTAATGGACTCTCCCATGTCAAATAATTTCTAACTGGTCCAAAGTGAGCTAATATGATTATAATCATTTTACAACTTACAGAATTATAGTATCTATATAATAACATGGTAAAATAAGTGCAGAAAGATGGAGGTGTGGTAGGCACTAGGACAGCTAGGTCAGCCTTATGGGGAAATACTGAAGAAAATACCATTTTCAACATGCAATATCTCGATACCGGTCCAGATTTGGAATATTTCTTATAGAAGATTTTAGGCTTAGAATAGTTTGTTCTATCATTTCCCAAAGTTATGCCCTTTCCTCCTGGGACACCCTGTATATGTAATTATATCGAACCGATTATGCTATCCACTGATCTTCAGAACCAGCTTACCAGTGAGCCTAGCTAGCCCCTAAGCTTATCCCCCTAGCCTCATCGACGACGTCATACGAAACTCAAGCAGTTGATTAGCTCAAACCAGTTACAGGATGCGAATCCACAGGTGATTGACTAGAGCAGATACCGTGGCAGGAAACATCAAATTTCCAAGGGAGACACCAGAAACTCCTCAGTATCTGTCCAGCACCTCCCCTGCCAACTACTTGTGAGTGTAGCAGACGACGCGCACCGCTAAACATACTTTGTATTATATTTTTAACTATAGTAGTTTTTGTATTCAGTATCCTGCTGTAGTTATATACAGTATATCCGTAATTTTAGTAGTTGCTGGCATGATCTTGTAGTAACTTTTGACTGATAAACTTTGTTTATCTACACAGAGTCCTGCTTGACTTCAGCGCAATCTGCTGATACATACAGTATATTTACCCCTTGTGTGTAGTTTTTTTTTTTTTTGTGATTTGTATATTTAGTTATTTATTCTGGGTTTTTTTCTCATAGCTTTCACATATTTCAGATACATACTGTTTTATATTCATATACATATTTGTATATTTTGGGTTAGGTTAACAAACGGTAACCTAGCCTATATTGATAACAAATGTTAAGTACCGTAGACCTATTACATCAGTTTTGAGGCGTATTGCGAGTTCTATGCATTGTATTGTCATTGAATTTTTAATATTTTCTCCCCAGGAAACAGAAGAAGTTCGGCTCGTGGGAGACTTGATGGCACGTGGTCAGCTTACAGAGTTTTGCGCCAGGGCACCTAAGATCGGGAATCGTTTTTGTATCCCTGGTGGTGGTGTGGATGGCGTAGTTGCTGCAGTTGATGAAGTATCGAAGCTGGCCCCTTCTAATACAATATACGTCATCCACGTAGGATCCAATGATGTACAGCGAACCCTGTCCGAAGATTTGCTACTCAAGTACAGGCAGCTGATCAAGTCGTTTAAGGAGAAGTCGTCAAGGATCATCGTCTCAGGAATCGTCCCCCGGCTCGGTGTAGAGAGCAGATTTTACAACATAGCCACCAGCACAGATTGTTGTCTAGCTAACCTCTGCAGGAAGGAGAACGTGGCATTCTTCAACACCTGGGACAATTTCTACTGCGATGTCGATTTGTTTTCGGATGATGGGGTTCATCTGAACCAGGTGGGAGCAGCATGTTTTGAAAGTCTTCTCAACGATGTGGCGAAGGATTTTCAGAGAAGAAATCGACTCAACAGAGGACAACCAGGAAGGACGACCGAAGACAGCAAGGACGGGGACCATCGAGGGACTTAAATGCTAATCTAT
Source organism: Paralithodes platypus (assembly GCA_032716605.1). Taxonomy (NCBI): domain Eukaryota; kingdom Metazoa; phylum Arthropoda; class Malacostraca; order Decapoda; family Lithodidae; genus Paralithodes; species Paralithodes platypus. The sequence continues at coordinate 26,966,764 of CM064507.1, read as the reverse complement.
CAAGAACCCCGAATTTGGACATAGCTCCATCAACAAGACCCAAATCCAAAACCCTCAAAGTTTTCTATGCAAATGCTCGTTGCATACGCAATAAATTCTCAGATCTAGAGGAACTTGTTTTCACAGAAAAATATGATATAATCGGTATAACAGAATCCTGGCTAAATATGGTGGACAGAGATTTTTTGGCAGAATATACACTTCCTGGATATGTGATGTTTGAGAAAAGACGCATCAACAAAAATGGAGGAGGCAATTTGTATTTCATCAAAGAATGTCTTGACCCCATCTTGATGTCAAAACCACAAATAGAGAATGTCGACATATCCTATGTACTATTAAAAAATATTCACCAGACAAAAATAATACTAGCTCTAATATACAGACCTCCAACCCAATCAGTGTAAACTGACCGAGAAATTATTGAGCAAATTACTGAAGTAAGTAACTCACAGGATATCATAATTTTCGAGGACCTTAATATTATTTACCTGTGATCAAGTGGGGCGATAATCTCACTTCACACTCCTGGCATGACCTGTATGCAAACCTATAAGAAAGTTCACTTCATCAATTTGTTAAATCTCCGACCGGTGGAATTAATGTTCTTGATCTTGTACTAGCAACAAATGAAGACTTAGTAGAATATTTGAGTGTTGGTCATGAATTCATTAATAGTGATCATCGTACGATCACTTTCAGTTAAAATTTTAATAGCAATGAACACAATACTAGCAATGAGAAAGTCCTAAATGTCAAGAGGCCAAACTTCCGAAAACTTATAACAATACTTAATAAAACTAACTGAAGCTGTTTGATTAATAACAACGACATGAACAAACAATGGGAGTTTTTCACCACCAATTACTTGAAAGCGGTGCAAGAGTGCATACCAACACAGAACAGAAGATCAGTAAATAATAATAGACTAAAGTGCTGGAATAGGGAGATTGCAGCATGTATGCTTGGTAAATAGAATGCCCATGACAGATATAAAATATCTGAAAGCGAAGAAGACAAAGCTATATTCGTAGATCTACGACGCAAAGTCAAAAAGCTAATAAAGCAAAGCAAAAAGACCCTAGAGTTGCACGTTGCAATCATAGCAAGACAAACCCAAAGGAATTCAATAGCTACATTATGAAGAAAAAAAAGTAGTGACCACAACAATTGGACCATTAGTGGATGACAACGGAGACTATACCAAAGATGAAGCACAAATGAGTAATGCTCTCAACACCTTCTTTGCATCAGTTATGACAATAGAAAACTTTAGTGATATTCCTATAGCAGCACCAGTACAAATATTTAATTCAAATGCGCTTAGCAATATATGTGTTACTGTGAGAGCAGTAATTAACTGCTTAGACAAACTCAAGGTAAATGAATCGCCTGGACCCGATACTATATCTCCCAGAATTCTCAAAGAAGCTATATGTAAGCTCTCCAAACTGCTGACACTGCTACTCAACAATTTTTTGAGAACTGAGACTGTGCCGGATGAGTGGCAACTTGCGAATGCAACCCCAATTTTTAAAAAAGGCGGCAAAGCCTTGCCTAGTAACTATAGCCCAGTCAGCTTGACTTCAGTTGTGTGTAAAATACTAGAAACTCTCATAAGAGACAGACTCGTAAAGCACTTGGAGGAAAACAACATGCTTAAAGATACCCGACACGGTTTTTGCAACTATCGTTCCTGCTTGACAAACCTTTTAGATTTTTTCCACGATATCCTAAATCTATCTGATCAAAGTAAAGCTGTAGATATTATATACCTCAATTTAAAGAAAACCATTGATAAAGTTCCACATAAACACTTATTAATCAAATTAAAATAACACGGTGTACAAGGAGTTGCCTTGAAATGGATAGAAAATTGGGTCAGTGAAAGAAAACAGAGAGTAGCCATAAATAGGAAAGCATCAACATGGACCAATGTAACTAGCAGAGTACCACATGGATCAGTACTGGGGCCAGTTCTGTTCCTAATCTACATAAACGACATAGATGAGGGCCTCACCTGCACAATCTCAAAGTTTACAGATGATACAAAAATTGCAAATAACGTAATCTCAAAAGAACACGTTCAGGATATGCAAGGCAATCTAGATAAGTTGTCTCAATGGGCTAAAATATGGCTAATGTGTTTCAATGCAGACAAATGTAAAATACTTCACATTGGAAGCCGAAATGAGAAAACGAACTATTCAATGAATGGCACCCAACTCCAAACTGTAGACAAAGAAACGTATTTAGGAGTAACAATATTAAGTAACCTCAAACCTTGTCAACAATGCAAGGAGGTTGTTAAGAAAGTAAACCAAATTATTGGTTTCATAGGCAGGTCCTTTGAGCATAAAGCCAAAGATGTAATCCTCACTCTATATAATTCCTTAGTTCGCCCACTCCTGGAATATTGCGTTCAGTCCTGGTGCCCTTACTATCAATAGTGTAGTCATTCTGGCAAAATAATCTGGACAAATTGCTAACAAAGGTTTGACGATTGATTATGGTAGATATAGGTCCCAGCTAACACTTCTGAAAAGTCCCAAGCGAAACTCCTGTCCAATTCCGTGAAATCGACCACGCTCTTTTCCGGAGTCGCGATCGCTAGCGAAAATTGAAATTTTCAAGTTTTTCTCCGATTTTCAAAAGTTAGGTATCGTTACCTATGTTTTTTGACACCAGGAATCGATTGCAGCTATCAGTTTTACTCAAAAACAATAGCTTAATCGATTTAAAGTCGATTTAGCGATTTTTAGTCAAAAAATGTAATATTTGAGGTGACCGCGGTATATTCTTGTATATTCTTGTATATTATATATTCTTGTATATTCGGTATATTCTTGTGATTATTTCTATGATCTACATCATACTCAACTTTTTTTATAGACTGGGCTAAAGGTAGTAAGTTCCAGAAGATTGCGGAGCAATACACTAAGTTTGTTAAGAAACACTACTTGTTACCGGGATGTCAAGTAAAAGTTGTGTTCGATTCCTATCCACAAGAACCAACTACGAAGGACTCCACACATCTCCGAAGAACCAGGCAAGCCTGCATCAAGATCCGGGTAGCAGACGACACACTCCTAGACATCACTAAGCAGCAGTTCCTCTCCAATAGCGAGAACAAGCAGAGCTTTGTAGATTATGTGTCATTGAAGCTGGATGGGAATGAAGGTATAGAGTGTGTGAAGGCCAGGGACGATGCTGACTGTTTGATTGTAGACACAGCTATAGTTGCATCGACAAACAGTCCAAACAAGTGTGTCACAGTCGTTGGAGACGACACCGATCTAATTGTGCTGATACTCCACCGGACCAGAGACAGCACGCTTACACCAGAAAAGCTGTATTTCCGCACTAAGAAGTGGCACTGGGACATCGCCCTTCTTGTCGACAGTATCGAGGATCAGACGTACATGAAGCATTCCATCTTAAGTCTTCATGCAAACTCTGGTTGTGACACCACCTCCAGAATATTCGGAAAAGGGAAGGCAAAGTTCTTCAATATCGACAAGGACGATGAAGAATACTGGGCAGCTGCAGATGTCTTCGAGCAGAACAACGCCTCTAAGATGAAGATAGCAGACGCCGGGAGAACGATTCTGAGAACAGAAGAGAGAAAAGATGGACTGACGCTTAACCAGTTGAGGGCAGCACGATACACGGACAAGTCTCTGAAGGCCGCCTCTGTGATAACTGCTGAGTCTCTCCCTCCCACCAGTGATGCAGCTGACCTGCATTCCCTTCGGGCCTATCTTCAGGTACAGCAGTGGTTAGGGAATGAACTGGATGCAGAACAATATGGTTTCCACTTGACCAACGGAATGTATCTTCCGATATCCATGACTCAGCCGGTAGCACCTGAGTTCCTGCTAGATGGTATATTTTGTAAGTGCAAGGGGAACTGTGACACAAACAGTTGCAAGTGCTATAAGGCTCAGTTGTCCTGCAATAAGAACTGTGAAAACTGTGAGGGTAACATCTGTAATAATAAGGAAACGCAGATATTTAATCCTTTTGATGAGGATGATTAACTTTACCATATTTTGGTAAAATAAAGTTCTATAGAAAATAAATTCAATGAATTGACAATGAGTAGGTACATGAGATCATACTAATTTATTAATATTATCAGTTTTTGTTGTTTTTTCACTGACCAGATAATTGGCATTATTTATATCACGTCACACACTTAACGTTTTTTAATTTCTTTTTGACAATGTTTCGTTTTTACAAAATAGGTATCAAATGTTCAAATTATGTTCACTGTGCAAATTATGGAGCTTTCAAAATTATGTTTTAAATTGTTTAATAAATTGTTTGATAAATTGTTTGATAAATTGTTTTTCTTCCTTTTTTCTTTGGTAGTCAGTTTACAATTTAAGTGACTGCAAGAACTTATGATAACATGATTTGATATTTGTATAAAGGAATGAAATTGCATAGAAATAATTGTCCATAAACACCAAGAGTCATCAAACTGAAAATTTCTGAATGTTTTGACTAGAAAAATTATAAAATCAGCCGAAATTCGATTAAGCTGTCGTTTTTTAGTAAAACTGATAGCTGCAATCGATTCATGGTGAAAAAAAACATAGGTAACGATACCTAACTTTTGAGAATCGGAGAAAAACTTGAAAATTTCGATTTTCACTAGCGATCGCGAGTCCGGAAAAGAGCGTGGTCGATTTCACGGAATTAGACAGGAGTTTCGCTTGGGACTTTTCAGAGGTGTTAGTTGGGACCTATATCTACCATAATCAATCGTCAAACCTTTGGTAGCAATTTGTCCAGATATCCGTGGATTTAATGCCAGAATGACTACACTACAAAAGGATATGGACAAACTGGGACGTGTTCAATGCAGTCACTAAAATGATACCCAGTCTAAAGAACAAACCATATGAGGAACGTCTTGAAGAACTAAATATGTTTCCCCTAACAAAGCGTAGATTAAGGGGCGACCTAATTCAAGTCTTTAAGATCATCAGAGGCATCGACAATATGAACTGTACCAAATATTTACGATTGACCGATCAAACTACACACGGAGAAATGGTTGCAAAATCATTGGTAAATCATTCAACTCGCACGAATCCAAGAATTTCTTCAATCGAGTCGTCAGCTTGTGAAATAAACTTCCCCAAGATATTATAGACTGCAACACCATTGATTCCCTAAAAGTTCGTCTCCAAGGTTGACTGCATTTGTAAATTAATTAAATATTTCCTTAACCCTCGTGACCCGGGCTGCCTTTCCAAAGGACGGAGGTCGTATCCGGGCGATCTGGCCGAAAAACGTCTAAGCCTAGGCTACCGTATCTTTGTTATTTTAACTACTAGAAATTTCCCATGCATCTATAAACGTAGTGCGGTTTTCAATCTGTAGACTGGCGTTGAGTAGAGCTCTGTAAGTCAACTGGTTCAGTTGTGATGACGATTTCCGTGGAGCAAATGTTGCCGCGATGTTGACAATATCGGAGCTTTTCAGACACTAATTTCGTCTGACGTCACAACAATAACATTGATCCGACGTCTCCTTATTGTTTTCGGAGGTGCGGTGATGCAACGATCGGCTTTGTTTACATGCGTCGGACGCACAGCGTTCAGACCAAGCTGAATAGGCTTTCAAGCTTATGGATTTTAACAGGACACCCGGGTTCCTGCCCATATGCCGCGGTGTCATTTTAACATGCTGCCCGGGCCAGGAGGGTTAATTGTGCTATTTCATTAATATTGTCTCCACTCCCTGCCATGTTAATCCCCAGGGAGGTATTTCCTGTTCACATCTTTATCTCTCTTAAATACTGTTGGATACTAGTATTTTGGAGGGCAAGTAACCTTGAGGGGTCGCAAGACCTGTTGTTGCTTGTTTTCCTTTGTACTTCTTTTACTCTTCTTCCCCCCCTCCTCTGCAGCAGGCCTCAGGCACTCACAAAGGCCCCCACCTTGACTCTCCGCCCCTGAGCACCCAGCCTTCCTCGTTTCCTGAGTTCGAGCAAGAAGTTGCATGCCATAAAATACAGGCCCCAAGCTACACTACCACCCTCCATCTGTACGATGAACTGAAAGAACTAAAGAGACCGATCAACCCATACCCAGACTCCTATTTCTTACAACTTGAAGAAGAGTGGACAACGAACCTAGAGAAAACCCTACGAAAGTGGAGAGAGGAGGACGAGAAGCAAGTACGAAGAAAAGAAGATAATAATAGGATGTGAGGAAGCTCCGTCCCTAGTGATTGCAATACATGGTAATAGTGAAGTCGACACGAGTATGTCGAACCCACTACATGAGAGAGAGCACAATCTGGAGACGAGTAGGCCTACCCCGAGAAGACAATGGTATCCTGCTGTGTAACTGTGGGAAGCTGAAGTCGTCCTAGAGGTGTATCCAGCCCACCAGTGTACGATGCTCCAGCGAGACGTCCCTCAAGAGGAGCAATGAGTCCTCTCTACCTGAATCAGTGAGAAGACTGCCCCAGGATCCCCCAGGAATGCAATAGCCCAACCACCATGTGAGTACCAAGCCATGAATCGCGCGCTTAGTCGTTAACCAACTCCTTTAGTTATTTGATTGTTTAATCTATTTTGTGAAGCTCTCCCATGACGACTGTAATTGGGGAGAGATCCCTTTCAAATTTTATTCAGAAAACATTTTCTGTGTGTGCGTATCTGCAATTAAACTGAGAATCAGATAACCCTGACACCCTACCTTGGCGGGATCTCCCTTTGCACATTTAGTTGCCTCTTCCGATATATTTTAGGCAATAGCATCCCACGTCCGAGAAGAAAGCTTATAGAGTTAGAGACAATGGCTGTACATAATTATAAACTCCAGTGTTGCCCTATTACAACCACGATTAACTAAATGTCCCCCCTTTGGCAGCGATTCTGGGTATTGGTAGACTGAGTTGATGGTAGAAGAAATATACAAAGTGTTTCCGTTGAAGTGATCTGTTGCTTGTGTGTATATAAATATATGTAATGCCATAACTCGGAGTCAGTGTTAATCAACATATTGTGTATATGTTCGTCGAGCCTAGAAATGTGATCAAGAGCAATAGAGCGTCTAAGCCTATTTAACATGAATATTGACTCCCGAGAAGTAAATCCCAGTACATGTGTAATTAAGTATAATATAATCCGACTTACCTATCCACCCTTAGTCCATCTTGAGACAACTACTATGGGTTTCAGAGGCCATGTGGCATCGTTCTTCGGGAATAACTTATTAACAAACAGTTGGACCAGTATGATATTTTGACACAGCTTTTTTTTTGTCAATATAGTGCATTACCAAAAGTGTAGAAATAAGCCACTTGTCCCTTAGTCATGAGGTTAAAGTCGCACATTAATGACTAAGAAACGGACAGGGCTACCATGGCTTACCTGTGAGAACCACCAAACCATTATTGCTCCTCCATCAAACACGGTAGTTATCAGCCACCACCCAACCCTAGTATCGCCTTTAAATTCAAGTTATGTCAATATCAAGTATAAATATACAAAAATACATAATGTCTGTATATTTATTCCCGACAGCCCTGGAGATTAGCCCAACATTCTTGACCTATTTCTAACCTCTAATCCTTCCGCTTACACTGTAAATCTTCTCTCTCCGTTAGGCTCCTTCGATCACAACCTTATCTGTTACCTGTCCTATCTCTCCAGTACAGCCTTCGAACCCACCCAACCAGCGGCGCTTATGGCATTTTGACGCTGCCAACTGAGAGGCTCTTTAACAGTACTTCTTTGATTTCCCTTGAAATGACTTTTGTTACGTGGCCGGGGACCCTTGGAGAGTGCTGAATGCATTATACAGAGGTAATCATCTCGGGTATGAAGGTATACATTCCATTTACTTTCTCTCAGTCTAACATAGAAAAATCTTGGTTTACTCACGCTTATTCTACTGCTGTCTGCAATAAGAAGAAAGCATTCAAATGGTACCTTTACCTTCAAACTCAAGAATCTTGTGCTTTATAAGTTTCTGCCCGGAATCAAGCCAAATATGTTCTTCAACTAGCCAAAAACTCTTTCATCAATAACAAATGTTCCGAACTTTCCAAGCTTTTTGGCATCTAGCCAAAAAAAACTCCAAAAATTTAACTTCCTCGTCTTGCCCTCCTCTATTCCACTCTATATGCACCACCGTCATGTCTTCCTCTGACAAAGCTAAACTCTTAATTCAAACTTTCATCGAAAACTCCACCTTGGATGATTTCGGTGCTATTCCTCCCTCTCCACCCCCTTCTCACATACTTATGCCTAAGATAATAATCTCTTTTAAGGATGTACTTTCTACCACCACTGGGCTTCATACTAAGAAGGCGTATGGACTGGATGGTGTTCCTCCTGGTGTACTCAAAAACTGTTCTTCCGTGCTAACTCTCTGCCTAGGCAAACTCTTCTGTCTCTGCCTTTCTTCTCATGTCTTTCCTTCTTGCTGGAAGTTTGCTCTCCACTCTCAACCCTCCAACTATCGTCCAACTATCCTGAATTCAAAATTTCTTAAGCATTTATCTTCTTATAATCTACTTTCCGATCGCCATAACCTTAAGGGTTGCTCTACTGGTGATCTCCTTGCTTATCTTACTAACTCTTGGTCATCCTCCTTTCGGGAGTGTGGTGAGACTTTTTCTATTATGTTAGACATCTCGAAAGCATTCGATAGATTCTGGCATAAATCTAAAATTTTCAAACTACTCTCCTTCGGTTTCTATACCTCTATCTGTTTCTTTGTCTCTAATTTCCTTTTTGACCATCCCGAAGCTGCAGTTGTGGATGGCCATCGCTCACTTCCTCAACCAATTAACTCTGGTGTTCCTCAGGGTATTGTCCTGTCTCGAGTTCTCTTTCTAATATTCATTAATGATCTAAACTGTACCTCTAGAGTCTAGTCCTATCCACTCATATGCTGATGACTCTACCTTACACTATTCAGCTACTTTTTCACAACAACCCAGTATGCAATCAGTCCAAAAGTCATGTGATGAGGCCATAGATTGCCAATCTTCTGATCTATCAATTATTTCTAATTGGGGCAGAGAAACTCTTGTTAATTTCAATGCCTCCAGACCCAATTTCTCCCTCTATTTATTAATTGCAATCCTCCACAGGATTATCAATTATTCTTTAACAATACACAAATCAACCTTTAATTTTCTCTCAATATTCTTGGTGTATCATTTTCACCTAACCTTTCTTGGAATGATCATATTACTTCTCTTGCTAAAACAGCATTCCAAAAGTTAGATCTGCTCAACCGTCTTTGGAGTTTCTTCACTCCCGCAAAGCTTCTTGCTCTGTATAGGGGCACAGTACGCTCATGTATTGAGTAGTGTTCGCATGAGTGGGGAGGTTCCACCCATACTGCACTTTTCAAAGGAGTAGAGTCAAAAGCATTTTACCTCATCAACTCACTTCCTCTTACTAGTTCCCTACACTCTCTTTCTACACACTGCAATGTTGCGTCTCTTTCACTCTTCTATCGCTACTACAACAATCAGTGTTCTTCAGAACTCTCTCAGTGCATACCCCGTCCCATGCGCCGAGGCACCCGCCTTTCAAAGCAGTCCCATTCCTATTCTGTCCAACTTTCCAATCCAAAATTGGCAAATATTTTCATTCTTTTTTCTACACAACTAGTGAAATCTGGAATACTCTCCCTCAATCAATCTATGACTTAACCCTCTCTATCCTGTGGACGCGGGTGTTGCCGTTTAAACTTCAAAAATAGAGTTCTCTCAATCTCATAATTATCTCTTGTTATGTAATGTGAACTGAAATAATATATATATATATATATATATATATATATATATATATATATATATATATAAATAAGTGCAATAGTGATAGGGTTAATATACGCATTTTAGAGAAAGTTCTTGATTTGTAAGTGTGAATAGTGATTGCATCATCATTCACGTGTTCATGTCTCCACGGAGGCAGCGGCGCCTGCTTGTCTAGTATTATCGCCGTGTGGTGGAATATTCTGGCTACTGTTAGGCCTATATAAGCGCGCCGCTCCCCGTCACTTGGAACCAGACCGACCTGACCAGCTTTACGCATCACCTCTCCATTTCTTGCTTGTACATAGTAATTCTTATACTTAGTGAAGTGACATAATTATCTCTCCTGGCTACCATCAAACGATTAAGCATCTGCATACCTGTTGTGATCAAGCATCTGCATACCTGTTGTGATCGGGGAGTTGAGTATATAAGTGTGTCATTAGATTATAGCCTATTTGTCATTCTCGGTGATATTTTTGTGTATTACTTATAAGTTAATCTAGTGATCAGTTAATAATTAATTATCATTGAGTTTTCTGTAAATTCATATTATTGTGTTATTTCCTTTTGATTGCATTTATTAATATTATAAGTGTTAAGTATTAAATTAATTTGTGATTAGTTTCCAAGTTTGTGAATTTGTTCAGATTAATTTAGTTACCCCCTTATTATTGTATTTTCAAGGAATATTTTCTCAAGTGTTATTTTAGTGCTTATTTCACTTTTAAATAGTTGTATTAATTACTTGTATTGCTTTTATAAACGTATTGTGCATTTCCTTTAGTTATTAAACATACATTAACCATTTCCAGTGATCTTGAAAAAATAGTAATTCTTATGTGATATATATATATCCATTTTTACCTTGCATTGCATCAGTAAAGATATACAGTATACTTATTTATTTTCCACTTGCATATTTGCTGATAATCACTTTCGTTGTTACTAGCCAAATCTTAGTGCATTATAATATTCTTACTACTCGTCCTGAAGAGACTGATTTTATTGTTACATTATTATACTTAATATAATTAAACTAACAATTTTTATTCCAGTTTCCTTGAACCTTGATATTTTTTAGAGTATTCTGACATCAGAATTTAAAGTTAGCCTATTGTTTGTGTCATTTCACCTCATCCAGAAACATAACATTGGCAACCTTGGGGCAGGATCTTCGGGACTTGTTTAAGAATATATTAATTTATTTGCTTGTGATTGTGATATCTAAATTTTCATGATGTCTTCTACTATTTCTATCTTTGAGGAAGCTAAAGATTTTGTAGAGAGTATTAAGACAGTTGTTGAGGTAGAAGGTAGGAATAAAAATTAACTCAAAATTGTTGCACAATACCTGCAGCTTGCTCCTCCTTCAAGTGCTCATAAAGATCAAATTGTTGACATGATTAATCAGAAACTGTTTAATATAACTCCTTCAGTTGACATAAATATGAATGCACAATTAGAGCTTGCAAAGATTAAACTAGCTAAAACATACGTTGAAGCACAACAGGCACAAGCACAGGCTCAACAAGCACAAGCACAGGCACAATAGGCACAGGCACAGGCACAGGCACAGACTGAGGTTCACACTAAACTTGAAATTGCTAAATTAGACCATGAGTACCATAAATTATGAAACAGGGGGGAAATAGGTCACATAATGCTGATCATTTTGATGTGGCCAAAAATGTTAGACTTGTCCCTGTCTTTAATGAATCTGATGTAACTAAATATTTTCAATTGTTTGAGAAGGCAGCTAACGGTTTCAATTGGCCAAAGCAATATTGGCCAATACTCCTTCAGAGTGTACTCACTGGAAAAGCTCAAGTCACTTATGCATCTTTGTCTCAGGATCAGTCTGATAATTATGATGCAGTTAACCCTTATTTAGCGGGTGGTAAGGTATTTTACACCGTGCGGCCCAGCGGGCATAATCCCGAAATATTCGCTCACTTTCACTCGCCCTAGCGCCGTTAATATGGCTCCAATGTGAACGAAACGATCATTTTTGGAAAGAGCAACTCTTCGTATCCCCATATAAGTCTATTATGGATGTTATGAGCGAGTGTGGAGGGTGGGAAGAGGTGAGGAAGAGGAGGTACTTTTTGGTCTATTTCCCGGGCGCGTTTGGATGCGTTCGCTTTGCCCTGACTTCGGCCTCCCGCGCTCGCTCTCTGGCTCGCTCACTTTCCCTCTCTCCTGCGCTCTGTCTCTCTCTCTCTCCCTCATCCGTATATGTAATTCTCATTATTATTTTCACTAATCTCTCTCACTCCTCCCGTCTGTCTGTCTGTCTCTCTCTCTCTGGCTCGATCGCTTTCCCTCTCTCGCGCGCTGTCTCTTTCTCTCCTTTTCTCTCTTCCTCATCCGTATATGTAATTCTCATTATTATTTTCTCTAATCCCTCTTTCTTTATTTGCTTGTAATATTTCTGTATTATTATATCTTGTTCACTCTTTCTTCAGTTCAGTTTCTGCATTCTCTCTCTCTCTCTCTCTCTCTCTCTCTCATCTTTGTTTTATATATAATATTATTTCAACACATTTCCAAATCACCCTATGGAGTAGTGTTGACGACTCATTTTTGTTTGTGGTGTTCCCAGGAGGTGTAATCCACATGTGATTGAGGTAGGCAAAAGGCAGTTATGTGATTGAGGTAGGTAAAAGGCAGTTATGTGATTGAGGTAGGGAAAAGGCAGAACTGCCTATAGCGAGTGTATGAATGTGATTGAGGTAGACAAAGGCAGAACTGCCTATAGCGAGTGTATGAATGTGATTGAGGTAGACAAAAGGCAGAATTGCCAATAGCGAGTGTATGAATGTATGTATGAATGAATGACATGGATGTATGAGGTGGACCAAGAACCAGATGGATGGATGAGATTCAAAACTTATGGATGTAATGGGTGATGTTGCTGATGATGATATATGCACTTGTGTTTGGGTAGTGTGCTATTCCACCATATGAATGATTGACTGACATGAATTCATGAGGTACATTGAAATAGATGAATGAATGATTGAATGAAGTTATGAATGACATGAATTCATAAGGTACTTTGAAATAGATGAATGAATGATTGAATGAAGTTATGAATGATTGGCAAGAAGGGAGGAGGCTAGAAGTGTTCCAGTGTGTGGTACTCGGTGTAGCAAGGAATAGGACAGAGTCCCACATCACACCGACTACACTTGGACGCGACTTCCCTCCTATGTCGGGGCCTCCTATGTCGGGGCCTCCTTGTCGTGTGACTGTAGACGTGGCACACCTTCTTTCCGGCCACCCGGCCAGCAGCAAGTTGGTTAGGGTTGGGAGGTACAGTCACAAGCCTGTGGGTCAAGAGGTAGTCCCGGCACTCAAGGCGGCTGGGCAAATCCACGATTGCCCTTGGAACTGGTGCCGCACGTGTGGTTCCGTGCTTACGGAGGATGGCCTCTATGATGTCCTTGGAGAACAGCCTTAGAGAGGTCTTCTTTCCTGTGTGCGTCATCCACAGGTTGGATGCGTTGAGGACAGTGACATCAAGAAGATGGAGTACGACCTTCTTGTACCATTTACAGGTCTTCCTCAGGCAGTCAACAGCAGTGATATGCATATAACTTTTGTCCACCAACCGCATGTTCACATTATACTCCAGGACAGCGTCAGGTTTGGAGATAACAACTACAGTCCTGTTGCCTGTGACACAGTCCTGCAGGTATCTCCTCTTCCCGCTATCTAGCCAAAAAAAAAAAAAAAAAAGTGACCGAAATCGCCGATATATAATAATTTACTTATCATTACTTACTATATCTTATAAACAATAGTAGGTAGCCAACTTACCATAATACCGATACACCAAACCGATACGCATGCGGTTTTGTTTATCACCTGTTTACTAAAGTGCCACCATTATCGATTTTCTTCGAGCCGACTCGAGCGGGAGGGTTACCAATTGAAGTTAAATCCGCTAGCATATATTGTTAGATGTAAGACATGATAAATACCACTAGAAATATGAATTGGCAAAATCCATATAATATCACTTCGAAATTGTTCTGAAATTTCAAAACAAAACCGCTAGTGTAAGTCATTGCTGCTAGATCGAAGTAAAGGTCTCTAGATCTAGCGGAAGTCACTATACGTATTGGCAGTACTGCACACTGCCGACGGCGATACGTTGTTGACATTGTTGTTGATGTTCCAGTGGAGGGATGAACAAAATATTTTCCTTGTCCAATAATAGCTATTTCATAGTCCCACAGGACTTATTTTGATATATTTATGACCCCTGGTATGAAGGTATGTTGCCAATATAATAATAGAGACAAATAAATAGTTAAAAGGACTAATAACCTAATAATAATGACAAATAAATAATTTACTCTGTGTATCCGAATACTCCCTGTGACCGAACTGGCCATGGCCATATAGTTCGATTATGGGAGTGATCACTTGTAATGCCAAGCACAAATATTCAATCTTTCGTTGTTTATATTACCGTAAGAAATTTACTGAACGCCTGAAAATAATACGCTATAAAATGCTTGCAATCAAACTTTCAAGCAATTACAAGGTCACATGCAATTATGAAAAGGTATATTGTAGACCACAATCTTCGCCAAGCTTCGTTGTTGCTTGTATTATCGTGAGAAATGTACCGTACACTCTGGTTATCGTGAGAAATTTACCGAACGCCTGCAAATAATACGCTATAAAATGCAATGGAAATTTCTTGTAGAGTGCAATTTTGAGGACGTAATGTGCTCTGAGAGAGAGCGGAGCGGTGATTAGGAGCATAAATTACCTCCTGACCGCTCGCCACGGCCGCCGTGGCCCGTGGACCTACTAAGCTTTACTCCACTTACATCTACCCTCCCTCCCTCGCCACACAGGGAATTATATAAGGAAATTACCGTATTTTAGGGTTTTTGCACTCGTGTTGCACGATCGTTGCAAGACAACCAGTGATCGTAGAAGGATGGTTCGGGTGTCATTGGAAAGTTCAATTTACGGCCTTTCAGGGATACATACTTGTATTATGCTCTGGGTCTTGTTTATGCATGAAAAAGAGCACGGAAACAACCCCATTTAGGGTAAACAAAAAAACGCTGGGCGGCACAGTGAAATATACTCCACCACCCGCTCGTAAGATGATAAAATGCTTGCAATCAAACTTTCAAGCAATTATAAAATGTAAATTGTACCTACCAACACCCACACCAGTATGTTCTTCATCAGGAACGTCTCCATTTTGCTCAACGTTCTGTGCAACATCAACCACAACATTTGCGACACGCAAATAATGCTTGGGGTAAAAGCCTATGATCGGCATATTTTCGTCTTCCGAGTCATCCACACTATCAAAACTCTCACCCAGACCTTCCATGGTTTCATTCAACAGCCTATTAGAAAGTTCTGAAGAGTTCAGCATGATATCTAGTTCCTGGGCGGTGAACCGGGCGTGATGAGTGGGCCGTGATGAGTAGGGTGGCGCGATGCACTAGGGGCCACCGAATCGGACACGGGCAAATCTTGACCTTCCATTACGGCTGCTTGAGGATTACTGAGTCACGGTCATGCAGTGGGGATGTGTGGGTGGGACCTTGTAGTACACCTCCTGACCACCAAGTTTTGCTTTCCACCTAAATTAGGGCAGGAATACGCCCACAGACTTTAGTCGGACCCCGCCATTTAGTCCAATTATCTCGATTCGGACTTAAGTCGGGCCCCGATCTTTAAGTGTTAAAGCCTATGAACTTGTTCCTGAAGCCTACAGAGCTAAATTTAGGAACACTTACAAGCAGGATAAGCAATCTCACATTGAGTATGCCAAAATTAAGGATTTTTTTTGGATCAATGGTTAAACTCTAAGAATGTAAATGCTGACTTTGATAAATTAAAGCAGATTATCTTATTGGAGGACTTCAAAAGATGTGTCAGGAAGGATGTAAGCTTATATATTGATGAGAACAAAGTAGACACTGTTTCTGATGAGGCAATTTTAGCTGATGAGTATGTTTTCACTCACAAACATTATGCAGGTAATCAAATACAGAGATATGCGAGTAAATATGTATTCTCTTCTCAGAGTACAGGTGTAAAGAAGGAGAGTAAAGATAATGTTTCTCAGGAAAGAAATAATAGTTCCACTTCTAACTTCTCTAAGAAGAAATGTAATTATTGTGGTAGACTAGGTCATGTTGCTGAGAAATGTTTCAAGAAACAGCGTGATGCTAATATAAACCTGCAGATGTTCAGTTAGTTGGTCTGGTGTCCACTCTTGAGAGTTCCCAATGTCTTATAAATGACTCTGTTTCACCTGCTTTGAGTGCTTTGGAGAGTAACGTAAGCTCTATTGATAAAGCTCCTCCTTTGAGCAGTAATTCTGTTGTACCTGCTTTGAGTGCTTTGAAGGGTAACGTAAGCTCTACTGATAAAGCTCCTCTTTTGAGCAGTGATGTGGGTGACACTCTCAAGAGTTCCTATGCACATTTCCTGTCTGATGGTTTTGTCAGTGCACTTAACCCTTCTGGCCCGGGCAGCATTTTAAAATGACGCTGCGGCAGATGGGCCGGAGCCCGGGTGTCCTTTTAAAATCCCTATGCTTGAAAGCGTGCTTTGAAATTTGCGCGGCGAAAATTTCCTTTCCAGGGGCGATCGCAGCGCCACCAAACCCCAACTACTACCGTTATCAGTTCCTACGTGCCCGCCATGGCGAGTTATAGCGAAATAATGAATTCAGGTGCGTCCGATTCTGTGCAACCTCCCGCGCACCCCAGTGCTACCACGCTCACTACGTCTACGCCTGTTACAATCAAGAAAAGGGCTCAACGCAAGAAAGCAAAGGTATTGTTGAGTGATAGTGCGATACAGAGAGAACTTTTTGCCATTGAAGAAAGCAGTGGCGAAAGCTTGATTGATAAAGAACAGTTTATAAGTGCGAGTGAAGACGATGATTTTGTGGGGTTTGGGGATGATGACAATGTTGACTTGTTTGAGGGAGGAGATAGTAGTGATGATCCTGATGTGGAAGTGTTGAAGGAAGGTGCAGTCGAACTTCCGAGTGTGCTAGAGCCTAGGCCTACCCCGTCGCCGTCTTTGCGTGGTCAGCCTAGCCCTAGCCCGGGACCTTCCCCTTTGCCTGCCCATACGCCCTTGAAAGTGGGTAAATACTTTTACAAACAATCTTTAGTGAAAAGTGCATCCAAGAAAGCACGCAGGGCAGCAGAAAAAGCTAGGGAAGGCAAAGATAGTGATAGTGACGCCGACCCTGGTCTAGCAACCACCCGCATTCCTTTATCCCGACACCTTGACCCGGGACGCCGCGCGGGTCACCCACCGCCCTCGGCTTCATCTCGCCCTCAGGATGTGCAAAGGGCCTCTACAAGTGGTACTAGTGGGGCGGCATTGTCCTCCCACAGTGACGTGCCACCACGGGCCCCGCATCATAGAGCATCATTTGCTGCGGAGAAGCCCTCGGCTCGCCGCAAAAGGAGCCCAACTCCCGAGGCTGAGGCTCCTATTGTTCAACCTCCTGCAGCCTCCCGCCCCCCACGCCGCCGACGCCCAGTCACTTCTTCACCGGAATTGTCTCCCGAAGAAGATGCTGACGACCCCAACATTGCCCCTGATGACCTGACATTGCCTCAGGAGGAGGAGGACGACGAAGAGGATGGGGAAGAGGAAGAAGTCCCGACACGACGAGTTCGAGTGCGAGGTCGTGGGCGTGCGGCTCAGCCTGCCGACGCCGCTGCCCCTGGGCATGGGCGGGGGCGTGCAGGGCGTCCGCCTGGGCGTCCATCCAACTTGTTTGTGTGGACAGATGGGGCGGATTTTGAGCCAGATTGTCCTGCCTTTGACGAGCAGCAGATTGGTTCCGGGGTGTCACCAGCATATCCGTGTGGCCCAAATGTTACCCCCAGTGAACTTTTCTGTGGCTTCTATGACAATGAAGTCATGGAATACCTTGTCGAGGAAACCAACAACCATCATGAGATCTGTGCCAACTTTCTTGGCAGGAAGACCAGTGCCAAGATGGTGGCATGGAGAGCTGTCACTGTGGCAGAACTGTATGTGTTCTTGGCACTGACTATGCTGATGACACATATCAGGAAGCACGCTCTGGCAGACTATTGGATCACTGCCGACCTCATCCCGACTCCAGCATTTGGCAAGTACATGTCCAGGGACAGGTACTTTGACATCCTCTCCTATCTCCACCTGACCAACAACATGGCAGTCCGCCTTCCCGACGCACTATGGAAAATGAGGAAGCTGTATGACATGATACGTCATCGGTTTACCACCTACCTGATTCCATTTCAGAAGATGTGCCTCGATGAGTCTCTGGTCCTGTTCCGTGGTAGGCTGCATTTCAGACAGTATATCCCGTCCAAGAGACACCGCTTCGGCATCAAGCTCTTCGTCCTCTGCGACTGCAAGACGGGATATGTGCTGGACTTTGTGGTCTACAGCGGCAGTGGTGGCGAAATTGAGACTGACCCCGACATTGGTTTTGGCTGCGCTGTTGTACAGAAGATGATGGAGAAACACTTCCACAAAACCACATCCTGTACACAGACAACTACTACACGTCGCCCATCCTAACCAAGTACCTCCATGACCGCAAGACCGGAACTGTCGGCACAGTCAAGGCCAAGAGGAAGGGCATGCCAACCTACCCAACAAAGACCAAGAAGACGGACATCTACCACAAGAAGAGTGGCCCCATCTTCTCCATCCACTGGCATGACCAGCGCAAGGTCAACCTCCTCACCACATGCCACAAGGCCGAGATGGTCGCCACAGGGAAGGTGGACCGAAGAACGAAAAACCCTGTCCAGAAACCAGTTGCTGTCCTGGACTACAACCTGAATATGCTCCTCATAGACAAGTCCGACATGCAGATGGGCTTCATCGACTGCCTGCGAACATCTTGCAGGTGGTATAAGAAGTTTATTCTGAATACGGTAGATATGTCGGCCCTCAATGCCTACAACATCTACCGTCTGAGGACTCCCGGAGCCAAGAAGTACAAGTCCCTGCGGAAGTTCCACAAGCAGGTGATACTTGAGCTCCTGGCTAAAAATGCAGAACCTGGGAGACCACTACAAGGACCAGGCCAGCTGGACAGAACGGGGTGTGCCGACTTCTTCAGGAAGCACCAGCTCAACCCCCTTCCTTTCAAAGCTCCAGGTAGTAGAGTTAGAAGTCAGAAGAGGTGCCATGTGTGCAGCCACACAACTCGCAGACCCCATAAAGTAAAAAAAAAAAACATGGGAATGCCTAGAGTCAGAAGTGGCACTGTGCGCTGGACGGTGCTCCAACGACTTTCACGCTCTAGTCCAATATTGAAGTGTCCGTGCAATAACAGTGAAAGTGACACAAAAATGTAGGCTAATAATAATATAAAATAATGAATAAAAGTGAAAGAGACACAAATAACTAATAATAAGTGCCTTCATAACAATATGAACAAGTGAAAGTGACACTAACATATATATTATAGCTTACCTCTAACAATAAATAAGTGAAAATGACACTATCAATTATCCTAGTCCAGTGAAAATGACGCTATAATAATAATAAAACTAAGTATAAGTGAAAGAAACACACATAAGTAATAATAAGTGCCTTCATAACAATATGAACAAGTGAAAGTGACACTATAAATATTATTAGCTTACCTAACAATACATAAAAGTGAAAATGACACTATCAATTATCCTAGTCCAGTGAAAGTGATACTATAATAATAATAAAACTAAGTATAAGTGAAAGAGACACATAAGTAATAATAAGTGCCTTCATAACAATATGAACTAGTGAAAGTGACACTATAATATATATATACCTTACCTAGCAATACTTAAAAGTGAAAATGACACTATAATAACAATAAAACTGAGTAAAAGTGACAGAGATACAAATAACTTCATAAAAATAACTTTATTGAGTGAAAATAACATAATAACTATAATAAATGGCAGAATAAACAATAAAAACTCTCAAATAAACAATAATAATTTTCAAATCGCTTTCCGGCATAATTACGGGTAGGGCGACGAGTGCAACAGTGCGTCGTAGCCCGAGCCGCGGTTGAGTGTTCGGACGCGCCGAGGTAAATACGCGCCAAAAGTTACCTCCACTAACATCGCCATAACTCCGGAACCAGTTGAGCTAAAGAGCTCTACTCAATGCCAGTCTACGCACCAAGGTAAGGCGCACATGTTTTCATTTATTTCATTATTGTACCTCATGTATTAAGGGAGATAGACCTTTGTTTACGAGTGTAATTTTTCAGCCAGATCGCCCGGATACGAGCTCCGTCATTTAGAAAGGCAGCCCAGGCCAGAAAGGTTAATGGCAGTGACAGGAAACCTGTTAACATTTTACGAGACACAGGTGCTTGCCAATCCCTACTACTGACCAGTGTTTTAGGCTCTAATAATTCCTCTGGTGAAACTGTAATGTTGCAGGGTTTAGGGAGTAATTATTTTTCTGTCCCTCTGTGCAGAGTGAATCTTGAGTCTGATTTTGTTCAAGGTCCAGTGATGGTAGGATTGGTTGAGACACTCCCTATGTCTGGTGTGACTTTTCTCCTTGGCAACGACATTGCTGGGGGTCGGGTTTGTCCAGCTCCTCGGTTTTCCAGTGAGCCGGTGGCTGGAGTCGAGGACGGCTCCTCTGATGTGTTACCTGCATGTGCTGTCACTAGGGCAAAATCTAAAGTTACTAGTGATTTAGAGGATGATGAAAATGATGATGTTCTCTTGGCTGATACTTTCCTTGCTAATTTAAACCATTCAGAGGATGAGGCAGTTTCCCGCAATGTGGATAATTTGTCACCTCGTGAGTTGGTAGAGTTGCAGCAGGCTGACCCAGAGTTGGAAGGCTTAGCTAGTTCTGCTTGTTGTGAGGAAGAGTCAGTCAGTGCTTCTACTTGTTACTATTTTAAGTCAGGAGTGTTCATGAGAAAGTGGAGAACCCCAATGTCATCAGCAGACTGTGAATGGGAGGTTGTGCATAAAATTGTCATCCCTCGTGTTTGTAGGCAGGATATCATTAGGGTGGCTCATGACTCCAGTTTGGCAGGACACGTGGAAATGAGGAAGACTGCAGCCCGTATTTGAAGCATTTTTACTGGCCAGGTATTTTCAAGGATGTTTCCTGGTATTGTAAATCTTGTCACACCTGTCAAGTAGTGGGGAAGTGTAATCAAAAAGAGAAAGTTGCACCACTCGTTCCCATTCCTCCCTTTGAGGCGCCATTCACACGGGTGTTAGTTGATATTGTAGGCCCTCTTCCCAAAAATTCTTCAGGGTTTTCCTATTTGCTGACACTCATTGATATGGCTACTCGTTACCCTGAAGCAATCCCTCTCAGAAATATTTCGCGAAGAATATAGTGAAAGAAATGCTTGGGTTATTCACCAGATTTGAATTGCCTAAGGAAGTAATAGTCAGATCAAGGGAGCAATTTTATGTCCAATGTTTTTAAGCAGTCATTGAAAGAGTTGGGCATCACACAGATCATGTCTTCTGCATATCATCCTCAATCACAGGGAGCTCTGGAGAGATATCATCAGACACTCAAATCTATGCTGAGGAAGTACTGCTTGGAACACCAGAAAGATTGGAACAAAGGTCTTCCTTTTGTGCTGTTTGCTTCAAGAGAGTCTCCAAATGAATCACTAGGCTTCTCACCTTTTGAACTACTCTTCGGGCATGAAGTTAGAGGTCCTATGAAGTTGTTGAAGGAGTTTTGGCTGTCGGAATCGGATGACGTCAACCTGCTGGAATATGTGGCGAACTTTAAGGAGCGGTTATCAACAGCGTTCCAGCTAGCTCGAGAAAATTTTGGGAACTGCACAGGAGAAGATGAAAACGTGGTATGACAAGAACTCAAGAGTACGCCAGTTTCAACCAGGTGATCAGGTCCTAGTTCTGCTGCCAATACACGGACAACCTCTTCAAGCCAAGTTTAGTGGACCGTACATGGTGGAGAAGAAAGCCAGTGATGTGAACTACGTTTTTGCCACGCCAGAGCGTAGGAAGAGCAAACAACTTTGTCACGTCAACATGCTAAAATTGTACCACAGGAGAGACCCTGATAAACCCGTCTGCACTGTAGCTGTTCCTCACGACCCTGAAAGTGAGGCACTCTCATGCAGTATGAGCTTGAGCGATAGCTTGGGGCAGAATGTTGCTATCATGAGTGATCTGGAGACTAAGTTATCTCATCTAACCCCTGAGGAGAGGCAGGAATTCACGGCTCTACTCCAGAAATACCATCAAGTGTTCCGAGATACTCCAGGATGAACAACCATTTTGATGCACGATGTTGATGTTGGAGATGCGAAGCCAATTAAGCTGCCAGCCTACCATGTGAATCCCTTAAAGGTTCCCCTGATCCAGAAGGAGATTGACTACCTACTCACCCACAAGATGATTGAGCCCTGCCAAAGTGAGTGGAGTTCTCCTGTCACCTTAGTTCCTAAACCAGGTGGATCACAACGGCTCTGTATTGACTATCGACGTGTTAACCAGATCACCAAAACAGACACCTACCCAATACCTCGCATGGAAGATTGTATAGATAGGATTGGAAAGGCACAGTACATCAGTAAGTTTGACTTGTTAAAGGGATATTGGCAAGTAACTATGACTCAGCGTGCTAGGGATATCTGATGTTTGGTGACTCTTGGTAAGACTTTTGCATGTTCTGTGATGCTGTATGGTATGAAAAATGGACCTGCAACATTTAAAAAACTCATGAACATTGTAACCGAGGATTTGGAAGGATGTGTTGTGGATGATTCCGGTGCTATTCCTCCCTCTCCGCCCTCCTCTCTCTTACTTATGCTTAATATCCTAATCTCTTCTAAAGATGTACTTTCTACCCTCTCTGGGCTTAACACTAATAAGGCGTACGGTCCGGACGGTGTTCCTCCTGTTGTTCTCAAAAACTGTGCTTCCGTGCTGACTCCCTGCCTAGGCAAACTCTTTCGTCTCTGTCTATCCTCTAACGTCTTCCCTTCATGCTGGAAGTTTGCTCACATTCAACCTGTCCCAAAGAAGGGTGACCGCTCTCAACCCTCCAACTATCGTCCAATTGCTCTTATCTCTTGTCTTTCTAAAGTTTTGAAACTATTCTTGCTTCCAAATTTCTTAAGCATTTCTCTTCTCATAATCTGCTCTCAGATCGCCAGTATGGCTTCCTTAAGGGTCGCTCTACTGGTGATCTTCTTTCATATCTTACTAACTCTTGGTCATCCTCCTTCCGGGACTTCGGTGAGACTTTTTCTATTGCACTAGACATATCGAAAGCCTTCGATAGAGTCTGGCATAAATCTTTAATTTCTAAACTACCCTCCTTCGTTTTCTATCCCTCCATCTGTGCCTTTGTCTCTAATTTCCTTTCCGGCCGTTCCATAGCCGCGGTTGTGGACGGCCATTGTTCACTTCCTCACCCTATAAACTCCGGTGTTCCTCAGGGCTCTGTCCTATCTCCTATTCTCTTTCTAATTTTTATAAATGATCTCCTTAACTGTACCTTAATTCCCATCCATTCATACGCAGACGACTCAACCTTACACTACTCACTTAGTTTTTCAGAACGCCCCAGCCAGCAATCCCTCAACGACAAACGTAATGAAGCCATAGAACTCTTAAATTCTGATCTAAATACTATTTCCAATTGGGGCAGAGAAAACCTTGTTAACTTTAATGCTTCCAAAACCCAATTTCTCCATCTATCTACCCGTCAGGATCTCCCAGCGGACTATCCCTTATTCTTCAACAATACAAAAATCAACCCTTCATCTTCTCTCAATATTCTTGGTGTCTCTTTTTCTTCTGCTCTCATTTGGAAGGACCATATTACCAGTCTTGCTAAGGCAGCCTCCCAGAAGCTGGGTGTGCTCAACCGCCTTAGGGGGTTCTTTTCCCCTGCACAGCTTCTTGCTCTGTACAGGGGCATAGTGCGCCCTTGTATTGAGTATTGTTCACATGTGTGGGGAGGTTCCTCTCACACCGCTCTCCTAGACAAAGTTGAAAGGAAGGCCTTTCGTATCATTAACTCCCGTCCACTCACCAACTCTCTGCAATCTCTCTCTCTCCGCCGCAATGTTGCATCTCTCTCGCTATTCTATCGCTACTATAATAATCAGTGTTCCTCAGAGCTATCCCAGTGCATACCACCTCCCTTACGTAGGGCACGTGGTACCCGTCTTGCAACTCAATCCCACCCCTACTCTGTGCAACTCTCCAACCCAAGAGTGAAACGTTACTCTCAAACTTTCTTCTACTCAACAGCTGAGCTCTGGAACTCTCTCCCAGAATCAGTCTTTCCCTCTTCCTATGACTTAAATTGCTTCAAACTCCGTGTGTCCAGGCATTTTGGCTCGAACGTCCCTTGATTTTGGCCCTGTCACTCTTTCAACTATGGGGGAGGCACTCGCTATAGGCAGTTATGCCTTTTGCCTCCCTCAATCACATAGAAAAAAAAAAAAAAAAAATATTGATGATGTATTGATCTTTAGTGACACCTGGAAGGATCACTTATGCCATGTCAGTAACTTTCTTGATCGTCTGGTTCAGGCTAATCTTGTTGCAAATTTATCAAAATGTGAATTTGGTCAAGCTAAAGTCCAGTATCTTGGTTATGTGATTGGTAATGGACAAGTTGTGCCACCAGGGGCTAAGGTTCAGGTGATAAGTGATCTTTCCAGACCTAAGAATAGGAAAGAATTGCAAAGATTTCTTGGTATGGTAGGATACTACCGCCGGTTTGCTCTAAATTTCTCAATCCTTGTGTCACCACTCACAGATCTTCTGAAAAAGGGAGTTAAATTTGAGTGAAATGAAGCATGTGAATCTTCTTTCAACAAACTCAAAGCTATCCTGTTGAGTCAGCCAGTGCTTTCCACCCCTAACTTTGCTAAATCCTTTAAAATGACTGTGGGTGCTAGTGATACTGGAGCTGGGGCAGTTTTGTTGCGGGAGGATGACCAAGGTATTGAACATCCTGTATCTTATTACAGCAAGAAGTTCACTCCACCCCACAAAAATTATTCAACTATTGAGAAGGAACTTTTGGCTCTAATTTTGGGATTGCATAATTTTTCTTTATGTTTGTGTTCAGGCCCAGATCCTATTGTTATTTATACTGATCACAACCCACTAAAGTGTGTTTAGTAAATTTAAAGATAAAAATCAGAGATTGACCAAGTGGAGTCTGCTTCTTCAAGAATGTCCTTTAGATATAAGACATATTAAAGGGAAGGAAAATGTGATTGCAGATTGCTTGTCTAGATTGTAGCCTAATTGTTTTAAAGTATAGAAATTTCCCCTGTAAATTTCTTTCTTTAGGGGGGAGGTGTTATGTATAAGTGATTATGTAATGTGAACTGAAATAATATATATATACAGTATATATAAATAAGTGCAATAGTGATAGGGTTAATATACGCATTTTAGAGAAAGTTCTTGATTTGTATCTGTGAATAGTGATTGCATCATCATTCACGTGTTCATGTCTCCACGGAGGCAGCGGCGCCTGCTTGTCTAGTATTATCGACGTGTGGTGGACTATTCTGGCTACTGTTAGGCCTATATAAGCCGCCGCTCCCTGTCACTGGGAACCAGACCGACCTGACCAGCTTTAAGCATCACCTCTCCATTTCTTGCTTGTACATAGTAATTCTTATACTTAGTAAAGTGACATAATTATCTCTCCTGGCTACCATCAAACGATTAAGCATCTGCATACCTGTTGTGATCGGGGAGTTGAGTATATAAGTGTGTCATTAGATTATAGCCTATTTGTCATTCTCAGTGATATTTTTGTGTATTACTTATAAGTTAATCTAGTGATCAGGTAATAATGAATTATCATTGAGTTTTCTGTAAATTCATATTATTGTGTTATTTCCTTTTGATTGCATTTATTAATATTATAAGTGTTAAGCATTAGATTAATTTGTGATTAGTTTCCAAGTTTGTGAATTTGTTCAGATTAATTTAGTTACCCCTTTATTATTGTATTTTCAAGGAATATTTTCTCAAGCGTTATGTTAGTGATTATTTCACTTTTAAATAGTTGTATTAATTACTTGTATTGCTTTTATTACCGTATTGTGCATTTCCTAAGCTATTAAACATACATTAACCATTTCCAGTGATCTTAAGAAAATATTAACTCTTATGTGATATATCCATTTTTACCTTGCATTGCATCAGTAAAGATATACAGTATACTTATTTTGATCTTGCATTGCATCAGTAAAGATATACAATATACTTATTTATTTTTCACTTGCATATTTGCTGATAATCACTTTCGTTGTTACTAGCCAAATCTTAGTGCATTATAATATTCTTACTACTCGTCCTGAAGAGACTGATTTTATTGTTACATTATTATACTTAATATAATTAAACTAAGAGTTTTTATTCTAGTTACCTTGAACCTGGATATTTTTGAGTGTTCTGATATCAGTCTTGAATTTAAAGTTAGCCTATTGTTTGTGTCATTTCACCTCGTCCAAAAACATAACACTTTCCAAAATTAGTTTTCTGCCCACAGCTCACTCAAAGACAACTGCAGAGGTTGAAGTAACTAAACTAAAGGTTTCTAAACACCCCTGATGGTCAAAATGGCTTTTAAGTATCCCAGAAAGGGCGCAAATCGCTTCCTGTGCATGAGTGTTAAACTGCTTTACAATTCGTGTGTCTATGCATTTTGACCACAATGTCCCTTGAATTTGACTCTCTGTCACTGTTTTGGTTCTGGGGGAGACACTCATTACAGCCAACCTGTTTTATTGTCGCCTTCGCACACACATAGAACAAACAACAACAACTTGTAATTAGTGTTAAGACATTAAATATACACATGCAAATTATATGGCATTATTATTTGACGTGCATCTATCAGATCAATCGGTAAGCATATATCATGTGTGAGGGCCTTCGATATACTATATAGATCATGTGTGAGGGCCTTCGATATACTATATATATCATGTGTGAGGGCCTTCGATATACTATATATATCATGTGTGAGGGCCTTCGATATACTATATATATCATGTGTGAGGGCCTTCGTATACTATATATATCATGTGTGAGGGCCTTCGATATACTATATATATCATGTGTGAGGGCCTTCGATATACTATATATATCATGTGTGAGGGCCTTCGATATACTATATATATCATGTGTGAGGGCCTTCGATATACTATATATATCATGTGTGAGGGCCTTCGATATACTATATATATCATGTGTGAGGGCCTTCGATATACTATATATAAATTTTTATCAAAATTATAAAGCCACGGTTATGACAAATATTATGATTGTAGCACACAATTGAGGCCATGACGGCACTTGCTTCGATAGTTAGTGAATTCCTACTATATATGGCTTTAATTATCTGTTATTAATAAAGTGTGAGGTGAGTGAGTGAGTGAGTGAGTGTGTGTGTGTGTGTGTGTGTTACTAGAAATTAAAGTCGGTATGCATTGAGATACGCAGAGAGAAAGAGAGAGTATGACCATAAGGAATCTGTGCTTTAAAGAGAACTAGGTTGAAGAGTTGATATTCATGTTTTCCAGCTGTACAACATTTAAGTGAAGAAACAGCGACGTTTTTTCTTTTGGCTGACATTTGTTTATGATTTAATCATTATAGTGGAACCTCTAACAGTGTAAGATAAAACTAATACAAATACAGGCAGCCGAAATTAGGGCATAGTCGGCGAACTTTAAAAAAAAGTAATAAGCAGTATTACACAGTTCGAAGCATCATACCTTGTCAATACCGTCAAATAAATCCCGCTCAGTGTCAGTGTTACACAGAGTTGCCATGGTGTCCAGCCTGGCTACCCTCTCCCCTCCCCTCCCTACTCTCTCTCTCTCTCTCTCTCTCTCTCTCTCTCTCTCTCTCTCTCTCTCTCTCTCTCTCTCTCTCTCTCTCTCTAACAGAGTAGCTATTAATGCACTGTTTACGATTAATAACAATGTTGCAACCCAAGGTAATGGAATGAAATTATTTAGAAAAAGGCATCCTAATTAGATGTGACACATAATTTCTTCACATACAATGGGGTTAAAGAGTGGAATAGTTTACCAAGGGAGGGGGTCGACAGTAATTCTATTGATACGCATAAGAAAAATCTGGACGGTCATCTGATAAAGATTGGATTAGTATGAATTAATCAGTAGGCATGTGTAATTTCCCTTTCAAACTAATTTCTTCTTATACTATATAAAACACTTTCCTTGTGGGCATTTCCTGACCCATAAGGTTACACTTCATCCTATTTTCCGGTACGTCTTTTAACCGGAGGGAGCGGGGGGCTGGGGAGAGAGCCTTCTACTTTACTGTCCTATTTGTTCACTATAAGCTGTCCCTGTCTAGTAGTATTATGGCCGGACCACCTATTTGGGACCGCAAGGTTTGTGTGGTCTGAGTATTTGTGTAGCTCTGTGTAACTCTCTCTCTCTAAACATGCTGCCTTTAATTTCTGCACACAAACACACACACGCACACTCACAAATTGGGGTAGCATACCAAGCAATAAAAGTCAGTGGCTGGTACTCATGACAAAGTACCTGATACCCCGGGTGGATATACTAGGAATTTATTGTCTGGTTCTGTTGTTTAGTACTGTTGACTGGATGTTTCTCGGTGCGCTGGTTTGGGAGGGTATATTTGTGTGGCTGGCTGAGTGTAAGTCTGTGTGTGTGTGTTATTGTGTCTAAGTCTGTGTGTGCGTGTGTATGTACTGTATGTGGTATGGTTGTTGGAGTTTTGGGTGTTAGTGAGTTATTATATATTTGTGTGTGTGTGTGTGTATTTTTATAGTGCATTATATTATCTTGAGTTTGAGAGTTTTTATGAGTGGTGCGTGTTTTGAATTGTCTCGGTTTGTTACTGTACTTGGTTGAATGTACTTTTGCAAGCCATGCATATTAAATATTTATTTATGTAGTGATGCATAGTGGATGTGCGCTTACTTCATGCCATGAAATATATGTATTTTTGCACACATGGGTGGAACTATGTATATCAACCTGTGTACTCGGTGTGTGTGTTTGGGAAAGAGAGAGAGAGACCCCGACTGCGTTTGTGGGTTGAAATTAAGGTCAGTATTTGTTGAGAGAGAGAATGAGCGTGTGTGTGTGTGTGTGGCAGAGAGAGAGAGGGAGACCAACTGCGTTTGTAAGCTGAAATTAATGTCAGTATTTGTTGAACAAGTATAAATGTGTGTGAATGTTCGTGCATTGCAGTCTTTTGAGTGCCTGTAAAAGATTAAACTAACGTTCAACAGATTTTAGACTGCATACAAAAATACAACATTATCTTTGACTTTATAAATAGTATGGCTAACTGAACTTACTTAACTTTCTTTGTTTGTATTTACGAACACACGTAATCAAGCAAGACAACATCTTGATTGGTCCATTCAAATTTCGAGTTAGGCCTAAACGTGAAGCTTTGTAAATCTAAGGATCGATTCTAGAGAGGATTTTCATAATATCGGATCAGGAACCCATTATGTACAAAAGATCAGGAACCCATTATGTACAAAAGATTGCCTGATACCTTGAATATGCTGGTTGATGATCAATAACTATGTCTTATGTTTTCTAGAATGGTACTGTATATAAAGTATATATATATATAAGCGGTGGCGGCGCTTGTGGCACTTTGGCGCTGCCGACTGGGAGGCTCTTTGGCAGTATTTCTTTGATTTCCCATGGAATGACTTTTGCTTCCGTGGCCGGGGTCCCTCGGAGAGTGCTGAACGCATTACCGAGGTAATCCTCGCGGGCATGGAAGAATACATTCCATTTTCTTTTTCTTAGTTTAATGCAAAAATATCTTGGTTTACTCCCGCTTGCTCTATTACTGTCCGCAATATGGAGGAAGCATTCAAATAGTACCGTCGCCTTCAAACAGTACTTTTGCCTTCAAACTCAAGAATCTCATCTCATACTTCCTGCCCGGAATCAAGCCAAATCTGTTTTTCGCCTCGTCAAACATTCTTTCATCAATAATAAATGCACTGAACTATCCAACTCTAGCTATTCCCAAACCTTCTGGCATCTAGCCAAAGACCTCTTCAACACATTTTCTTCTTCGTCTTTCCCTCCTCTTTTCCACTCTTACAGCACCACCGTCACCTCTTCTTCATACAAAGCTGAATTGATTATGAGAAGAGAAATGCTTAAGAAATTTGGAAGCAAGAATAGTTTCAAAATGTTTAGATATACAAGAGGTGAGAGCAATTGGACAATAGTTGGAGGGTTGAGAGTGGTCACCTTTCTTTGGGACAGGTTGAATGAGAGCCAACTTCTAGCAAGAAGGGAAGACGTTAGAGGAGAGACCGAGACGAAAGAGTTTGCCAAGGATGCACAAGGACGCACGGAAGCACAGTTTTTTAGTACAACAGGAGGAATACCGTCCGGACCGTATGCCTTCTTAGTATTAAACCCAGAGAGGGTAGAAAGTACATCTTAAGAAGAGATTAGGATATTAGGCATAAGTAGGAGAAAGGG
This sequence comes from Paralithodes platypus, assembly GCA_032716605.1. Taxonomy (NCBI): domain Eukaryota; kingdom Metazoa; phylum Arthropoda; class Malacostraca; order Decapoda; family Lithodidae; genus Paralithodes; species Paralithodes platypus. Next base: position 26,936,406 of record CM064507.1, on the reverse strand, counting down.
GAGTGGAGAGGGAAGAATAGCACCGGAATCATCCAAGGTGGAGTTTCTAGCAAAACTTTGAACGAAGAGTTCAGCTTTGTCAGAGGAAGACGTGATGGTTGTGCCATCCGAGTGGAAAAATGGAGGGAAAGACGAGGAAGAAAATTGTTGGAGAGGTTTTTGGCTAGATGCCAGAAAGCTTGGGAAGAGCTAGATATGGATAGTTCAGTGCATTTATCATTCATGAAAGAGTGCTTGGCAAGTTCAAGAACAGATTTGGCTTGATTCCGAGCAGAAACATGGGAAGAATGAGATTCTTGAGTTATAAGGCGTTGGTACTGTTTGAATGTTTGTTTCCTTCTTGTTGCGGACAGCAGTAGAACAAGCGTGAGTAAACAAAGGTTGTTTTGCATTAGACTGAATGAAAGAAAATGGAATGTATGCTTCCATGCCCGAGAGGATTATCTCGGTAATGCGTTCAGTACTCTCCGAGGGTCCTCGTCCACGAAAGCAGATGACATTCCATGGGAAACCATAGAAGTACTGCCGAAGAGCCTCCCAGTCGGCAGCGCCAAAATGCTACAAGCGCCGCCGGCTGGGAGGATTGGGTGGCCGTACTGGAGAGCTAGGACAGGTAACGGAGATAAGTTTATGGTCGGAGGAGCCCAAAGGAGAGAAACGAATGACAGTATAAAAAGAAGGGTTAAAGGTCAGAAATAAGTCAAGAATGTGGGGCCGATCTCCGAAGCGATCCGGGATACGGTTGGGTTGCTGGACCAGCTGCTCTAGGTCATTTAGTATAGAAAAGACGTAGGCTTGTTCACCAGGTTGGTCAGTAGTATGAGAGGAGAGCCATTGGCAATAGTTTACGTTCAAACCTCCTAAGATGGAGATTTGAGAGAAGGGAGAGATGGATAGAATATGTTCCACTTTGGAGTTTAGAAAATCAAAGAATATGGGAAAGTCGCTAGAGTTAACACCTTACGAGCGGCCTATGCGGTTTATTTATGTGTACCGCACAGCGGGGTGTTTTTAGCCAAAATAGGGCTGTTTACGTGATCATTTTCATGCCTAAATAAGACCCAGAACGTAAAACAAGTACCTATCCCTGAAAGGGCATAAACAGAGCTTTCGAATGACACCATAACGATCCTTGTATGATGGATAGTTTTCTTGCAATAACCGTGCAACGCGAGTGCAAAAAGCAGGTAATTCGGTACTTTCAGTACATAATTGAGTATGTAGCGAGTGAGAGAGGGAGGAGGGAGCTGAGATTTGTGTCAGTAGGTTCGCCGCGGTGGTCTGGAGCAGTCAACGCTCGTATCCTGCCCCACTTGTCTCTCTCTCTCAGCCACATTACGTGCTGAAATTGCCACTCGAGTTATGTCGAGCGCCGCCACATAGTCCAGCTTTATTTAACTCGACTTATGTTACTCGCCGCTAAATAAGGGTTAAGGACAAGAGAGAAAGCACAGACATATTTAGTATGAGAATTAGTATGTCTTTTACACCAACCAATTTCACATCTAAGCTCAATTAATGAAATAAAACAAATACATGTGGCACTCCAAGGACTCGAACCCAGGATACTCACATCGAAATTCCTTGCACTATGCATTACGCTATCAAGACAGTAGACAGAATAGTTTGAGCCATAAAGTTGAGAATTCAGAGAAGTCGAAATCGGGAACACGAGAGCAAGTGAGTTTGTTGTGCATGTATGCACAACATCCACGTTTGGCTTTGAAACTAGGATAGAGAAAGTAAGAGGATACAGAGAAGGGGCTGCTGACAGTTGCCTCAGGCACCTGAGTGAATATATATACTGTATATATATATATTTACAGTATCTATATATATATATAATATATATATATATATATATATATATATATATATATATATATATATATATATATATATATATATATGTTGGTAAAGCCAGGTAATCAATTTTCTTTAATACATACGAGGTTGAAAGAAATGGCAATTTCTGCGTTGGAAATTGTATTATTCAAAGTTTCCAGGTCTCTGATGAGTTTTCGCTGGGTGGCAGGAAGTAGATGAAGGAGATGAGCAAAATTCATGGTGGTACAGGGTTACATTAAAGTACATGATGATACAGGAAATACGACGCGTTTCACTGGACAACCAGCATTATCAAGTAAGGAAGGAATGACATAAAAGGTAAACAGGAAGGGTATATATAGAGGGTGGAGGATCAGAGGAGGCGGAAAACAGGGGGCAAAAGTCTGCTATTGGTGGAAGGGAAAACTAGGAGAGAAAAAGGGGGTATCCGCTTCACGCATGCGCACTGGATGCGGGATGGTGGTCGATAGGTGGGGTCGAAGCTGATTGGCTGCGTGTCGAGGGGCGTGGCCTAAGTTGTGTGGCGCCTGCAGAAGACGAAGCTGAAGGAGGTAGCGCGGGGGGCTGCGTCAAGGGCACCGGGGGGCGAGGAGGGGTGTTAGGCCCTGTAGGGTAGTGCCTTTTGGCAGAAGGAAGGATCTGAAGGTCCAGAGTTTGGTTGTTGATGTTGGGATGTAAGGCTTGGATATATAAAGCTTCGAGAATAGGTAATCTCCTTGGGTCACTTTCTTTATCGAGTATGGTGGTGTGTTTCTCTAACTCGTTGCGTGTGAGGTGAGGGTGGTTAGGGGTGAGATAGTGGTCTTTGATGGCTCCAGCCTGAAGGTGAAGAGTTAACCGACGTGAAAGACGAGTCTGCGTCATACCAATATAGGAATGAGGTCCACAGTCCTCATAATTACAGGTATGTTGGTAAATGACGTGATCGTCGGTCATCGGGCTCTTTATCTTGGTGGAGGCTGGTTTGTTGCGGAGAACGAGGTTGGAGGTCTTGGGGGATTTGTAATAAATTATTAATTTGATTTTGTTTTCCGGGTTGGTTGGGTGGACATGCTTGGAGATTATTTCTTTTAAGACGGCCTCGTCATTTTGTGTTCTGAACACAAAAAGGTATAAATCTTAGGGTTATTGCTCGCGTCTTGAAGATACATAGATGCCCCTATAAATCTTTTAGCGTTGCCACTCATCATGATATATGGATATCCCTGTCTACTGCAGAATCTTCTAAATGCATGTAAGAAGCTATCACAAGTGAGATTGGTGACCAGTTCCAGGTGAATTGATCTGGTAACGGCACAGGTGAAAAGTATCATTTATACCTTAAGATTGGGCGAATCTTTAACAGGGATTGCTCCACTGTAATCTACCCCAGTAACTTTGTATGGGTCACCTGGGGTGGTTCGCAGGTCTGGTAAGGGAGGTACTCCAACAGGATCATAATGTGCTCCCTGTACCCGTCTACATTTTAAACATTTGCGCAGGACTTTCTTGACCACCTGCCTGATTTTAGGAACCCACCATTTTTGTCTAACATAGGTGACTACGTGTCCAACCCCATAATGGCAACAGGGTCGGCGACACCTATCTCTTATAAGGTGGGTTAAGGGATGATTGGAGGACAGTAGTATTGGATACTTACTTGCCTCAGAAAGAGCTGCCAATCGTAATCTGCCTCCGCAATGCATTAGATCTCCCGTCAAGTGTAATCCTAACTGGTTGATCAGGTTATTCCTGGACTTTGTTCCCTTAACCAATATTTTATATTCCTGCATATAGATTTTTTGTTGACAGAGCTTATGCTGTACTTTATCTGCAATTCTGATCTCCTTCACATTGAGGTGAGCACTATCTGTGGGCGGTGTGTTTTTGATTTTTGATTTTACATTTTGTACAAAGTGTATCACCCATAATGTAACAAGTTGTAGTTTCTCGTAGCTTCTGAATTTATCCAATCCCATAACCGTGTGTCTTCTTTAGGTACCGAGTCAATTACTGGTGCCACAATAGCAGTGTGCTGCTCGTCCAAATCTATATTCTCTGGCCATTCGTTGGGATCAGTAAGCCAGCATGGGCCATTCCACCACAACGCAGTAGATTTGAGAAATTTAGAAGACACCCCACGAGTAATGCAGTCACTTGGATTCTCTCTTGTAGACACAAACCGGAACTGTGCGGTCTAGGGCATGAATCTAGTCAACACGGTTTGTGACGTATACTGGTAGCTTCTTTTGGCTATGTAACCAGTAAAGCGTAATTTGGCTGTCACTCCATATAACTGTATTCGAGATGTGTAGCAAATGTTTAAAAGTGTCCTCGATAAAGTGAACGAGTCTAGCAGCCAATAGAACTGCAGTTAGCTCTAATTTTGGGATGGAAATGGATTTGATCGGGGCAACTTTAGCCTTCGCCATGACAAGACGGCTGCCACTTGTGTCAACAAAGTAAATGACAGTCCTGTAAGCGACCTTGCTAGCTTCTGAGAAGGCATGAATGGAAACAGGTTGATCCATGACTATTCTCCGAGGAAAATTAAAAGCCTTGCAGAGACAAAGATCTGATATAATGTCCTCCCACTCATGAACCAAATCACCTGTTAAAACCTCATCCCAATCTAATTTTAGTCTCCATAATTGCTGAAGGAATAATCTTGATTTGATCGACACCGGTAGAACTATCCCCAAGGGATCAAAAAGTCTAGCAGTCAAACTCAGGCAAATTCGTTTTGTAATCTGCGAATACTGAGTGTATTGAACACCAAATGAGAGGGTATCTGTGTCCGTCTGACATTGCAACCCTAGCACCCTCACTTGTTCCTGCTGTACTGCCGACACACCCTCTTGTTGCAGTACAGACCGCAAAGCAGGACTATTCGTCGCCCACTCACGCATATGTAGAAGGGCATCATACATAATTTCCCAGACTACACCGTAGGTATCAATCAGGAAATCTTCATTTCCTGTACCCCGTAAATTATCGATGTATAGCCCTGACCGAATTTGCTGAATAACCTGCGGATCTGAACTAACATTCGATAAGTGATTTAAAATGGTGGCGTTTAGAAGGAATTGGGAACACGTGGCGCCAAACAATACCACCCGGAAGCGGTAACAATTGAGGGGGGAATTGAGCTGCTGTGGGAATATTGGCCACATAAACCGAGTATAGTCCCGGTCGTCCTCATGGAGTCTTAACATCAGAAACCCCTTCTCGATATCAGACACCCAGGCATATTGATGGAGTCTAAACCGGGGTAAAACCTGTGCCAAGTCCGGTACCAGTGAGGGCCCAGTATTTAGGCAGTCATTAAGACTGGGCTGACGATCCCTCACCTTGGCTGAACAGCCAAAGAATATACGCACTGATGTCGTCTTGCTCTCCTTGATAACTCCATGATGAGCCAAGTAGTGACCGGTATCTGAATTGTCGAAAGGCACCTCTTCTATAAATCCACGAGACACCTGATCAGTTATGACCTTTGAGTATTCCTTGCAAAAGTCAGGTTCTTTAATGAATCTTCTCCGAAGACCATGAAGTTGGCCTATCGCCAAACCCTTGTTCGTTGGCAGCTGATCCTTATAGTTGTTCCAGGGCAGTCTCACTTGGTATTGTTGGCTGTCAGGATCATAGATAATGGTATCCTCATATTACAATAGTACTTGTCGCTGAACTTGTGAATATTCCTTAGGGGTTATCCCGATGTGATCGATATCCCACAAAACATTTAAATAATTTTTGCTTGCTGGAATTTTACCAGTAGACATATATTCGTCCATTGGTGTTACTGCTAATTTCAATACAGTATTTACTACGGTGTTGGAGCTGGTATTCTGTGCCACATATGACCCGCTTATGGCGTACCCGTATTTGGTAGGAAGCAGAATTAGACTCCCTGACCTTTTATATCCAGGCCGCACAATGTCATAATAATGATCAACACCGATGAGCAGCTCCAACTGCTCTGTGTCCGTTGCGTGAGGATCGGCTAATTTTATGCTTTTATACTGCAAACTAACCAGTTTAGACTTAAGGCTAAGTTCACCCTTATGTTCTGGCAATTATCAACCACTATTGCATCTATTTTTTTTTTTTTTTTTTTTTTTTTTTAAGAGACAATGAACGGAGGAAGGAAAAACACAGATAAAACAAAAAGGTCCATGTGCCTAAAGGCATCCTCCATTCATAAAATGTTTGTAACAACTGGATTTAAACATTTGTTGATTGTAAGTTTGTGGAAAGCAATTCGAGGGAAGTGAATTCCAAAGAGTAGTAGCTCTGGGGATAAATGAATTCTGATAAGCAGAAGTTCTGCATTGTGGAGGAGAAAGTGTAAATTCATGGGCGCTCTCAGCTGCCCTAGTTCTACGGGGAAAGATGTGGAGAGGCGGCACAATCGAAGCAAGTTCCTCGGAACAATTGCTGTGAAAATATCTGTAGAATAATGCAAGGGATGCAACGTTTCTTCGTATGGCTAATGTAGGAAGGTCCTGTGTGATTGCAGGGTTATTGATTAATCTAATAGCTTTATTTTGAATTTTGTCCAACTGCCTCAATGCAACCACTCCACTTCCACCCCACAGAGGTGAACAGTAATCCATCTGAGAGCGCACATGACTTTTATATATTACGGCCAACTGCTCGTCAGTGAAGAATTCTCGAACTCTGTACAGGAGTCCCAGTTTTTTAGAGGCATTCTTGCCAATGCTACTAACATAATCTGTCCAGCTCAAGTTAGTAGTTAATGTTACACCGAGAATGTCAATACTAGGGGAGATATGAGATCATTGATATGAATGAGGAACAGAGTTGGGGCCAAAACTGATCCCTGGGGAACACCAGCATTTATTGAGTGAAATTGAGAATAAAGGCCATCTACCATTACACATATTTTTCTGTTATGAAGATTACGACAATAAGGATTGATGCCAGACTCTATCAAAAGGCAAAGAATGTCTGCAGTTGATCGACATCGTCTAAAACCATATTGCCTATCACTGATTAATTTATTATTCTCCAGATGCTTAATTATGTGATTATTTAATATAATTTCAAAAACTTTGCCAAGATGAAAGTTGATGAAATTTACCTCTGTGTTTGTAATACAGTGCTACGATATTATATTCCCTAGAGGCTTGTTTTTTGGTTAATCCGTGAAGACATAAATCCTCAGTTCCTTTAGAATTATAGGAAAGGGAGGATAAAACAAGACTTCACAAAGGTCCTCTGAGAACATTGATCGAGTAGCAATCTGATTTTGACACATTTATTTTCCTTACCCTTTACCGGCAGGTGAACGGTAGGCAAGATTACAGTATTTCTACCTGTAGCAAAGGACATTGTAGTTGACGTAGCAGCAGTATGCTCTCTCTTTTGGTTATCCTCCGCTGGTCTACTTTCTTTTCCTAGTTTCTGTGTACATAAGGAATGAAAGTGCTTACCCTTACAAAACTTGCAGCTTCTAATGTTAGGGTTAGTACAACCCAGATGGCCATGCTCCCTTGATAAACACAGAGTGCAGAGATAGTTGACGGGCTCTTTTTACTTTACGAGGCCCTGTTTTATAATTTGTACCACAAATGATTGGTGCCACTACACAAGACACAGTTGAATTTCCTGCTTTCACTCTGGGCGGTAAACGTTGCAGTAGCCATTGGTGTACTTCCCACTTTGTGTTGACCTGCCAAGTTGTATACTTCCGCCTGGAAGCATTGGGTAAATTTCTTGTATTCCAGGCTAAAATCTCCCATTTCCTGTTGTATAGTCTCCTTTAGTGGTGATGGTAATTTGTTGACAAGAGTCACCACACAGAATTCCTCCAAACAAATGCCATGGCTAATTATAGACCTCATCACACTCTTCATGTTCGCGTAGAAATTCTTAAGATCAGCGGTCTGGCATCTGGGTGAAGCTAGTTGATTAAATTGTGTAACATAAGCCGCCTTGATGCGATTTGGATGCCCATATGTATCTTGCAAGAGCTCTATCGCAGGGGCATAACTTGCGCTCTCGACAATAAATCCTTCGACTAACTTGTGCGCATCACCCAGAAGCTGACCCTTTAAATATGTGAACCATTGAATGTCGGTGAGGTCGGGATTACCATGTTTGGTACATTTAAACATTTCCCAAAAACCCGACCACAACGTGGCATCACCGTCAACCATTGGAATTTTAATAGATGTGGCAATTTTACGCTGGACTTCTTCTTATCTGGTTGAGCTGGCTCGTTTTTTACCTCGGTAGATATAGTTCCCTTCAGTGTAGCGATGATAATTTGCATGCTTTCCAGGTAGAGGGTATCTTCTCTTAATTCCTTCACATATTCGGCGTCTGTCTCGCAAAGGGCAGCCAGGTCCTCCTGTGTGACCTCATACTTATCAATTTGTTTTTGGATGCTGAGCAACCTGGCCTCCACTTCAACTTTAGACGCCGAGTCAAGGAATTCGTCGATATCCAAGGTTAGGACTGTCAACGAGCCCTTAGGCCCAGCCCGACGCCAATGTAAATTCGCAGCCATGATGTTAGGAGAAAAGGAAATTTAGCGGTAATGTCAAATCAAATTGTAAATGCTAGGCCGAATAAATTGCAGACAATTAAATTTCGATAAATTGCACTGCGAGATGAAAAAAAACCACACTCACGAATGCGGAGTAAGAAATTGCCTGGAAATGTAGACTATTAGTTAGGAGATATTAAATTTAACTAATTTAGTAGTAATTTTTTATTTTAGAATAAGAAATTTGAGTTTAAATTCAAAACAAATTAAGAAGAGCCGGGAGGGAAATTTAAGTAGGCTAAAGTCAATAGGTACCAAAACTTAAGTGTGTGGAAATTATACACAAGGAAAGAAAAACAGTCACATATAAAGAAATGTTGAGCTGGTATAAACACACGCTCACATATTTACCATCATATTAACCTAAACCTTCATGACATACAATAGTGAATTTAGAAAAGATATGCGATCGAATAACCTTAAATTTTGAAGAAGTTATTTTACAGTACAGTATGCATAATTTGATCTAACGCAATACCAATTGTGATAATATTTTTTAGGCCTAAAGGATTATTAATCAAATAGTTAAGTCCGAAAAAGTATATGCCGGTTAGATTAAACAAATTTAAAGTAATTAATTTATTGAATAAATTTAAAGTAATTAATTTATTGAATACTGTACTGGTCTTGATCATTTATTGCTTATTTTTATGATGGGCAAACAATTTGTTGTATGCCCCGTCCACCAGCGCAGCTTCGTCCTGGCCAAAGAAAGTGCGACAGGTGGCCAAGATCTCAGAGTACAGTCGGTCCGATGCGTCTGAGGTTAGGTGTACGCCATTGGGACCGAAGTCGGCCTCGGAGGTGTTCATGGACAAGTATTGCTCTCGGGTGAATGGGATGGGATGCTTCAACCAACGGTTGACGGTGTTACGCATGCGGTTGCATTCCGCTGCAGAGGCCCCTCGTGGAGCTGACCTCTTTTCTATCCCTGTAACCCTACACTTTCCCCCAGTGCGACATTCCACCTCCTCGTCCAGCACCTCGATCCCTTCAGCAATCCCTCTAGGACTTTCCCCACTCTGTATAGCATTCCCCCCAGTTACCAAGAAGGTCAATTCTGGTCTCAAACCCAGAAGTTGACTCCAGGCACTCGAATCCCTCAAATTGCTGATGCGGGCACCTGGGGCGGCCAGAGGAGTGACGGAGAACACGGGGCGGTCCACATATAAATGGCGCTTGTACGAATGGCCTAGTATCGCCACCTTCAAAACTCGGCCCTGGGTAAACCGCCCTCTCTACCTCATAATCCTCGCCCATGCTGCCGCCGACAGCTTCATGAGGCCAAAAGCCCTGGGCCATGAGGTTTGGCAAGAAGGGAACGAACATGGAAGCCCCCACCAAAAACACAAGGCAACCACCAACCGCCGAACAAAAAATAAACAAAAGGAGCAAACAACCGTTGTTCGAAGGACCAATTTATGTGGTTAATTTAGATATTTAAATGGACTGTATTAAAGGTGGGTGTGCATGCTATTATTTTCCTCCACAATCATTACCGGCAGTGTGCACTATAGCTTTTGGTGCAATATTTCTGCTACAATGGCTTAATTATTTATATAATGGCCAAAATAGGATATGGGTGACACTTTTCTGGATTCGGAGTTTAAGCGCTCTGATGACGTATGCCCAGCAACACAACAAGCTCTTCTGACAGGTGGAAATGGAGGATAGTGACAGTAGTTCCGATTCGTTTGCCAATACTGAGGGTGATAACCGTGATTATGGCGAAGAACCTCAAGTGATGAATATTGGTGGTGTCCAGGCTTATATGTATGAACCTGTAGGACGAGATCCAGCAGCAGGAGAGGAGGGAGAAGCAGCTGTGATTACCGCCCGCCTTGTTTACACTACTCGGAGCCGCGGCGGACACTAGCGATCATGTCCCCTTCTATTTTGACTGCATTTGGATACAATAATGAAAGCCCGCCCGTCACGCCTCCATGACTTATTGTCATCATCATATACATTGCCAACAGGGTGCAGATAACAGAAAAAATCGCCGTAAAAATAGACGGGAACTTCCGCGGCGATCGACTTATGTAAACATGATGACCGTACGCCTGGTCACTACATATCCTTCCCAACAAATTTGCGCCACTCACTGTTTTTTTTTTTTTTTTTTTTAGCCTAGTTGCTAGTAGTTGAATTTCAGCCAATAAATGTCTTTAGCCTAGGTTAGGCCTATATCCATCGACGCTGACTATATAATTTGGGCTAGGTTTAAGTTAGCCCATATTATCCACTCTCCTGACTCCTGAAATTGGCAAGCACTTAGGCCTAGACTAGGGCCTACCGGCCTACATGCAAATTTTCCTTAATTTCTGATCTTACTAGCCGAGGCTAATTCTATTTCTGTCACTAAGCTAGTTAGCTAGGCTATCTAAAATATCATAATTCGCCAATGCCCGCTAGCCTACCGTACTTTAAGGAAAGATGTACGCTATGCTGTAGCCTACAGTGAAATTTCCTCACCCCAAAAAACTATCACTCACTTCTTGGACTTGACGGTTTCTTGCAGCTGGTCTCTGCTCTGATGACACTGTAGGAACACTTGTAGCACATGTACCTGCAGGGTAAATTGTGGGTATGGCACCAGCTTTTAGGTATAACCCGCTGAGTGCAAGCTAATTAGTGAAGCTGTGTCACCGCCAGTGCCAGAGTATTTTGTATTTTTATTTGTTTTGGCTAAATCTATCAAGTTGGGTGAGAAAGGAAGGATAATGGTAAAAAAAAACACTCCCCCTGTCCATTTCCGCCAGAAATCAGGTCCCGTATGGTCTCGAATGTAGCTGAAATTTTCAGAGTAAACACTGTGACTTTTATGGTATCGGAAAATATAGGTAGGAGGGTGGTTTGGGGATGGTGGGGGGTAGGAAGATGGGTAATTGACTCGTGTTACAAATATAAAGCCGATTGGTGAGGTAGTTTCGCCACCACGGATTTTCCTTTTTTTCCTTTTCTTCGTACGGATACGCTGGAAGTGGGTGGTGGGGGTGTGGTGGGGGGAAGACAGAAAGGTAGGGGACTTGTCACACAAATATGGAACCGATTGGTTCAGTCGTTTCGCCGCCACATATTATCCTTTTTTTTCTTTGTGCGGCGACCGATAGTCAGCGAGTGGGTGGGGGGAGGGAGTTGTGGCAAGAAGCCAGAAGGGTAAGGTACATCTGGTAGAAATATGAAAGCCATAGGTGCAGTAAGCATCTAGCCATACCCATACTCCACTGCACTTTATTGTCAAAGCAGTCATCACGAAAGTGTCCATTTCATATGAAGCTTGTTTTGGGCTTTGCCTCCCACACTCTGGTTCTTTGTATAAACTTCACCCATTTGTTACAATGGTATGGATCACTTGGAAACTTGTGTAGTGCTATGTTTGGTCCAGGGATGTTGCTACACCCGAAAAACAGCACACCTATTCACCATTGTTGCTATACTTGCTAATGTTTACTTCCCAAATGTTGGCTGGGCCTACGTCACATCCTCACGTGAATACTAGTTGCAAGGGGTCGCAATTCAATATCTATTTTTGATTTGTTCTCTAATATTGAAGATTAGTTTTGACAAAGGAGTAGTCAGGTTGATTACTGGAGATCTAAACATCTCTTTAAATACATTATAAATTCATTTTAATTTCGCATGCACACCCACGTTTAATGATGGATAACGTACATAAGATTAATTTACCTTTTTATGGTGATAGTTCAGATGGTGATATTAAAGATGGCAGAAGGTAGGTGAACTCAAGTAGTTAGTGGGATAAGGAATAAAGGAAAGTGGCTAGACAAAGCAAATTTAGATAGATATTATGTTAAGTTGCATAATAACTAATTATAATGATGTGACAATGAGAATGAGATGAAAGTGAAGCTAAAACACCTAATTAATGAAATGAAAGAAAAGCGCTTAGCGTGTTGCAGGGACGGAGATTGGTAGGAGAGTGGGGCGAGGGAGTCTTCCTCAAGTCCCTCGTGACAATCGGCGCATGCGGAAAGCGTGCGGTAAATGTATCCCATTATTATACAATGAGATACATGGGAACAATAATAATAAGTAACACAGTAATATATTAGAATTATAATCCTACAATACTTGCCCATATATAACTCTAGAATAATATATTCTTCCCGAAACATGTAACGTTCAACCTAAGGTTACATAAGCTTTCAACTTAAGACTACGGGAGGATGCGTAATTAACCCAAATTACTAAGCATTGATACTGTTCATACTATCTATCTATCTATTGCCTGACGCCATGATCCCTGAAGGGGTGGCCACGAACGAACCGCCCACATGCAGCTCTGTCCCCAGTCAGTCGACGCCCCTCCTCCCAACCAGCACCGCCTTCATTAATATACTTCCTCACTCCATCTTTCCACCTCTCCTTCGGTTTACCTCTCCCTCTCTGTCCTTCCACCTCGCTCTCGTACACCCTCTTAGTCAATCTCTCGCTTCCCATACGTTCCATATGGCCGAACCATCTCAAGTTGTTCCTTTTCACACTATCCAGCACGTCTACCTCCACACCACACCTCCTTCTTACTTCCTCATCCGTCTGTCTATCCCTCCATATAACTCCGCACGCACTTTTCAAGTAACTCATTTCCACCGCTCTCACTATTGGTCTGAGTCTCTTCCCGAACGTCCATTTTTTTTTTTTTTTTTTTTTTTCTATATTCCAACTTACTTCCTCTCGGGCATAGGCTGAGAGCCTTAACATTCACCGCTTTACAATGAACAGTGAAGCCCGTGAGGTCTTGTTCCAGTCTAGGGAGTGAGACATGTGAAGCACGTAGAGTACAACGAGCACCTGCCATCTTGCCTTCACATGAGGCACGGTGCTCACTCATGGCCCGAATGACCCCATCTCTGAAGCCACCTCGTTCCTGTGCTTCACTGTCTCAACCCCTACACTCGGACTCTCACACTTACACACACACAACGCCACCTGTTGAGCAGATAACTCACCAGGCATTGCAACCCTATAGCATATTTTGAATATGGGAATATTCATACAGTGCTATTTAATCAGGGAACAATGAGGGCATTTTATTGACGTTTCGGTGGGCTTGTGGTAATGCACTGATACTAGGTACAGCACAAATTCCATCCCAATAATATCTTCCCATTGATACATCGGGATTTGAACCCGGGACCATTGGATTACCAGGCCAGTGGCAAGACCACTCCACCACACCTCCCCGGTGTGTCGGGATTACCACACTGTCATGCAAGGACTTCTTCACTTCCATACTGACCACTCTATTTCTTGTTACTGCTTTCAACGTTCCTACAACCCTCTTCCCTTATTGCACTCTCTCCTGCACTTCTTCATCCATAGTCCCATCTTTAATCAACACACTGCCCAGATACTTAAAAGAGCTGATGATCTCCATAGCCTGACCATTCAACTTCACCTCACACTCTGTGACTTTACCCCTTTCGAAGACCATAACCTTGCTCTTCCCGCATTTATCTTCAAATTCCGTTTTCATAGAGTTCATACTAAATAGAGTATTATAGAGTATTGACAGGCTCTATGGAGGATGCTGGCCGCCCAACAGCAGAACCTCTATAGAGGATGCTCGCCGTTCTTGGATTAAGGGCTGATCTACTGATGATCTTCTTGTTTTTCTTACTAACTCTTGGTCATCCTCCTTTCGGGACTTCGGTAAGACTTTTCTGTTGCGCTACACATATTGGAAGCCTTTGATAAAGTCGGGCACAAATTTCAAATTTCCAAACTACCCTCCTTCGGTTTTCATCCCTCTATCTGTGCCTTTGTCTCTAATTTCCTATCAGACCGCTCCATAGTTGCAGTTGAGGATAGCCATCACACACTTCCTTAATCGTTCAACTCCGGTGTTCCTCAGGGTTCTGTCCTGTCCAATTCCCTTTCTAATATTTATTAATAATCTCCTCAACTATACCTCTAGTCCTATCCACTCATATGCTGATGACTTAACCTTACACTATTTAACTATTTGTTTACATCAACCCAGCATGCAAGTACTCCAAAACTCACGTAAAAGGTTCATAGAGTGCATATTTTCCGATCTATCAATTATTTCTGTTTGGGGAAGAGAAAATCTTGTTACTCTCAACGCCTCCAAAACCCAATTTCTCCCTCTATCTCTCCAACGCAATCCTCCGCAACACTATCAATTATTCTTTAACAGTACACAAATCAACCCTTCATCGTCTCTTAATATTCTAGGTGTATCTGTTTCATCCGACCTTTCTTGGAAAGATCATATTACCACACTTGCTAAAACAGCTTCCCAAAACTTAGGTGTGCTCAATCGTCTCCGTGGATTTTTCATCCCCGCACAATTTCTTGCTCTGTATAGGGGCACAGTGCGCCCCTGTGTTGAGTATAGTTCACATGTGTGGGGAGGCTCCACCCATACCGTATCTCTCGAAAGAGTAGAATCAAAATCATTTTGCATCATCAACTCACTTCCTCTTACTAGTTCCCTACAATCTTTTTCTAAAGATTGTTTTAGCAAGGGTGGTAATATGGTCTTTCCAAGTGATATCAGGAGAAAAAGAGATTCCTAGAAGACAAAGGATTGATTTATGTATTGTTGAAGTTGGGAGTTCTTTACGGGTAGATAAATGGAGACATTGGGCTTTGGAAGCATTTAAAGCAACAAGATTTTCTCTGCCCTAAATGGAAATGGTTGATAGGTCAGAATCTAAGGGTTTTATGGCATCATTGCATGATTTGTTGAATGCTTGCTTGTTGGGGGGGTTCTGAAAAACTAGTTGAATAGTGTAAGGTAGAGTCATCAGCATATGAATGGATAGGACTGGAGGTACAGTTCAGAAGATCATTAATGGATATTAGAAAGAGCATTGGAGATACGACCGAACCCTGAGGAACACCAGAGTTTATAGGTTGAGGAAGTGAAAGATGGCCATCCACAACCGCAGCTGTGGAACAGCCAAAAAGGAAATTCGAGATAAAGGCACAGTTAGAGGGATATAAACCGAAGGAGGATAGTTTAGAAATTAGAAATTTGTGCCAGATTCTATCAAAGGCCTTCGATATGTCTAGCGCAATAGAAAATGTCTCGCCGAAGTCCCGGAAGTAGGATGACCAAGACTTAGTAAGATATGAAGGAAATCCCCAGTAGAGCCCAAGTTTTTGGATTCGAGATTGGCACGTATAGTCTGATCCCAGGTCTTCCTCGGTCCATCCCTTGGTGCAGCTCCCTCCACAATCACAGACCTGCATCTTTTCACCCAATTTTTGTCATCCATTCTGGGGTTCTGAGGCATAGAAAGGGCCAGCTAGAGAAACAGGAGTTCCAGCTGTCCTTCGTGGCGCAATGCATAAGTGGGTTGATTTTCGGTGTGAGCGTCCTGGGTTCGAATCCCCGGACTGCCACATGTGTTTGTTAATTTCATTAATTGAGTTTAGGAATAAAGTTGGTTAGTGGAGAGAACATAACCATCTAGCATTTCCCAGGAGTACCGCCCTGTTCGGTTGTTGCCTACAGCCACCTCCAACAACCTGTATCAGCAGGGATGGACGGGTTTGGACCCCCCCCCTTCTGGGGGTCTCTGACCCCTACACAAGGGACAAATCTGGCCATTCCTACGACCCCCACCAGGTCTCTCACCCCAGGGGCTTTCCTGAACCTGTCCCTCCTGTCAACGAGCCCATTCCAATCACCTTCCCTCAATACTCCTCAATCCCACCCCCGGAACACCTGACGATGATGAGTAGGACTAGTTAATATTTTTGAAATTTAATGTATGGACCTATAAACATTATCATATTTATATTTGTGTATATTTGTACAAATAATACATGTATTGTATCCCGGACTGCTGTTTCATACCCAATATCATAATAATGTAATATCTAAAAGAGAAATACAATAATATAAACATAATAATAAAGTAGAAGTGCCGCTTTGCCCAAAATCAAAACGAAATACCCAACTCTGCGATAGGTTACCATTATCACTACTATTACCGCCATTATAACTAATACTATCACCATTATCACTACTGCTATCATCACTATAACTGTCATCATCACTACAACTGTCACTATCATCACTAAAGCAGTCATCATCACCATTTGTATCACCATCGTCACTAACATCATCACTACTGTTATCATTATCGCTACAACTATCACCATCATCACTACTATTATCATCATCATCTTACAATCATCATTACTACTGTCACCATCATCAATACTACTATAACATCATCACTACTACTAGTACTATCACCATCATCACTACTACTATAGCCTACTCGCTGTAAGTAAGCGAGAAATCATGACCTCTAACCTCTGTAACTAAAACACACAAGCTAATATTTCTACCATTTAGGAAGAGTTGGTCAAGGAATAGATGTAGAAATTTACAGCCAATTTGCTCTAGCCCTTTTTGAGTTACAGAGGATAGAGGTCATGATTTCTCCTCTACTTACAGCGAATACACTTTAGTACTGTCATCATCACTACTACTGTCACCATCGTTACTACCATCATCATCACTACTGTCATTATCACTACAAGTATCACCACCATTACTACTATTATCACCATCATCATTGCTATCACCATCATCCCTGCTGTTACTACCATCTCTGCTAATGTCATCATCAGTACTATCGCCATCATCACTACTACTATCACAATCATCACAAATAGTATCACCAAGAATACTGGAGGATTCGCCCCGAAAACAACTCCGCCACGGGGAGCGACAATCGTTGCATTGACCAACCAAATTTGCCTGCAAAATTTGGTGACGATACATTAACCCATTCAGTACCAGTTCTGTCTTTTTCATTTTATAGTGACGATTATATTCAGCTTAATTAACAGGCTTTCAACTATCCTAATTAACCATTTGTCCACCGTAGATCCTTCTTAAGCTCCACAAAATCGTCTAATTATAGTTAGAATATAAAAAACAAATGTTGCCAGTACAGTAAGGTTAAAAAGTCTAGGAAAAGTTTGGGAACAATTATTAACACTTCTTTTGATCTTTGACCTTGACCTTTGACCTTAAGTATTATAATATTTATATGAAATTTATATATGTTACTTATGTAAAATGCAACGAACAGTAAGCTTATCAAAATTTGAGTATTTTTTATGATGAAGGTTGGCTTTTGACTTTGACCTCTGACCTTGACCTTTATGCAAGATTATATTTTTGGCTTGCATTGACATTGATATAACCCTGGAAAATCAAATAAACGTGCTAAACTTCATTAAAGATCATAAACTAGTTCCAGAGGTATTAATGGAATAGCTGACATTGACCTTTGACCTTCTTCTTGACCTTCATGATGTCTGAAAATGTAATATTTTAATTTTCATTAAAAGGACAACTGTCTCAACGAATTTTGTGAAGATTACATGAATAGTAAAGAAATTAGGATATTGACTTTATATTTGACCTTTACCTGTGACCTTGACCTTTCAAATGGAATGATGTTTATTCTTGTATGACCTTGGCCTAGGCATTCTGAATATGCATGATATGCCAAGTGAGAATCTTACATTTAATTGGAAATACTAGTACAAATCTTATTTTGACATTTAACTTGACCTTTGACTTTGACCTTCAACCTTAGAAATTCTTATTAAGGATTTAGTTAACTAAACACCAATGTTCGTATTAACTAGCATTATGAATATGGTGTAATTCGCATAAAAACTTATAGACCAATTATTGATCATATACTGTGACCTTGACCTTTAACCTTTGACTAAGAATAAAATACATATATTTGGATGGTAGTCGCATTGACCAACTGAATTTGCCTGTACAATTTGGTGACAATACATTAAACAGTCTAGGAGGAGTTTAGGGAAAATGACAAACACTCCTGTTTTGACCTTGACCTTTGATCTTATATATTACCATATTTATGTGAAATTTGATGTATATGGTATTTAAGTAATAAACAACTAACACAGCTAGTTTTCCAAAATATGAGTAATTTTTTGTAATTAATAATCAAAGTTGAGCTTTGACCTTGACCTGTGACCTTGACCTATATGTATGAGTACATTTTTTTTGGCATTGACAATGCCCAGGAAAATCAAATAAGCAAGCCTAATTTCATTAAAACCCATCAGTTAGTTTCATATATATTAATAGAATAGTTGATCTTTGACCTTTATCTTGACATTTATGTCTCAAAATGTACTATTTTCCTTTTAATTTAAAGTGCAACTATCTCGTCAAATTGTGTGAAGTTTGCATGAAAATTAAAGAAAATAGCATTTTGACCTTTTATTTGACCTTGACCTGTGCCCTTTACATTTCATATGGAATTTTACAGTTTCTTGTATGACTTTGCCCTAGGTATTCTGAATATAAATGGTAAGCATAGTGAGAATCTAACAGTTAGCATAAGAAATACTTTTACAAAATTTATTTTGACATTTGACCTTGACCTTTGATCTTACCGTTTAGAGTATTTATCTAAAACTTAGGCAATGCGAGATCAAATGTACCAGTAACTTGTATATTAAAAATTAAGACATTTGAGTAAAAACCAAAAATAAATAGTAAAATTTGACCTTTGTTCTTGACCTTTATGTAAGAGTCAATTTTGTGTTCATTGATATTGCCTAGGAAAATCAAATAAGCATGCCCAATTTCATTAAAACCCATCAGTTAGTTTCATGAATATTAATAGAATAGTTGACCTTGACCTTTATCTTGACCTTTAAGATATGTGTCAAAATGTATTATTTTCCTTTTCATTTAAAGTGAAACTATCTCACCAAATGTTGTGAAGTTTACGTGACAAGTAAAGAAAATAGCATATTGACCTTATATTTGACCTTGACCTGTGACCTTGACCTTTCATATGGAATTGTATCGTTTCTTATATGACCTTGGCCTCGGTATTCCGAATATACATGGTAATCCTAGTGAAGATCTAACAGTTAGTATAAGAAATACTAGTACAAATCATATATCAACCTTTGACCTTGACCTTAGACCTTTCCCTTTAGAATGTTTATCTGAAATCTGGTCAATATTATAACGTTAGCAGTAACTTTTATAGTGAAAATGGAGAAATTTGAGTAAAAAATAAAAAATATGAAATACTGACCTTATTTTTAACCTTGACCTTTGACCTTAACCTTTAAGTTAAATGGAAAATGTCTTTTTGACTGACCATCGCATTGACCAAATGAATATACCTGTGAGATTTGGTGAAAATCCATTGAACGGTCTAGGACAGAGGTTCCCAAAGTGGTCGATATCGACCCCCAGGGGTCGATATCGACCATCCAAGGGGTCAATGAATCGCCAGGGGTCGAAAGGGGGTCGATAAATGGCTAGGGGGTCTATGAATGGCTAGGTGAGGAACATTTCAAAAGATCTAGAGTTGTAAACCCATCTCTATGTGAAAAGCTAAAAAGATGTAGAATGCTCTGTTCTATTTGGCAGACCTACAGTATATTCAAAGTTTATTGAGGTACAGAAACGTCAGCAGGGTAAAGATGTTACCATTATTCAGGCCAAGACAATTCTACTGGGCTTCTAAGGCAAACTAGGCTTGTTTAAAGCGTCAATGGCACATAGGGATTTTCAGTACTTTTCGAACTTACAACAGTTGGGAGAAAGTGAAAGCATTTAAGATGGTGACATAGAAACATACATAGCACACCTGGACAAATTGATTGAAGACTTTAAAGTGCGCTTTGAAGACATGGAGAAAATGCAAGTGCCTGAATGGATTCTTATACAATTTGACTTGGAAATATAAAATGCAGACATTGACTCTACTACTACTACTACTAATATTAAGGTACTACTATACTGTAATTCCACATATTTATTTTAATATAATATGCATGTAATACGGTTCTTATTTCATAACATATATTATTATTATTATTTTTAAATGTTTGGGGGTCGATGAATAATTTGAAGCTTCATTAAGGGGTCAATGAGCTGAAGAGTTTGGGAATCCCTGGTCTAGGAGGAGTTTCCGGACAGACAGACGGACGACGACGACGACGGACGACAGACAAGCTGACTGGTGGTGCACAGTATACGGATGGGATCTGTGTGCGCGATACCACTCTGCTTCGCAGAGTTGATAAAAGTTGAGCTTTGACCATGACCTGTGACCTTCACCTACAGTATAATATTATGGAAGAGTACATTTTTGTTTGCATTGACATTGCCCATACAAATCAAATAAGCATAACTAATTTCATTAACCCTTCTTTAGCGGGGTCGGACTTAAGTCCGATACGAGAAAATTGGACTAAATGGCGGGGTCGGACTTAAGTCCGTGGGCGTATTCCCGCCCTAATTTAGGTGGAAAGCGAAACTTGGTGGTCAGGCGGTGTACTACAAGGGCCCACCCACACATCCCCACTGTGTGACCGTGACTAAGTGACCCTCAAGCAGCCATAATGGAAGGTCAAGATTTGCCCGTGTTCGATTCGGTGGCCGCCATCCCTAGTGCGTCGCGCCACCCTACTAACCACGCCCGGCTTACCACCCAGGAACTAGATATCATGCTGAACTCTTCAGAACTTTCTAATAAGCTGTTGGATGAAACCGTCGAAGGTCTGGGTGAGAGTTTTGGTAGTGTGGATGACTCGGAAGACGAAAATAACCCGATCATAGGCTTTCACCACAAGCATAATTTGCGTGGGGTGGATGTTGTGGTTGATATTGGACAGACCCTTGAGCAAATTGGAGACGTTCCTGACGAAGAACATACTGGTGTGGGTGTTGGTAAGTACAATTTATATTTTATAATTGCTTGAAAATGTGATTGCAAGCATTTTATCACCTTACGAGCGGCTGGTGGAGTATATTTCACTGTGCCGCCCAGCGGGTTTTTTTTTTACCCTAAATGGGGTTGTTCCGTGCTCTTTTTCATGCATAAACAAGACCCAGAGCGTAATACAAGTATGTATCCTAAAAGTGCGTAAATTGAGCTTTCCAATGACACCCGAACCATCCTTTTACGATCACTGGTTGTCTTTCAACGATCGTAAAATACGGTAATTTCCTTATATAATTCCCTGTGTGGCGAGCGGTCTTGAGGTAATTTATGCTCCTAATCACCGCTCCGCTCTCTCTCAGAGCACATTACGTCCTCAAAATTGCACTCTACAAGAAATTTCCTTTGCATTTTATAGCGTATTATTTGCAGGCGTTCGGTAAATTTCTTACGGTAATACAAACAACGAAAG
This sequence comes from Paralithodes platypus, assembly GCA_032716605.1. Taxonomy (NCBI): domain Eukaryota; kingdom Metazoa; phylum Arthropoda; class Malacostraca; order Decapoda; family Lithodidae; genus Paralithodes; species Paralithodes platypus. The sequence continues at coordinate 26,914,778 of CM064507.1, read as the reverse complement.
ATTGAATATTTGTGCTTGGCATTATATGATTGTGGAGAACAGATGTAGGCCTACCGTATATATTATGTTTTCATATATAGGATACATGTGTAACATTTTTATATTATCACGACTCTCTCTCTCTCTGTCTCACTCTCTTTGTTTGTACTCCTTTGTACTCTCTTTGTCTGATGTAGGCCAGGGCACGCCCCTAACTAATCTCTTCCCTCCCAGGGGAAATCACACCTAGCAGATGTTTTTGACCTCCCCTCTCTCTCTGTCTGTCTCTTCCTCTCTGAGTCTACCTATACTGCATGTGACATTGAAATTGCTTGAGAGTTTGATTGCAAGCATTTTATAGCGTATTTTTCTCACGATAATACAAGCAACAACGAAGCTTGGCGAAGATTGTGGTCTACAATATACCTTTTTATAATTGCATGTGACCTTGTAATTGCTTGAAAGTTTGATTGCAAGCATTTTATAGCGTATTATTTTCAGGCGTTCAATAAATTTGATAAATATATCAAATTAAGTCCTGTGGGACTATGAAATAGCTATTATTGGACAAGGAAAATATTTTGTTCATCCCTCCACTGGAACATCAACAACAATGTCAACAACGTATCGCCGTCGGTAATCGTAAGATTCAGAGTCGTAAAGATTCCAGGACGAGCTCAATAGAAAATGAATGAATGAAATGAATGAGTGTGAAGTACTGCCAATACGTATAGCGACTTCCGCTAGATCTAGAGACCTTTACTTCGATCTAGCAGCAATGGCTTACACTAGCGGTTTTGTTTTGAAATTTCAGAACAATTTCGAAGTGATATTATATGGATTTTGCCAATTCATATTTCTAGTGGTATTTATCATGTCTTACATCTAACAATATATGCTAGCGGATTTAACTTCAATTGGTAACCCTCCCGCTCGAGTCGGCTCCAAGAAAATCGATAATGGTGGCACTTTAGTAAACAGGTGATAAACAAAACCGCATGCGGATCGGTTTGGTGTATCGGTATTATGGTAAGTTGGCTACCTACTATTGTTTATACGATATAGTAAGTAATGATAAGTAAATTATTATATATTATATATAAAACAAAAACAAAATTCCTGCAAAGCAAGCGAAACAGAACGGTCTATCGCACACACAGATCCCACCCGTAAAGTGTGCACCACCAGTCAGCTTGTCTGTCGTCGTCATCGTCGTCCGTCGTCGTCGTCCGTCTGTCTGTCCGGAAACTTCTCCTAGACCGTTAGATGAATTTTCACCAAATTTCACAGGTATATTCATTTGGTCAATGCGATGGTCAGTCGAAAAGAAATTTTCCATTTAACTTAAAGGTTAAGGTCAAAGGTCAAGGTTAAAAATAAGGTCAATAACTAATCCCCCTCACCGACAGTCAAAACAAGTGCCTATACTTTAATCCACTATACTACGGCGTGATAGAGGATACTTGTGTATAGTGAATTAAAGCAATGACACTCGTCCTGACTGTTGGTGGTTCATGTCCGCCTGGGAGTATAAAATATATGTATATATATAATTATATTGATGATCACATTGAATCTTAACTATTAAAATATTTATCTATAATAAGGTCAGCGTAACACTATTTTGTAGCGTTTTGAATATTTATTACAAATAGTGATCATATAGGCCTACTGTGACCTTGACCTTTGACATAAAATAAAATACATATATTTGGATGGTCGTCGCATTGACCAACTGAATTTGCCTGTATAACTTGGTGACAATTCATTAAACAGTCTAGGAGGAGTTTAGGGAAAATGACAAATACTCTTGTTTTGACCTTGACTTCTGACCTTAACTATTACAATATGTATGTGAATTTGATACATATATAATATTTAAGTAATAAGCCATTTGAGTAATCTTTCTTAATAAATAATAAAAGTTGACCTTTGACCTTGACCTTTATGTAAGAGTACATTTTTGTTTGCATTGACATTGCCCATGAAAATCAAATAAGCATGCGTAATTTCATTAAAACCCATTAAATAGTTTCATATATATCAATAGAATAGTTGACCTTGACCTTTGACCATTATCTTGACTTTTATATGTCTCGACATATATTATTTTACATTTCACTTAAAGTGCAACTATCTCACCAAATGTTGTGAAGTTTGCATGGAAAGTAAAGAAAATAGCATATTGACCTTTTATTTGACCTTGACTTGCGACCTTGACCTTTCATATGGAATCTTATAGTTTCTTGCATGACCTTGGCGTAGGTATTCCGAAAAAACATGGTAAGCCTAGTGAAAATCTAACAGTTAGTATAAGAAATACTAGTAGAAAAACGATTTTGACCTTTGACATTGATCTTTGACCTTACCCTTTAGAATATGTATCTAAAATGTGGGCAATACGATATCAAGGTTACCAGTTACTTGTATAGTGAAAATGAAGACATTTGAGTATAAAGTAAAATATATAGTAAAAGTCGACCTTTGACCTTGATCTGTGACCTGGACCTTATGTAAGAGTGTTTTTTTTTATTGACATTGCCCCGGAAAAATCAAATAAGCATGCCTAATTTCATTAACCCCTAACTATCGGCGCGCAACATAAGTCGAGTATAATCAATCTGGACTATCTGGCGGCGCGCGACATAGGTCGTATGGCAATTTCAGCACGTAATGTTGCTGAGAGAGTGAGACAAGTGATGGCAGGAGAGTAGCGAGCGTATGACTGCTCCAAACCACCGCGGTGAACCTACTGACACAAATCCCACCTCCTCCCTCCCTCTCTCACTCGCTACATACTGAATTGTATGGGGAAAGTACCGAATTACATGCATTTTGCACTCGTGTTGCGCGGTTGTTGCAAGAAAATTAGCGATCATAAAAGGATCGTTGTGGTGTCATTGGAAAGCTCTGTTTATGCCCTTTCAGGGATAGATACTTGTTTTACGCTCTGGGTCTTATTTAGGCATGAAAATTATCACGTAAACAGCCCTATTTTGGGTAAAAACACCCCGCTGGTGGCTACATATTATTTACCGCCTAGGCCGCTCTTAAGGTGTTAAAACCCATCAGTTAGTTTCATATATATTAATAGAATAGTTGACCTTGACCTCTATCTTGACCTTTATGTGTGTCCAAATGTATTATTTCATTTAAAGTGCAACTATCTCACCTAATTTTGTGAAGTTTGCAAGAAAAGTAAAGAAAGTAGCATATTGACCTTTTATTTGACCTTGACCTGTGACCTTGACCTTTATTATGGAATTGTATAGTTTCTTGTATGACCTTGGCCTAGGTATTCCAAATATACATGATAAGCCGAGTGAGAATCTAACAGTTAGTATAAGAAATACTAGTGAAAAACTTATTTTGACATTTGACCTTGACCTTTGACCTTACCCTTACGAATATTTACCTAAAATTTAGTCAATATGATATAAAAGTTACCAGTAACTTGTATAGTGAAAATGAAGACATTTGATTAAGAACCAAAAAATATGAAATATTGACCTTTTTTTTAACCTTCACCTTTAAGTTAAATGGAATATTTCTTTTTGGACTGACCTTCGCATTGACCAAATGAATATACCTGTGAAATTTGGTGAAAATACATCAAACGGTCTAGCAGGAGTTTCCGGACAGACAGACAGACAGGCGACGACGACGACGGACGACGACGACGACAGACAGGCAGGCTGGTGGTGCACAGTATACGGGTGGGATCTGTGTGCGCGATACCACAGTTTTTGAAAAAAAAAAAAAAAAAAAAAAAAAAAAAAAAAAAAAAAAAAAAATGCATACACAACTCTGCGACCTAGAATTCTGCAAGTAGTATTGAACCTCTTAGTTAAAATTGGTGTATATACATTATGTACAGTATATATAATATATATATATATAATATATATATTATATATATATATATTATATATATATTATACATATACTGTATATATATATATATATTTATATATATATATATAATTATATATATATACATGTATATTTATATATAATTATATACATATATATTTATATTATATATATATATATATATATATATATATATATATATATATATATACTGTATATATATATATCGCAAATACAATTTATTGAGTATTTTTTTATGATGAATGTTAACTTATGATCTTGGCCTGTGACCTTGACCTTTATGTAGGATTATATTTGTGTTTACTTTGATGTAACCCTAGAACATCAAATAAGTGTGTCAAATTTAATTAAAGATCATCAGTTAGTTTCAGAGGTATTAAATGAATAGTTGACCTTGACCTTTGACCTTCATCTTGACCTTCATGATGTCTGAACATTTAAAATTTTAATTTTCCCTTAAAGCACAACTGTCTCAACTAATGTTGTGAAGTTTACATGAGTAGTAAAGAAATGAGCATATTGACCTTATACTTGACGTTGACCTGTGACCTTGACCTATCAAATGGAATTATGTTTATTCTTGGATGACCTTGGTCTAGGCATTCCAAATATGCATGATATGCCTAATGATAATCTTACATTAAATAGGAAATAATAGTTAAAATCATATTTCGACCGTTAACCATGACCTATGACCTTGACCTTCGACCTTACAATTTCTTATCAAGGATTTAGTTAGCTTAACCCGTTCAGTACCGTAGGATACATTAATAAAAGTCCCCCCCCGCCATCCTAAGCAATGTGGCCAAAATGGCATGAGAGACCAGCTTTCCATCTCAAGAGATGAGGCAAGATTGGCTCTCTCACCCTTCAGTGGGTCTTATATAAGCCGAGAGAAAACAAAAAGAAAAAAGGTACAGGGTTGCACAAGCAGTTACAAGGAAAGTACATTACTGACGGCTATAGCCGTCGCTGGGTCTGTGGAGTTAATCATCTACTGACAACTATAATCGTCGCTGGGCCTGTGTGAGTTAACGGCAATGTTCGTATTAGCTAGCATTATGAATATGATATAATTTGTATAAAATCTTATTGATTACAAATAGTGATCATATACTGTGACCTTGACCTTTGACCTTTGACTAAAAATATAATACATATAATGTATTTGGATGGTCGTCACATCGACCAACTGAATTTGCCTGCATATTTTGATGACAATACATTAAACAGTCAAGGAGGAGTTTAGGGAAAATTACAAATACTCTTATTTTGACCTTGACCTTCGACCTTAACTATTACAATATGTATGTGAAATTTGATATGTATATGTGACTTAAGTAATAAGCCATAACATATTCAGTTTTCACAAATTTTAGTAATCTTTTTTTATTAACTAATAAAAGTTGACCTTTGACCTTGACCTGTGTCCTTGAACTGTGTCCTTGACCTTTATGTAAGAGTAAATTTTTGTTTGCATTGCCATTGCCCATGAAAATCAAATAAGCATGCCTAATTTCATTAAAACCCATCAGTTAGTTTCATATATATTAATAAAATAGTTAACCTTGACCTTTGACCTTTATCTTGACCTTTATATGTCTCAACATTTATTATTTCCCTTTGCACTTAAAGTGCAACTATCTCACCAAATTTTGTGAAGTTTGCATTAAAAGTAAAGAAATAAGCATATTGACATTTTATTTGACCTTGACCTGTAACCTTGACATTTCATATGGAATTGAATAGTTTATTGTATGACCTTGGCTTAGGTATTCCGAATATACATGGTAAGCCTAGTGAGAATCTAAGATTTAGTATACAAAATACTAGTAAAAAACCTATGTTGATGTTTGACCTTGAACTTTGACCTTACCCTTTAGTATATGTATCTAACATTTTAGCACTACGCTATCAAGGTTACCAGTAACTTGTATAGTGAAAATGAAGACATTTGAATAAAAACTAAATATATATGGTATAAGTTGACTTTGACCTTGACCTGTGATCTTGACATTTATGTAAGATTTGTTTTTGTGCATTGACTTTGCCCAGGAAAATCAAATAAGCATGACTAATTTCCTTAAAACCCATCAGTTAGTTTTATATATATTTATAGAATAGTGACCTAGACCTTTACCTTGACCTTTATGATATGTTTCTCAAAATGTGTTATTTTCCTTTTCATTTAAAGTGCAACTATGTCCCCAAATGTTGTGAAGTTTGCATGAAAAGTAAAGAAACTAGCATATTGACCTTATATTTGACCTTGACTTGTGACCTTGACCTTTCATATGGAATTGAATAGTTTCTTGTATGACCTTGGCTTAGGTATTCCGAATATTCATGGTAACCCTAATGAGAATCTAACAGTTATTATAAGTATTAGTAGTAAAAAAATCATTTTGACTTTTGACCTTGACCTTTGACCTTACCCTTTAGAATACATATTTCAAATTTGGTCAATAAGATATCAAGGGTACCAGTAACTTGTATAGTGAAAATTGATACATTTGAGTAAAAACTAAAACACATGAAATATTGACATTATATTTAACCTTGACCTTTGACCTTAACCTTTAGGTTTAATTAAAAATTTATTTTTGACTGACCTTCGCATTGACCAAATTAATATACCTGTGAAATTTGGTGAAAATCCATTGAACGGTCTAGGAGATTCCGGATGATGACGACGGACGACGACGACGACGGACAAGCTGAATTGTGGTGCACAGTATACGGGCGGGACCTGCGTGTGCGATACCACTCTGCTTCGCAGAGTGATGAAGGTTAACTTATGACCTTGGCCTGTGACCTTGACCTTTATGTAGGATTATATTTGTGTTTACTTTGATGTAACCCTAGAACTTCAAATAAGTGTCAAATTTCATTAAAGATCATCAGTTAGTTTCAGAGGTATTAAATGAATAGTTGACCTTGACCTTTGACATTCATCTTGACCTTCATGATGTTTGAACATTAAAAAATTTCATTTTCCCTTAAGGCACAACTGTCTCAACTAATGTTGTGAAGTTTACATGAGTAGTAAAGAAATGAGCATATTGACCTTATATTTGACGTTGACCTGTGACCTTGACCTATCAAATGGAATTATGTTTATTCTTGTATGACCTTGGTCTAGGCATTCCGAATATGCATGATATGCCTAATGTGAATCTTACATTAAATAGGAAATACTAGTAAAAATCATATTTCGACCTTTAACCATGACTTTTTACCTTGACCTTCGACCTTACAATTTCTTATCAATGATTTAGTTAGCTTAACCCGTTCAGTACCGTAGGATACATTAATAAAAGTCCCCCCCCCCCAGTCCCAAGCAATGTGGCCAAAATGGCAGGAGAGACCACCTTTCCACCTCAAGAGATGAGGCAAGACTGGCTCTCTCACCCTTCAGTGGGTCTTATATAAGCTGAAAGAAAACACAAAGAAAAAAGGTACAGGGTTGCACAAGCAGTTAAAAGGAAAGTACATTACCGAGTTAATCATCTACTGACGACTATAATCGTCGCTGGGACTGTGTGGGTTAAAGGCAATGTTCGTATTAGCTAGCATTATGAATATGATGTAATTTGTATAAAATCTTATTCATTACAAATAGTGATCATATACTGTGACCTTGACCTTTGACCTTTGACTAAAAATATAATACATATACTGTATTTGGATGGTCGTCGTATCGACCAACTGAATTTGCCTGCATAATTTGATGACAATACATTAACCCGGTGAGACCCAGTGTCGCACGTGTTGCGTCGGCAGTCTTTGATCACCAACTCCCAGCGACGCATCACGTGCGTCCGACATATAAAAAACACTTACGTGGCTCGTAAGGTAGGAAATGGCGGGAGAATAGGAGGGGGAGGTACCGTAGTGTGTGTGGGAGCCGGGCCAGTAGGTGTGAGCGGGCCGAGACAGCCGCGCGGCTGGTAGTGATGGGCTTAGTGGGGATAGTTTACACCCCTAGTTCACCGCCACTTTGAACCTTCATTACTCCGGTCGTATGGGAGCTAGAGGCTTGAGATTTATGTGAGATACTCCTTAGGATGTATGCCGTACAATGCCATACTCAGTTTTTACCCTAGTGCTCCCGGGCGGGTGGTCATGCGGGGGAGACGAACTATTGAAACCCCCCCCCCCCGCCCCCCAAATGACCGAAATGAGTCTTTTTTAATTTTTGTCTTCAATTCTCACCATTCTCTTCCATTTTGGCTCAACACATTTTTTTGAGGCTCCCCCCCCCCAAAAAAAAAAAATGTCAGAGGTGATTTTTTTGTTTTTTTTTCATTTCTCATCCTTGTCTTCCATTTTAGCAAACAAACAAAATAAGTGAAAATGGCTTGGGACTGGGGTGAACAAAATATTATAACTAGCCGGGGCTCAACGGGTTAAGCAGTCAAGGAGGAGTTTAGGGAAAATTACAAATACTCTTATTTTGACCTTGACCTCTGACCTTAACTATTACAATATTTATGTGGAATTTGATATGTATATGTGACTTAAGTAATAAGCCATAACATATTCAGTTTTTAAAAATTTGAGTAATCTTTTTTTAATAACTAATAAAAGTTGACCTTTGACCTTGACCTTTATGTACGAGTACATTTCTGTTTGCATTGCCATTGCCCATGAAAATCAAATAAGCATGCCTAATTTCATTAAAACCCATCAGTTAGTTTCATATATAATAATAAAATAGTTGACCTTGACCTTTGACCTTTATCTTGACCTTTATATGTCTCAACATTTATTATTTCCCTTTTCACTTAAAGTGCAACTATCTCACAAAATGTTGTGAAGTTTGCATGAAAAGTAAAGAAATAAGCATATTGACATTTTGTTTGACCTTGACCTGTGACCCTGACGTTTCATATGGAATTGAATAGCTTATTGTATGACCTTGGTTTAGGTATTCCGAATATACATGGTAAGCCTAGTGAGAATCTAAGAGTTAGTATAAAAAATACTAGTAAAAAACCTATATTGATCTTTGACCTTGAACTTTGACCTTACCCTTTAGTATATTTATCTAAAATTAGAGCAATACACTATCAAGGTTACCAGTACCTTGTATAGTGAAAATGAAGACATTTGAATAAAAACTAAATATATATAGTATAAATTGACCTTTGACCTTGACCTGTGACCTTGACCATTATGTAAGATTTTTTGTTTTTATTGACATTGCCCAGGAAAATCAAATAAGCATGATTAATTTCCTTAAAACCCATCAGTTAATTTTATATATATTTATAGAATAGTTGACCTTGACCTTTGACCTTGACCTTGACCTTCATGATATGTTTCTCAAAATGTGTTATTTTCCTTTTCACATAAAGTGCAACTATCTCACCAAATGTTGTGAAGTTTACATGAAAAGTAAAGAAATTAGCATATTGACCTTATATTTGACCTTGACTTATGACCTGGACCTTTCATATGGAATTGAATAGTTTCTTGTATGACCTTGGCCTAGGTATTCCGAATATTCATGGTAAGCCTAGTGAGAATCTAACAGTTATTATAATTAATAGTAGTAAAAAAAAAAAAAAAAATTTGTACTTGACCTTTCACCTTACCCTTTAGAATACATATTTCAAATTTGGTCAATAATATATCAAGGGTACCAATAACTTGTATAGTGAAAATGCAGACATTTGAGTAAAAACTAAAACACATGAAATATTGACCTTATTTTTAACCTTGACCTTTGACCTTAACCTTTAAGTTAAATTGAACATTTATTTTTGACTAACTTTCGCAATGACCAAATTAATATACCTGTGAAAGTTGCTGAAAATCCATCAAACGGTCTAGGAGGAGTTTCCGGACGGACGACAGACGACGACGTCGGACGACGACGGACGACGACGATGACGGACAAGCTGAATTGTGGTGCACAGTATACGGGCGGGACCTGCGTGTGCGATACCACTCTGCTTCGCAGAGTTGATAATATAATGAAAAATCCTAGAAATCAATATACATATATATATATATATATATATATATACAAATATACCAATAACCTTAATTAATACCTAAAAATTTACAAGACAATTGAAATTATCAAGAGATACTCTGAAAAAGGAATAATATATATATATGTTTAACACATATATTGATATCACATGATTGATAATAATAAAAATACACTTTAACTTGAGACCTTCAAATGAAAATTACAACATAGAATATATATAATATACTGTATATATATATATAAATTATTATTATACATGCTGATAGTCACAAGTAGGAAATATACCTTAGATCAAGCCATCTTGTAAGTGCACGCTACTCCTGGGTAAGGCATAGTACTCGATCAGGTGGAGTCGCTGTTGCTTGTCCTGGGGTTTTGCTACATTGCCTGTCAGTCTCTCTAGGCCAGCCATCCCATCACCATCCCTCCAGGCCCCTGGGGTGATGATGTGTGCCTCGGGGTCCTCCTCATCGAGCAGTGCAGCGTGGTGGGAGGGGTACCTGACCCTCATCAGGTTGTGCATGCAATAGCATGCCAACACCACAGACTGCACACGCCGGGGGTAGAGAGTTATTGTAGTGAGGAGGCACCTGAACCTGAAATTGGGAGAGAAATGTTATGGATATGTATATAGTGAAATATAGTAAAAAATGGGTATTAGATTCATAAGATTGGAAATTGTAGTGAGAAGCCACCTGAACCTGTAGTTGTGAGAAAATGTTATGGACATGTATATAATGAAATGTAGGAAATAGTTATGAAATTCATAAGAATGGGGTGCACAAATAAATAAATGGGAGGGGAGGGAGTGGGTTACATAAAATGCTTACCTGGCTGACATAATTTTATAGGCGTTTTCCACAACGCGTCGAGCCCTTGACAGACGGTAGTTGAATATACGTTCAGGGATAGTCAGCTTGCGAGATGTGTGGGGCTTCATAAGCCACCTCCTCATGGGGAAGGCATCGTCCCCTATTATGAAGTAGGGCACAAGTAGGGCGTCATTAGGCAGGGGTTCACTGGCCGGGAGTCCAAGTCGGTTTCCTTCTAGCGCAGGTCTAAGGGCTGTCTTGGCGAATATCCCTCCATCAATGCAGCTACCATGTGCACCCACATCACAGTAGAGGAAATTGTAATTGGCGTCAACATGTGCCATGAGTACGATGGAATGGAAGCCCTTAAAGTTGTGGAACTCAGACCCTACATTAGGTGGACATCTGATGGCAGCATGTTTCCTGTCAAGGGCACCTATGGCATGATGGAAATCCCGGCGTTTGGCAAACAGGCTGGCCACCGCCCTCCACTCATAAGGAGCTCTGGGGTAGTGTAACACTTCCGGCTGGTATTCTACGACAATGGCTTTGCAGGTGTCCGGAACAATGAGGGAGATTATGTTGCGTGCCACATGGAAGCCATAGTGAAGGCTGGCATACGAGTCTCCCGTGGCTATGTAGCGGAGTGTTATGACTATCCGTGTGCCAGGTGTCAAAGCCTGAAGCCAAAAGGTGTCCTGCTTCTCTATCCTGGGACCAACAACTCCTTAAACATGGTACTGTCCACACGGAGGAAGCTCTTGAACCCCTTGCGATCCTCGGCCTTGAGCTACCTCATCAGCTGCTCGTACATCCCATACTGTGGCCGTCTGAGTAGCCACTTTCTAGCCCACACACTCCTTGGTCTCCTCTGCCGTTGACGCCTGCCTTCATGTTGCAACTCCTCTTCCTCCAGGGCATCCAACTTGAGCTGTAGAAGCGCAACTTGTACCTTCATTAGGTTCTGGAGCCTCCTGGAGGACATGGTATGTCGGTGCGGTGGTGTGTACTGCGCGGTGGGTGACTGTAGGTGTGGCATGGGACACCCTATTTACAGTATATGCCAGGGGCACAATGGGAGGCATTCCCGGCATACTCTCAACGCACTCATGGACACACTCGTGACAACTCGTCGTAACTCGTAACTACTAGTCAATACTCGTGTCGCACGTGTGATAACTAGTAAGTACTCGCAGCTACTCGTGATCCGAAAATGTGGACTCATGGAAACTCGGGTTCGGACTCGGGCATGTGTGAACTAGGCTTAACTCTGCCAGTTTAGTTTAAAAAATATATATATTATACCCTTTGATTCATCGTATCTCTTCTATAATGCCGACATATAATCTGTACTATGTTTCAAATCCTAAATTCATTTCAACTCATATTACTAGCTGTAAGTGTCCAACTTTTTTCATTTATCCTTTACCAACCAATTGAATTTCCTGGCCTCCGCGACTCTATTGCTCCCTCATTATTTTACCATACACACATACTGCATATACTATACACATACACTCACACAATATACAATTTAAACGGCGAACCAATGGTATTTGAAAGTGCCCGCCAGGAGAAGATATTTTGATATATTCCTGACGAAAATCATTATCATTTGATAAATATAATTATTACTTATTCATATGCACCTATTTTTTGTTTAATATGAAGATATTAACATGTAACAGCAATTAAACAAGTGAAAATAGTATTTGGGGGGTTCATTCATGAGAGGAGAACCGGCGCGGCTAACACCCTCCCCCTCCCACTTATCGATCGACACTGATGTCTTGCTAGTGAAGTCTCTCTATTGCTATGATCTTTATATGCCTCCTCTTCAACCTTGAAACTGGGTGGGGGATATTTGGCGCGGATAATAAACCGATATACAAGGGAATAAGAGGAAACATAGGTGATAATTGAAGGGGGGGGGGATTTGGACACATGTGGAGGAGTGATAGCAGGTATTGGAGGGGAATTATCTCAGTTAATCATATATTCCTTTGTTTTAAGTACCACTGGTGTCTTTTAAAAGGCTTTTTTTAGGCTTTGGATCTTAAGGGTAGGCCAAAGGATGTTCGGCAAAATTTTGCATTTGTTTTTATTTTATTTTACTTTATATTTTATATCCTTTGATCAAGGACAAACTATAATCACCATAATTAGTGTGAACATTTGTTAATAGTCCCCCTGGGCCCCCTCGCCCCCCCCCCCCCCCCCTCCCCTCACCCCACCACCACCAAGGACATTCCCAAAATAATGTCACCATTCAAATTTTGTTTTTATTTTTTCAGATGATAATACATGTTGTTGCAATACTATGTGTGACATTTGAGACAAGTCTTACTATAAAATTACCCCCTAACCCCCCCTAACCCCCCCCCCCTAAAAAAAAAATGCCCCTATTTCGGGATATATACCCTATATTACCTAGACAGCATATGTTTTTTCTTCAATTTATTAGAGTTACCCATGAAAATCGTCTCTAGAACATTTTCCTTATACAAGACTGCAATGAGAGAGAATGAAATAAGATGGGTCACTATTACAGACTGATTATGATCGAAAATAAAATAATGTCTGAATTTCTCAGAAAGTCGTTTATGGACTCCAGATTGTGTTTTTAGGTATAATTATGATCTGATAGTCCTATAATGATGCATAATTGCGGGATATACTGTACATAATTTATGATCAAAACGTCAAAGAGTATTTCCCCAATTTCGCCATAAAAGAATTATGAGAAATAGTTCCGTGTCAGATATTGAGAAATTAAATTTTAAAACGATTTCTGAAATGTTTTTTAGGACATTTATCATTATAATTACCACAAAATAGCTTTGATGTATTGGAGATACATGCTTTAGGAATGCTCCATTAACGTATGATAGGGGTTAACAAATATTTGTATATATGGCAAATTTGTGAAAATAATAGGCTTAAAATTATGAAAAACAAACACAATTGCTATAGTGACCAAACTCGGTGAATGTTTAAAATACACATAAAACTACATTATAAACAAACAATAAAAGAAAACAAATTGGGCCAAAAACTTGGAAATCGGGCCCCCATCCCTTGGCCTATCCTTAGCCTTTAAACGGTGAGCTGTGTGTAGTGAACGCTATACTGCTGGGCGGCCATATTAGGCTCCATTCCCGCCTATAATCTTCATTTTACAATAAATATCGTTATTACTTATTCATATGCGCCTAGTTTACGTTTAATATGAAGATATTAATGTGTAACAGCAATAAAACAAGTGGGAATAGCATTTGAGGGTTAAAAATTGCGAATTATTGCCGATCGTTCATTCATGAGGTGAGAAACATGCAAGGCACACACCCTCCCCTCTCGAAGCGTAGTGGGAGACTGAAGCCTGTCTCTCTCTTTCTTTCCTCACGCAGTAGACACACGCACACCACACCTTGGGACCGGTTTGGAGATATTGGCGCGATAAATACACCGATAAACAAGGGAATAAGAAGAAAAACAGGTGATAATTGAAGGGGGAGGGGGGAAGGAGGGAATTTTGACACATGTGCAGGAGTGATAGTGGTATGGAGGGGAATTATCTCACTTAAACAGCTTTTGTTTTTGTTTTTAAGTGCTACTGGGGCCTTTTAATTTTTTTTTTTTTTTAGTCCTTACCTCTTAAGAGGATTGTCGCCTTTGCCCACCAAAACCTCTTAAGAGTGTTCTCGCCATCCCCGAGTTAAGAGTCCCGTTGCCTTCGCCCAGTAAAACCTCTGAAAAGTCTCGGAGCCATTCCCGGGTTAATATAATGTTGATATTAAGCTATGTATTTTTCTTTTGTATATTTTTAGCCCTTGGCTACTATTCTAAATATTCCGATAATTATTATTGTTATTATTGTTATTATTACTATTATTAGTGTAGTAGTAGTAGTAGTATTATAGAGTACGTACATAAACTATGGAAGTATTCATTATTATCAGTATGCAAAGTTGTATAAATGTTAAAACAAGCTAATAATAAGCACACATTTTTTTGTACAAATAGTATATATTAATATACTACAAACTCGTTAATGCCAATACCTAGAAAAGAAACTCGCACTCGAACAGGCAGACAAGACACATAATATTGCATATACATAACCTGTACGAAACACTCACAAAAAGAAAAATTATATAACAAAAACATCCAAAACCAGAAATAGTCCAATTATGAAGTAACATACAGTATACACGCAAATATATTTACTAACTCATACACACACATAATAAAATACACAGACACACGCACACTCACAGAAAAAAAATCGATTAAAAAAAATTAGAAAATCTAGTCAACAGTAGTAAACAACAGGACCAACCCATAAATTCCTAGTATATCCATCCAGGGTATCAGGTACTTTGTCATGAGTACCAGCAACTGACTTTTATTGCTTAGCATGCCACCCTCATTTGTATGAGAGAGAGAGAGAAAATAAAACGATTTACATAAATACACTGGTCACACAGACCTTACGGTCACAGCGAGGCGGTCAGTACTTAATATAAGTAGAGATAGAAAACCCCATAGTAAAGGAAAGTGGGAGGAAGAAGGCTCTCTCCCCACCATCTATTGCCTATGGAAATTGCCAAAGACTTCTGTCTACGTATTATGAAAAGCCTCTTATTGTTTAGGCAAATAATTGCAAGGTGAAGTAAGTAAAGGTAAGTTATCATGGACTAGCCCCAAACACGTGAGCAACTGGGCTTTCAACCAACCGACAAATCTCCTTTTATTCAAGTACATCAAACAACATAATGTGTTGTATATTATACAATATACATAATTGTACAATGAGGCCATTGGATCCTACCCCCTTGTAATCTCTTGGGGGAAGGTACTGGGAATGGTCCCGGGGTAGACTGGAACCGGGGTTCTGGGGGGGGGGGGGATGCCCATTTGCCAGCCAAATTACCCAATTATGACTAAACAACCTAAAAAGAAACAACGTAAGTCCGATGAATCAAAACCACACAGGACAAGGACAAATGCCCCCCACAATCTCAGACTTGCTAGTGTGAATGTTGGTAGTTTGAATCTGCGTGCAAATGAAGTGGCTGAGATATGTGAGAGGAGGCGAGTGGACGTCTGCTGTACCCAGGAAACACTCTGGAAGAGGCATGGGGTACAGTGGATTGTCGGAAGAAAGAAAAGATATAGGATCTACTGGATAGGGGTGGAGACTGATAAAGCGAAAGGAGGAGTGGGTGTTCTGGTGGCTGAAGAGCTGGCGGAAAGTGTGCTTCAGATTACGAGAGTTAGTGGAAGGCTGATTGCTTTGAAGTTGAAAGTTGGTGAAAGAATTATGAATGTGATATCTGCATGTGCCCCACAGGCTGGTCTACAGAAAGAGATAAAAGAGGACTTCTGGAATGACACCGTCGGTGTCATTTCAGGCCTCTCGGAGAATGAAATAACAATCGTGGGGGGGGGGGGGACCTGAATGTTCACGTGGGAGCATCTGCAGATGGATACGAGGGGGTACATGGAGGAAATGGTTACGGAAGGAGGAATCTGGAAGGCGAATATATAATGGAGTCCTGCGTTGCACTCAACATGGTTGTGTGTAACACGAAGTTCAAGAAAAGACATAGCCATCTGATCACATATAACTCTGGGGTCTCCAGTAGCCAGATAGATTACTTCTTGGTTAACAGGAAAGACTGGAAACTGGTTCGAGATGTAAAAGTCATCCCGAGCGAAGAATGTATCCCCCAGCATAAGCTACTTGTGTGCGACATGAGCTTATACAGAGATCCTAAGCACAAGAAGGTATACATGCCCAAAAGGAAAGTGTGGCTGCTGAAGAACAAGGAAGTTAGAGATAGGTTTCATAGTGAACTGGAGGAAAAGAATAGAAATAAGGAAGCTAGGCCTAACGATGTAAATAGTCAAAGGAACTTTCTTAAGCATAGCCTTATAGCTGCCACTGACAAAGTCTGTGGGAAAACAAAGGGTCACCCCAGGAATAAGACCTCCTGGTGGTGGAACGATGAGGTAGAACATGCTGTGAAAGAGAAAAGGAGATGCTTCAAAGCATGGAAGAAGGGAGGCAGCAAGGAGGAATACCAGGCAGCTAAACGAACTGCCAAAAGAGTTATTTACAATGCTAAGAAAAGGCATTAAGGACCTGGTCCTCGAACAAGTGTGTAACACTGACAATCTAAATGGGATCTTCAACCTAGCTAGGCGAGTTAAAATTGACAGTAGGGATATTATAACAGTGTGTTAGAAACGATAATGGGAAGATTGTGTATGCAGAAAATGAAATCAGAGATGCATGGAAGGCACACTACGAACGATTGCTAAATGTAGAGTTTGAATGGGATAAGGAACAGCTTAGTATCGAGAAACCAATATCTGGGCCCCCTCCTTTGATAGCACCAGCTGTAGTGAGCGACGTAATCAATAAAATGAAGGACGGTAAAGCTCCAGGCTGCTCTGACATTGTCGCTGAGATGATAAAAGCCTCAGGGGAGACTGGTGTCAACTTAGTCACTGAGTTGATAAACACCATTATTAACCCTTATTTAGCGGGCTAGGTGGTCTATTTGACCGTAGCGCCCAGCGTTTTTTTTTTTAACCCTAAATAGGGTTGTTTACGTGATAATTTGCATGCCTAAATAAGACCCAGAGCGTAAAACAAGTATATATCCCTGAAAGGGCGTAAACAGAGCTTTCCAATGACACCCGAACCATCCTTGTACGACCACTGGTTCTCTTGCAACGATCGTGCAACACAAGTGCAAAACCCTGTAATTAGGTACTTTCCCTACATAATTCCCTGTGTAGCGAGTGAGAAGAGGGGGAGGATGGTAGAATACAGTTCAGTTGGTCCACCGCGGTGGTGGGGGACGGTCATAGGGTTGCTACGCTCCTCACACCGCTCAGCTCTCTCTCTCAGCAACATTACGTGCTGAAAATGGCGCTCGACATAAGTTGTGAACCGCCACATAGTCCATATTTATTTCACACGACATAAGTTGCGCGCCGCCAGTTAAGGGTTAAAGATAAGAAAATCCCAGAGGATTGGCTCAAAAGTGTAATAGTAAATATATACAAAGGAAAAGGGGATCCGCTAGATAGAGGAAATTATAGGGGCCTGAAAATGCTTAACCAAATCATGAAGGTCTGCGAGAGTCTTTGAGGGTTTGATCAGGCAAAGCATATCCACTGATGATATGCAGTTTGGTTTTATGCCAGGACGGGGTACAACCGATGTATCTTCATACTCAGGCAGATACAGGAAAGATACTTACTAAAAGGCAGGGATCTTTACTTTGTTTTTGTAGACCTGGAGAAGGCCTTTGATAGGGTGCCTAGAGATGTTGTGCAGTGGGCTATGAGGAAACTTGGTGTGGAAGAGTGGCTGGTGCGTGTGATAATGAAGATGTATGAGGATTCGCAAAGTGCGGTGAGGGTGAAGGGTGTACTGAGTGATGAGTTTGCAGTCCGTGTTGTAGTCCATCAGGGTTCAGTGTTAAGCCCCCTCCTCTTTATTATGGTCTTGGAGGCACTGTCTAGAGATTTTAGAGG
Organism: Paralithodes platypus; assembly: GCA_032716605.1. Classification (NCBI taxonomy): domain Eukaryota; kingdom Metazoa; phylum Arthropoda; class Malacostraca; order Decapoda; family Lithodidae; genus Paralithodes; species Paralithodes platypus. The sequence goes on along the minus strand of CM064507.1, from coordinate 26,896,535 downwards.
CGGACTCCCGTTGGAACTGTTTTATGCAGACGATTTAATCCTAATAGCTGACAGTATGAAAGATGCTGAGGCCAAATTCAGAAAATGGAGATAGGGTATGGCGAGCAAGGGTTTAAGAGTCAATATTAACAAAACCAAGGCTATGCATTGTAGATTGAAACGAGACAATGTGGAAAAGAGCGGTGCATATCCATCTGCAGTGTGTGGAAAGGGTGTGGGCGTTAACTCAATTCAATGTAGTATCTGTCGATGTTGGGTACACCATGGTAGTAAGCGCTGAAGTAGAATAAAGGGACCCCTGCCACAGGATAAGTCAGAAATAGATAAATTTGAGTGCGTAGTGTGCAAAGGCGAGCTTGTGTTAAGTGATGATCCTGTGGCTGTGAATTTTGGAAATGAGTCATTGGAGCTGGTGAACAAGTTTTGTTACCTAGGAGATACCATCTCTGCCGGTGGTGGGACCGAGGACTGATGCACTGTTGCTAGAATTAGGTGTGGCTGGGGGAAGTTCAGAGAACTGCTGCCAATCCTGACCATGAAAAGAATGCCTCTCCCCCTGAAGGGAAAGGTGTATGCCTCATGTGTTAGAAGTGCAATTTAAGTATGCCTCAGAAACATGGGCCGTTAAAATAGAGGATGTCAACAGAATGGAATGTAATGAGATGAGAATGGTGAGATGGATGTGTGGGGCCAGGCTACAGGATAGAATAACAAATGTTGAGCTGAGGAGACGTTTAGGTAAAAAGAGTATTAGCGAGGTGATGCATACAAGTAGACTGGGATGGTATGGACATGTGGAGAGAATGGATGAACAAAATTGGGTGAAAAAATGCATGTCTGTGATTGTGGAGGGAGATGCACCAAGGGTGGACCGAGGAAGACCTGGGATTGGACTATATGTGCCGATCTCAAATCCAAGAGCTTGACAAGTGAAATAGCCCATAACAGGGTTGCCTAGAACGCCACCATTAGGACAAGAGACTGAAACTGCACGTATGTGTCAAACACTCAGTCTTAACATTTTATGTATGTATGTATGTATGTTACAACATTAGCGTGGAAAGATTAGGGATGCACCGTGACTTCCTGAGCCTCATACAGTGGCATGGTCCAGTGGTAATGAGCTCATGAAACTGGTGGCATTGTTCCAGAGGATGGCCATCTCTAGTTTTTGCTTGAGCCAAAGGGTTTCCCGGGGTTCTTCTGTAAATGCTCTGATTTTGAAGGTAATTTCATTCACCATATTGAGGGTGGTAGGTCCAATAACTCCTGATGTTTCGAATGCCAGAGGCTCGAGCTAATAGCATCTGGCGAGGACTTGGTATTTTCTTGCTTTCTATTTTCTGCTATCTGAGCAGCCTTACCTGTTTTGTTGGCAGTTCTGGTGATGCTAGTCATTGTGGCATCCCACATGAGGCACTGGACATATTTATAAGGGAAAGTGGTCATCCAATCTGGCCATTTGCTGTAATCTCTGGCTAGCCCAGGTGGTTCAAGGATTGATGCAAAGTTAACACTTGGCAGGGCCCATTCTATGACATAATTTAATGCTGAATGTCTTGGTAGACGGCCTGCGCTGTGACTACTTGACAGTGTGTGGTGACCTTGAGCATCCATCAATGCAACACACTTGCAGGTGTGTGAGTGGTAAACTAATGACCCACTCTGAGTTTGATTGCAGCATGGAGCGTTTCAGCATCCAAGTGAGTTCCAAGGGGTGGGATGACGATGGCATGTAACCACAAACCGCTATCTAGATTGGCGGCTACCTGGGGGCACGTTTTAGCAACCTGGTCCACGTTGTTCAGGACTCTCTTGTGATATTTTCGCTGCGATGGTATCCAATAGTATCTGCTTGTTCCTGGAGGTACCCTGCGGCTCCTCCACCACTCTTGTATTTCTCTTCTAGATGTTAATTGCTTCTGCCAAGTCCTCATTAGGTGCCATTCTGGGTTGAGAAGAAAGGATCGACCCCACGAGGTCATTAGTTGTGATAAGGCAGTAAATAACATCAGAGGAGTCAATTTTGTGGGCTCTCCATACCCCGAGGCCCCCGAAGCTGACAGAATATATCTACTCCATCCCAATTTGTTCTGTGGTGTGAGTCTAGCCTTTCTTTAATTATATATATTGAGTAACTGCCTATTAGTTTATCGAGGAGTTATATATAATAATTTATTCCACTCACTAATAATACTGTAGGTGAAGAATTTTACTGTTGTGTCTAGATTTGGTTTTTGCATATTAAGTTTAAGTCCTTGGTGCACCGAACCACGAATCATATGGTTTAAAGATTTTCCTAAAGTGAATAACCACACAATTCGCGTTCCCAAGCCAGGATAAACCTTCAGAAATGCAGTGGCCCAAAACAAGCAACTTGATCCACATGAAATTTCCGGTATGAATAGTGATCGATGTGAAGAAAATAGGCAAGCTGTTTGCAATGCTGTGTTACAATACGTCACACAGCAAGAAAATCAATACAATCTGGAAAGCCCAGTGAGCCTTTAGCAGTCAGACGGGGGAGTATGGTCCGCAGGCACTTTAAACATGGTTGATACATGCATCTTGGCACCCTCCTGTGATTGGTAAGTGTATGTTAAATACATTATGAGAGTGTTGTGCGGTATTCAAGTGATTAGTTTTCGTAAATATTTTTAGTGTATCGTAATATTAGTGCATTGTGTAAACAATTTGAAGTTTGAAATGGTTACGAGAGTTACTTGTATAATTATGAAGAATGCATATTGCTAAATATTTGTAGAAATAAAAATACTAGGCCTAAGAAGATTGTTGTTGCTGTATTACCTTTTCCTTATAAAGAGCTATGTTTATAACTATAATACATGGCTGTAAATCTCATAAGAAATAATAACACAAATATAATGTAAACCATTTTCCGTGCAGGTGTACTTTTTAAACTAGCCTATATTTATATATTATAATATAGTATTGATAACAATAATTCTTGTATCACTTTTATACATAGAAACCTAGTGGTGTCACTCAAAATGTTGTATATAAGCCATGGCAATTCTGATGTAGTCAGAAAAATTACATTTTGTTTTAGTTGGAATAAACATTATAAATTATTATTAAAGGTTATGTGGGTTTTTCTACAATAATATTCTAGATTAGCCTTTCCCCTACCTTTGAGGCATACTCAAAATTGTAAGTGTAATGTTTACAATTATGTTCATATTATAAATACCATATATGTTACACAAATTTGTATGACTCCGTTCGACAGCGCATGGATTTGTTTTTTTTATTTACAAAATTGTATTGCTTAGCTTATAAAGCAATTGTGATGAGTTGAACATCGAAGAATTATTAATTTTCTTATTATCGAACAATATCAGTATGAAATATCGACCATTTTCCAAGTTTCATTCATTCATAGTGTAGTATTGGCTTTCCACACTCTTGTCATGTATAACTCATTACAGAAGACGTGATTATTGTGGGTTTAACACAATTGCTGCGTCAATTGTCATATGACAATTGATTGGTCTGCACTGTACCATACAGGGTTTTTGGACTAAAGTTGACCTTCATTCCCTGCACATTTCCATGTATAAACAAGAGATAGAACGTAATTAAATGGTATATCCCTGAAAGAACCGGAATATACCTTTCTAATGACACCTGAATCATGTCGGTACGACCAATGGTTGTCATGTAACGATATTGCAAACGTGGGCCAAAATCGGTAAAAATTAGCGGTTTAGAGAGGTTTTCACCATTTCCAACTCTACAGGAAAGCGGGAGATGCTGTGAGATTTCCTCAGTGTTCGCCCTGGCATGCTGGGCGGTAGATGTAGTGGTCCAGCGCTGCTTAGACTCGTTTGCCTGCCTGTCAGGCCACGTATGATGCAGATTTTCCGCGATTGTCATATGACAATTGTCGCAGTTATGTCCTTAGTATTTATATAGTATGCCCACAGTCATTGATTTAAACGGACCAATAGTAAATATTATCTCTGTAAGCTATCCATTGGGAGCATGATGAAATAAAGAGACCTGATATTATATTATAATATAATTCTTATTATACAATGTAAGTTTTTCTTGTGGTGTCTCAGAGGGTTAATTTAATTCCTCTTGTATAGCTCTGTTTGGCTACCTTAACATAGTTTCGATTTTTAGGTCACTAAATCCATGTTTAATCTTAAAATACTTCATCAGTTGTCCTCTTCTCCGATTCGTAAGTGCAAAAAGATGGGGTTCTCTTAATATCTCATTGTATGATTTACTTCATAGGGATGGGATTAATTTCGTTGCTCTTCACTGCAAGGATTCCAGTTGTTCATTGTCCTGTATTGGGTAGGGAGACGAGAACTGCAGAGCATTTTTCCAGAAGCGCCCTCACTATACTTTTATATAATAATATAACTATGCTAGGGTATATAGGAGTATTGGGGGGAATCTGTCTGGTAGTACCTAAAATGAGGGTACAGAAGAAGTGGGTGAAGAGAGATAGAGTAAGGCAGGAAGGAGGAGTAGTGGTGGCGAGGGTGGATATGTTATAACTTACAGGAGGAGCAATTTAAAGAAGAGTTAAAAAAAGGTATTCTAAAGACGACTGGGTAGGTTTGACTTGGAGCAAATGCAGGAAGTGGAAGAGCTGAGCAAAGTGTTTAAGAAAGAGATTAGTGCAGCATGTGAGGAGCTATGTGAGGTTAGGAGAAGGGGGAGAGGAGTGAAAGGAAGAGCATGGTGGACTGAGGAGGTGTGGCAGAAAGGAATCAAACAACACCTTGAAGCTACACTGTGACCATCTAGGTTTGGCGGAGTGGTCTTGCCACTGGACTGGTAATCCAAAGGTCCCGGGTTCAAATCCCGATATGTCAATGGGAAGATATTATTGGGATGAAATTTGTGTTGTACCTAGTATCAGTGCAGGGCCTCGTAAGAGTTACAGGCTACTGAACAGCCTACAGTCCCGAGGTTGAGACATAGAAAAACAAAACAAAATTTACAAGGTTGAAGACAAAAATAAAGCATACAGGGATTGGTTGGTTAGTAGAGGGAAGGAAGATTTGGAGACACAGAAAAAGGAAATGTATTTGGAGAAATAGCGAGTGGTGAAGATTTTGATTGATTGATTGATATTTTGTATTGCCAAAAGGTACATATACAATAAGAATTATGATCATATAGTAATTAATGTGGCAAGTGCAGCTAGCTAAGAAGTAGTTCATGTTAGCTAGCTATATAGGCATAATAAAATATATGAAGCTAAACAGCACATAGTTGCTTAACAATTATTATATGTAATACACAATATTCAAGCTATAATAATTTGTAGTGGTTCTTACTAAATTATACAATTGATATGTGACCTACTCAGAATGCCAAAATATATTAAAGATAAGGTAAGTATACATATAAACAAAACTTTTGCTTTCAGAGACTGCAATTAAGTACTAGTATTGATTAACCCGGGAGCTGCGGGGAGACTCTTAAGAGTTCCCCCGGCGCACTGCGGGTAGACTCTTAAGAGCAGAGACTTTGAACACGTACCAAAACCGCGCGTTTATAGCCAGGCGGCTGAAAATTGGTGTGGGTATTGTACTACATGTCAACTCTCGATACCACCCCGCCAAACGCTCGCCCCGCACTCGTGCAAGCACCACCGCGCCAGTAACCACGCACTAGTCATGGAGCCTACACGTCCCTCACGCTCGCTCCCTGATGACACAACCAGCCCTCCTTCTGGTGGTGTTAGCCGCCGTGGAAGGCAGAGGGTGGCTGCCAAAGACCCTAGCTACCAGTACGACACGCCCTACAGCTCAGAGGACGAATCACCAGCACCAAAAGCACGTAAAACACGTGCAAGCAGGGCAATGGCACAGAGGTCATTGGTCTTTCGGGACACTGCCACCACGACCCAGGCCACTGCAACAACCACTACCACCACCACTGCCACCACTGCCACCCCTGCCAACCCTGCCACCGGTACCAGCGACGCAGGAGGCCGCCCTAGGGCTGCATTACCTGCGGGGGCAGGAAAAATGAAAGGCACGGGCGTAGGGAAGAGAACCCGTACGCCAGCCACAGTGCCCCTCCCACCCCCACCACCAGCCGCCCCTGGCCCAGCTGCCCCTGCCGCCCCTGCCGCCCCTGCCGCCCCTGCCGCCCCTGCTGCCCCTGCCGCCCCTGCCGCCCCTGCCCAAGGAACAGGGAAGGGGAAGGGGAAAGGGAGAGGGAAAGTGACTGGGAAAGCGACTGCTGGCCCTGGTGTCCCTGCCGGCCCTGCTGCCCTTGCCCCCCCTGCTCCCCCTGCCCCCCCTGCCGCCCCTGCCGCCCCTGCCCAAGGAACAGGGAAGGGGAAGGGGAAAGGGAGAGGGAAAGCGACTGGGAAAGCGACTGCTGGCCCTGGTGTCCCTGCCGGCCCTGCTGCCCCTGCCGCCCCTGCCGCCCCTGCTGCCCCTGCCGCCCCTTCCGCCCCTGCCCAAGGAACAGAGAGAAGGGCGACAGGCACCACCATCATCTTGCCATCAAGGCCACGCACCACTGCTGCCCCTGCCGCCGCCGCCCCTGCCGCCGCCGCCGCCCCTGCCGCCGCCCCTGCCACCACCTCTGCTGTCCCTGTCCATAAGACTCCCGCACGTGCCAAAGTGACCCGGAAAAACTCTTACACCATCTAAGTATGCCGCCCTGCTGTTTGATGGTGATTCGCAGGACATTGGCAGCCCGGGTTTCGACGACGAAGCCCTAGCACGGGACCAAGGGAGGGGGGATTTGGGAGTGGACAGTGGGAGTGAGTCCGACGTCGGTGACGAAAACGAGGAAGGGCATCGTCTGTCGAGTGAAGAGGAGGGTAATGATGATGAAGTGCTGTATCGCGACCATGGAAGCGATATTTCAGACGCAGAAGAAGACGCAGACGACATTCCGATCCCTGGCATGCCTTCGTTCGATTGGTCTGACGGGGTCAATTTTGTACCTGACGTGCCCCAGTTCAATCCTGGGACGTCAGGAACAACTGACAACTGGCCCTGTGATGATCAAGCGAACGAAAGCGACTTCTTCGACATGGAGGTAATGACGTACATCGTTGCCCAAACAAACGCCTACTACAGGTGGGTGTTTGGCAGATTGGACGTCCTTTCTCCAAAAGCGAGAATACGAGGCTGGGTGGATACGACTGTGGCAGAATTTCTGACGTTCTTTGCCTTGTTGTTCCTCATGCCTCTGATCAAGAAGCATGTGTTGCAACACTACTGGAAGCACGACCCTCTCATCGCCACCCCAACTTTCAATAAGTTCATGACTCGTGACAGATTTTTGTTGCTGCTAAGATTTATGCACTTTGCAGACAACGAAAATCCTAACAGGATTGACAGGATATGGAAAGTTCGGGAGGTGTTCACCATGTTGTTGGAGAGGTATAGGAAATACTTTTACCCCTTCCTCAATTTGGTGATTGATGAGTCGCTCGTGCTCTTCAAAGGACGTCTTGTTTTCAAGCAGTATATCCCCTTGAAGAGGCATAGGTTCGGAATCAAGCTCTTCGTGTTGTGCGACTGTGAAACTGGAATAGTGCTTGACATGATCGTGTATACAGGCACTGACATTGACATACCGAAAGCCGCTGCCAATGACCCCATGGGCATGTCAGGTGCCATCGTCAGGAAAATGTTGGCACCTTACCTGGGCAAAGGCCACATCATCTACACTGACAACTGGTATACTTCTCCTGCTCTCTGCCAGTTTCTTTATGACAACCAAACGGGGTCATGTGGGACTGTCAGAAAGACAAGAAAGTTTATGCCAAAGTTCACAGGTGATGTCATTCCTCTCACAGATGCCTCCTCCAGTGACACACCTTCAGAAGACGACCTGGCCCAGGAACACCGCGAGAGGCATGTGCGAAGAAGGCGACGAAAGGGGCAGAAATACAAGCAGCTCGAGAAGTGTGGGAAACTGATAGCCCTGAAGTGGAAGGATAAGCGAGACGTCCACCTGCTTTCCACCGTCCACACAGGTGCCCAGGTGGATTCTGGCAAAATCCACTACCGAACCAGGAAGACAATCTACAAGCCCGACATGGTAGTGGACTACACCAAAAACATGCGCCTGGTGGACAAGTCTGACTGTCAGCTGTCAGGTGTTGAGTGTCTGAGGAAGACTGTGAAGTGGTATCACAAGCTCTTCCTCCACCTAGTTGACATAACGATGCTGAACGCCTACAACTTGTGGTTGGTGAAGAAGGATATGGCCCCAAACCAGAAGCTGAAATTCCGGGAGTTCGTGTACAACGTCTCCTACCAACTCCTGGAGAAGTATGCCACCACCACTCACAGACGTACGGCATGGCGTGGGGATCACGTTCCTGACCGCATCCAGCTGGGTGTCGAAAGACACTACACAACCAACACCGAGCTGATTGGCACTCGTCACAGGCAGGTGCAGTGCACCGTCTGCAGCTCCAGTGTGAGGAAACCCCATGTGACCAAAAGAGTCACCTCAATGTGCGCCGAGTGCAAAGTTGCACTCTGCCTGGGTGACTGCTTCAGGGACTACCACACCTTCAAGAACTACTGAGTGTCGGCCCCCGCCCTGCCCTGCCCTGGACTCGCCCCGTGCCCTGCCCTGGACTCGCCTCCTGCCCTGCCCTGCCCTGGACTCGCGCCCTACCTTACCTGACCTGACCTAATTGATCACGCTACCTCATAATGTAACATATATATTATATAATGTATAAGTTCCAAAGATGTCCCTGTGATATAGCTTTTACATTATATAATTGTATGTTTCATTATTTAGTTTATAAGTTTCAAAGATTTACATGTAATATGCCTTATTTTTTTAGTATATCAATATATATGTTTGTTATTAGCCTAAGTAATGTGTATATAATTATTTCTTACCTCATGAATTGTACAAATAAATATGTTTCAATAAATCATGTCAAACCTACTATGATAATAAAATAAAACAAAAAAAAGAAAAAGTCTCGCCTACGCGCGTATATTGGATTATACATAGTCATGACTGTCATACAAATAATTGCAGTAGGTCTCGAATATACATTTAGATTGCATATTACTTCGAAATAAATAAGTAAACGTGGTGTAAGGAGACACCAGTCTATATTTAGCCCTCTATCACAACAGGCAATCTGCCTGTGTTGACTCAGCACCGTCGCTGGTGGTCTATAAATATAGTACTTTATTTACAGTCAATGGCCTACATGTTTCTGTGGTACTTCACATGTGTCTAAAATGCAATGTCTGCTTGCATAAAAATGCAATTCTGAAGTCCATTTATATGTACGACATACGCATGTCTCAGTTTCTCTCTCTCTCTCTCTCTCTCTCTCTCTCCATTCCTGACTCATGTTAGTGTAGACCTGTTGATGGCAACGAACACCAGCCATCTGGTAGACATAAGGGTCAAAATACCAAACATCAATACGCCTGGGGCGCCTCCACAATTATCACTAAGCTGGTTATCTATCTAGAGATCTGCCTGACTTCCATCTCTCCACGGCTCACTGCACCCCTGCATGCCTCCCTCCCACCCACCCACCCACCCCATTCACAATTTGCGATTTATGGCGTAACACACCCTCTCCCCCTTTATACGTACAAGTCTGTATTATAGCGTGACAGTGCTCTACGTACAAGATATACGTGATATGTATGGCGTAAACCACACTCTCAGCTCATAAATTGCCGCCAAACCTCCAACACATCTTCATTCCCGCCTAAATATTCTCTTATAATTCCCTTATATATTGCAATTTTTGGTCACTATGACCTATATTCATTGTTATATGGGTGCCCTACACATGTATACATACTCTAAATAGCCTAAAAGGGCTCGAAAAAGGAGATATACGTGATAATACGCGGTAACCCACCCCCTCCTCCCTCTCCTTCTATCCCCTGCGCGCGTAAATATTCGGCAGGGAAATCTCGCCGCTCGATGACAATCTAGCCGCGCGGTGCCATTCGCTCCACATTTTTCAACTACGGACCGTTCCCCTACCCCCCCCAGACATTTTTTGGGGGGTCAAATATATATGGGCCGATGCACGCAAACATTCCCTACACGATGATGTACTTTTTATCGAAATTGGCAATAGGTCCCAAAATCATCATAGGTGCGCACAGTCTTACCCTGTAGAAAACCCCCTGTGCGCCGCGGAGAGGTTAAGGAAGCTTTGTTTGATTTTAGTTTTACATGCAAATAAAGATTCGGAGTGTCTAACAGATTCGTTCAACGTGTTCCACAATTTCGGGCCCCTGTAATGTAGGCTACGTTGTCCATGTGTTGTTCTATAGTAAGGTAGTCGTAATGACTCCTCGACTCCTCGTGTGTTACAATTGTGTGTCATTAAGTCAAAATTGCCATCTATGAGTAATTGTTGATTTAGATCTTTATATACAAAACGGACTGCTTGTCAAAAAAGAATATAATTTAATTTCAATAAACCAAGATCTTTATATACAGATCCAGTGTGAGCGTTATACGATTGATAGGTAATCATTCGTAATATCTTTTTCTGAGCTAGAAATATGGCGTCTAAATAAGTTTCATTGGCTCCTCCCCAGATAGTAGCACAATAAATAATATGAGGATAAATTAAAGCAAAATACATTTGTTTTAGTGAATTGATGTTGAACGAATCTCTTGTTTTATAAACTATTCCAGTAATATTAGATATTTTCAATTTTATGTCATATATGTGTGTTTTCCAGGTCATTGCGCTGTCGATGGTAACACCAAGAAATATAGCTTCCTTAACCTGCTCAATAATGTGTTCCTCGATTTTAATGACAATATTGGGAATTTGATTAGAGCTAAAATGGGTCACTAAATAATGAGTTTTACCAAGATTGAGCGGGGAGTAAGGGAAAGTAAAAGAAGAGTAGCTGAGGAATTTGAAAGGAATTTAAGTGTAAAGTGGAGGGAGTATAAGGAATTGTTTTGGAAAGAGGTTGTGAAAGATAGGGAGAGTGAAATAGGAAGTACTAAGGGTGTGAAAGATATGAATGGGCGAGTGCTAGTGGAGAAGCAAGAGAAAGTCAAGAGATGGAGAGAGCACTTTAATGAATTGTTGAAGGTAGGACATTATATGCCGGCAAACATAGATGCATGGGATACGGGAGGGAGAAGAGAAGCAGTGGAGGAGGATGTGGGGAACAGGAGAACAGAAATGTGTGAGGCTGCTGAAGATAAGTTAAGCATCAGGGATAGATGGAGTGTGTGGTGAGATGCTGAAGTATAGTGTTGAGATAGTAATTGAATGTGTATGGAACATGTGTAGACTAGCATGAGAGAAGGTATGTGTGCCTGTAGACTGGAAATCAGGCATAATAATCCCTCTTTAAAGAGGAGTGTGTGGTACTCACAAGGAGATATGTCTCCTTAGCATAATAGAGATGTACTGCAGGGTAGTAATCGAGTGAGTGAGAGCGAGAACGAAGACAGGGGTAAGTAAGGAGCAGGGTCGGTTTACGAAAGTTGGGTAGACCAAGAGATCTTGAGATATGTTGTGAAAAATATCTGGAGTATGGACTAAAGATGTATGCTGCATTTATGGACTTGGAGAAAGCTTATGACAAAGTTGATAGAGATGGTTTGTGGAAAGTAGAGAAAATATACAGAGTAGTTGGTAAGTTGCTGAAAGCAGTGAAGAGCATGTATGTGGGTGCAAGGGCGGCAGTGTGTGGGGAGATGAACAGAATAAGTTCTTTGATCTGAATGTTGGGTTAAAGTAAGGCTGCATTATTCCCATGGTTGTTCAGTATATACAGTATATGGATGGAGTCATGAACAAAATACGAGGAAGTTGGTGTACCCCTGATAAGGGAAGTGACTGGAAATTGTCTGTGCTGCTGTTTGCTATATATACAGTTGTGATGAGTGATAGTGAGTGGGAGTTGCAGGGACTGGTAAATATGTTTGGAACTGTGGGTGAGAAACGGAACTATAAGGTGAAGAGGTAGCTAGGTCTTTGAAAGGGATGCAGTCATAGAGTGTGAGGTGAGGTTGAATGTTGGTTATGGAGAATGTCAGCTCATTTAAATGTTTGGGCAGTGTAATGAATAAAGGTGGGAGTATAGAGGAAGGACTGCAGGAGAGGGTACAAACACGAAAAAGGGGTTGTAGGAATGCTGAAAGCAGTGACAAGGAATAGGGTGGTGAACATGGAAGTAAAGAAATCATTGCATGATAGTGTGGTAATCCCGACCTTGACATATGGGAGTGAAACATGAAAGTTATTGGAGAGACATAAATCAAGAACGAGAGGGGTGGAAATGAGTTACTTGAGAAGTGCGTGTGGAGTCTCAAGGGGTGATAGACAGATGATTGTGGAAGTATGAGGTGGTTTAGTCATGTGGAATGTATGGATAATATAATAGAATGAGTGGAGAAAATTATATTATATTTAAAGATGCAAGAGGATAAGAGATGATTTGGTTTCGAAAAATGAATTATGGAGAGGAGATTTTCCATATGAAATGTAAAGATTATTGAATGACTATTGAAATATTTTTGAAGAGTTTCATGTATATTGAAGACAGGGTACTGCATTGGAGAGCTATTTGTAATCGCATTTTGCCATTCAAGCTGATGAAGCAAACATGAAGTGATTCTTTAGGTTCTTGGAGAACACTACGAAGCCGCCCGGACTATTGTTTAAATCTGAAATCAGCAGACACGAAGAAGTTCATAAAAAAAAATTTTAACACCTTACGAGCGGCCTATGCGGTTTATTTATGTGTACCGCACAGCGGGGTGTTTTTAGCCAAAATAGGGCTGTTTACGTGATCATTTTCATGCCTAAATAAGACCCAGAACGTAAAACAAGTACCTATCCCTGAAAGGGCATAAACAGAGCTTTCGAATGACACCATAACGATCCTTGTATGATGGATAGTTTTCTTGCAATAACCGTGCAACGCGAGTGCAAAAAGCAGGTAATTCGGTACTTTCAGTACATAATTGAGTATGTAGCGAGTGAGAGAGGGAGGAGGGAGCTGAGATTTGTGTCAGTAGGTTCGCCGCGGTGGTCTGGAGCAGTCATACGCTCGCTAGTCTCCTGCCACCACTTGTCTCTCTCTCTCAGCCACATTACGTGCTGAAATTGCCACTCGAGTTATGTCGAGCGCCGCCACATAGTCCAGCTTTTTTTAACTCGACTTATGTTGCTCGCCGCTAAATAAGGGTTAATATGTTCACAAATTTTGGGCCGCTCTACGACCTGCAGGATACAGCAGGATGATACTCCATGACACTTCCCGATGTTTCCCGAGTATATCATGCCGAATAGACCATGATTTAACTACGATCACTACATCGGGGCATGTCGCCGCGTGATTCATGAAGGTGGGAAAGCTCCTTAATTAAAACCAAACTCTCTTCGAGTTCCTTCGATGATCGCCCAGATGTAGTCTTGGTGCTGCCAAGACTAGCTTGGCGAAAGTGAAATGGCTGCGTATTGGAAACATTTGTTGTGTATCAATGAAATAATATTGCTTGTTAGAATGACTGATTGAATGTAGCAATGAATACATGAACTCAGGCTGTAAGAGAAAACGTAAATTATATATAAAGTAAATATATGTCTAACTAAGATTAGCACAAAACCTTCTTAATTAATAGGAGGTAACTCAAGCAGGGTGGCTGGTCATTGGTTGTATTGAATACTGCACGTTGCCAGCCATATATTGCATTTAGGGAGACGTTCGTTGCCGTGGAATGTCATGGATGTGTTATGTGTCGATAATCACGAGTGTGTGAATGCGAACAGTAGTGTTGATAATCCATTCATTATCGTAAAGCACAGTAAACATTCAAGGTTTTGTTGCCCATCAAATCGACAATGTTGTATCGGTCCGAAACCAAGAACTCCAATATCTAGCATAGACGGCAAAGATGTGGATATATTATTAATATTTTTGTGACATGACCCAGCCAGGGCTCGAACCCAGGCCATTAGTGCAGCACTCCAACACCTTAACCACTAGACCACTGATTAGCTTAAAAATAATGGCTTCATTTGAAATCAATTCCATCCATCACCACCCGCTCCGATTCGTGGTAACGTAGCTTGATGCCATACATACATACACCTCACACACAAACACTAGCAACTAAGTACTAGAGTAGAATACGTTTCATCTGGGGCACATTGAAGGCCTCACTGAATAAACAAATAGAGCCTAAATAATATTTATGTTTTTGTGACATGATCCAGCCAGGGCTCGAACCCAGGCCAATTGTGCAGCACTCCAACACCTTAACCACTAGACCACTGAGGAGCTTAAAAATAACGGCTTCGTTTGAAATCAATTCCATCCACCACCACCCACTCCGACTCGTGGTCACGTAGCTTGATAAGCTCGGTGGTCATTTGGCTACCTTTTATGTAGGATGACAGTAAAGGCCCCGTCACACATTCACGATTTGGAGCACGACATGACACGAATCGAATGTTGTGGCAATGTTGGTGAATTCCATCACGAAATAACCCTCTCATGAGACCTTCTCGTACTGATTATGATCATACTGTAAACGTACGCAAACCGAAAATACCTCGTAGGATATACGAGCCATCCTGATTAACACAGGATTAGGTAGTGATTAGAGTTCAAACCACACAAAAGTCACACCTACTTACAACGTACCCACTCACTACATGTTGTGATCGTTATGTGCAGATACCGTACAGGTCTCGTGACAAGACCGCGCCCTTAAGCCAAACTGCATAAGCATTACATTATTGGTTATCATCGGACAATTTTCTTTAGCTCTGGGACTTATATGTGTAAATACGATCTAATTTAAACTTAGAATGAAGTAAGTCCTCCTTAACACTTACACTGTAGCCATATTTGGGCTATTTAGGGCATATTCAGGCACTCTTGAATGATTAATCAAGGATCTGCATTAAATTAACTGTATTCTGCCAAAAACTAGGCGAAAATAGTTTCAAAATGAGACCAGAACGGGCTCCGTAGGTGGCGGGGTTCATCCGCAGCAATGCCATGGACATGCGGGAAAACCGCTATTTATTAGCACTCGCCGGCTCGGCAACACTGTTGTGAGAGGCAGTGAGACACCCGCGCGAGACATAGTCTCCCTCGGTGAGCCGCTCGCTGCTCTGAGGGACGGAGGTGGGTCCCTCATGCTCCCGCCTACTGACACTCGATTTCTACGGGTTTCACAGGCTTTTAACCCTTGTCTAGCGGGGTATTTTGGGCTCATTTGGGCATATTCAGGCCCTCCTGAATGATCAATCAAGTGTCTGCATGAAAATAAATGTATTCAGCAAAAAACTAGGCGCTAAAGGCTTCAAAATGAGACCAGAACGAGCTACGTATGCAGTGGTGCCACGAACATGGGAGTTTAGCGTATAGCGGTATATTTTTCCCAGCTATGCTCACTACTGGCTACACTGCCGGCCTCTCGAGAACACAGAGAACATGAGTTACTCTGTGCAACTCTCCAACCCAAGAGTGAAACGTTACTCTCAAACTTTCTTCTACTCAACAGCTGAGCTCTGGAACTCTCTCCCAGAATCAGTCTTTCCCTCTTCCTATGACTTAAATTGCTTCAAACTCCGTGTGTCCAGGCATTTTGGCTCGAACGTCCCTTGATTTTGACCCTGTCACTCTTTCAACTATGGGGGAGGCACTCACTATAGGCAGTTATGCCTTTTGCCTCCCTCAATCACATAGAAAAAAAAAAAAAAAAAAAAAAAGTAAGCCCTGGGAGTCGGCTGTCTGGCCCGCTGTGCTCCCGGCCATTTGCACTCGATTTTAACCCTTTAAAAGCCTTAATAATGCTCCTAACTTGCTGCAAATTGGTGCACGACTTAAGTCGAGTGCCGCCAATAAGGAGTTAAAGCCTGGAAATTGCTGTAAATTGCCAGGACATTCAGGAACGTCACCCGCAGCCAATGGGTTAAACTTCATACAATAGTCTAACTTCATCCATAATAAAAGGTAAACTGATGTCCTGTTGCTGAAGGGGTTAAACTAGCTATATAAGATTATATGTGAGTGTGCGTGTGTATGTGTGTGTGTGTGTGTGTGTTTGTGTATGCGTCTGTGTCTCTCTTACTTTAAGGGCGGGAGCTAGGAATCCTCCTCCCATTGTAAAATTTACCTACTAGACGAAACAGAGAAAGGGGCTAGGGAACGCGAAAGTGGTTCCGAACCCTAAGAATTGAAACTTTAAATGTTGTCTGCATTAGAGCTGACTGGCCCACCCATGGAAGATCCCTTTCGCCCCCAAACCATCTCGTTCATATGCCTATCTAAATTTCTCTTGAAGCTCTCTATCCTGTTTTTTTATCCCGCTATAGCACTCGGTAGCATGGAAACATTAAATGTTTGTGATATATTTCGATTGGTAACAGACTATTAGATAAGTGGAATAGCCTACCGAGTGCTGTAGTGGGATCAAGAACGATAGAGAGCTTTAAGATACAATTAGATAGGCAGCCTATATGGACGAGATGGGTTGAGTGTGAAAGGGATCTGCCGTGCCGTGTCCCAGTCGGCTCTCTGCAGACTTCAGTGTTCTTATGCTCTTGTGTACTTTAAACACACATGGACAATTTGGGCATGGATGCAGGACATGGGTGGAAAAATGAATAGTACTGGGACTAAATCATGTAATTTTGGAGAAATATTACCGGTACCATTACTTGAAGAACACGTGGAATATTACCGGTACCATTGCTTGAAGAACACGTGGAATATTACCGGTACCATTACTTGAAGAACACGTGGAATATTACCGGTACCATTACTTGAAGAACACGTGGAATATTACCGGTACCATTACTTGAAGAACACGTGGAATATTACCGGTACCATTACTTGAAGAACACGTGGAATATTACCGGTACCATTACTTGAAGAACACGTGGAATATTTGAGCATGGATGCAGGAAAGGGGTCAGAAATTAATAGTAATGGGACTAAATGCATGCCATTTTGGAGAAATGTTACCATTACTTTAAGAACACGTGGAATTTGGGCATGGGTGCAGGAAAGGGGTGAGAAATGAATAGTACTGGGACTATAAAATTTTATGCTTGCCATTTTGGAGAAAAATAACCATTACTTTCAAAACACGTGGACAATTTGGTGATTAGCTGTAAAAAGCCGTCTGTGTGTGCCGAAAAGTCGATGATATTTCGAGATGTTGTCAGCGTGCTTTCTTAGTGTTCGATGGCGTTACGTGACTGTACGTGATGACTACAAGCTGATCTTGTAGTACACTGACAACATAATTTTTCGGTGTGACGTCGCGCGACTTTACCACTACCACAACATTTTGCGACTGCACAACAACGCCACACCGTAGTATACAAACTTGTAACGTATTCATAATAACATACTACGATAAAAAGTCAGGTCGCGAGACGCTACAACATTTAGCGGACCCCATACAATTGCGTAACCTTCCACGATATAACAAGAGACACTGTGACACGTGACGAGATGTAACAAAACGTATGCTGACTTCAACAAGAAACGCTTTTCGTGCCATGTTGTGGTCCAAGTCGTGAATGTGTAACGGGGCCTTAATATGACTGATGTGTGTGTTGACCTTTGTACTGAAAGAACCTCGTTAAAGTAAATATCTCTCTCTCTCTCTCTCGGCTTTATTTCCCTGGAATGTTTCTAATGTGAAATCTTGGGATAGTATGTGAATCAAAGCTTTTCATAATCCCTGTTCTAGTTTCTGGCTTTGTCTGGTCACACGGAGAGAAAGGGGCGGCGAGGGAGGTATTGTATCTGGAGATGGCGTCAAATTACAGTGTTACAAAGAATGCATACAAAGGGAAAACAAAGAATATTTTCATATTACATATAGGGGTTGTTGTGTGCGTGTGTGTATGTGTGTGTATGTGTGTGTGTGTTCAAATGTCTGCTTAGTTTCGTAAAACCTCTCAAGCCAAGTTGAAACACATTCAATTTCAAGAATGTGTATAAATGTTCCGGTATTCATAATCTATCTTCACAGAGTGTCTCAGTAGGTGTTTGTGAGAAGAATTAAGCCACATTTTATTAGCACCCAAATGAAACTGGTCTACGATCAAAAATATTCCCGTCATAAGGGATGGTTAAGATGTTAAGATGGTGTAGTGGGTGGAAGCTGGTGATTTGATATATCACTCATACCAGGCTTCTGTATATCCTTGTTAACCCTATTTGGTCAGAGAGAGGTATGTTGGGACCTTTATTACCTTCATTAGTTTGGAGATTTTAAGACATTTCATTCCATTAGTTTGGCAATACTTCACCTTATTCAAGTGTTTTTTTTTCTTCTGGGCGAGCGATAGCGAGCCTCTAACATGGAACAATTCGGCCTACGGCCGGGACGCTTTTCTACCAAATATATGTATATACAGTATATATTTATATATATATATATATACACCGGGTATATATATATATATATATATATATATATATATATATATATATATATATATATATATATATATATATATATATATATATATATATATATATATATATATATATATATATATATACACAGTATACCTGTATATACATATATATATATATATATATATATATATATATATATATATATATATATATATATATATGGAGGTAAAATCACAAATACGTGATCAAATTATGTAGTAAAACTCGCTAGGAAAATTGAAACAATGGAACACCAAGCTTTCGTCTATTCTCTCAAGACATCTTCAGGGTAATACAAGAAAACAGGGGGAGAGTGAGGCTTAAATACCCGTCCTAAATCATCTGAGAGTTGCTAACTAGCATATAAATACAAAAAGTGTTGCCAGCCTACTGCCTGTTGCCATATTTTTAGGAACATATTTATTTTATATACAAAATATATGTACAGTCGCGCTAATAAGTCATGTCTCGGCACCATTTATGTTTTGGATCAATAATTGGTATCAGCAATATTTACACAAAATTTCTTCTTTGTGAGTGAGATATATAACCATGTTCCTACACTTACCCACCCTATCCAACATCTGACGGACATTAATACAGCACAGAGCAAGCCAAACGTAATGACAGCTGGGACATGACTTATTAGCTCGACTGTACATATATACATTGAACTATGTGTGACGTCTACCAGTATGGGCAGAATCGCCTCTCGTTAGCCACTAGCGCTCGCCAGGGACATCGAAATGGGCTACAGTTATCCGAGAATGTTGTTCTTTCTTTCCTTGTGCTCGCATTGTCACAGCCAGTCCAGTGGTGGTCTTTGTTTTTGTCTGTGACAACGTGAAGTATTTTATATCATTAGTAGAATATAAGATGCATGGTGTAAAGTTAAGGAGAAAGAGCGATAGAGGCAGCGTGGTGGTAATATGTGCGTGTGTATGTATGTTGCTGCCTCCCTCGCTCGGTGGAGTTTTCCCGCCCGCGCGCGGGCTTTCCCGCACCCTTGATTGGCTGGTGGTTCCTGGCACGTCCCAGGGGCCTGCTGCCTTGTGACATATCGGCCGACCATCGCGCCTTTGTGGGCTCCTGTGTGACTTGCCTCCTGCATGAGGGTCCACGGGAGCTGTTCTCCTCAGGACAGGCTTGGTGCGCATGCTTCTAACATCCATTTGCAAACTCTCTCATGATCACCCCCCTTTACCACTGTCTCTCTCTCTGAACTTCTTCTTTTCCATTGCTTCTCACCTTTATTCAATTACTTGTCCCCTTGGGTTCTGCATACGGTTTCCATAGCCGGCCCATTGTATTGCATGCGCCGTCCTCTGAGATATTTACATGTACTTAGAATAGGTTTTGAGGGTTCTTAGTTAGTAGAGGTTGGGAACTTAGTGTGTCTCCATTATTGATTTAGTGTTTCTGCTCTTTTATTTAATGCTAGACTGGGATAAGGAAACTGTAGTCGTTGTCGCCAATGTGTGTATGGTTCGCTTATACCTACACGACTACGACCGGTCCTGTGGTAGCCTGTGCTGTCTTTTCGGTTGTATCCTTTGCGAGTGCAGCATTGTGTTGACTGAGGGTTTTGGCCTGTTACAGTTCCACACTTTGCTGCCTCTTTGCTTGTCTTTAGAGGGTCGCCAGGGTAGAACCAGATACTTGTGATCTGGATCTATCAAGAGAGCACCCTAGTCAATTAACGTAACTTAAAGGATGCAGTCTTAAGGACATCGCTAGGCTACGAGCCTGTCTTGCTCAACCACAGTTCCTTACCTAGAGTATTCCAGCTAGACATTATTAATCGAGTAGACACTTATTAGTATTTAAATATAAGCTCTTTGATATGTACGCAATATTATTCACAGCATTTATTAGTCTAGGTTGTTGTTGAGTTGCACAACCATAGCAGACTGTTTTGTTGATGAGGAAGTACTTCTTTTAGTGTCGAGCATTACTACCGTTGCGCATTTATAGTATTCTCATGTCAGATAACATTATACTTATGTCCTATCTTTTAGTGTATTCCATTTACACGTGTGGTGTCCTGCCTCCTGCCTTTATTTAGTCCTAGATTAGATACGAGCATCTTATGAGCATCAGACTTTCTTCAGAAGTTTCCAGGTCTATGCTGTAGGACTATACTTCACTTTCTTTCAGATAGGAGTGAAGAGTTTATTGTTATTTAGAGTAACTGTATTGAAGCATCTTGTTATTGTATTAAATCTTGCAGTGATTTAATTTATCTTTCCATAGATTCCTTTTTATGCAATTTAACGTAACTTGCATCTTGTTTGTTATCAGGCTATACCAGTGTAGGTTAGCCTGAAGTAGAGTACATTTATGCCCAGATAAGGATACCCCGCTATCGCAGATTAACTCTGGAGGGTATAAGTGCTTTGTTCGCCGGCATATAAGTTTGAGGGTTTGGATCTAGCGTACCGTTGTTACATAGTGCCCTATTACTAGTCCAATCTTTAAGTGCCCTTGTTTTATTCGTAGCCCCGGTCGTAACAAAAAACGACCTTGCCTAGTATCTTATCTTAGCCGTCATACCAAATGAACTAAGAAATAATTGCAGGATTTTTTGGACATTTGTTTTTGGAGGAATATTTTGGACACAGAATTTATTTTGGCAACGTAGTAGAGCACTTGAGTTGTCTTCAAGCATTTTTTGAGTGAATAGTGCTACATGACAATTTAGGTACTTCTTATTTTTTATATAAACGTTGAGAATTTTCGGTGGACACTATGTCGAACAACGGATCAGTCTACAGTGAGGACACAGTACGGGAAGCAGGCGAGGAGGTGGAGAAGGTGGAGTTGTCTAGGGGCGCTTGGGTGGTGAACAGTGAGGAGGATGCTCGGATATTTTTGGAGGAGCCTGTGTCAGCGGATCGTGTGTCGGGGCTAGACCGGTACGGACTACAGTGTGTAGCCACGGTCTTAGGGTTTCCCGGTACTAGCGGTTTGTCGAGAAGTGAGCTGGTTACCTGTGTGCTCGGTGGGGTGCGTGGGGCTTCGGGTGGAGCGGGAGCTGGGGCACCTTCTGCCCAGCCCCCATTCCACTCGACTCCTACCATGGCGCCCCCTCGGGCTCTGGAGCCGGGTACGTTCCCGCAGGCCAATGCCCGCTGGCGGTTGGGTATGCCTCTAGGTGATTCACGGGGTGGGTCCCCAATAGTAGCACCCCCTCCTCAAGGTTTGTCTGCCGAGATGTTGTTTCAGCTCGAACTCGCCAAACTTAACCTGAGCAACGAAAGCATGAATCTGAGATTGAGATGGCTAAGATTCAGCAGCAGCAGCGGGAAACTGAGCTTAAGATTCAGCAGCAGCAGCGGGAAGCTGAGCTTCAGGTTGAGGCTACGAAGTACTGTGCAGACAGAGATCTTGACAAAGGAAAGTCAGTTTACCCATACATCTCGCGAGTGCAACACCATGTCGGATTTACCACGCCGTTACCCACGCAGGGGAATATCCCTGGCCGATGCCTTGGCCATACTTGAGGAGAGTGATGTGCCTGATAGTGACACTGGATCATCGAATGACGATTCAGAGGACGAATATACTCCCACTGTGGCCGAGTATGATGAAATGCATAAGGAGGAACCCTATCTCCCCATCGCTGAACAGTACGCCAGGTTACAACAAAGGGAGGCGAGTAGCTATCGTTCCCCTGCTCCCCCCCGTGACATAGTGGAGTCCCCAGCAAGAGGGGAAGAGGATAATGAGGAACAGGAAAATGACCCAGACCCCATGGCCTTCATCAACATTCCACTTTCTCATCGTAGGGCTGACAAGAGAAGAGGTGAGGAGGAGGAGGACGGAGAGGAGGAGGAGGTGGGTCAAGTTCCGACACCACACGTGCCTCGCCGTGGTGGTGCTCCCCCGCGTTTGCCTTCCTCACCACCCCCCATTCCCTCTCCACTAAAAGCACCAACCCCTCACACTTTCTATGGCTTGCGCAGGGGTGCAGCCTTATTAGCAGCGCAGCCATTGACTTCTTCTTCAGAAGCAACAGATGAGGATATGCCTGCTCTAGAATCATCTCCACCATGCCACCCACGCCCTCCCGCACGCCGCCTGTTTTCCTCATCACCCCGGATTGACTCGCTCCCACCATCACCTCCCAGACCACTACCATAATCACCTGTACCTTCTCCTCAGCCTGGGACCTCCCACAGACACGACACTCAGACACCATGACCGCCTGCATCGCCACAACGCCCTGATCATGCGCAACGCCCTATCAACGTACGTGGGCGTGCCCGTGGTCTTGTGTGTGGGCGTGGCCGAAGGGCTTCTAAGGTGACTCTAATACGCCCCACACCTGGCGGTGCGAGAGCAAGGGCTGGGTCGGCTCGACCAAGGCCGAGGTTGAGGGCAGGGGCAAGAGTGGCAAGACTGGCAAGAGGGGCAAGAGGCATGGCAAGAGGCAGGGCAGGGCCCTCCCGCCGCCCTGATGGTGACTCCCCTCCTGACGACTCTGACGACGAAGGTGCCGCTCAACCCGACGTGTGGGATTGGGTGGATGGAGACAACTTTGTGCCCACCGACTACAACTTTGTGGGCGCTGGGATTGCCGGCCCTACGCTCCCAAACCAGGGGCGGCAGACCACGTGGCTTGAAATCTTCATGCAGTTCTTCACTACCAATCTCGTGGCTCTAATTGTTGACCAGACCAACTGGTACAATTATTATTTCTTGGCTGGGAAGGAGCAGTCAAAATACTCTGCAAGGCTGTCATGGTCCTCCCTTGATGTCCCGGAGTTTTACACATTCTTGGCCATTGTCATGCTGATGGGGGTCACAAGGAAATCCTCCATAAAAAAGTACTGGTCCTGGGATCCTCTCGTCCGAACCCCTATTTTTGGCCAAATAATGAGCAGAAATAGGTTCACAGCCATAATGGGGAACCTACATTTTATTGACAGCCTGGCAGCCCACACCAGAAATCAGAATCAACCCAAAGCTATGAAGGACCCCATGGAGATAATATGACCCCTTTTTGAGTACCTGAAGCTGAAGCTTGCTGCCGCCTTCAAACCCCATCAGAAGCTCATTATTGATGAGAGTTTGATGCTGTGGAGGGTGAATATTGGCATCCGGCAGTACATGCCCAGCAAACGACATCGATATGGCCTGAACACCTTCGTGATGTGTGACTATCAAACCGGTTACATCCAGGACCTAATTCTGTATATGGGCAAGAAAACAGAATTGGTGGAAACGAGGACATACAGAATTTCTGGGGCCGTCGTCATCACCATGCTGCACGGCTATCTGGACAGGGGCCACATACTGTACCTGGACAACTGGTACACCAGCCCCTCCCTTGCCAAGTTCCTGCATAGCCGCACTACAGGAGTCTGTGGCACCGTCAGGAGGAATCGGATCTTCATGCCCGAACTACCACCCAGGCGGGAAAAGGGGTCCATCATCCACAAGCAGGCTAACAATGTCCTCATGTTGTCCTGGAAGGATAACCGGGATGTGAACCTCCTCACAACAGTCCACCGTCCCATCTTCCAAGAGCAGACGTCGTGACAGAGCAACCGGCGAAACTATCAAGAAACCTTTGGCCATCTGTGATTATAACATCAACATGCGGCTGGTGGACAAATCAGATGCTGTCATCTCGTCATGTGAGTGTGCGAGGAAGACGATGAGGTGGTATAAGAAGTTATTCTTCCACCTACTCGATCTCACCCTCTATAACAGCCATATCCTCTACTCAACAATCACCGGCAAGCAGGAAACGATGGAGAACTTCTGTATCGAGTTGTCCAGGGAAATGTTGAGGGAATACATGACTGCCCCCCACAACTGGCAACACCCCGCCCATCGACGGCCAGCAGCAGAAGGGATTGCCAGGCTGAAACAACGCCACTTCCCTGAATATATGCCGCCGACAGAACACAAGGAAAAACCTCGAAGAAGGTGTCATGTGTGCCGCAACACGACACAGAGGGAGCCTGAGAGATCAGATAGCAGGTGGATGTACAGGGAATGTGATGTTGGATTGTGTCACCCGGAGTGCTTCAGGGAGTATCACACCCTTGAGTATTTCTAAACGAGTGTACTCAAAGACTGCGATAAAAGACGCTATGAAGTGTGTGTGTATATAACCTAGTGTAAATAAAAATATATACAAAGTGCCAACACAATAATTATGTAAGTGAGATTGACACTCAAATATACGTAACACAGTGACGGACACCAATAAGTGTAAATATATACTATTTCTAAGTCAAATGTGTGTAAAACAATGTGTGAAACTCATATTCTATAACTATAAAACATATGATAAGTAATAAACTGAATAAAGAGAGGAAATGACATGAAAACTGAATAAAGGAGGGGAGTAAGACAGAAACGCAAGAAAAGGGTGCGTAAAACAATGTGTGAAACTCATATTCTATAACTATATAACCTATGATAAAATAATACACTGAATAAAGAGAGGAAGTGACATGAAAACTGAATAAAGGATGGGAGTAAGACAGAAACGCAAGAAAAGTGAAAGTATTCGTGGCGCGTGTCAGTCAGCTGGGTATGTGTGTCGGTTTGTGCGTTCTGTTATTGTCCTAGACCATGATGGCCGCCAGTCTCCATGGCAACGGAGACGCGCCGAGGTCTTGCCACTCGTGTTCACTTTATAAGACTTATATCTATGCACTTATCACACTGTAACTTCACTTACAATGACATTATGTGATACATGTTAGTATTATATGAACTATGAAGGCACACATGATGCTCGGGTGGTGTAAATAACCGTCACTCGAAAACTGGCCGCTTCGTACATCTGCCATGCTGCCGCACTCAACTATGGCTGGCCGGGCGGGAAGTTTGAAGGCCGCCCCGCCTCAGCTGATGTATGAGGCTGCCGAGGTGAGTTATTTTTTGTTCTTCATTTCTCACCTTTCTCTTCCATTTTAGAAGAAAAAAAATGTTTTACCAAAATTGGCCGGTCCCTCGATGTACTTTGATTTATATTTAACTGGTGCTCAGTGGGTTAATGTGATTAAAGCGTAACGTCTCGTTGTGTGAGACCTTATTTTGTATATGAATAAAGTGTTGTTTTGTACTAAATATATAAATCACCCAGAATCCACAAATACCTGTTTAGTCTAACATAACATATAATAATAATAATAGTAATACTACTACTATTAATAATAAAACAAATTATAATAATAATACAAATAATAATATACTACAAATATATAAATCAATACAAGTAACAACATCAATTAATTACAAAAATACACTCACCCGAAAAAAACAAAAACTATTGTTGCCGCGTGGACTGTATTTCGGACGCAGCAAATCTATGGTTGTTTATGTGTCAGGGGGAATTACCGGAAGGGAGGTTGCTGGGGAGTTTAGTGTTGGGGCAAGCTGGGGATGGGGGGCAGGGGAGGGATACACTGGGAGGAAGGAGAGGATTGATATACTTAGGGTGTTAATGGAGGAACGATTGTGGAGTGGGGCTGGGGGAGTGATATAGTGGGGTGAATGACAAGGGAGTGGTGTAGTGGGGTGAATGACAAGGGAGTGGTGTAGTGGGGTGAATGAAAATGGAGTAATATAGTTGGGTGAATGTCAAGGGAGTAGTTTAATGGGGTGAATGACAAAGGAGGGGTATAGTGGGGTGAATGACTAGGGAGTGGTATAGTGGGGTGAATGACTAGGGAGTGATATAGTGGGGTGAATGACAAGGGAGTGGTATAGTGGGGTGAATGACAAGGGAGTGATTTAGTGGGGTGAATGACTAGGGAGTGGTGTAGTGGGCTGAATGACTAGGGAGTGATATAGTGGGCTGAATGACTAGGAAGTGATATAGTGGACTGAATGACTAGGGAGTGGTATAGTGGGGTGAAAGACAAGGGAGTGGTATAGTTTGGTGAATGACAGGTAGTGATATAGTGGGGTGAATGACTAGGGAGAGTTATAGAGGGGTGAATAACAAGGGAGTGGTATAGTGGGGTGAATGACTAGGGAGTGATATAGTGGGGTGAATGACAAGGGATTGGTATAGTGGGGTGAATGACTAGGGAGTGATATAGTGGGGTGAATGAATAGGGAGTGGTATAGAGGGGTGAATGACAAGGGAATGGTATAGTGGGATGAATGACAAGGGAATGGTGTAGTGGGGTGAATGACTAGGGAGTGGTGTAGTGGGGTGAATGACAAAGGAGTGGTGTAGTGGGGTGAATGACAAGGGAGTGGTACAGTGGGGTGAATAACTAGGGAGTGGTGTAGTGGGGTGATTGACAAGGGAGTGATATAGTGGGGTGAATGACAAGGGTGTGGTATAGTGGGGTGAATGACAAAGGAGTGGTGTAGTGGGGTGAATGACAAGGGAGTGGTATAGTGGGGTGAATGACAAGGGTGTGGTATAGTTGGGTGAATGACTAGAGATTGGTATAATGGGATGAATGACAAGGGAGTGGTATTGTGAGGTGAATGACTAGGGAGTGGTATAGTCGGGTGAATGACTAGAGAGTGGTATAGTGGGGTGAATGACTAGGAAGTGGTATAGTGGGCTGAATGACTAGGGAGTGGTATAGTGGGGTGAATGAGTAGGGAGTGGTATAGTGGGGTGAATTCCAAGGGAGTGGTGTAGTTGGGTGAATGACTAGAGAGTGGTTTAGTAGGGTGAATGACTAGGGAGTGATATAGTGGGGTGAATGAATAGGGTGTGGTATAGTGGGGTGAATGACAAGGGAGTGGTATAGTGGAGTAAATGACTAGGGAGTGATATCGTGGGGTGTATGACAAGGGAGTGGTATAGTGGGGTGAATGACAAGGGAGTAGTATAGTGGGGTGAATGATAAGGGAGTGGTATAGTAGGGTGAATGACTAGGGAGTGAAATAGTGGGGTGAATGACTAGGGAGTGGTGTAGTGGGGTGAATGACAAGGGAGTGATATAGTAGGGTGAATGACTAGAGAGTGGTATGTGGGGTGAATGACTAGGGAGTGATATAGTGGGGTGAATGAATAGGGAGTGGTATAGAGGGGTGAATGACAAGGGAATGGTATAGTGGGATGAATGACAAGGGAATGGTGTAGTGGGGTGAATGACTAGGGAGTGGTATAGTGGGGTGAATGACAAGGGAGTGGCATAGTGGGGTGAATGACTAGGGAGTGATATAGTGGGGTGAATGACTAGGGAGTGGTGTAGTGGGGTGAATGACAAGGGAGTGGTATAGTGGGGTGAATGAATAGGGAGTGGTATAGTGTGGTGAATGACTAGGGAGTGATATAATGGGCTGAATGACAAGGGAGTGGTATAGTGGGGTGAATGACTAGGTAGTGGTATAGTGGGGTGAATGACTAGTGAGTGGTATAGTGGGCTGAATGACATGGGAGTGGTATAGTGGGCTGAATGACAAGGGAGTGATATAGTGGGCTGAATGACAAGGGAGTGGTATAGTGGGCTGAATGACTAGGGAGTGATATAGTGGGCTGAATGACAAGGGTGTGATACAACTGGAGAGTGGCAAATTGGAGGGAGGCAGAGGAGAGGCAAATTGGAGGGTGGTAGGGGAGTGCTATTACGGGAGTGACACATTTAGGGTTGGCAGGGGAGTAGCAAATTCGGGGGGAGGGTGGGATTGCTAAAGCTGGAGAGGCAGGGGAGTAGCAGATTCGGGGGAGGTGGGAGGGGTTATAGGGGAGTACTAGAGTAGGAGGAGAAGGGGAGCGGCAGATTGTGAGAGGGGTTGGGAGCCAGAGTGGGGACAGTGGGTGAGTATGTAGCCTATGTGTGTTTTGTGTGTAGTGAGGCATGGGAAGAGGAGTGTTTGGGACGACACATGAAGCCAAAGATTGTATATTAAAAGTGTATAATATGTTAGAGAAACTCATGAAGGATGTACTCTTTCAAATCGAACACGCTGGTTTATATTTCATTTAGTTAATATTATATTGGTTTATCAACTCTGCGAAGCAGAGTGGTATCGCACACACAGGTCCCGCCCGTATACTGTGCACCACAATTCAGCTTGTCCGTCGTCGTCCGGCGTCGTCGTCCGTCGTCCGTCCGGAAACTCCTCCTAGACCGTTCGATGGATTTTCACCAAATGTCACAGGTATATTAATTTGGGCAATGCGAAGGTCAGTAAAAAATAAATTTTCAATTTAACATAAAGGTTAAGGTCCAGGTTGAAAATAAGGTCAATACTTCATGTGTCTTAGTTTTTACTCAAATTTCTTCATTTTCACTATACAAATTACTAGTAGCCTCGATATCCTATTGACCACATTTTAGATAAATAATCTGAAGGGTAAGGTCAAAGGTCAAGGTCAAAGGTCAAAATATTTGTTTTACTAGTATTTCTTATATTAACTGTTAAATTCTCACTAAACTTCCAATGTTTATTCGGAATACTTAGGGCAAGGTCATACAAGAAACTAAACAATTCCATATGATAGGTTAAGTTCCCAGGTCAAGGTCAAATAAAAGGTCAATATGCTAATTTCATTACTTTTCATGCAAACTTCACAAAAATTGGCAATATAGTTGCACTTTAAATGAAAAGGAAAATAATAAATTTTGAGACACATCATGAAGGTTAAGGTCAAGGTCAAAGTCAACTATTCAATAAATACATATGAAACTAACTGATGGGTTTTAATGAAATTAGTCATGCTTATTTGATTTTCTTGGGCAATGTCAATGAAAACTATTTTGTACTCTTACATAAAGGTCAAGGTCACAGGTCATGGTGAAAGGTCAACTTATACTATTTATTTTTAGTTTTTATTCAAATGTCTTCATTTTTAGTTTACAAGTTACTGGTAACATTGATATTGTATTTCACAAATTTTAGATAAATATTCTAAAGGGTAAGGTCAAAGTTCAAGGTCAAAGGTCAAAATAGTATTTTTACTGGTATTTCTCATACTAACTGTTAGATTCTCACTATGCTTACCACATATATTCGGAATACCTAGGCCAAGGTCATACAATAAACTATTCTATTCCATATGAAAGGTTAAGGTCACAAATCAAGGTCAAATAAAAGGTCAATATGCTATTTTCTTTACTTTTCATGCAAACTTCACAACATTTGGTGAGATAGCTGCACTTTAAGTGAAAAGGAAATTAATATATGTTGAGACATATAAAGGTCAAAGGTCAAGGTCAACTATTCTATTAATATATATGAAACTAACTGATGTGTTTTAATGCAATAAGGCATGTGTATTTGATGTTCATGGGCAATGTCAATGCAAACAAAAATGTACTCTTACATAAAGGTCACAGGTCTAGGTCAAAGGTCAACTTTTATTATTTAAAAAAGAAATACTCAAATTTTTGAAAACTGGCTGTGTTATGGCTTATTACTTAAATATAGCCTAATATATATGAAATTTCACATAAATATTGTAATTGTTAAGGTCAGAGGTCAAGTTCAAGATAAGAGTATTTGTCATTTTCCCTAAACTCCTCCTTGACTGTTTAATGTGTAGTCATAAAATTATACAGGCAAATTCAGTTGGTCAATGTGACGACCATTCAAATGTATGTATTTTACTTTTAGTCAAAGGTCAAAGGTAAAGGTCACAGTATATGATCACTATCTGTAATCAATAAGTTTTATACGAATTAGGCTACACCATATTAATAATGCTAGTTAATACGAACATTGCTGTTAAGCTAACTAAATTCTTGATAAGAAGTTCTAAGGTCGAAAGTTAAAGGTCAAGGTTAAAGGTCGATATATGATTTTTACTAGTATTTCTTATTTAATGTAGGATTCACATTAGGCATATCATGCATATTCGGAATGCCTAGAGCAAGGTCATACAAGAATAAGCATAATTCCATTTGATAGGTCAAGTTCACAGGTCAATGTCATATATAAAGTCAATATGCTAATTTCTTTACTATTCATGTAAACTTCACACAATTCGTTGAGACAGTTGTGCATTAAGGGAAAATTAAAATGTTAAATTTTCAGACATCATGAAGGTCAAGATGAAGGTCAAAGGTCAAGATCAACTATTCCTTTAATACCTCTGAAACTAACTGATGATCATTAATGAAATTTGATACACTTATTTAATTTTCTAGTCACATCAAAGCAAACAAAAATATAATTCTACATAAAGGTCAAGGTCACAGGCCAAGGTCATAAGTTAACCTTCATCATAAAAATAAAAAAATCTCGATAAGCTGACGACTGTTAGTTGCATTTTACTTAAATCACGTATAATTCAATCATATATATATATATATTATAATACTTAAGGTTAAAGGTCAAGGTAAAAGAACAAAAGAAGAGTGTTGATAATTGTCTTTAAACTCTTCCTAGACTGTTTAACCCTTTGTGTACCGGTGACGTCTTTTTCATTGTATTCTAGCTATAATTAGACAATTTTGTGGAGCTTATGAAGGATCTGTGGTACCGTAGTAAAAAGGGTTAAGATAGTTGAAACCCTGCTACTTTTATGGAGGCCCATCATAAACTAAATACAATCGTCTTAGTATCCAGTATGAAATGAAACCGACAGAACTGTACTGAACGGGTTACGTATCGTCACCAAATTTTGCTGGCAAATTTGGTTGGTCAATGCAACGATTGTCCATTTTGTTTTCTTTGTTATTCAAAGGTCAAGGTGAATGGTAAAGGTCACAGATTATGGTCACTATTTCTTTCTTATATATATATATATATATATATATATATATATATATATATATATATATATATATATATATATATATATATACTGTATATACTGTATATAAACCTATTTTACCTAAGAGATTTAATACTACTTGCAGAATTATAGGTCGCAGAGTTGCGTATGCATTTTTTTTTTGGGGGGGGGGGTAATGCGAAAACTGCACACCTACTTTATTAATTATGGAAATATGTCTCATAGTCAATGGGTATGCAAATACTCTGATAACTCTTTCAAAACACATATTCCTTATCATCTTGTGTTCTGGTTAACACTAGATGATATTTTCATGCTCAACAAATATATCTCGTCATTTGTATTGTATTCTAGTTAACAGTAGACAATTGAATTCAGCTCAGGAATAAACTGAACAGTCTGACTTCCACTGGTTCCTTCTAAGAAGAATACAATTGAGGTTGTTTATTGGCGGAACAATGAGGCAAGAGGGACGCATAAATATAGGTATGGAAGAAAGGATCGGAAGAAGAGGTTGTGTGATATACTGTATAGTGATAGAAGAGGGTTGAGAGGGATACACTAATGGGGCAGAAAAGTGAAGGGCTTCATAAGAGGAAGGGGATTTAACGCTTTCAGTGCAGACAACATATTTTTAGTTTTGTTGTGGCTGATTTTGGATGGTATTGTTCGGATTTGAAAGGTACATAAGCCAAGCGATTTAAAGCTATATTGAGTAAATCTTTCAGTAATGTTATGTTTTGACCTGCTTGTATTTTAGCTACCTTTAGACGATTATATTTCGATCAGAAAAGGCCTACCTCTGTCCAAAGGCTGATGTACGGAAGAAAGTGATGATTGCCAGTTACAGCCAGCCATGGAATTCCGGGAATTAGGTATGTATAATGTGTATGTCTACTGATGCTTAGATTTTTACATCAAGGCAATTAAATTGCAATTGAAGAGCTGTGATTGCTTCCAATGTATGTGGACATTAAAGACTACAGTGAGAAACAACTACTGTATAATATGCGTTCATATAGTAATGGAATCAAATAATCTGGATTTTTCTGGTATTGAAAATATTTATGCATTATTATTCTTAATCATAGCTCACCCGAAGTAACTTACTTTTGTTTTCACTCCTCAAAGCATATTTATATGACAATAATGTAAACATGTGTTGTTTTGTTATAATTGTTATTCTAAAATTGCGAATCAAATCATGAAAACTATTTCTATTTTATGCGGGAGTGATAGCGTCAAAATTGATCTTCAGGACACTCCCTATTTCTTCTGATCTGGCCATTACGTCGGCACTACACAAATGTTTATAAATGGGTTAGTATGAAAAACGAAAACCTAAAAAAAAACCTTCGAAAAGCACTGGAGACTTTAAAATATTCCCGTATTATTGAGCAAGAACCCGGACTAGTAACAAAATCCCGAGCATCCCTGCCACCCCCAGCAATGCAAGTCAGATGCAATGCATCCAAACGCCCCTCCAGCAGTCTCCGTCAAAGCAAGTGTTCTGGCCCCAGCAACGTATTACGTGAACCTGAGCTTTTGGCGAAACGGGAAGAAACGGAGAGTGAGACAGGTGATTGACCAAGCCGGATCGCCCAACACCCCACCTCATCTGTCCTGGGAAAACCTAGGAGCAAGACCTAAGAACGGGCTCCGACAAACAACACACAACATTATTGGTCAACCAGGATGCCAGAGGACCAAGAGTACCCCTCAGGAGTCAGAATATGATAAGGTATCCATGAGCCCCCTTCACCTACCCCTCATGAGTGGCCTCTCTCAATCTCTTCCAAGTGCCCTCACTGAGCTCCTCATGAGAATACCTGCCCCTACCCCTTCGCACCTGTTAACCCTGCAGACATACGGTATCCCATCACCGAATGCAAAACAGACACTGATCACGACTCACCCCATCCCCGTTTACCTGAAGCTGCAGAGATAGATATATTTCCTGAGTATGGGTAACTAAAATAATTGAAGACGTTGATTATTTTGCGGATCTGACAACTACTTTTAATCAAGTCAGTGAACAGTGGAAGGCCAAATTTCCTAGGACACTGAGGGAGCATCCCCCTGAAGTACAGCCTGCTGCGTGGCAAACTATGAGCGTTGCTGAAGTCTCTTTAACCCTTTCGCCTCAGGCGACATATAGATACGTCCTATATAAATATACCTATTGCAGGCAACGTACCCATATGTTTTTGTATTTCTGGCTAAGTTAGTAGCACCAAGCCACTCCACTTGTTGCCAGATGCTTCCATAAGTTTATTAGCTTCCCCCCTATACTAGTATCATCCTTTTTCTTTTTTTTTGTATGTGCATGATGGAGACAAAGAGCAAAACTGCCCATAACAAGTGTCTCCCCTAAAGTTGAAAGAGTGAGAGAGCCAATTTAAACTATTATTAGGGGTTCGAGCCCTACGGGGAACCCCTATTGTAATCATTAAATCTTCTTATTCTTCCAAATTATTTTTCCACGCCGGTTTCGACGCAATAACTCCAGAACCGCTTTTTGGATCGGGATCAAACTTTCACAAGAGGTGCGTTTTTCTATTGGGCAACTTTCGATATGCTAAACATCCGGCATGGCGGCCAAACAGGTCTGTGGCAGCTGATTTCCCGAACAAATTTACGCCTAACTACCGTCTCTCCCACTCATGGGAAACGATTGGGCTTTGGCATATGGACTCTACTACTAATGCTCCTCAAATGTTATAGAGAAGGTTTTGCTTTTGCACATGTTTTTTTTTTACGGCAATCTTGAAAAAAACTCGAATTCCACTTAAAATTCCACATCTTTAAAACTACGCCGATGATCAAAGCCATTTTTGCGTAGTTGGGTGAGGCTCGCGATTCCAAACGTTTTGATACCAAAATAATATAAATGGGTGGAATAGTTTGGCCGCATCATGCAAAACCGGTCGAACCCCGGACAACGTTGCTTGCAACTTTAATTATTATTAATATTATTATTATTATTATTATGAATATTATTGTTATTACTATTATATATAATTATTATTATTGTTTACAGTTTTGGAAAGCAAAGTGGTGTGCTTGTTTAATGTAGAGACATGGATAGGAGGAAGAGGTGTGTATGAGAGCTAGCTAGAATACTCTCTGTGTACATGAGGCACAAACAGAAACAGTGAGGGAAGCCAGACAAATGAAACAGGAGTCCCAGTAACTTCTTATCACATTCCTATGAGGCTTCCCCTGGGTATTGACCAGCTCGATTGGTGTTTACAATTTCCACTAGGTAAGTCTGCCACAAACATTGGTTGCGAGAGGCTCTGTGTCCAAGCAAGAGGTGTTTTGGAAGCTGAATGTCATGGAAAACAGGGCCACTTCTACGTGTATTTGTGACAGATATGTACTAGGTACGAATGTGACGTTCATTTCATATAAACAGCCATAACAAAACTTGATAATCTAACAGTTATTTCATTCAGTTATCGCAAGTGGAAACCTACCAAAGAGGGAGAGAGAGAGATATGACAATACACACATTGTGGGGCCAGCCTCTAGCTATATAAAGGAAGCTTACTTGTAAGTTTTTCAAGCCAAGCAGATGGGGACAATGAATGGGTAAGACTCTTGCAGGGAGATATCAACCTGTTTGTTCCATTGGGATTTGTTTGTATTGACTCAGGGCTACAGACACTGTGGTAAGATGACATTCAATGAGCAAAAGAAACTGCAGGAAAGTCCCCGCCTCAGCAGTAAAGCAATCTATAAGATAACCGCCCTCTGAAGGTTAAGGCGAGGCAGACCATTGCGTGTTGCTAAAGTCACCTAACCCGGGAAATACGATAGACCCAACAGAAGCATGATTTTCAATGGCGTTCATAAACTACGGAAAAGGCGGAATTCGTATGGATTCTGGGTGATAACTAGGACCAAGTGACAACTTTCGTTACCCATACTCGTAACACACTCACACCACACACACTCACACACCACACCATTACTTCTCCTTCCTCCTACCTCAACATCGTGGAGGCAGCGACAGCACTCAAGGAAAGTCCCTCAACCCTAAATATATCCTATATCTTAAGTAAATATATGAGAAAGGTGAGTAATCTAGCAACAAGCACTTTACAAGCAGTGGAGTTGGAGGAGGAGAGGAGGGAAGTGAAGGATGCGTGCATGTTTACTCCCTCCACCATCCTGTTTGTAGCGCTGACGTTGTTTATCTGACTGTATTCATTACAAAAATGTTCTTTATACCTACTTTCTGATTCCAAATTCTTCACATGTGCCTTAACCCTTTGAGTACCAGCGACGTGTGTCATATTTTACTCTAGCTATATTTAGACGATATTATGCAGCTTTGGAAGGATCTGAAGTACTTAACCCTTTCACGCACAGGACGCGATTTGAGCCTCTTCTGGGGTACTTTAAAGCCTTTGTGACCATCAGGGGTGTTTAGAAACCTTTAATTTAGTTAGTTCAACCTCTGCAGTTGTCTTTAAGTTAGTTGTGGGCAGAAACCTAATTTTGGAGAGGTAATTATAAGATTGAGAGCACTCTATTTATGATTGCTAATCGGCAACCCCTGTGTCCACACGTGCATGAAAGGGTTAAGATAGTTTGAAGCCTTATAATTGCTAGAGGTCCTTCCTAAGCTGCATAAAATTGTCCAATAGCTGACAGAATATGATGAGAAAGACGTCCCTTGTACAGGATAGGTTAACCTTAAGTTTCAAAGCTATGCACATATGGCACAATAATATTGCATTATTTGGGATATATAACGGATATTACGAAAATCCTGCCTTTCCTCCTCCTCTCGTTTCTCTCCTGCTGCACCCTTGCTAGTTGCTGAAGTGCCAGCTACTTTAAAGTCTGATCACAACCACATAATTTTTGAGACATTTTACAATCATGTTGCGATGCAGGAATGCGTTTCCAACACGTTGATGTACGTTTCGTTATGTTTTGCAAAAGTTATATTTTTGGCGGATTTTAGCAGAGGTGATGGGTCTATTCAAACCTACTTTCGCAATCCTTGGGTTAATTTGTTGAGGTGTATTGTAGGTTGCTGAAACAGCATGATGTGCGGTAGGTCACTGTGTGTGAATGATTCACTGAAGTTTACCTGAAGTGTGGTGAGCTAATCCTGTGCATTGCTAAAGTTTATCTGAAGTGTAGTGAGCTAACCCTCTGCATCGCTGAAGTTCGCCTGAAGTGTGGTGAACCAACGCCTGTGTCGTTCGAGGTCCTCAAAAGTATCTTATGTGTGATAACCCTACCTCGATGACCCCAGGGATCATGAAGTTCACCTGAAGTGATACGGAACCATGAGTACACTAAAACATAAGTACGTCAACCTTCCCCTATAGTGTTGTTCTTGACGACCCGCTTTTGCACTAATATAATAAGTCAAACCACAGTCCTCATCCCCTCCCACTTAGTCATACGGCTCGATCTAACCCCATTATAGTTATTGATAGACAGCAATCTATATCTATCTGATCAGTGTGTTCTATCCCAGTCCCATAGTATACTGTTGAGTGTAATTTCCCCTTACCTCTATAGGTTACCTGAACGAACGTAGAAGATTCATGCTACCAGTAAATTTGCTATAATTAAGTTCCCTGACCACACGGCCGTGACCTCTTTCCCTTTCTCCTGAATCCTATTGTTGTGAATTAACCCACTGAGCCCCAGCGACGCACTGTTTGCGTCGGCAATGTTTGTAACGCTAAACCCCAGCGTCACATAAGGTGCGTCACAGTTAATTACTCCAGTTCTATGGCACCTAGAGGGCTCAGATTTGTATGGGAACTGTGTAAGTATCCCACGCAACAATGCCGATGGTTGAAAACTCTCAAAGTCAAACCGCGTGCGCGTGAGCGCGCAAAAACCTGTTTTGCCTGTCCATTTCCCCATGTTAATTCCGACTGTCGAGCGCACCGTAGGACCCCTTAATGACCTAGGGATCTTTTTTTTGGGGGGGGGGGTTTCCTTCATTTCTAACCCTTTCCTGGTGTTTTCTGGATTTTTTTTTTGTTCACAACCTGCCGGTCCTGGGTGGTACATTTATTATTAACTAGCTGGGGTTCAGAGGGTTAAGACCCTCTCATTTATATAAATTCCAAAAGTAGATGACGACGTACTAAGTGTGTGTTCAACGAGTGTATTTATTGAATGTGTTCAGTCTAGAACAAAAAGAGCTGCACGAGTATGTGTTAAGGTGATTCGAGAAATGGCAGGGCCTTTGTCTATATGTGTATATTCTGAGTTGTTGAATTGATAAGCATAAATTATTAAGTTTGATCGCACCACGTGGGTGTTCGATAAGTGTATTCAGTTCAGTACGATAAGCGCTGCATGGCCAGGTGTATAAACTCTGAAGAGCAGTAGAGTCATACCCTCGCTACTGTTTTGTATATAATATAATTATGTATATGATGTATTATATAAATGTTTAATTGTACCAAACTATATGGCGAAGTGAATTCCGATTGACTCGCCAGCGTGTGTTGTGAAGAAGACCATATGTTAGGATTGTTTAAAATAGTTTGGTGTTCCCAGCCTATAGTTATATTTGATTCAGGCTTCTTAGTGTTCTTTTAGTGAAGAGAGCTAGGACCAACAAATCAGTGTGGTAGTGGATCATGAACTTGTTACCTTCATTGTACTTAATTAGTGTTCAAGTTAATGAGGAAGGCCTGCCCTTAGTGAATCTTATTGACCGTAAAGCGGGCTATGAGCAGAGGTTGAGGACACTGGGGCTTCCGACACTGGCATATAGGAGAAAGAGAGGGGATATGATAGAGACTTTTAAGATAGTGTCAGGAAAATACGATGAGGATGTGTGTGAAGGTATCTTCTTGATGCGGGAGGGAACAAGAACGAGAGGACACTCTAAGAAAATTTACAAAGAAAGAAATAGGCTTGAGAAGGCAAAGAACTCATTTTGTGATAGAGTGGTAAATGAGTGGAACGCACTGCCCCCGTATGTAGTCGATTCCGAATCAATAAGGGAGTTTGAAAGTAATCTTGATAAAGCATGGGGAAGACAAGATTTGAAGTTTGATTATAAAGCAAAGATACAGAATAGTAAAAATATTGCGTCTGCTACCGCCGCCGCCAACACCGTGAACGACCGCAGCAGTGCAAGTACTGGTACTGAGCTGGATACACAGGCATAGTTTGCCTTTTTCCAGAGGATCTACTGTAAGAAACTGTAAGAAACTGTAACTAAGTGCCTTCCTAGAAGTGTACAGGAAGTAACAATAATCAAGTAGTCCATAAAGGTATAGTTAAAATCTGTAAATTCAGATGTATTGTCCTAGATTCTATAAATAGATCTCAACACGCCTTTCAAAAGTCAGTTAAAAAATGACGCCACGTTGCCCACGGAGTCGCAACCAATCAACCACCCTTCCCCGGCTCCCACTCCATTGTTTTTTTCATCTTCGCAGGTACCACTCGACCGCTACCAGACGAGTAAATTGACCCAAGCAGCCTCCTCCTCCTCCCCTCTTGCTGATATTCTCATCCAGGTGTTTTAACCCCCCAGTTGTCCCCCATTCCGTCGGCCATTTGAACTGGTACTACTAATGTGAATATTAAGACTGTATGAGGAAAGACCTGTAGTCATCCCTTGACAACTCTGGTACTATCTCTCGTTTATGAAAATTGTTATTGCCTGAATTGATACTATTATTAGGGGTTCAATCCTACGCCAGAGAACCCCTATTGAAATCGTTGAAAATTGTTTTCTTCTTCTTATCCTTCTAAATTATTCTTGCGCACCGGTTATTTCACAATAACCGCCATTGAAATAGTTCAAAATATTATTTTTCTTCTTATTCCTATAAATTTTACTTGCGCACCGGTTTTTACTACACAATAATTCTGGAACCGCTTGTCGGATCGGATCGCAACCAAACTTTGAAAATCCCATGGAGACAGTTGAACACACCCAACTTCTGAGAAGTTATTTTAGCAAAAGTGGTAATATGATCTTTCCATGAATGGTCAGTAGAAAAAAAATAAATAAATACTAATGAGAGAAGATATGGGTTGATTTGTACATTATTGAAGAGTGAGGGATAGTCGAGTGGAAGAGTATGATCGGTGGATACAGTTGACGGGAAAATTGGGTTTTGGAAGCATTGCAAATAACAAGATTTGCTCTGCCTCAATCGAAAATAGAAGATAGGCGTGCTATGGCCTCATCTCTCTCTCTCTCTCTCTCTCTCTATATATATATATATATATATATATATATATATATATATAGTGCGGTGGGAATATGAACATGATTAAATTAATATCCAGTATTAGAGAATGGATAATAAGTTGTTGGCATGTGCATAAACCTTTAACTGTCTTGGTGGTGTAATGGTTAAGGTGTCTACAATTTGTGTGATAACCCAGGTTCGAATCCCGGTGGATCACATATATACTTTCATTAATTTCATTGGAGGTGTTTGGTGTTGTGATGAAATTAATAAAAATAGATTATAAGTAGGTTCAGGGAGATTTCGTAGCGAGGCCGTTCTAAATGATATGTGCCCCATGAATATTCTTTCCTCTCACTTAAACATTAGGTTACCATAGTGTGGTCGGAATATAAACACGATTAGATTAAGATCCAGTATTCGAGAATGGATAATAAATCGTAGGCGTGTGCATAAACATTTAACCGTCTTGGTGGTGTAATGGTTACAGTGTCTAAAAATCTGTGTGTGATAACCCAGGTTCGAATCCCGTTGGATCACATATATGCTTTCATTATTCTCATTGGAGGTGTTTGGTGGTGTGGTGAAATAAATAAAAAATTCCAAAGAGTAGTAGTTCTAAGGATAAATTAATTTTGATAAGCAGAAGTTCTGCATTGTGGAGGAGAAAGTGTAAATTCATGGGCGCTCTCAGCTGCCCTAGTTCTACGGGGAAAGATGTGGAGAGGCGGCACAATTGAAGCAAGTTCCTCGGAACAATTGCTGTGAAAATATCTAGAATAATGCAAGGGATGCAACGTTTCTTCGTATGGATAATGTAGAAAGGTCCTGTGTGATTGCAGGGTTATTGATTAACCTAATAGCTTTATTTTGAATTTTGTCCAACTGCCTCAATGCAACCACTCCACTTCCACTCCACAGAGGTGAACAGTAATCCATCTGAGAACGCACATGACTTTTATATATTACGGCCAACTGCTCGTCAGTGAAGAATTCTCGAACTCTGTACATGAGTCCCAGTTTTTTAGAGGCATTCTTAGCAATGCTTTTAACATAATGTGTCCAGCCCAAGTTAGTAGTTAATGTTACTCCGAGAATGTCAATACTAGGGAAAGTGGGAATATTTACATCATTAACAAATATATGGGAGTCAGCGAGATTCTGTCGGTTAGAAAATTGAATGTACTTGGCTTTCTGTGCATTAAAGGACACTAGATTCTTTTGTCCCCATTCATTAATTCTAGAAAGGTCCTGGTTCAGAGAAATTGCAGTGTTTATTTTTGAATTTATAAGATCGGGTTGGGTGAAAGAATTGGTAAATGTGAAGGAACTGTGGAGTGTTGAGTCATCTGCGTAGGAATGTATTGGATTATGAGTGGTAGATATGAGATCATTGATATGAATGAGGAACAGAGTTGGGGCCAAAACTGATCCCTGGGGAACACCAGCATTTATTGAGTGAAATTGAGAATAAAGGCCATCTACCATTACACATATTTTTCTGTTATGAAGATAAGAAGAAATTAGTGGAACTAATGATGCAAGGCCGTAGTGTGACATCTTCGACAATAAGGATTGATGCCAGACTCTATCAAATGCCTTTGATATATCCAGTGCTATTGTATGTGTTTCACCATGTTGGTCTGTAGCTTGGTTGATTTGATGCGTAAGAAGGCAAAGAATGTCTGCAGTTGATCGACATCGTCTAAAACCATATTGCCTATCACTGATTAATTTATTATTCTCAAGATGCTTAATTATGTGATTATTTAATATAATTTCAAAGACTTTACCAAGAGTGGAAGTTATAGCTATTGGTCTGTAGTTTGATGGATCTGATGAGGCACCTTTTTTAGGAACTGGATGGATGTTTGCTTCTTTCCAGGGTACTGGGAAGCATGAGGTATGAGTACACAGACGGAATTTTTTTGCCAATACAGGAGCGAGCACCAAGTAGCAATTCTTAAGTACTATTGGAGGAATTTCATCTGGACCAGGAGCCTTATTTACTGAGAGATTCTGGAAAATAGTTTTGACATGTCTGGTGTGGATCTAAAGTGAGGGAATTTCAGGCGAATTAAAATTAAGTACAGGGACATCTTGATTTATTTCATCTAAGGTTGAGTTGGTGGAGAAAATATCCGCAAGAAGGTTAGCTTTACCTCGTGGGTCACTTACAAGATTGCCAGTCAGAGATTTTAATGGTGGAATGGATGAAGCAGTAGTGAAGTTGGATTTGAATGAGTTAAGAGTAGACCAAAATATGTTGTTATCATTTGGATTATTTAGAAGTTTATTTGCCTGCTTGTGGAGAAAGTTTGATTTAGTTAGGTTTAATACAGTTTTGGCATGATTTCTGATGTTTCTAAAGTAATTAAAGGCTTCATGTGTTTTTTTATTTTGTGTATGCATTGTAGGCTATTGCTTTTTGTTCAGTTACTCTAGCACAATTATGGTCAAACCATTTAGGTGAATTAGATCTTTTACTGTACTTTTGATGAGGAATAAAAGTTTCCATTCCAATTTTTACAAAATCTTGTATGTGGCTCAAGGTGGAGTGTGCATCATTAGAAAAGAAAGAGGTCCAGGGAATGTCAATAAAGAAACCTTGAAGACCCTCCCAGTCTGCCCTGTCGTAATGCCATTTAGTCACCAAAACTGGTTTAGAGTGGGAAGGTGTGGTAGGTGATAGACAGGTGGCCTGTATCAGACAGTGATCAGAAGATCCAAGCGGGGACCTCACTGTAACAAATATATATATATATATATATATATATATATATATATATATATATATATATATATATATATATATATATATATATATATACATATATATATATATATATATATATATATATATATATATATATATATATATATATATATATATATATATATGTGTGTGTGTGTTTGTGTGTGTGTGTAGTAAAGCTCGCTTAGTAAGTTGTTATCTCCATTAGTTGACACGATCTCTGATTCACATGTAATATACTCCAGTGAATTAATTAGTAAAATTAGAAACAACATTTCACCTTGCAAA
Organism: Paralithodes platypus; assembly: GCA_032716605.1. Classification (NCBI taxonomy): domain Eukaryota; kingdom Metazoa; phylum Arthropoda; class Malacostraca; order Decapoda; family Lithodidae; genus Paralithodes; species Paralithodes platypus. The sequence goes on along the minus strand of CM064507.1, from coordinate 26,854,175 downwards.
CTATTGAGTTTTGATGTTAATTTCTTATTTACAAAAGTGCCAGCTCATGACTTACTAGTTTTTTGTTTAAGATTATTTGCCGAATTTAGATTTGCGTTTAAGAAATAATGTTTTCATGAAGCTAATTGAATTGTGCGTCCTCAACACTAACTTTACTGTGAATGGAAGTTTTTGTCGGCCAATATTTGGTTGCACAATGGGAAATCCTCTCTCTCCAATAATTTCTAACCTGTTTATGGATTATATTGAGACCCGATTTTTACCTAAAATATGTAAATTTAGACTTCCTTGGTTTAGATATGTTGAGGACATTTTGTGTCTTTGGCCTACCAATCAAAATCCCCATTCATTCTTTAATAAACTTAACGATCTTGTCTCCTCAATTCATTAATTGAGTTTAGAAGTAAAGTCGGTTGGTGGAGGGAACATAATATTTCATCAAACTTGAAGAAGTAAACAATAAAAATACGTTTCCTTGATACAATGATTATACATAATAATGGTCACTTAAAATTTAAAGTATATAGAAAGACAACTCTTGTAGATTCATATATTCATTTTTTCTCCAACCATCATATTAAAGTAAAACTGTAAATTTGTTCAGGTATGTTTCTAAGAGCATTAAGAGTATGTAACCCAGAATTCATAGATAACGAATACAAACATACTGTATATATAATCTAGCCAAAACACTCCGCTATCCTGAAAGTCTTGTTGATCAAAGTTTAGCCAAAGCCGAAAAAAACTTCTATAATGTAAGTAATAAAGCTCCCTTTTCAACGAAAAATATCTTAGTTTTGCCATATCACGATGAATTAACACCACTCGCAACATCTCTCAAGAATTTGAATATAAATGTCGTATTCAATTACGAAAACTCCGTCAAATCTACTTTGATAAAAAAAACAGCTCTAACAATGATGCAGGTGGTGTATATTTAATTCCGTGTAAAGGATGTAATGACATATACAGTACATAGGACAAATTGGAAAACAATTAGAGGCGAGAGTTACTACTGTACACGTGAGGTAGGATCACTATGTATTTACTGTTTTATAATAATAATTATTATTGTATATACAGTATGTATGTGTATGTATGTATATGTGTGTGTGTGTGTGTAAGTAAATGAAGGAACAAAGCAAGGAGATCCAGTGGCAATGGCAATGTACGCACTGGCACTATCTATTCTGCAGCAGAAAATAAAACATGAGGCAACCAGAGTGAAACAAGTGGCGTATGCAGATGACCTCACAGGTGCAGGAAGAATAAGGGATTTCAAACAATGGTGGCAGAGAGTACAATCGGTTGGCGAAGTCATTGGGTACCATCCTAATGCTAGTAAATCTGTACTAATAGTGAAAGAAGACAAGTATGAAGAAGCGGTGCGGACTTTTGATGGGACAGGAGTGAAGATTAAAGGATGGTCAATGCCATTTTGGAGCAGTAATAGGCACAGAGGAATGCAAGAGAGTCTATGTGCGAAAAAAGGTAGCGGAGTGGGTAAAGGAAGTGAAAACCCTGGCAGATATTGCGAAATCTGAACCACATGCTACATATACTGCTTTCATATATGGTGTTAAGCACAGATGGACCTTTCTTATGAGAACAGTGCCTGCCATTGAACAGATGCTCCAACCGCTGGAAGAAGCAATCAGAGGAGCATTCATACCTGCTTTAACAGAGATGGAAGGCGTCACGCAAGAGCTAAGAGATCTATTAGCTCTTCCGCCAAGGTTCGGAGGTATGGGGATCATAAACCCAGTGGAGGCAGCACCTCATGAGTACCAAAATTCCCTTAAACTTACTACGTCTCTGACAGAAAAAATACGGGAGTAAAATGAAAATGATGAGGTGGACGAAGAGGAACAACGAAATGCAAGACAGGAAATTACAAAGAGCAGAGAAGAGAGACAGAAACAAAGCCTAGAACAAATTAAGACCGAATGTAGTGAAGAACTGAAAATGAGAGTTGAGATGGCACAAGACACTGGGGCTTCATATTGGCTCACTTCATTACCAATAAAGGAAAAAGGCCCGTGAAATGTGCATGTGGTGAAATAAACAACTCAGACCACTGTATGACCTGTAAGAAAGGAGGATTCATGTGTATCCGGCATGATGAAGTACGAGACATCACTGCACAAATGCTGGACGAGGTGTGCCATGAGGTCAGAATCGAACCGGAACTTCTGCCAATGGACGGACAGCGCTTGGCCCACAATACTGCAAATACTTCAAATGAAGCAAGAGTGGACGTAAGTGCTCGAGGTTTTTGGACAAGGGGACAACAGGCTTTTTTCGACATTAGAATCTTCAACCCAAGAGCACAAACATATCATGAGCGAGGACACAAGGCGGCATACTTGAGAAACGAAAGTGAGAAAAAACGCGCTTATGAAGAAAGAATTTTTAACAGGGATCAAGGAAGCTTTACTCCTCTGGTCTTCTCATCGTCGGGAGGAATGGGACCTTCTGCAAGTGTCTTCTATGCCAGATTAGCTGAACAAATATCGGAGAAAAAGCACCAGCATAGAAGCCAAGTCATAACTTGGATGAGATGCTGGCTCTCTTTCTCTCTTCTAAGGTCTGTACTCCTATGTCTCAGGGGTACAAGGTCCTCCCCGCTACAGAGGAAAAGAGTGAGAGACTTGGACTTTGAAATGGTCGTGGCGGAGGGCCGAATTGGGGAACAACTAGGTTGATTGTAGGGAGGTACTGGTACAATAAGATAAACTATAATGTAACTAGAATAATATAAATTGTACACCACATTGTACACCACATTGTAACTGTCACCTTAAAAAAAAAAAAAAAAAAAAAAAAAAATAAAATAAAAAACATGCTTACATTACTGAAATGTTTGTGGACATGCAGTAATGCAAGTAATGGTCACTCTTCTGTAAATCTAAAATGGCTTACTTAAGAATGGGAAAGGGGTGGGACCTTCTATTTTTTTTTTTTTTTTTTTGTTAAAACAAAAAACAAAAACAACAAAATATGTATGTAGGTGTGTATCTTTGTGTGTGTGTATGTATACAGTACCGTATATATAGTTGTGAGGGGGATCTACCGGGTGTGGGCCATTCGGCACTCTGCAGACTCCTTTTTCTTTCTGTTGACCTGACCATTTTGGTAAGGTCAGTCCTCATAGTATTAGTGAGTTGGGCCTATAATTTGGCCTTATAATTAGGGTTGGATGTGAGAAGGATCTGCCTTGTGGGGGCCAATCGGCTTTCTGCAGACTCCCATTTTCTCATGATCTTATGTTCTTATATAATTATATAATTATTATTTGTATGTATGTAATGTATGCGTGTATATGTATGTATATGTGTATGTATGTATATGTATACCTATATGTATATCTATATTTACATAAATTACATAAGAGTTTGAAAGGGATCTGCCTTGTGCAGGCCAATCGGCTCTCTGCGGACTCCCAGTATTCTAATATTCTTACGAATAAATTTGTTCCTCTTGCATTACAGCACATATCATTGTATCACTACTATTATATAGTTTTATTAGTTCACTGTGTATGTACGTATCATGATATACAGTATTTAAATATAGGATATTATGCTTTGTATTGTACTGATTTTGATAAGTTCATTGATTTGTATACAATATTATATATGTTTAGATTAGATTGTATTGTTAGGCATATTTCAATGTATAGGCATATCTGTATAAGTATATATAATTTGTAAGACATACATTTTGTATGTAAAAGAAGAATGCTCCTAAAAATATCGCAAACATTTTCCCGTGTAATGTCTACCAGATAGTTTAGGCATGAGGCTTTTTTGCGTATTTTTTTGGAGCCCACTTTTCGGCCACCCAATTGGGTAGGTTAAGTGGTTTGATCTCTTCGTGGAGAACCTTGTGCGTTTCAAATTGTCTTACTTAGTAAGAAATTTGGCTACAGGTCTTGACGTTATACGCCTATATTCCTGTTCTACGTGATGGGGGAAGGAGTACCTAGTCTTGCTAGGAAGGTGAGTGTGCTTCGACGATACGTCTGTTGACGCCTGCCTGCCCTGATTAGTTCATTTGGCATCCATGTATGTCTTCGTGGTGCAATGCATAAGTGTGTTGATTTTCGGTGTGAGCGTCCGGGGTTTGAATCCCCGGACTGCCACATGTGTTTGTTAATTTCATTAATCGAGTTTAGGAGTAAAGTTGGTTAGTGGAGAGAACACAGTAATTTTATGGCTAGGATGTATTATTATTAAATTGATGATATAACTGTGCCCTAATTTTGTATGTCGTGTCACTTGCTTGGGTTTCGTAACTGTCAGGCAAAGAGTGATCAGCCGGGGGCTGCGTGCGACGTGCCTCCTGAGCTCCGTACATTTCATAATGTAGGGTCTTTTGTGGTCACCTACAGTATGTGGAATTCGGTGTATCATTAGTCTGCAACTTAATAGGCTGAATTCATGTTTCTTGGTTGAATAGCTGATCTTTCAGTGCAGCGGGTAAATCTTGTTGGTCGATTTTTACGCGTCAGAAATCTAAGACATTCCGGCGGGCCCGGCGTAGTCGATATCCAATAAACCCGTTCGTAGCATCGAGCCAACAAACAATATCCCGGCGGAATGAAGGGAGCCTGTTCCGCCGGCCATCGGCGAAACCGAGGACTCACCTAAGCCTATCTTTGAAATTAAGTCTGGTGCTGATTCACTCTTTGCCCGCCGCGGGTCGCCGGGTAACGTAGAACTGGATTCTAACCGAATAAGAAGGGTTTAGGTCAGTGTTGGTCACTTAGGTAAGAAGTCATAACGCTTTGACCATTGTGTGTGGATAATTGTAACATAAGGGGACCTTAGATGATACTTGTGGTTGTACATTCTTTTTTCCTCATGCGTAAAATTATGAATGTTATGTTCCGCCGTCATAGACTATAGTACCTATGAGCATTGATTCTTGACATTTTCCCCCCAGATGTGGTAACCAAGTTTCCAACCCATGTGACATCTAGGCAGACAGCATTATCCCAGGTGGGGGGGGGGGAGAGTCACCATGGAAGTTGTTTTCTGTAGCAGCCGTAATTGTCCCTATTTCCCAGTGACTGGCCATCAACAGTGTGTGCGTTATGTGATCGCTCTCGAGGATGATGGCTTATTAAATCATGCCCCCAGTGCTCTATCTTTAGAAATTGGGTGGTGACTCATTCCGATGAAAAGTGCAAGACAGTTTTGCTAGACATTAGAACTGCTTTTAAATATTATTGCCGTGAGGTGGCGAATAAGACCCTTCAATTGGATGATCAATTATTGTGGGGTTTCCTTGATAGCACGCCAACGTCAACCGGCAGAGCTTAACCCTTAACCAACGGTGACCGTCATATGACGGGCGAAAGAAAAATGGCCTATCCTCCGGTACCCGTCATATAACGGGCGGCATTCTGAGAATATTCTGAGATACAGTCCGTGCGTTGGGAGGACGATAGGTGGGGTCTGACCACTCGGCACCACCACTGGGCCGGTTCTATGACCACTGCCGCCTCCCTACAGGCACCCGACCTCACAATATAAGGAAAAACTGAGGAAATTACCTTATTTAGGGTATTTTCACCTCCGGTTGCGCGATCGCTACAGGATAAACCGTGGTCGTACAAGGATGATTCAGGTGTCATTGGAAAGTTCTATTATCGCCCTTTCACGGATACATAATTGTATTACGCTCTGGCTCTTGTTTATGCATGAAAAAGAGCATGGAATGAACCTTGTTTTCGGTAAATACGCCCGCCTAGCAGGTAGTTGATGTTACAAACGACCTGTCCTTTGAGTGTTAAAGCTTGACATTTTGGCGGCCTGTTCCACCTGCTCCCCCACCTCGGTCTAAGCAGAAGAAAGTAGTCTCTAAGAGTCTAAAGTAACGATATCGACGGATTACTCATCTAACTCTGCACCCTCTCCCTCCCATCAGTCCAAGCAGACTAGGACCTCCAAGGAGAGGCACAACTCGCCGGAGAGACCGCCTACAAGACGCCTGTCTCGCTGGAGGTCTCCTCTTCCAACTCAAAGATCCTCGTCTCCATCGCTGGCTCCCCAAGAAACTTGTGACGCCATGTGACGCCCCGGTGCCGCAGTATTATTTTTTACGTCGTAACGAGGCTGCCGCCTCAGGCAGCCCCACGGCGACCTACCTTCAACGCCGTGTTACGGCGAATGACTGGCTGCATCACTACGTTGGTCGCATAACCGCAGCCGCCACTCTGCGACGCCGTCCTGCATTAGTTATGTCCATCGACATGACCTCACAATTACTGACCCAAGCTTTTTTGAGTTGAGCATGTCAAACTTTTTCCAACTCCCGGGCTGACACGTTCCAACCCGTACTGCGCTCCTACGTGAGTTGCCATCCATTACCGATGCGCGCAGCATTAGGTGCCTACCTCATTAAAACCACCAAATCGTGGTGCGTCGTCGCTTAAATAGGCATAGTGTGACAGGCCATTTAGTAATGAAGGTAACCCAACTCAATAATTAATAATCGCCTGTTAACATATATAGCGCCCATATCTCCTCCTAAGAGGATTCACAAGCGCTTGACCAAATCAATCAAAGTGCAATGTGTAGGTTTGGCTATTGTGTGTGTGTGTGGGGGGGAGGGGGGGGGGGGATCTTTCATGTGTGCGTTGTGCTAGTGTATGTTTGTATGTGTGTATTTGTGGCTGCCTAGATTTGTCTATTGTGTTCAATATTGCTGTTGTGCTTGTGTGTGTATTTATGACTGTGTGTGTGTTTCGGTGTAGATTTTATAATTTCAGAGTGCATATTCACTACTTTGCTTGTGTGTGTGTGTCTGTAGGTTTGGCATCCTTTTGTACTGGGGCTTGGTTGCAATCTATTGCGTTCGACCGGGGCTCATTCAGCATTCAGGCAACATTTTTTGGATTCGTGCAACAGTCTTCCAGCAATAGGACATGAAAAAAAGTTAACATTTTGAAATTTTAAATATCGGGCACAGTTCATGCAGCGTTCATAGAAGTCGGCCAGCATTTGGGCAGCACTCAGGGGAGTTTGTGCCGCGTTCATTTTGTCTTCGGTTTTGTCACGGTTCGGGCACCTTTTTCCGCCGAATGCCGCCGAACTGGATTCGGTTGGGATTCAGCATAGAGATCCACTAAGTACAATGGGCCCTTACCATGTGGTAGGCTAGGCTAATGAAGATTGACAAGATTACCACTATTATTATTATTTTTATTAAGGGTTCGAGCCCTAGCAGGGAACCCCTATTGTAATCGTTAAATCTTCTTATTCTTCCAAATTATTTTTTCCACGCCGGTTTTTACGCAATAACTCCGGAACCGCTTTTCAGATCGAGACCAAACTGTCATACAAGGTGTGACTTTGTATTGGGCAACTTTTAATATACTAAACATCCAAAATGGCTGTCAGACACGTCCGTGGCAGCCATTTCCGAAATATCCCGAAATATAACCCGAAAATGATCAGACTTAAATACCGCCTCTCCCACTCCTAAGAAATTATTGAGCTTTGGAATATGAACTCAACTACTAATGCTCCAAAATTGTTATAGAAAAGGTTTTGCTTTGCACATGGGTTTTTTTTCTGGCAATCTTGAAAACAAAATTGAATTCCACTTACAAATTCATATCTTGAAAACTACGTGGATGATCAAAGCCATTTTTGCTTAGTTGGGTGAAGCTTGCAATTCCGAACGTGTTGGTAACAAAAAAATAGAAATTGGTGGAATAGTTTGGCCGCAGCATTGAAAACTATCTATTCTGAAATTAGTATTTACAAATAATCTGTACCCACGCAACGTGTTCAGTCTTCAGTCTCGGCTTCCCCGCATCCCCTAGTTTTGCTTAATAATTCTGAATTTTATCATTCAGACCAATGCATTTTTTAAACTTACCTCTCTCAAAAAGATTCGAATCCCTACGAATTCCACCAATTATTTAACCAACCTTCCTATACATACCTACCCTACCAAATAATAATGCATGTATATGTATGTACTGTATATACTCTGGCACTTTCCCCAGGTTTCCTATTTATTTTATTTTTTATTTTATTTTTTTTATAGGGGGATGGGGACTCAAGACAGAGCCCAAACAGGGACATTACAACACATCAGAAAAACAAAACAAAACAAAACATAAAATCTCATGCAGATCTAGGTCGCCCAGGAGAAATACTCAGAGACCCAGGCCTATTTGGGGTCCCAAGCAAAAGATTCTCAGGACCCAGATCACCCGGAAAGGCGCTGATTTCCGTAGGCAGACCCGCAGCGAAGCTTCACCACCACAAGTCCACCCACCATGTTTCCAGGCGCACCCTTCATTACCACCGGCTACCCGGGCCAGGAGCCTGATTGACTACTATCTAGTCCAACTGGCGCATGACCCTCTCTCCTAAACGACCGTTTTTACATTCATCTATTCACAAGCATTCTCCATTCATTCCTGTTTATTACCACTTCCTTTGCCTGATCTATAGTCATTCCTCTATCATCCAAAGCTTGTCTTACACAGTCTCTCCATCTCAATGGGGGTCTTCCTGTCCTTCTATCTCCCCTTGTATCTGACTCCCATATTCTCTTTGTAAGCCTTTCATCTTCCATTCGTTCAACATGACCATACCAGCTCAGCACCCTGCTATCCACTCTGGCCGACAAATGTTCCTGCTGCCCCATTCTCCTACATACCTCTTCATTCCTCAATCTGTCTCTATGAGTAACTCCACACCGCAATCGCACCCACATTAGCCTTGATGACACCTCTTTCCACTCTTTTATACATTCTCTCAACTCCTCCTTCACAATAATAGCCACTCCCTCTTTCCCACGGACTCCCTCATCTACTCCAGACTTTCTACCTATCAAGTTTCTAAAATCCAGTTCTCCCTCTCCTTTCATCTTTGTTTCATTCAGTGCAAGCACATCATACTTCCTTCTTTCAAATAACCTTCCAATTTCCTCTCGCTTCTCATTCGTACTACATCCTTGCACATTTAAAGCTCCTATTACTAGGATCAGGGACCACGAATGCGTTCCCTCGCCCCTATCTCTGTCTAAATTTGTTGGTAGATTTATTTAAGGGGAAAAGGATACCAGGCTCCCACCCCCGATCCCCTTTAGCCGACTTCTAAGTCTCGCAGGAGAAAGCGGTGGTGGAAATTTCTCACCCCTCCACCAAAGAAGAGGCTATCTACACCAGAAAGTGGTGGGCGTTAGGGTCGCCGTATCCCTACGCCATTAATAATGATAATTACAATTTATTTCTGGTGAATAGCAGAGTATTGGCTAAGGTTTTTAACCCGGTAAGTGCGAGCTATGTGTAGTGAACACCACACTTCTGGGCGGCAATATTAGGCTCCATTCTTGCCTATAATCGTCATTTTACGATAAATATCATTATTACTTATTCATATGCGCCTATTTTACGTTTAATATGAAGATAGTAACATGAAACAATAAAACAAGTGGGAAGAGTGTTTGGATGGTCAAAATCGCGATTATTTGCCGAACGTCCATTCATGAATTGTGAGCCAGCAGCGACGTACACCCTCTCTCTCTGGAGCCTACAGCCACACTGAACCTCCCCTCCCTCATTCTCTCGCACTCCATACGCTTGGTAGCAACAACACCACACCCTGGAACCGGGTTGCAGATATTGGCATGATAAATACACCAATAAATATGATAATAAGAGGAAAAATAGGTGATAATTGAAGGGGGGGGGGGAGAAGGGGAAATTGACACATGTGGAGGAGTGATATGAGGTATCGAAAAAAATAAAATAAATACAAAATTGTTTATGTGGTACTGGGGCCTTTTAAAAGTTTTTTTTTAGGCCTTACCTCATAAGAGGTTCCTCGCCCTTGCCCACCAAAACCTCTTAAGAGTGTTCTCGCCGTTCCCGGGTTAACAATTCCTTACTTTGTCAAATGCTTACTTGAATAACAATGATCTGGAACTTCAAAGTTTTGACAACTTCCTGTGTGACTTACCCTACGGTTCTCTGCTCTCTCATGCAGCATTCCCATCGTCCAGCATTATTGCTTAATAATTATCAGCCAACTTGACATAGCCATATATAATAGCTTATTATAAATGCAAAAAGTTGTTAGAAAAATGCCACAATCTCTATAATAGTTTTGGTTTGTTTGTTTTGCAAGGTTTACAATTTAATGTCTGAATTTTGTCGAATATCCTTAGGAATTATGTTGCTAAATGTAAAAACTGGCTGCTAGATTGAAGTGAATACCTCTAGCGGTAAAGTAACTAAATTGGCAACACTGAGATTCACGCTGGCAGAGACAGTAGAGGGGAGATAGGAAACTTCCTGTCTTCCATTAAAATAAATTATACCAAAGATAACGGATCTGAGGCTTCAACCACCGCCATCTATTGTATGGATGCGGTACTAATATTGCTGAACAATATCTAGTTTTCTTTTTCTTCGTACTACACACAGCTACTGTATTGAATATTGATTGTTTAGGCTAAGCAACCCCAACATACACACTTTACTAATGTCAGAGTCACCATCTTTATATAACATAACAAATGATAGTACCATTGTTTGTTCCTTATAGATAATTGGATATATATACCAACTTCATTTTGTCATTACCTCTACTAAGTCAATTACTGTACCATAATATATACGATACTAGGCATATAGTCTGGTCGAAACTAAATTTTCGCAGTTATATGATTATTAAGCGTTGCTCAGGTTGATTCTACGCATTTGAATATGACATTTGCAAAGACATACTCTATTCATAAATGACTGTAAGATGAGTGAAAACATTAAAATAAATTAGAAATGTTTATCCACTATCGGGATGTTCAAAACTACTCTTGGTCTTGCTTCCAGCTATCACTCTTCTCACTCACTTTCCTATCATGCCTTCTAATATTGTTGCTTAGTTCGCCGAAAACGTATGTTATGAAATTCATTGTTCCTTTTATTTGTTTGTGTATATTTTTAACCTTTCCATGTGTCTCTATCAAGTACGGACATCTAGCAAGATGCATGATTCAAATACAAGGATAGATAGTTATCGGAAGTATTGATTTACCCTCGGAAAGCTGAAATATAATACATGCACATCTCAGAATTACATGAATGTGCAGACAAGATGGAGGAGGCCACTCACTAAGCCTATAGTCTAGGGAAGTCAGACACGGCTGGCCGCACGGCACGGCTGGCAGTCTGGAATGTACAGTCACGGCTATACAGTATATACTCAGGGGTGGAGGGAGAGATTAGTGTGGAGGTGGAGGGGTAGGCTATGGGTCAAATATGTTTGGTAGATCATGGGTTAGTGAGGGAGGGATGGGAACTAAAGAACAATATTAATCAGACATAACCTTCCCTTCGTCCCTCGGAATCCGGGAGGCCTCATATGAGGAAAACAAAAATATTGGCAGGAATCCGGGAGGCCTCATATGAGGCAAAATGTGCGGCTAAAAATCGCCGCTAAAATCATCATAACTCAGCAACCATGCGTCGTAGCGATGTCATCTCAACGGCAGTCTACAGACAACAAAATGTTCTACAATTTGCAAAAAAATTGACTGCTCTAGGTGGTCTCAATCAGTAGCTACTGAATTATGAAGCTTGACTGTACGAAAATGGCCCCGGACACAGCGATCGGGATCATATGAGGCCCCCCGGATCCGATGGGTTAAAACCAGTATGAAACAGTATACAAGTACATTAGAATACAATACAGCATTAAGTAGTATTGAAGATGATTTCAAGTAGAACCAGATTTAACTAGATACGCCTAGTGACTGGATTGCAATTTTCATTAATTATTGGACAGACAATAATGTGGTAATAATTGTTAAATATAATTCATAGCCATGCCAGATCATATCTTAATTCATTGAACATATCATGCTGAGTATAATATATGACTAGGAGAGATGCAGAACAGTATAATATGCATAGTATATTAACGGTGTAATATTATAATTTTCCTGTCCATCAGCTGATGATACACAGGGCTTCCAATGCTCATTGAGTGGCCCATGGGAATGAGCCGTAACTTAAGCTGCGTTTTCTGTTACCCCAAAGTCTGATAACCCACTCTCATTATAGTGGGGTGGCACAAAATGAACAAGGGGCGATCCAGACTTTTAAATATATACATTATAATTATGGACAACCTTTCCTGACTATTTTTAATAATGAAAGTAAATAAGCATTGCAGAATAATTACTACAAAGCAAATAAAGACAAAATAAAAGCGAAATAGCGTAATACACCAAATATCATGAGGTATGTCAGGAACTGGAATAATCGATAACAGAACATATCGGCAATAAATTTGAATATATACAATTTAAGATGTGTTGTGACATTACATATTAGGTGAAATTATACAATATATTTATTTGTTTAATAGTAGAGCAAGAAATAATCGCATACATAGAAATTTCAATAATTCTGAGGAGGAGTGACAGATTAATTACCGTGACGAACACTGATTTTCTGAACTTGACTCTTGGGAAGACGACAAGGTCAAGGTCAGGAGGCTAGATGCCCCACCCACCCACACCCCACCCCCTCGATATCTCTACGTTCCTACTGGCTCTCACGCAGCCGCGGTGCTTTGCGCGTTCGAACCTATATTTCACAAATGTTATGATATTTATATATATGCGTGTACTGTTACTTAGTAATATTGTATTGTGTAACCTAATCAACCCAAATGATATAAATTTAAGTAAGAATACACCGAAATATAATCGTGATTAGGCGTGAATGGAGTGGCACCGCGGCTGCGGCCATGTGTTCCAATGTTTATAAACAACAGGCTTTACATATCAAGATCAATATTTGATCCATTATTTCGATATTATTTTGATCTAGTTGAATTTGTAAACAATTGTGATGACTATTCATATAATATAATCGCTTACTTTGAGGTATTATATATAATAACTCCGGTAGGTTATCAGCCTTCTATAGGATTATGACGCTTCTTTTGGACATTCTGAGGATATAGCTAGGTACATTTATAATTATGACATCCAAATTATTATTTATATATGGATATATACAAAAAGTCTTAAAACTGTTATCAAGCTCCGAAAGTCTGAATCGGGCGTGAGTTTCTACCCTGTGGAAGAGCAGGGTTGAGTTGGCTTGATATTGGACAACCTTCAGGGCAATTGGGTGTGAAATTTCCAGTCTATCAGAGATAGTGATGGTAAAGGAAAACGCAGCTATATGTACCCCATACCTCACACCACCATCAAAGGTCGCTAGAATGTCGTCACGATACTAAATAAATGGAAAGTCGCTAGAATGATGCCACAACCCATGGCAGTGCTTTTGTTTGTTTGTTTTGCATGTTTTACAATATACTATGATTCTAGAATGTGTGATATTTATAGAATATCCCCAGGAATAATGTTGCTAGATGTAAACATGACAGCTAAATTTAAGGAAGTACCTCTAAATCTAGCGGTAATGTAGCTATATTGGCAACACCGTAACATTATGTACTGTACCCTCCCTCAACCATAAGTTGCGTTACCATAAATTACCGCTAGATCCATTCTCAAAAATTGTTAGCACTTGGCTTACATCGTAAATAAATGCAAAAAGTTGCTAGAATGCCACAATCTCTAGTTTTGATTTGTTTGTTTTGCAAGTTTTACAATGAATATGGCTCTAGAATGTCTGAATGTTCATAATTTCCCTAGTAATTGTCGCTAGATAGGTGTGTTTGTGATTGTTTTAGTGTGGCTGTGAGTGTGATGATCTTGCGTGGCTGTGTGTGTGCTTGTTTGAGTGATGCTATAGGCTACGTGTTAGTTCCTTTGCTATAATCTCTGTCCTTGCATTAATCTTGATGCCGACGTGTGCTGGAATCATAAAAACACAGTATGTAGAAATCAGATTGGCTCACACAAGGCAGATCCCTCTTGTGTACAGTCGTCAATGTCCAGTATGTAATGCCAATACGCATAGCGACCTGCGCTAGATCTAGAGATATTTGTCTTACTTCGTTCTATCAGCAAATAGTTACACTAGTGATTTGTATTTAAGCTCTATTTTAGAGATTTCAGTGCAATTTCTAAGAGATATTATAGGAATTTTGCCAATGTTCAAACAATATGGCAGAAACTTATATTTCTAGTGATAATTAACATGCTAGTGGTATAAATCTAGCGGTATGAGTTTCATTTGGTAAACCCCGACGAGAAAATCGATAATAGTGGCCCATTAGTATACCGGCGGTAAACATTACAATTTATGTTTGGCCAAGATTATTCGCTTTATATAAGTTTATTATGAAATATAATTTAGTATTATGGTAAGTAGGCTACCACCTGTTATGTTTATAAGATATATTTAGTAATGATAAGTATATTATCATATATTGGCGATTTCGGTCACTCATAATGTTGGCACTTCAAAGAGAATTTTTTTGAAAGTCATAAACATAAAAGTCATATTGAGAGAAAAAAACAAAATGGTCAGAGGTCAACATAAGAAAACAGGAGTCTGCATAGAGCCGATTGGCCCACACCCAGCAGATCCCCCTCACACACAACTCATCCCGTCCATATGCCTATCTAATTTTATCTTAAAGCTCTCTATCGTTCTTGATATCACTATAGCACTCGGTAGCCCATTCCACCTATCTACAACTCTGTTACCAAACCAATATTTGCCTATATCTTTTCTGATTTTTTTTTATATTTGAAACCATTTGTTCAAGTTCTTTCGCTGTCACTGAGCTTCAGTACATCTTTCATATCCCCTTTATTAAAATCCCACTAACCAACTTGAACATCTCTTATCATATTCATATCCCCTATAACTCTGCGTGTCTCTAACAAATGTAAGCCTAATTTCTTTAACCCTTCCCGCCCGGGCTGCCTTTCTAAATGACGGAGCTCGTATCTGGGCAATCTGGCTAAAAAACGATGTATGTAAACAAAGGTCTATCCCCGTTAATACAATAGCTATAACATTCATACATATCTCAAAATGTGGCAGTAACCTCGATCTGTAGACTGGCGTTGAGTAGAGCTCTCTAGCTCAACTGGTTCAGGTGTGATGGCGATTTTAGTGGAGGTAACTTTTGGCGCGTATATACCTAGATGCGTCCGAACGTTGTGCCGCGGCCCCGGCTACGACTCCCTAATGAACTCGTCGCATCACCCGATATTATTCCGGGAAGCGATTTGAGTGTTTTTATTAGTTTATTTGGCCATTATAATCATTAGTATGTATTTTCACTCAATAAAGTTACTTATAATGATATTTATGTGTCTCACTTGTACTTTTATTTGTTACATATTTTTAGAGTGTCACTTTCACTGGACTATGATAATCGATAGTGTCATTTTCACTAGTATTTATTGTTAGTAAGCTATAATATAGATTTTAGTGTCACTTTCACTTGTTCATATTGTTATGAAGGCACTTATTATTACTTTTATTTGTGTCTCTGTCACTTTTACCCATTATTACCCTACATTTTAGTGTCACTGTCACTGTCATTGTCACTGGCACTTATTATTACTGTTATTTGTGTCTCTTTCACTTTTAGCCTTTATTAGCCTACATTTTAGTGTCACTTTCACTGTCATTGTCACTGGCACTTCAATATTGTTCTAGGGTGTGAGAATCGTTGAAGCAACGTCCAGCACACAGTGCCACTTCACACTCGAGGCATTCCCATGTGGTTTTCTTGACTTTATGGGGTCTGCGGGTTGTGTGGCTACAGGCATGGCACCTTTTCTGGCTCTTGACATTACCACCTGGTACTTTGGGAGGAAGGGAGTTGAGCTGGTGCTTCCTGAAGAAGTCAGCACACGCCGTCCGGTCCTTGTAAAGGTCCACAGCTGACTTGTACTTTTTAGCTCCTGGAGTACTCAGTCGGTAGATGATGTACGCGTTGAGGGCTGTCGACTGTGTGCAGTACAAACTTCTTGTACCACCTGCAGGATGTTCGCAGGCAGTCGATGAAGCCCATCTGCATGTCGGACTTGTCGATGAGGCGCATGTTGGGGTCATAGTCCAGGACAGCAGCCAGTTTTTGGATGTTTTTTTTTTTTTTTTTCCGGTTCACTTTCCCTGTGGCGACCATCTCAGCATTGTGGCATGTGGTGAGGAGGTTTACCTTCCGCTGGTCATGCCAGTGGAAAGAGAGGATGGGGCCACTCTTCTTGTGTAACACATCCGTCTTCTTTGTCTTGGTCGGGTACACTGGCATGCCCTTCCTCTTGGCCTTGACTGTGCCGACAGTTCCGGTCTTGCGGTCATGGAGGTACTTGGTGAGGATGGGTGACGTATAATAATTGTCTGTACAGGATGTGGTTCTTGTGAAAGTGTTTCTCCATCATCTTTTGCACAACAGCGCCGCCAACTCCAATGTCGGGGTCAGTTATGATCTCGCCACCACTGCCGCTGTAGACCACATAGTCAAGAACATATCCCGTCTTGCAGTCGCAGAGGACGAAGAGCTTGATGCCCACATCTTCTGGAAGGGTATCAGGTAAGTGGAAAAGTGATGGCGTATCATATCATACAGCTTCCTGATTTTCCAAAGCCGATCTTAAAGGTGGACATGCATGTTATTAGTCAGGTGCAGATAGGACAGAATGTCAAAGTATCTGTCCATAGACATAAATGTCCCGAAGGCTGGGGTTGTAATCAGATCGGCAGTGATCCAGTAGTCTGCCAGTGCATGCTTTCTGATGTGTGTCATCAGCATAGTCAGTGCCAGAAAAACATACATTTCTGGCACAGTGACAGCTTGCCATGCCACAATCTTGGCACTGGTCTTCCTGCCAAGAAAGTTGGAACATATTTCATGGTGGTTGTTCGTTATATGCTGGTGACACCCCTGAGCCAATCTGCTCCTCGTCAAAAGGAGAACAATCTGGCTCAAAATCTGCCACCCACGCCCACGGGCAGCGGCGTCGGCATCGGCATCGGCAGGCTGAGCCGCACGCCAACGACCGCCACGGCCTCGCCCTCGCCCTCGAACTCGCCGTGTTGGAATCTCCTCTTCTTCCACTTCTTCCTCCTCCTCCTCAGGTGATGTCAGGTCATCTTGGGCAATGTTGGGGTCGTCAATATCTTCTTCGGGGGATAATTCTGGCGAAGAAATGACCAGGCGTCGGCGACGTGGGGGGCGGGAAGGTGCAGATGGTGGAACAGTGGGATGCTCAGCCTCCGGAGTTGGAATCCTTTTGCGGCAAACTATGGGAGGACAATGCCGCACCACTAGTACCACTTCCAGAGGCCTTTGCTCATCCTGAGGGAGAGATTCGAGACAAAGGAATGCGGGCAGGGTCGGGCGTCATTGTCACTATCACCTTTGCCTTCCATCGACCGGAGGAGGCTCTCAAAAGATGCATAGTACTCCTTTAACTCGGTCACATCATACGATGGAGGATCTAGATTCTAGAGCGAAGAATTTTGTTATTAATGCTGTCTTTATTACTTCCTCTCTCCCATAAGTTCTTTTCAATAGCTCCACTGCAGACTCATAGCTTGTAGCTTCTAGCTTGTACCCCTCTATCAGCCTCAATGCCTCCCCTTTCAACTGTCCACAGAGATAAGTAAACCTTTGGATGGATGTAAGGGTCTTATTCCGATGAACGGAACACTCAAATATATCCCAAAATCCAGTCCAGGTAGTTAGATCCACGGAAAAGGTATGCAAAGTAAGCTTTGGAAGGTTAAAACCAGTTGCTTTTGGGGTATCGTTATCCTTAACAGGGTGTAATTCTTGAGTTGAAGCTAATCTGGCTAAGGCTGTATTAACATCTTCAATATACTCCAGATCTGTTGAAATTTCTTCTTCCACATCTTCAGGACTTGACAACAAACCATATACCTGCTGAGCATAACTATCAAAGGTGGCTAGCGATTTAGTTACAGTAGCATTCTTGCCCTTTATCTGATCAGCCGAGGCACTTTCTAAAAATTCAAGATCTCTTAAGCATTTATTCAAACTTCCCTTCATCCCTCCCTTTAACCCGTCCACCCCCGGCTAGTTTTGTAATGTTTGTTCACCAGAACCCGGCCGGTTTTCAAAAAAATGTTTTATTCCAGAAACAATAGCGAATGGGTTAGGAATGAAGGAAAAACCACGAAAAACCGCTCAAAAAGCTTATAAGAATGGTCCTACAGAGCCCCCGAACAGGTTATTGCGCGCTCACGCGCACGCACATGGACTTTGAGAGTTTTCAACCATCGGCACGGTTGCGTGGGATACGTACACAGTTCCCATACAAATCTGAGCCCTCTTGAGTGGCTACACCTGGGGGCTGTGCGTTACATACATCGCCGACGCGCAGGTGCGTCACTGGGGCTGTACGGGTTAAAATCTTAAGTTTCTTTAAATCCGCCATTGTTAATTAACCCGGGAACTGCGGGAAGACTCTTAAGAGTTCCCCCGGCGGACTGCGGGAAGACTCTTAAGAGTCAGAGAAAAAAAAATCAACTTTAAACATCGAAAACAAAACAAAATTGTTTTAATTTTTTTAATTTTTTTTTGCCCCTGGGCCATGCAAAATATCACTCCTCTACCTCCCCTCCTTCCCCACTTTCCTCCCCTCCTTCAGTTATCACCTATTTTCCCTGTTATTCCCTTATTCTGAGGTATATTTTTGTGCTAACATTAGCGAGTTGCAAGCAGGGCCTTGTCATCACTGTTAGCAAGCGAGTGCAAGAGAGAGAGAGAGAGAGTATCAATCGACTGTGTCTCAGTGGCCTTGGGGGAAATTGGCGGGAGAGCAGGTTGCCTCACCCATACATTATATAACTCGCGGCCTGTATCTCCGATTTTGACCATCCAAACGCTGGTCACTCGTTTTATTGTTGTTTCAGGTTAATACCTTTATAATCAACCCATAATAGGCGCGTTAGGATAAGTATTAATGCTATTTATGGTAAAATGAATATTTTAGTGATGGAAACAGCTCAAATACGTCAGCACAGGGAGAGGTGTCTAATTACCCCCATGCGCACTTCTTAGGTTAAGGGTTAAGGTCTGAATCTAGGCTATTAACTCTCTAAACTATAAAGCAAACTAGTTACCCAAATTAATTTAAATTATGGGTATATCTACAGTTATACTACCTCTCCCCCACTACCCCCCACCACCTCCCCCCTTCAAAACACGCCTTTTAGCGTGTTTTTGGATGGTTCAGCAGACGCGGAAACTGGAAAAAAACGTATTTTGATAAAAATTTATCACCAACCAAATACGAGTTTTTCAGGTAATTTGTTGTTTTTTATTTTTTATTTGATATACAGTGTTGTTTAATACCGAGGACCGTCTTATTTTAGTATTTTTAACATTAGCCTAACCTAACCTAACTTATCCTAACCGAAAACTAACCTGTTTCGCGACCGGTCGAAACCAAGCTCATGTTCTCTGTTTATGGTTGCGCGACGGTCTAAACCCAGCTCACGTTCCCTGTTTATGGGTTCGCGAAGGTTTGTAATACTTCAATGTATCTATTTCAAGTCAAATATACATTTCTGCACATCATCAAACCATACTAAGTCTACTACTAATAATATTAACCCATTAGTACCAACAGAATAGCGACAAAATAGGTGTAGTATAGCTGTAGATTTATCGAGCCTTGATAGACAAATAGCAGAAACAAAACTAGGGCTAGAGAAAGAAGGATAAATGACAAGAACTGACTAATAGAATATATTAGGCCTAGCCCAGCTGCCCATGAGGTCTGACTTCTGACTGTCAATCGCTTAGGAATCAACAGAGACCGAACCTCATGACCGTAATTAGGCAACTAGGCTATAACATTTAATTAAATAAGTCACATGAGAACCCTCCCCATTAATTAATAGCAAAATTAATAAAAGAGTCTCACAAGGCCTAAAGGCTAAACATAAAAGACACCAACTAGGCTACCACTAACAGCATCATAAAAACAACCACAGACACTCAGTAGGCCTAACTAAAAACCGTGAGAAAGGTAGCAAACAGAGAAACCCTCACACACATACCTAGCCTAGCAAACCCCCAAACAAGGTAAGCAGCACCATGTCGAAAACATTGGGAAACTAGTTCCCCCAAAACAACTGTGACGCGACGCCAACGAAAGAACACGGGGATAGCCAGGCAACAACAAAAACGCAAGGGCTGTCTGCCCAACTCCTAGCGTGGCAGCCATTTGTAACACCAAGTGAAAGCGGAAGAAAACAAACGCTATTACGGCAATATATTTAGTACTAGAGATCGAAGGACCATATATTTGTAGGGAATTTAGATAGATAGGTTAATTTTCTAACTCACTGGTACATGAAATTATCCCAACAAATAGTTATTTAATAATTACCAAATGAAGAATTCGATGAGTGGAATTCGGTCCTCTACACACGGCTAATTCATTCGCATGACATGTAGGATGTTCACATAATACAATATCGATACAATGAACTTAGCTTAGAGGACTGGTGATGTAGGACTGTTGATATGGATTAATAATGGTGGCACGTGGTGAACTATAAGTTAAGTCAGGGCCGGGGGGAGCTGTTGATCGTATGGTTGATTTTGAGAGACTAACCGCCGGCGTCTTATCGCTTCACGAAGTTACATAATGACTGCCGGCTCATAATAATTATAACCTATGATTTGGTTTCATGATATATCTAGAGCTGATGTATATATTTAGGCATTACAGTTAATATCTAACCTACACTTAATAATAAACTACAGTACATAAAGAACTAGCCGAAATCGTACTTGCTATACAATACCGCCAAATTCAAATGCCCAATTGGACTCAAAACTGTCGGGATCATCACACACTATTCCCGACAAGTATTTACCCTATCAAAATAAACATCTATCACTATTTAAACTTAATACAACCATAGACAGTGCTATTACATATTATTTGAATATGATATAGGACGGTCGTTCCTTTAAACCAACGTCCATATCTATTCACGAAAAATATAAGCTAGGTACGAATTTAGCAGTTTGATTGTTGATAGTTGATTGATTGATTGCCTTTATTAAGTAAGAGTTACATACTGTACATCATGATATGTACAGAACATTGGCAAATTTGCAAAATGCACCCCAATACAACATTATCACTCCCACAACGATACCGATATTTGTAATTTAGTAAAGTACAAAATCAGTTAGGCCTATATTTAGTAATTCTTCAGAACTGTTTAATATTGTTATTAGACTAACTTGACTTAACTAACCTAACCTAACCTAGTAGGCTAAATTATGACACCCTACTAATCTTTACCTAACAGTTGCTAGCCTTTACCTAAAACAGTTGCTAACCTTTACCTAACTGTTGCTAATTATCATCTAACAGCTACTAACCTTTACCAAAAAGCTACTAACCTTTACCTAACAGCTACTAACCTATATAATATAACAAACACAAAATATAGGCTATATATAAAACAGCTCTCACACCCAAGATGAAAGTGTGTATTACCTTACTTATTTGGCAACAGGCAAAATGCATCTGTGCAATGCTGACGATGTTGGTGTACTGCAGCCATACATACATCTATCTATCTATCTATTGCCTGAAGACGTGATCCCCCGAAGGGGTGGCCACGAACGAACCGCCCCCATGCACCTCTGGCCCCAATCAGTCGATGCCCCTCCTCCCAACCAACACCGCCTTCATCCATATACTTCCTTACTCCATCCTTCCACCTCTCCCTCTCTGACATTCCACCTCACTCTTGTACACCTTCTTAGTCATTCTCTCGCTTCCCATACGTTCCATATGGCCGAACTATCTCAAGGTGTTCCTTTTCACACTTTCCAGTACATCTACCTCCACACCACACCTCCTTCTTACTTCCTCATTCGTCTGTCTATCCCTCCATGTAACTCCGCACGCACTTCTCAAGTAACTCATTTCCACCCCTCTCACTCTTGGTCTGAGTCTCTTCTCAAACGTCCATGCTTCGCTTCTGTAAGTCAGTGTCGGGATTACCACACTATCATGCAAGGACTTCTTCACTTCCATACTGACCACCTTATTTCTTGTTTCAGCGTTCCTACAACCCTCTTCCCCTGTTGCTACCTCTCCCGCACTTCTTCATCCATAGTCCCATCTTTACTCAACACACTGCCCAGGTACTTAAATGAGCTGACAAACTCCATAGCCTGACCGTTCAACTTCCACTTCACACTCTGTGGCTTCACCCCTTTCGAAGACCATAACCTTGCTCTTCCCCGCATTTACCTTCAGATTCCGTTTTTCGCACACTGTTCCAAACGCATTTACCAGACCCTGCAAATCCCATTCATTATTGCTCATCAGAACTGTATCATCAACAAACAGCAGTACAGGCAGTTTCCACTCATTTCCCTCCCTTATCAGCGATACACACTGGTTAAAGTGGCACTGGTTGAAGTGGCACTGGTTCAACTGACCTGTCACCGCTTAGAAGACGTATTCCTCGGTGGTTACTACACACTCCTCTTTCTCCTTTACCCTTATATAGGGGGACTATTATGCCTGTCTTCCAGTCATCGTGTGCACATCCCTTCTCCCATGCTAGTTTGCATATTTTCCATACCCATTCGATCACTATCTCACCACCATACCTCAACATTTCCCCACACACTCCATCTGTTCCTGGTGCTTTTCCCAACTTCACTCTTGTCATGGCTTCCCACACTTCTGACCTCCTGATCCCCACCTCCTCGTCCACTACTTCTCTTCTTCTCTCTCCTATACCCCATCCAACTATGTTTGCTGGTGCTACATTCCTTACATTTAGCAACTCGTTGAAGTACTCCCTTCATCTTTCAACTCTCTCTTGCTTCTCGGCTAGCATTCTCCCATTCTTATCTTTCACACCCTTACTGTTTCCCTTGCTACCTTCCCTAACTTTCTTGACTTCTCTCCAGAACAGTTTCTTACACTCCCTCCATTTTACACTCAGATTCCTTCCAAATTCCTCATCTGCTCTTCTCTTACTTTCCTTCACTACTCTCTTCACCACTGTCTTTCTGTCCACGTACCTCTCTCATTTCTGGCTCTCCAAATCTTCATTCCCTCTACTACCCAACCACTTTCTCTCTCTCTCTCTCTCTCTCTCTCTCTCTCTCTCTCTCTCTCTCTCTCTCTCTATATATATATATATATATATATATATATATATATATATATATATATATACAGTATATGTATACTGTATACATACATACATACACAAAATTAAAAACGGAGTGCTCCACGCAAAATGCGGTTCTGGTCTCATGTTCTAATGGCGGCGTTCCAGGCAGCTCTGTTAAGAGCTGCCTCACTCGTCAGCTTCTTTGATTGAATATCAGTTGCAAAGTCCGATCCCATCGTCTTTCTTGGTCTGCCCCTAGGTGCAGCCCACTCCACATTCAAGGACCTGCATCTTTTCACCCAGCTTTGTTCATCCATTCTCTCCACGTGTCCAAACCTTCCAATCCTGTTAGTATGCATCACATCACTGATACTCTTGATATCCTCACTTGATATCCTATCTTGCAGTTTGGCACCACACATCCATCTCACCATTCTCATCTCATTGCAATCCATTCTGTTGATTTCATCCACTTTGACAGGCCACGTTTCTGAAGCATATGTCATTGCGCTTCCAACCCATGAAGCCTATACCTTTCCCTTCAAGGGGAGAGGGAGTCTTCTCATGGTGAGTAGTGGCATAAGTTCTCTAAACTTTCCCCAGCCGCATCTTATTCTGGCAATAGTGGCGGCCTTAGCCACACCACAGGCAGAGATAGTATCACCCAAGTAGCAAAACTTGTCCACCATCTCCAGTGCCTCGTTGCCAAAGTTGACACTCTCGAGCCAGTCATTGAATACAAGCTCGCCTTTGCATACTATTTAGGCATAGAAATTTCTCAATTTTGGACTTCTTCCTTGGTAGAGGTCCCTTTATTTTAGAGCAGCGCTTCTTCCCGTGATGTACCCAGCTGCGGCAGACGCTACATTGTATTGAGTTCGTGCCCACCCCTTTTCTGCATACTGTGCATGGTTATGCCCTACTTTGTTCTACTTTCCTAGCCCTAATCCACTGTGGAAACTTTTGTTTTGTTTATAATTATTAACTATTAACCCTTTACTTGCCTGACGACTTTGCACCCTCATATCATACATACTCTTCACTGCTTTGAGCAACTTGCCATCTACTCCTTATATTCTCAGTACTTTCCAAATACCTTCTCTATCAACTCTGTCATAGGCCTTCTCCAAGTCCATAAATGCAGCATACAACTTTTGCCGCTTTTCCAGATATTTCTCCACAACACATTTTCAGGCAAAAATCTGATCTACACATTCAATTCCCTTTCGAAGATGAATACAGTTTGTTAACCATTTCCCCAGCAATACTGACTGAAAATGCCCAAATAAATTGCATGTCCTCGTCAGATTTATCTAAAATATGTAAAATTACACCAACTATTAACTAAATTACCACAAAAATCAATCGAGCACACTAACAGGATGAAACAATGCAAGCAATAGCCCAAAAGATGAATACGTTAATCCTTTCCGCAGCAAGACTGGCAAAAACAATTCTATAAGATCGCGATTCACACTTCCTTCAGGTGAATACACTGTAAACTTGCAGAAATTTGGCACTATATGAGTCAAATTATCATACACTAATACATAAAATATTCAAATCATGCAAGAAACATTCACAATAATAGGAATATTCCAGTCTCACAAAAAAATGGCAAAAAATTGCGGAAAAGGGTAGCAGGTTCACGTGTTCTCGCTGCTAAAGGATAATTTTGTCTTCTACACATACACAATAAGTTAGTCACAGACTTCGTATTTCCTTTTCTAGTTTGTATTGGTAGATATATTGTGTAGATTGAGTGGAAATATACTGGATTAGCTCCCTCATGGTGCATGCCCAGTGATCCCTCTATGACACACACACCCCATCTCAATCAAAGGACTCCATTGTATATCGAGAAATAGGTAAAAACGCATAATTATCATCACACGGGCATACACAATCACCGGGTAGCAATATATCTTCACAACAGGGCTCGAGTAGTGAAAATGGCTGGAAGACGATTTAAAGGGCACTCACCCGTGTTCACAGCCTGGTGGAAAAAGGGAGACTGAGGACTATTTGCAGAACCCTCTTGTCGGTCAGCCCGCCGCACCTCCCTACAGTGTTGCCACATATGCCCACTCACGCACGAATGGTTACCCTATCACCAGGCGAAATCTTAGGATGGTCTGGCAACAACAGAATTTACCCGTTATTTTTTTGCCTTGTGTATTTCAAGCGCACCTGAGTTATCAAGGGATTTTAGAGCTTTTTTGCCTGGGGCAATTACCACACCATCGCGCCCTAAGGAGTTCGAGGGGGTTAAATTGCTAGATACATAAAGGAAGAGGAATGCCAAGGAAAGCTAAAAAAATAAATAAAAAATATAAATTTTGAACATGAAGTTGCTTATAATAATTTATATATTCTGTAGTTTCTCCATGGATTACCAAAAAGGTCACATTCCTAAAAAGCCCCAACCAAAAAGGCCAAGCTTCTGAACAGAAAAAAACAAAAAATGCCACACTTCATATGGTTACATTCCTAAAAGGCCATAATCAAAACAATAATACTCCTTAACCCAGTTCCCGCGGTGCCCCTCATATGATGGAGACGATTTTCCGGCTATTGTGTAGCCTGTGAGCCAGGCCAGCTGCTGCAAGCAGCGTGGGTAAGCGTCAACAGGAGCCTACAGGCCCCGCCTCAACACTGAGGTGTGTGAGAGAGAGAGCTCACATATGTGCAGCATCACACATAGCAAAAACAGAAAATAATTGTAAATTTTTAGCGATTTTGCTCATAGTTTTTTGTTATTTTTAGCAATTTTGCCCTTCATTTTCAAAATCGTTGCAAAAAAAACAGACGTCATACATGAATGATTTAGGTGTCATTTGAAAGCTATTACTGTTCTTTCACGAATATATAATTGTATTACGCTCTGGCTTTTGCTTATGCATGAAAATTAGTAAAGAATTAAGGTAATTTTTGGCAATTATATATAATGCCTACTCGTACGGGTTTAACACCTTACGAGCGGCCTATGCGGTTTATTTATGTGTACCGCACAGCGGGGTGTTTTTAGCCAAAATAGGGCTGTTTACGTGATCATTTTCATGCCTAAATAAGACCCAGAACGTAAAACAAGTACCTATCCCTGAAAGGGCATAAACAGAGCTTTCGAATGACACCATAACGATCCGGTACTTTCGGTACATAATTGAGTATGTAGCGAGTGAGAGAGGGAGGAGGGAGCTGAGATTTGTGTCAGTAGGTTCGCCGCGGTGGTCTGGGACTTATGTTGCTCGCCGCTAAATAAGGGTTAATAGCTTTAACTAAAATGGCCACACTCTTTAATGGCCTAAGTGGCCACAGCCAAAATGGCTACACTACATTCCTTCTGTACTTTCTCTATGCCCGATAAGATACATGATAGTGGGATATATGTGACACAGCCCTTGTATCCAACACAATACCCTGCGTGCAACCCTGCTCGAACCCCGGACAATGTTGCTTGCAACTTCAATTATTAGGGGTTTGAGCCCTGCAGGGAACCTCTATTGTAATCATTAAATCTTCTTATTCTTCCAAATTATTTGTCCATGCCGGTTTTTAAGTATTAACCCTTCTTTGGCGGCGCCCGGCTATAGCCGGGCGAGAGAACCAAGGACTATGTGGCGGGGCAATTTTGCAGCACGTAATGTGCTCTGAGAGAGAGCGGAGCGGTGGGAGGAGCGTAGGTTACCTCATGACAGCTCGCCACGGTGGCCGTGGAGCTACTGAGATGTACTCCGCCCTACTCCACCCTCCCTCACTTGTTTCACACGTAATAATGTAAGGAAATGACCGTATTTTACCGATTTTGCCCTTCGGTTGCACGATCGTTGCAAGACAACCAATGATCGTAGAAGGAAGGTTCTGGTGTCATTGGAAAGCTCATTTAACGCCCTTTCAGGGATACATACTTGTATTACGCTCTGGCTCTTTTTTATGCATGAAAACGAGCACGGAAACAAGCTCGTTTAAGGTAAAATCCCTCGCTGGGCGGCACAGTCAAATATACTCTACCACCCGCTCTTTGAGTGTTAACTCCAGAACCGCTTTTTGGATCAAGATCAAACTTTCACACAAGGTGCGGTTTTATATTGGGCAACTTTTGATATGCTAAATATCCGAAATGGCTGCCAAACAGGTCCGTGGCAGCCGATTTCCCGAAAAATTTGACACCTAAATACCGTCTGCCACTAATAGGAAATGATTGGGCTTTGGCATATGAACTCCACTTCTAATGCTCCGCAGATGTTATGGAAAAGGTTTTGCTTTCCACGTGAGGTTTTTTTCGGCAATCTTGAAAAAAATTCGAAATACACTTAAAAATCCACATCTTGAAAACTACGCAGATGATCAAAGCCATGTTTCCGTAGGTAGGTGAGGCTCGCAATTCCGAACGTTTTGGTACCAAAAGAATAGACATTGGTGGAATAGTTTAGCCGCAGCATTGAAAACTGTCTATTCTTAAATTACTTTAAAACCGTATTCGGTACTCACACAACGTCTTTTTTCACTAAAGATCTTGCTGTCTCCGGCCACCAGTGACAAATTAATTAATTTACTCAAAGTAGTGTGTTTGACTGTAGATTATTGTGTACAGTACAGTTAGGATATAATTATATTCCAAAGTATAATCCATTATTTTGAATAATGGCTATATGTCACAATACTTTGTGACACCATTATTGCAATAAATGTTGACAATAAACTTTAAAATGTACTGAATTGAACAAACTAGACCTTGGCAAATTTTACTATGCATATGAATTGACCAAACAATTTAAATATCTGAATGCCAATTAGTCTCAAACATTTTGAATACATGAGTCTCTACTCTGCTGTATTGTTAACCTGTTCAGTACCGTTGCATACCTTTAAACTTGTATTCTGTCTTCTATTATACGATGTTATTCATCTTAGGAAGGACGTCTATTTATTAAAAGGCTACAGACTATTTCAATCACCCCTTTTAGCTACCTACCATATATCCTTCCTAAACTTCTTAAAATCGTCTAAATGTAGCTGAAATTTATTAAGTAGATGTCGCCGGTACAGAAGGGGTAAATATCTATCATAGTCTATCTATTATCTGTCTATTGCTGGACGCCGTGATCCCCGAGGGGATTGCCACAAACGAAACGCCCCCATGCACCTCTGTTCCCAGTCAGTCAACGGCCCTCCTCCCATCCAGCACCGCTTTCACGCATATACTTAACTCCATCCTTCCACTTCTCACTCGGTCTACCTCTCCCTCTCTGTCATTCCACACAACTCTCGTACACTCTCTTTCTCTCATTTCCAATACGTTCCACATGGCCGAACCATCTCAAGATGTTCCTTTTCACACTTTCCAGCACATCTACATCCACACCAAACCGCTCGTACTTCCTCATTCGAATGTCTATCCCTCCATGTAACTCCGCAAGCACTCTTCACGTAACTCAGTTTCACCCCTTTCACTCTTGGTTTGTGTCTCTCCAACAACGTCCATGCTTCGATCCCGTACAATGTCGGGATTATCACACTGCCATGCAAGGACTTCTTTACTTCCATACTGACGACCCTATTTCTTGTTACTGCTTTCAGCGTTCCTAAAACGCTCTTCCCTTGTTGCACCCTCTCCTGTAGCACTTCTTCATCCATACTCCCATTTTTACTCAATACAATGCCCAAATACATAAATGAGATGACATTCTCCATAGCCAGACCGTTCAACCTCGCCTCACTCCCTGTGACTGCACCCCTTTCAAAGACCATAACCTTACTCTTCCCCACATTTACCTTCAGATTCCGTTTTTCACACACTGTTCCAAATAAGTTACCAGACCCTGCAACTACCATTGACTATCGCTCATCAGCACTGTATCGTCGGCAAACAGCAGTCAGGCAACTTCCACTTGTGTCCTTCCCTTATCAGCGGTACACCAACATCCACTGCTCTTCCTTGTATTTCTTTCATGACTCCATCCATATCTCCATCCATATATATATTGAACAGCCATGGGACATCACACACCCTAGCTTTAACCCAATATTCAGATCAAAGAACTCACTCTGTTCATTCTCCACATGCACTGACGCCTTTGCACCCTCATACATGCCCTTCACTGTTTTCAGCAACTTGCCATCTACTCTGTATATTCTCAGAACTTTCCACAGACCTTCTCTATCAACTCTATCTTCTCCAAGTCCATAAAGGCAGCCTACAACTTTTATCACTTCTCCAGATATTTCTCCATATCACATTTCAAGGCAAATATCTGGTCTACATATCCTCTTCCCTTCATAAACCCCCCCTGCTCATAACCTACCCATTTCTCTGTTCTCGTTCTTACTCTTTCGATCACTACCCTGCTGTACATTTTCCCTACACATGTCCAAACATACCAAGTCGGCTTGTGCGCATCACTTCACTGATACCCGTAATGCCCAGATGCCTTCTTAATTCCTCTCTCGATAACTCCATTCCTGACCATTCTCTTCTCATTCCGTTCCATTCTATTTATATCCTCCACTTTTCCGGCCACATCTCGAGGCATAGGGTCTTGCTCTCCTAACACACGAGGTATATACTTTCCCATCAAGGTGAAGTTGGAGTCTTCTCATTGTCAGCATTGGCAACAACTCTCTAAACTTCCCCCAGCCACTTCTGACTCTAGCAAAGGAGCCAGCTTCAGCTCATCCTCCGGCGGAAAAAGTATTGTTCAAGTAACAGATTGTATTCACATACTCCAGTGCTACACTGCCAAACTCAACACTAACAGGCGAATCACTCAACACAAGTTCTCCTTTAAACACTGCATTGCACTCTACGATTCTCGTCAAAGGTCCTCTCACCCCACTACATCTCTTGTGTACCCAGTCACTACAGACGCAACATTGAATTGAGTTACTTCCCACCCACCTAACCACATACTGTAAAGTCGCCACTTCTTTCCATAATTCTGTGCTTCTCCACTGATCATGACCTTTGTTTTATCTATATTATCTTAGTCCCTTGTGTGCCATACCCTCCCTCCATCTATTGAACTTTACCTCCACTTCCTGGGCACTGTCTGCGATAATAACTAGGTCATCTGCACAAATCAACTCCCATGAGAGTCCTGTTATAACGTCTGTGACGTCTACCAGCATGGGCAGAATCGCCTCTCGTTAGCCACTAGCGCTCGCCAGGGACATCGAAATGGGCTACAGTTATCCGAGAATTGTTTTCTTTCTTTCCTTGTGCTCGCATTGTCACAGACAGTCCAGTGGTGGTCTTTGTTTTCGTCTGTGACAACGGGAAGTATTTATATCATTAGAGAATATAAGATGCATGGTGTAAAGTTAAGGAGAAAGAGCGATAGAGGCAGCGTGGTGGTAATATATGCGTGTGTATGTATGTGCTGCCTCCCTCGCTCGGAGGTGTTTTCCCGCTCGCGCGCGGGCTTTCCCGCGCCCTTGATTGGCTGGCGGTTCCTGGTGCGTCCTAGGGGCCTGCTGCCTTGTGATGTATCGGCCCATGATTGGCCGACCATCGCACCTTTGCGGGCTCCTGTGTAACTTACCTCCTGCATGAGGGTCCACAGGAGCTGTTCTCCTCAGGACAGGCTTGGCGCGCATGCTTCTAACATCCATTTGCAACCTCTCTCCCGATCACCCCGTTTACCACTGTCTCTCTCTCTGACCTTATTTTCCATTGTTTCTCACCTTTATTCAATTACTTGTCACCTTGGGTTCTGCATACGGTTTCCATAGCCGGCCCATTGTATTGTATGCGCCGTCCTCTGAGATATTTACATGTACTTAGAATAGGTTTTGAGGGTTCTTAGTTAGTAGAGGTTGGGAACTTAGTGTGTCTCCATTATTGATTTAGTGTTTCTGCTCTTTTATTTAATGCTAGACTGGGATAAGGTAACTGTAGTCGTTGTCCCCGATGTGTGTATGGTTTGCTTATACCTACACGACTTCGACCGGTCCTGTGGTAGCCTGTGTTGTCTTTTCGCTTGCGTCCTTTACGAGTGCAGCATTGTGTTGACTGAGGGTTTTGGCCTGTTCCAGTTCCACACTTTGCTGCCTCTTTGCTTGTCTTTAGAGGGTCGCCAGGATAGAACCAGATACTTGTGATCTGGATCTATCAAGAGAGCACCCTAGTCAATTAACATAACTTAAAGGATGCAGTCTTAAGGACATCGCTAGGCTACGAGCCTGTCTTGCTCAACCACAGTTCCTTACCTAGAGTATTCCAGCTAGACATTATTAATCGAGTAGACACTTATTAGTATTTAATATAAGCTCTTTGATATGTATGCATTATTATTCACAGCATTTATTAGTCTAGGTTGTTGTTGAGTTGCACAACCATAGCAGACTGTTTTGTTGATGAGGAAGTACTTCTTTTAGTGTCGAGCATTGCTACCGTTGCGTATTTATAGTATTCTCGTGTCAGTTAACATTATATGTCCTATCTTTTAGTGTATTCCATTTACACGTGTGGTGTCCTGCCTCCTGCCTTTATATAGTTCAAGATTAGATACGAGCATCTTATGAGCATCAGACTTTCTTCAGAAGTTTCCAGGTCTATGCTGTAGGACTATACTTCACTTTCTTTCAGATAGGAGTGAAGAGTTTATTGTTGTGTAGAGTATCTGTATTGAAGCATCTTTTTATTGTATTAAATCTTGCAGTGATTTAATTGATCTTTTCATAGATTCCTGTGTATGCATTTTAACGTAACTTGCATCTTGTTTGTTATCAGGCTATACCAGTGTGGGTTAGCCTGAAGTAGAGTACATTTATGCCCAGTTAAGGATACCCCGTTATCGCAGATTAACTCTGGAGGATATAAGTGTTTTGTTCGCCGGCATATAAGTTCTAGGGTTTGAATCTAGCGTACCGTTGTTGCATAGTGCCCTATTACTAGTCCAATCTTTAAGTGCCCTTGTTTTATTCGTAGCCCCGGTCGTAACACGTCCCTTAACAGAGCTTCCAGGACCAAAACAAATAGTAATGGGCTCAGCACTGAACCTTGGTCAACTCCAACTTTCACTGGGAATTAACCACATTCACTCTAACTGATGCACCGGATTCCTCATACATTCTCATTATCACACACACCAAACACTCCTCTACTCTGAATTTTCTCATAGCCCACTTCATTACTTTCCTTGGCACCCGGTCAAAGGTCTTCTCCAGGTCTACAACAATTAGGTATAGCTCCTTGTTTTTCTCTAAGAACTTTTCTTGCAGTGTCCTACGAATGAAGATAGCATCAGGTGTGCCAGATCCCGGAATAAATCCAAACTGCATGTCACTGAACCTAACACTACTCCTGATCATGCATTCAAAGACCCTTTCGTTGACTTTCATGATTTGGTAGAACATTTTCGAACACCTATAGTTTTCCTGTCTAAGAGATCACGCTTGTCTTTGTACATATTTACTATCACATTTTTCTGCCATGCATCAGAAATTTTGTCCTGCTTTATGATAGCATTAATCAGCTCTGTCACCAATTTTACCCCAATATCTTGAGCTGTCTTTAGCATCTCAGTGTTTATGCAGGAGCTACCACCATCAGCCGCCTGAACTGTTATATAATGTCAAAAAAACACACACCTGTATTTTATAGGAGTTCAGTAAAGTTAATCCTATACAGATTACTGTGTAGCTACTGTATATTGTATGGGTTTACTTGCCATAGCTGCACCAACTTGCCCACAGTTCCATAGCATACAGTAGTGGTATATTTAACTCATAAGCTGCGCAGCTATGGTATTTGAAAGTGCCCGCCATGCGAAGGTATTTGGCACATTCCTTACAAGCATTGTCAATTTGCCATATATATAATTAATACTTATCTATATGCGCCCATTTTACTTTTAATATGAACATATACACATTGGAAAGCAATAAAGCAAGTGGTAACCGCAATTCGCTGGTGAAAATTTTATATTTTAGCCACACGGTCGTAATCTGACCTTGACCGGCGAGAGAGAAACACCCTCCCTCTCTTGTGTTTGGCATGGTACTGAAAGACAAGGAGAACTCTCAGACTGGCTTAGAGGGTCGGAGATACACTCCTCCATCCTCCCCTTCTCTCCCATCCATACTCACACAAAAATACTCACTAAATATCGGGAATAATACGGACAATACCGGATAATTGAGGAGGGGGGAAAATCGGGGGGCTGGGTGGAGGGGAACATGTGTAGGAGTGGTAGCAAGTAATGGAGGGGAATTATCTCACCAAATCACAAATTGCTTTGTTTTGAGTGCCACTGGGGTGTTTTAAAAAAAATTTAGGCCTTGGGTATTAAACCTATCCCTGCGGGCCACATTCCGGAACGCCATGGCAATTTACAGCAATTTACAAGGTTTTAAAGCCTCTTAAAGCCTGTAAAATAGAGTGCAAGGGAGCGGGAGTGCAGCGTCCTTCTCAAAGCCAGGCGGCCGTGGCACTGA
Source organism: Paralithodes platypus (assembly GCA_032716605.1). Classification (NCBI taxonomy): domain Eukaryota; kingdom Metazoa; phylum Arthropoda; class Malacostraca; order Decapoda; family Lithodidae; genus Paralithodes; species Paralithodes platypus. The sequence goes on along the minus strand of CM064507.1, from coordinate 26,820,622 downwards.
AGGCTCTGAGTCAGACTCTCGTGAGATATACAGTGCCGCCAAAGGCAAATGTAGAGAGACATTAGCGAGAATTGCTCATTTTAGCAAATGCGCTGAGGGTGAGCCCTGCAAGCTACAAAGCTCATTTTGGTGTAATTCTGAAGCTATTTTCTTCTTTTTTTTTGGCTGAATATTTTTAATTTCATTCAGACATTTGTTTAACCCCTTATTGGCGGCGCTCGACTTAACTCGTGCACCAATTTTCAGCAAGTTAGGAGCATTATTAAGGCTTTTAAATTGTTAAAATAGAGTGCAAATGGCCGGGAGTGCAGCGGGCCAAGCAGCCGACTCCCAGGGCTTACCGCCGCCCATTAACTCATGTTCCCTGTGTTCTCGAGAGGCCGGCAGTGTAGCCAGTAGTGAGCATAGCTGGGAAAAATATACCGTTATACGCTAAACTCCCATGTTCGTGGCACAACTGCAAGAGAACCACGAGTGCTACGTAGCTCGTTCTGGTCTCATTTTGAAGCTTTTAGCGTCTAGTTTTTTGCTGAATACATTTCTTTTCATGCAGATACTTGATTGATCATTCAGGAGGGCCTGAATATGCCCAAATGAGCCCAAAACACCCCTCTAGACAAGGGTTAATCAATCAGGAGTGCCTGAATGAGCCCTAATATGGCGGAAATAGGCGGAAATATGCCCGCAGAGAAAGGGTTAAGAGTCCGGCCGCATTCGCCCAGTAGAACCTGTTAAGAATCTGGTCGCCATTCCTGGGTTAAGAGTCAGGTTTTATTACAGTACCATACAGTGCAGCGTTATCATTAGCACTCAAGCCGCGTTGACCGTCATAGACGGGGAGAGATAAATGGACTATCATCCGGTACCCGTCATATGACGGGCGGCATTTTGAGCACATAGGGGCTCTGAGAGAGAGTCAGCGCGTTGGGAGGACGATAGGCGAGCTCTGACCGCTCAGCATCCACCACTGGGCCGCATCTGGGACCACCGCCGCCTCCCTACACACACCCGACCTCTCGAGATAAGGACAAAAATTAGGAAATTACCTTATTTAGGGTATTTTCACCTCTGGTTGCGCGATCGCTACAGGATAATCTGTGGTCGTACAAGGATGATTCAGGTGTCATTGGAAAGCTCTATTATCGCCCTTTCATGGATACATACTTGTATTACGCTCTGGCTCTTTTTTATGCATAAAAAAGAGCATGGAATGAAGCTCGTTTTCGGTAAATATACCCGCCTGGCGGCTAGGTAATGTCAACAAACGGCCCCGTCCTTAACCCGGGAACTGCGGGAAGACTCTTAAGAGTTCCCCCGGCGGACTGCAGGAAGACTCTTAAGAGTCAGGGAAAAAAACAAAATTTAAAACACCATTTTTTTTTTTGTTTTTTTTTTTTTTTGCCCCTGGGCCATGTCAAATATCACTCCTCTACCTCCCCTCCTTCCCCACTTTCCTCCCCTCCTTCAGTTATCACCTATTTTCCCTGTTATTCCCTTATTCTGTGGTATATTTTCGTGCTAACATTAGCGAGTTGCAAGCAGGGCAATTTCATCACTGTTAGCAACCGATGGCAAGAGAGAGAGAGAGAGGTTGCCTCAGCCATACATTATGCAACTCCCGGCCTGTATCGCCGATTTTGACCATCCAAACTCTGTTTCCACTTGTTTTATTGTTGTAACAGGTTAATACCTTTATAATTAACCTATAATAGGCGCATATGGAGAAGTATTAATGCTATTTATGGTAAAATAAATATTTTAGTGATGGAAACAGCTCAAATACGTGCGCACAGGCAGAGGTGTCTCATAACCCCCATGCACAGCCGAGAGGTTAAGGGGTTAATGGTTTGGGTTTCAAGTTAAAGGTAGTAAACTGATCACTCCCTTCGTCTGATTTACGAAACTATTCTTATCCAATATTTAAACTGTATTGAATAGAAACTTGCCCTGTCTACAGTACGACACCAAACACAGAAAATTTAGCACCGAGATTAACTTTTATATACGACTAAGTATATGATGCTAGAACAGTTATATGTATAAAGAAAAAACAGTATATTTAAATAATGTATTGCATTTCTTACATTCAATACCCTTTATTATTTATTTATCAACTATTCATGATTCCGGTTGTATGCTCCCTCATGGAAATCCCTAGGATTCAAAACTGAAGTCAGTAAATAGGTCCTAAGGGAGTAACCACTATATCCAAGGAGGTGGCAACTCCTGGAAAATCAACATTATCTAGATAACTGAAGTTAAAAAGTGTTTGTTAGTATGTAATAATGCTCAAAACATAAAATAGAGTACAGTACAGTATTGTATTTAGTAATGCTCAAGTAATCACCTTATTATACAAGGACAATGCCACAAAGGCTAAACAAGAAGTCGGAATACACAAAACGGCCACACTCATAAACAGCCACATACTAAAATGGCTACACTCCTTATTGACCACAACTAAAACGGCCACATATTTCATAATTATTCGTTCTTCATCAATAACTTACCTTAACTTATCTACACCTACGCCATAAAATATTTACACAAATATATCACCTCCGTATAATTATACATTATCTATGATATATATGATGCGTAAATTTATAAGTGCTTTGCAATATGTATTAATGCTCCAAATATACAACTTATTAACACCTATTGTACCAGAGGATATTACCATAACTGTACCCTCCAGTACCAGGCAGTGTTGCCAAAATGGTTTCAGGCAAGAGAGAACATCCTCCCACCTCAAATGTTGGTGAAGCACTGGCCCAGGCAGCCTGTGGAGGCTTGCAACCAAGCTGAGAAGTGTTGCAAATTCCTCAGAGCAGTGTTTACAAGTAATTTAGCAGCTACCGCTCGATACTGGCAGTTACAAGGACCACAGATTAATGACGGCCAATGTCGTCGCTGGTACCGAAGGGGTAACAAATATATAATCATACTTCTACATCTATGCATTAATATATATATTCCAAGCCCAAAAATATACCTACATAAGTTAATTACCTCTGTGTCAGCTCATTTCTAAGAATTCTCCTGGAATATCAAACATATATTTAGAATATTTTAGGTAAGAAGTGATTGTATTTAGTATGGCTGAAGTAATAACATTATATATAGACAACACCACAGAGGCTGAAGCAAAAGTAAGAATGGCAAACAAAATAAAAAGAAACAAAAAACATAAACGGCCAGAACCAGAAGAGCTACACTTCTAAATGGCCACAGCCAAAATGGCTATAATGTGTTCCTTATATAGTTTATCCATGCCTGATAAATTAAATTATCTTTTGATATGTGTGACACAGCCGTTATATCAAACCCAGTACCCCATTTGCAAAACCACTTGAACCCCGGACAACGCTGCTTGCAACTTTAATAATTTGTATTATTATTATTTAAGTAATAGTTTAAAAATGTACTTCATATTAGGTGGTTATAAGACAGCCAAACGTAAACAAAAACTATATTCACAATCCTTTCCCATACACATTAACACTTCCTTTCTATACATACACTATCAGAAATTATAGCCTCATGAGGTTTTACAACTGGACACCTCCTCTACTTAATGGAATAGGCTAAGCAAGAATGAATAGTTTCCTATAGCTACCGCAGCACTACACTTTGATTATTCAAAGATATGGGTGGAGGTTGCAGTACAGTCCTACGAACCTTTCATCAGATTCAAATAGTATTAAGAAAAAACACCTTACCGAAAGCATGAGAGCTCTCGCCATATAATCTGATTCTTACACACAAACTATATATACAGCATATATATATAATTATATATATATATATATATATATATATATATATATATATACCGGTATATATATATATATATATATATATATATATATATATATATATATATATATATATATATATATATATTGTATATGTATATATTGTATATCGTTCAATGATCATCGGACCCTCGCAATAACGTTTACGCAGAAAGCATGCTTTCTTATTTTAACAAAATCTCTTGGTGATAAAAAAAAAGTTGTATTATTTAAATGGTTTGGCCTTGCCTGCCTATATCTGGTAATCGGCACCAGAGGTGCCTGGACTTATTTTTAAGAGAGGAATACACAAATATATTCAACACATAACATATGTCATATGTTTCTAATCTCTCAGTGGGGTTCGAACCGCCGACCGTCAGGACGATAGCCGACGCTTTAATCAACTACACCACGGCAGCTATCGTCCTGACGGTCGGCGGTTCGAACCCCATTGAGAGATTAGAAACATTTAGTGGCTCACGTGTATTTGTGATATATTCTCAATATGTCATACATTTTTCTTATCGGGCAATATGTTGTAATACCTTATAGATTAGGTAAATGTGTCTCCTTTCTTAGAAAGTGAGGTTAATCTAACCTCGGTTAACTAGACTCTTTATTTTTTTTCTTGATCGATTAAAAGGACCCATAGGAGAGTATAAAAACATTCAGTACCTCTCGTGTATTTACGAGATATACTTAAAAAAAAAAAAAAAAATATATATATATATACAGTATATATATATATATATATATATATATATATATATATATATATATATATAATATAGTAAAACTCGCTAGGAAAATTGAAACAATGGAACACCAAGCTTTCGTCTATTCTCTCAAGACATCTTCAGGGTAATACAAGAAAACAGGGGGAGCTTGGTGTTCCATTGTTTAAATTTTCCTAGCGAGGTTTACTACATAATTTGATCACACGTATTTGTGATTTTACCTCCATATATATATATATATATATATATATATATATATATATATATATATATATATATATATACTCTGTATATATATACTGTATAATTATATAATGTCAGTGGTAGCCACATTTCCAGGATATCTAATTTTGTAGATGAAGAGTAGGACAGGAGCCAGAACAGTATACATGATGAGAATCATTCATTTGCAAATTTTCGGACGTATCATACATCCATCTTCAAGCTATATTTGATGTTATAGGATGTTAATAATTACATAAATCGTAATCGTTCATTTCTATATATAAGGATGACATTTTCTTGTGTATTATGACATTTAGACAAAAATTAAAAAATCCTTCCAAGCTTTGTACTTAACACATATTTATACTAGGTTACTTTCTTTTTAGGATCTATCTATCTATCTATTGCCTGACACCGTGATTCCCGAGGGGGTGGCCACGAACGAACCGCCCTCATGCACCTCTGTCCCCAGTCAGTCGACGCCCCTCCTCCCAACCAGCACCGCCTTCATCCATATACTTCCTCACTCCATCCTTCCACCTCTCCTTCGATTTACCTATCCCCCTCTGTCCTTCCACCTCGCTCTCGTACACCTTCTTAGTAATTCTCTCGCTTCCCATACGTTCCATATGGCCGAACCATCTCAAGGTGTTCCTTTTCACCCTTTCCAGCACATCTACCTCCACACCACACCTCCTTCTTACTTCCTCATTCGTCTGTCTATCCCTCCATGTAACTCCCTCCTGGTCTGAGTCCCTTCTCAAACGTCCATGCTTCACTTCCGTAAGTCAGTGCCGGGATTACCACACTGTCATGCAAGGACTTCTTCACTTCCATACTGACCACCCTATTTCTTGTTACTGCTCTCAGCGTTCCCACATCCCTCTTCCCCTGTTGCACCCTCTCCCACACTTCTTCATCCATAGTCCCATCCCTACTCAACACACTGTCCAGGTACTTAAATAAGCTGACAATCTCCATTGCCTGACCGTTCAACTTCACCTCACACTCTGTGGCTTCCCGCTCCTTTCGAAGACCATAACCTTGCTCTTCCTCGCATTTACCTTCAGATTCCGTTTTTCGCACACTGTTCCAAACGCATTTACCAGACCCTCCAACTCCCATTCATTAACGCTCATCAGAACTGTATCATCAGCAAACAGCAGTACAGGCAGCTTCCACTCATTTCCCTCCCTTATCAGCGATACACTAATATCCACTGCTCTTCCTTGTATTTCTTTCATGGCTCCATCCATATATACAGTAAACAACCACGGGGACATTACACACCCCTGTTTCAACCCAACATTCAAGCCAAAAAGCTCGCATTGCTAATTCTCCACACGTACTGCCGCCTTTGCACACTCATACATGCTCTTCACTGCTTTCAGCAACTTGCCATCTACTCCGTATATTCTAAGTATTTTCCACATACCTTCTCTATCCACTCTGTCATAGGCCTTCTCCAAGTCCATAAAGACAACATACACCTTGTGTTGCTTCTCCAGATATTTCTCCACAACACAAATCAGGGTAAAACTCTGATCTACACATCCTCTTCCCTTCCTAAAACCTCCATGCTCGTCACCTATTAATTTCTCCGTTCTTACTCTCACTCTCTCAATCACTACCCTACTGTACACCTTCCCTACTGCGCTTAGAAGACATATTCCTCGGTGGTTACCACACACTCCTCTTTCCCCTTTACCCTTATATAAGGGGGACTATTATGCCTGTCTTCCAGTCATCAGGTGGACTCCCCTTCTCCCATGATAGTTTGCACATTTTCCATACCCATTCGATCACTATCTCACCACCATACCTCAACATTTCCCCACACACTCCATCTGTTCCTGGTGCTTTCCCCAACTTCACTTTTTTCATGGCTTCCCACACTTCTGACCTCCTGATCCCCACCTCCTCCTCCACTACTTCTCTTCTTCTCCCTCCCATACCCCATCCAACTATGTTTGCTGGCACTTCATTCCTTACATTTAGCAACTCGTTGAAGTACTCCCTCCATCTTTCGACTCTCTCTTGCTTCTCGGCTAGCATTCTCCCATTCTTATCTTTCACACCCTTACTGTTTACCTTGCTACCTTCCCTAACTTTCTTGACTTCTTTCCAGAACAATTTCTTAAATTCCCTCCATTGTACACTCAGATTCCTTCCAAATTCCTCATCTACTCTTCTCTTACTTTCCTTCATTACTCTCTTCACCACTCTCTTTTTCTCCACATACCTCGCTCGTTTCTGACTCTCTAAATCTTCATTCCCTCTACTACCAATCCACTATCTATACACTTTTTTCTTGTCTTCCACAGCTATTTTTACCTCTTCTGTCCACCATGCTGTACCTTTCACTCCCCTCCCTCTTCTCCTTACTCCACACACCTCCTCACCTGCTGCACAGATCTCTTCCTTAACCCTTAATTAGCGGCTCACCACATAAGTCGAGTTAAATAAAGCGGGACTATGTGGCGGCGCTCGACATAGGTCAAGTGGCAATTTCAGCACGTAATGTTGCTGAGAGAGAGAGACAAGTGGTGGCAGGAGACTAGCGAGCGTATGACTGCTCCAGACCACCGCGGCGAACCTACTGACACGAATCTCAGCTCCCTCCTCCCTCTCTCACTCGCTACATACTGAATTATATGGAGAAAGTACCGAATTACATGCTTTTTGCACTCGCGTTGCACGGTTATTGCAAGAAAACTAGCCATCATAAAAGGATCGTTATGGTGTCATTCGAAAGCTCTGTTTATGCCCTTTCAGGGATAGGTACTTGTTTTACGTTCTGGGTCTTATTTAGGCATGAAAATGATCACGTAAACAGCCCTATTTTGGCTAAAAACACCCCGCTGGGCGGTACATATAAATAAACCGCATAGGCCGCTCGTAAGGTGTTAAACACCATGCTCATCTCCTCCACTTCCTCCATAACTTCCAGGTCAAACCCACCTATTCATCTTTCTACTACTCTTCTGTACTCTTCCCTGATATCCTCCTCCTGTGACCTCTCCACCCTCCTCGCCATGCCACCCTCCTCTCACCTCCCTCCAGCTCTCCTCACCCACTTCTTTTGTATCCTAATTTTAGTTACTACTACATAGTGATCAGACAGACCCCCTCCAATACCCTTATACAGTATACACCCTAGCATCCAGCACAGATGTCTTCATTCGTTCATCCACACATATATAATCAATCAATACCTTTCATTCCACCACTGTCTTATCCTTTTCCTTCATCTTCCACACCACTTTCCATGTGTACCTGTGTATCATTCTGTGTCGGAAGAAGGTGTTGGCTATCCACAGCCTCCTCCCCACACATACGTCCACAACTGCACTACCATTCCCATTCACCTCTAACGGTACCCACCACCTTCCCACCACTCCATCAACTTTCCAATCACCCATCTTCCCATTCATATCCCCAACCAGAAATATTCTTTCGTTCTTGCCAAACTTATCCAGGCACGCCTCCACATTCACCCAGAACTCCTCTTTCTTTCTTACAAGTTTATCCTGTCGGAGCATACACACATACAATCACCCACGTTTGTATTCCTACTACTTTCATTCTCACCCACATAATTCTGGAACCCACAGACCCATAGTCTCTTACACGCTCCTTCCATTTGTTACTTACAAACAAACACGCACGTTCTCTCGCTGCTCCCTCACTCACTCCAGCACACACACCCCTTCCACACTCCCACTCTCTCACATCTGTACCTCTCCATTTGGTCTCAGTCATTCCACATACATCCAGCCATTCATTCACTAACACTTCCGGGACCTCTCTCTCTTTTGTGTCATCATTCATGCCTCTCACATTCCATGTTGCTATTCTAAGATTGTCCATAAGCGGTCGGGGTTCATCAACACAGGGTCCGTCCGCATCCGAGGCTGTTCGTTCGTTTTTCACTGGTGGGGGTCGCAAGCCCACCGACCCAAGCTCTTCAGTCGCCTCTTACGACACACAGAAGGCACGTGGGGCATATTCTAATCCCTGAGTGTCTTAAGATCGTTGGTTGATGGGGAAAAACCTTTTTTTGGGATTGTAACATATTTCAACTACTGTATAATTATGAAACTACCTAAATTCGAAAAGAAAAACCATTGTTAAATTAGTGGTAGTGTCGGTAATATTCTCTGTATACATACAGTATATACTGTATATACAGTATATATATATATATATATATATATATATATATATATATATATATATTTATTTTATTTGTATTGATTGATTATGTGTTTAAGGTACGACTTATATATAAGGTATGTGATACCGACTTGTACTTCGACTTATAATGTTATATTCATTATCATTGAAATTGTGGTTATATGGAACACACTTGGTTGACTCCTTTGTGTATCAATAAAACCCATTGCAACGTGCTACCCTTGTTTCACAGCCACTCAGTAGAGCATGCACAATACTGTATATATATTGCCTGAATAATAACGGCATAACACTTACTGTATATAAATAAGCTCCATATAAAAAACCTGGCAACACTAGAGTGTAGATTGGATCCTATTACACTTTATATGTTAATACCAATCCATATTACTCTATATGATAAGTGGACAAAAATACAATATAATGTTATTTACTGCTGCGGCAAAACCTATGCAGCATGTCAGGTTGTATGAATAGCGAAATACATATCTAAGCTGCTTACAAGCTACTAGTACACAAATAACAACGTCAGCGTGTAGACTATTACACAATATACTGTATATTGATATCATGCCATACTACTCTATATTTTAGGTGAGCAAACACAATACAATAATAGCTTACTGCCACTGCAAAACCAGTATGTTTACGATTTCAAGGGTACGTTGATAACGTTTTTGACATGAGGCCCATTAAACTTAGCATACAGACGCTATCTTGTCTCTTACACTCATTCTGTATCTTATAATATGTTTTTGTTTGTATCCTTCATTTAGTCAGTGGACTGACTCCTGGGCGGAAATATATTTATAGGTACTCTGATTGACTGAGTGTGACGTCACTCATCACCCTCCAAAACGTAAAATTCCGTATATAAGCACCTCAGTCTTTCAATATTAAACTTGAGGGTATATTCGCATTTACAATGATGTTTTAGGAGGTATCTGGTAAGGTGAGCTATGCCCTTAAATAAGTGGTAACAGGGACACATTATTATATAATTACAGTATATGTATACAGTACAAGTCATATTAGTATGTAAATTCGTCTGGAACCCAAATATTGCCATATATCTTGATTTTGCTCATTAACCCCTAAGTGTCGGGGCGCAACATAAGTCGAGTTAAATAAATCTGGACTATGTGGCGGCGCACGACATAGGTCGTGTGGCAATTTCAGCACGTAATGTTGCTGAGAGAGAGAGACAAGTGGTGGCAGGAGAGTAGCGAGCGTATGACTGCTCCAGACCACCGCGGCGAACCTACTGACACGAATCCCACCTCCTCCCTCCCTCTCTCACTCGCTATATACGGAATTGTATGGGGAAAGTGCTGAATTACATGCTTTTTGCACTCGTGTTGCGCAGTTGTTGCAAGAAAACTAGCCATCATAAAAGGATCGTTATGGTGTCATTCGAAAGCTCTGTTTATGCCCTTTCAGGGATAGATACTTGTTTTACGCTCTGGGTCTTATTTAGGCATGAAAATGATCACGTAAACAGCCCTATTTTGGCTAAAAACACCCCGCTGGGCGGTACATATAAATAAACCGCCTAGCCCGCTAAATAAGGGTTAAAACCCAGCGCATATGAGATGGTCATTAGCTAATCTATAGGAAGTATTTTAAACTAAGTCTAAAATCGATATTCAAGATTACTCATATACATTTTTGTGCACCAACTCTACTTACGGACATAGTCCAGCTATAGACTCGATCGGTCAACATGATAAAGCTAGGATGTCCTACTCTGGATTACGTGTGCAACAACGAGATATGCAAGTGTTGCAACCAGCTTGTTTGTAGTCTTCATAAACTACTAATGTATATTGGAACGGCAAGGTTTTGTGTATGGCTTGTAGGTGGGCTTTATGGTAATGTAGTACAGCACAAATTCTATCCTAATAATATATTTCCATTAACATATCGGGATTTGAACACAGGATTTTAAGAATATTAGTTCAGTAGCAAGACCACTCTACCACATATAACCTGCTATGGAAAAAGCACATCACTCTTTTGTATACTGCCCTGCCTTGCCCATTTTTGCTGAGTGTTAATATGCAAAGTCTTGCTGAAATTATAATATGTCTGTCACCATTTTATGAACCCTGTCACGCACGGATACTTGAATAGAGTATTCAGGATGGGTGTCCTTAAATGCACGGATACGCGAGTGAGTAGCGTATTCAATATTTCAGCAAACAATTAAATTAAAACAGAATACTCGAATTACAATAAGCATTTGTAGTTGCACACTGAATAAAACCATTGGCAACACTGCTCTCAGTCGACCTAGCCCACCGTGGGAAGTAGACTGAGGCTGACTCTTCAGTTTCTCCCTAGCAGTCATACGCTTGGTTGTCTATGTATAAATATTTATATAGAATCAAACATTAGAAGTAGGGACTTTGGGTTTGTTTCATTCTCTTTCTCATACCATGAGCTATACAGTATACATATCACTATCATTTATATCTCTAAAACACCTTCCTACACAATAAACCAAGAATAATGTATTTTACTATATACGAGTGCGACTCCAAGAGCCGCGATCGGATATGTTTGTGCCAATAATTCATGTATAAAAAAAAAAATTGACGATAGATAGATAGTTGTGAAAAGTGTGTGAACAATACTTGTCATCACTGACAATTCTGATTTATGACGGTGCGAAGTCGAAAGATGTTTGATAACATGAAAATATGTTTAGCCCAAATAATTGTTATCGATGTTAATATATTTTGTTTGTGGGTTTTGCAACTGTAATATTTTAGATTGGCCTTTCTTCTTTCTATTGAGACATAGTAGATTGAAGTAAACATAATTCTTGTTGCTGAATAACTATGTAAAATGAATATTTTGGTTACTCATGCATAATTTGTATTCCCTAAGTACCGTTTTTTTTTTTATTCATATAAATTCAGCTATTGATGATAAATACATTCTGATTGCACATTTGGGATGAGCATATCAAATGCTTCTAATTTCATGAACATACATATTGTTCATCTTATAACGAAAGTATGATTGTGTTAACTCGGAAAAAACAAATTATTATTTATTATATATTGATTTTCAATGGGATAATTTGATCTTATGGGATTTTTTCCAGTTTTACAATAGTATGGGTCTTGCTCTATCTTTGGATGCATAATACATTGCATGTAGACACAATTATTATGGGTTAAAATGGAGTGATAACATACTGTATGGTGGTATCGCAGTAGCGCAATTAGCTCTTGAACCTGAAGGCTAGTGGTAACAAGTTTCCAAGAAACTTAAGCAAGAGTGGGAGGGTGAAAGTGCTTAGAGTTATATTTGTGTTTCTAGTAATTTTATCTACTCTTCTGGTACTTAAGATCCTTAACCCGGTGGACCCCTGGCGATTTAATATAAATGTACACCTTTCTACACTCTTCAGAAAATTGGAAAAGTAGAAAGTAGCTACAAAGTGCCGTTGTAAAGGCTTATCCCTCAATACCTTCATCTGATTCCAGGACCAGCAACTTGTAATTTGTTTTTCTGAAAACACATGGGATGGGATAGTAGTAACGGAAAAACATCAAGAAAACTCTCACCTAGGTCATTTAGGGGTTGGGGGCAGCAGAAAGTCACAATTAACATGGAGTGATGGGTAGGCAATATATTGGAAAATCACTCCCACGCTTGCCGACATGCATGCGTCTGGACTTAGAGGGTTGCAAACCATCGGTATTGTTCTGTGCGATCATAACGTTGTTCCCATACAAACCTGAACCCTCTAGGACAAGAGTAATCAAGGCGGACTTAATTATTGCGTCGCTGGGGTTTAACGTTAACTAGATAGATAGATAGATAGCTTATTGACCACAGCAAAATATAAAATACAAAAAGAACATGTTTACACAGGAATTTGGTCCAACATAATACATTATTTAACCAGAGAACGGCGCCGAGACTCTTAACCCATGAACTGTGACCGTCCTCATATGAGTCTGTAGTGAGATTTTTTTTTTTTTACATAGGGAAAAAAAAAGTAAAAAAAATAAATAAAAAAAAAACAAAAAACAAAATTATCACTACAGACTCATATGAGGACGGTCGCAGACCATAGGTTAAGAGGTTTTTCTGGGCAAAGGCGACGGGACTCTTAAGATCCAAGGCCTAATTTTAAAAGACCCCAGTGGCACTCAAAACAAAGGAATATGTGATTAAGTAAGATAATTCCCCTACATACCTTCTATCACTCCTCCACATGTGTCCAACAAAAACCCTTCCCCCCCTTCAATGATCACATATTTTTTCCTCTTATCCCCTTGTATATCGGTATATTTTCCGCGCCAATATCCCCCACCTGGTTACAAGGTCAAAAGGGAGGCATATAGAGATCGTGGCAATGGAGAGACTTCACTTACAAGGCGTCAGTGTCGAGCGATAAGTGAGAGAGGGAGGGTGTGTGCTGCGCCGGCTCTCCTCTCATGAATGAACCAGTCGTCGGCAATGTTTCGTCTTTTTCACCCCCCAAATACTATTCCCACTTGCTGTTGTATGTTAATATCTTCATATTAAATAGGCGCATATGAATAAGTAATAATGATATTTATCGGATAATGACAATTTTAGTCTGGAATGTATCAAAATATCCTCGCCTGGCGGGCACTTTCAAATACCATAGGTTCGCCGTTTAAAGGTTAAAAGCACATTTACCTATTAAAATACCGAAACAACCTAAATCCAGATATTAAAAAAAGAAAAAAAGAAACACCAAGGCCAACTGCAAACAAAAATCATAAAGGGAAAACTAAAAATATTCATCCCTCAAAATATATATACAGTATATAGCACTAAGTAAGAGCAAAAAATAAATTAAAGTGAGCATATTTACACTCTCACTTATTACTATATCTACGAATGTAGAGCCAGCACTGTGTGGATTATGTAGCATACATCTGAATCAGTAAACCTGCCCGAGAATAGATCATTTATAGTTGAGAAGTTATGTGTGGTACGAATGTGATGTGACAGTGGACAATGCTGTATGACGTGTAGCTCCGTCTATAACTCTCCACACTCACATACCCTTTCCTCAAACGGTAGGCGGACAGATCCCCTCTTGTTCCAACTACCGACCTCCACTACCAGGGAGTCAAGGAAGGTGAACTGTATAGGGAGAGGTAGTGTCATGTTAACACATCAAAAATACGAGTTGGCAACTTTACGCTTAGGCTGCGTTAGGCCACGCCCTCTTGTTCCTCTTGGGAGCCTAGCCTGTGTATTGGCTCCCTAATAAATAGTAATTATGGTAGAAAACCGTCTGTTTCATTCAATAATAATAGAAACAGTCAATCTATGATAATGTGCAAGTGATTTGCTTGATACTTCTACAATGGGATAATATTCTAGCTATTTCATTACTTAAAAGTAAGTTAATAGGAGCTTCGACTTTAGTACAGTATTTACATATTAGTGTTATACAGATAGCATATTTAGGGAAGACTTGGGAAGAAACATCTCTTATAGCTTACCATGTTGATTTACAAGTCATTAGACCACAAACAAAACTTGTTATTAACAATATATCACAAGTAAATAGAAGTACTAATTCATATCTCCGGCCTAAGGTTTGTGATGGGAATAACGGGGCGGAGCTTACGGTTGCAATGCTGATGATGTCATTATTAGCCAATCAAAATTTGCGTATGGAACAAAGGGGCGGGGCTTGGCTTTAGTGGATCATGCCGATTATTACTGATAAGATATTGTTTCTGCATTTATTTGTAAATCATGAACACCTCTCTGTCTGATAAATAATAACTAGACATCTTGTATTTGTCTGTAGCAGCGTTCTGTTGCAAAGTAGGCCTATACGTGAAAAACTGCCTAATAGAAAATATAATTTGCTCAAATATTACTAAAGGGGTAGATGGGAGTGACACTACCTCTCTCATATACCAGGGAGTGACCTGATAATCGGAATCGAGTAAAAGCTGTCCTATGATTTTCATTGATGTTATGCTTGACTAGATTTTTTGTTTTTTGAACTGTTAGATCGTTATTTATTTATCTATATATAGTCCTTCTTGATGACTCTGACTGCGAAATATTATGCTTAAGTGTTATCATGGCCATGGATTTATCGTCTACTTCATTGTCAAGTAAGCCTATTATAATATATGTGCGTGTGTTATATCTTGTATTGGTCACAGTATTGATAGCAAATATTAAGGAGTCGTCATTCATTTGTGCTCTTTCTCGCCACATTTTAGTAAAAAAAATCACGTTGTTTACTCCTCACCAAGTCTCTGAGTGGGGGATTACAAGACTCAAGGTAACACATATCGGTACAAGTGATCATCCCAACACGAAGTAATTGTTTTAATGCCTAGTTATATTTTTGTTTTATTGGCCTAGGGATCTGCATTCAGCCATGACTCACACCCATACATGATTGAGTACATTAGTGCTGCGTCAAAAATTCGTCTTTTCACAGAGAATGGTACATCGTTATTTGTAGAGCCATTTTAGCATTAGCGTGAGCCTTGACCGAAGAAGACACAAAACTATCAGACGTGAATGGTGAACCCAGGTAAACGTACTGTTTAGACGGCTCCACCACCAGTCCATCCACATGCATTGTTTCATTATCCGAAACTGTACCATTAATTACAAATAATTTTGTCTTTGATACATGAATTTTTGTACCATGAAATGGCCTTGTTTTTAGCAAGGCCACTTTATTTAGCATATTCTCTCTGGTAGTAGATAAAAACACTGTCAACACATCAACAGGAGGAAATGCAGCCAGTTTAAAAATTCATCTAGTCTACAGTTTCCTTTACCAAGTTGATGAGGTATTTACATATAAAATAAACAGTAAGCATGAGGTGGGTGAGCCTTGCCGAACACCTATCGTGGCCTATATGATCACAGAACCCAGCACACTATCTGTCACACGGTAGGCTACATTGATATTAACGCAGCCAGCAATTCACAGCGCCACAACCTAGCCTTTTCAATATTGTAAATAAGATCCGTCTTGGTATTAAATCATATGCCTTAGACAAATCAACAAAAGTCACGAATAAAGTTAATTTTTTTTTTTTTTTTGGCCATGTCTGTTAAAAGACGCAAATTTACTATATATTCTATACAGCCACGACCTTTCTGTGCTCCTGCCTGTTCTCGATGTGGCACGAACCACCTCTTAAGTCTCTCACATAACACCATGTCATACAATTTTGTAATGCATTTTATGAATAATATTCCACGCTAATTGCTTGCCTCCGTCCTATTTCCACGATTAAAGATAATCAATAACCTGGCCCTTGTCCATAGAGCTGGGTAACTAGCCGAATAAAAAACAAAATTAAACAATGTGGTTATATTCAATATCCAATGTATTGGAAGTAGCTTTTATACTCCAAGAGAGATTCCGTCAGGACCACACGCCTTGTCGGGTTTCATATTATAGATTTGTAGTGATACTTCATCAGGAGTTATAAAACCATCTAGAATTGGAATATATATATTTGTAACAACATTATCGTCTTCAAAATCTGCTATGGCTGGGTTCAGATTACTTTCATAGAATGCTTTGAATTGTTCACATGTATGAGACATTTTTACCGTACTGTTATCCAGAAAATTTCCTTTCCAATCAATGGTGTGCCACACTCGTGTTTCGTCGTGGTCCTGAAGTAACCTCTTCCATCGGTCCAAATTGATATCATTAACCACTACCGCACTGCCTTGGCTCTTCTTTGAACACTCGTACAATGCATCGGACACACTGGCAGCATAATCATTTACATTTGCGTGTTCATTAGTTATTCTCATTTCTGACACTGTATTCAAGAACACTTCTGGATTGATTTGGTCAAAATTTGACAGGTTTATTTACCAGCCTGTTATGCTATGACTTGTTCATTAATGTAGCATGACCACGAAGATGAGAGGCACGATTCAGAAATGAATCAACATCTACTTCAAGTACTGAAATTTGCAAGAAAATTGGATCATGGTCGGATGGTAAATAATCTATCTGGTGTACTCTAAATTCACTTATATAACTAACTAAATCATGAGGGCGGGTGCCCAACCCCGAAAGGGGTTGAAATAGGGGAGCTATCCCCCCGCCAAAGGCGGCTTTCTAGGGCCTTTCCTAGCTGATGCTGAGACGATTGGGTTCTAGTCAAGTGGTGATGGGCTGGTCTATCAGAGTGAGAACTGAGCGATCTCTGCCATACCCATAGCTTACTCTGACTGTTCCTTTTACTTATATATCTTCTAGATCTCAAGTGGCGGCGTCTTTTCCGTGGATTGACCTCCCTACTGCCAACCTAGAAGTTGGCAGATTGGGAGCCAAAGCGTCACATTTTTCCCTTGCCCCTCAGCTTTCCCTTCATAATTGCTGAGGGGCACAGGGCCTTGGGTGAGGCTTTGGTTTCCCGGGCGTTTCCGCACCCTCCTCAGCTCCCTGCCTTGGAGTGGCTTCGGTCACCCGGGCTTTGTTAGTGGTAAGCAGGGAGGATTTTGTGGGGGCGCTCGTTTGTGGCCTTGGCCTTTCTTGAGGCCTTGGGGCTGTTCGGCCAGACAGCCTGGGGAACAACAACAACAACAACAACAACTAAATCATGATATACGAAACATATGTCCAGCTCTGACGTCCACCTATTGCCTCTTTTATATGTTTTGTTAAAAATGAAATGCTTATCCATAGTTTTGAGATTGTTAATCACAACCAATTTATTGTTAATGCACATTGTTGCTAGCACATAGGCATTATCATTAGGTGTGCTCACATCATCAGGTATGTGTGAATACGTATAACTGTCAGCGCCAGGAATCTCACCACGTGCAGGTAGGCCACGAACACAATCGCCAAACTGCGCGTTAACATCACCAATAATAAGGTACCTAGTATTTACTTCTTTGTGACATATTTGTTTTCATGAATGGATGCAAAAGAGTGGTGTGAAAAGTATGGCGAGTCAATTGGGTGTATAATAAAAAAACACAAATACAACACCTGGGGCACACTGCAGTTGGTTCCACACCTGGTCATCAATGTTCGTATCCACAGAGGTCACATAATTTGACAGATAATTTTGTATCATTACTGCTGTACCACCACGATGAGGTGCATCTTTCTTTTGACTTTGTATGTTACATAGCCAGGAAGAGAAACAAATGAAGGAGTCTTAATCTGACTCAAACACACTACATCATGTTCTAGTACATATTCTGTACATTTCTCTTTTCCTGTTTAGTCTTTATTCCATTCACATTCCATGAACACATTCCATTAACACATTTTCAAAATGTTCTGAGGTTGCTGTGGTCTTTTTAAAAAACCTGTAACTTCCGCTTGTCGATGATCACATCATCTTCATACAGCTTTCGTTCTCTTGTGCTGAAGAAAATGTTGCAGCCTGCGTTCTCTGGATGTTCCTTCTCGGTCTTGTGTGCATTGTGGAGCCACTTATATGCCCCTCGAATCCTAGGATGTATATCCTTCTTTATATAGATCTTCTCATAATTATCCCCCGATGTCTTGAGTGTCTTGGCCTTCTCTAGTACAACATCTCGATCATCCCTGGATAAAACAGAGATGAGGATAGGTCGCCGCCGTGGTTTGTTGTCAGCAGGATTGATACGCCCAAGTCTACGAATGGAGCGTACATCGATATTTGCACATATCTTCACCCATATCTTCTTCAATTTGTCGATATCAGCTGTTTCACCCTCCAGGCTTCGTGGTCGTCAGGAACTCCCGTGATAACTATGTTAAACTCTCGCTCTTTCCTGTCGATGTTCTCCAGAAAAAGTTTGTTGTTTTGCGATTACTTCAGCCTGCCTGTTCACTTGGGATTGTAATTCCGAAACCTTCTTATTGATGGCACTCTCTGCTGACGTGAATGCATTCTTAAGAATAAAGATCAGCAACTTCACGCATTAAAACATTAAACTTTTCAGTGACATTCTGCAACATTTCTCCATCTGGTTCGTGTGATGACAGGATACAATCTACGAGGTCCTCTTTCCTTATTGAATTTAGTTGATTTTGTTGCATTTTACGAAGCTCAGCTATTGTTTTTGCTATTATCAGTACAAAATGACACAAAGAGAACACATAAATTAACAGACGAGTGTGACGGTCGTGTAATGGGGTGCAGGGGTGGGCGTGGTGGTTTGAGTGGTGGTGGTGGGGTGGTGGTCGTTGCCTTGACAACCGTGACAACACAACTACTGCGCATGCACGATAGTTGGAAAATGGATAGAGGGAGGGTTGGGTCCAGGAACCAATATTTTCACAAGTAAAATATGTCCATGTCCGAAAACCACCACTAAATTAAAGTCAGCCAAAGTTTATACGCGATTAGATAAATAATGATGACTGCAGGGTGTCTAGAAAACACATATATCAGGCAAAGTACCTGTAAGGAAATCCACCTGCTGTTTACAGGGCCACTGTCTTTATAGCAGTATTTGTTTTTTGTTTTGTTTTTCTATGTGATTGAGGGAGGCAAAAGGCATTACTGCCTATAGCGAGTGCCTCCCCCATAGTTGAAAGAGTGACAGGGCCAAAATCAAGGGACGTTCGAGCCAAAATGCCTGGACACACGGAGTTTGAAGCAATTTAAGTTATAGGAAGAGGGAAAGACTGATTCTGGGAGAGAGTTCCAGAGCTCAGCTGTTGAGTAGAAGAAAGTTTGAGAGTAACATTTCACTCTTGGGTTGGAGAGTTGCACAGAGTAGGGGGTGGGATTGAGTTGCAAGACGGGTACCACGTGCCCTTACGTAAAGGAGGTGGTATGCACTGGGATAGCTCTGAGGAACACTGATTATTATAGTAGCGATAGAATAGCGAGAGAGATGCAACATTGCGGCGGAGAGAGAGAGACTGCAGAGAGTTGGTGAGTGGACGGGAGTTAATGATACGAAAGGCCTTCCTTTCAACTTTGTCTAGGAGAGCGGTGTGAGAGGAACCTCCCCACACATGTGAACAATACTCAATACAAGGGCGCACTATGCCCCTGTACAGAGCAAGAAGCTGTGCAGGGGAAAAGAACCCCCTAAGGCGGTTGAGCACACCGAGCTTCTGGGATGCTGCCTTAGCAAGACTGGTAATATGGTCCTTCCAAATGAGAGCAGAAGAAAAAGAGACACCAAGAATATTGAGAGAAGATGAAGGGTTGATTTTGTTATTGTTGAAGAATAAGGGATAGTCCGCTGGGAGATCCTGACGGGTAGATAGATAGAGAAATTGGGTTTTGGAAGCATTAAAGTTAACAAGGTTTTCTCTGCCCCACTTGGAAATAGTATTTAGATCAGAATTTAAGAGTTCTATGGCTTCATTACATTTGTCGTTGAGGAATTGCTGGCTGGGGCGTTCTGAAAAACTAATGGAGTAGTGTAAGGTTGAGTCGTCTGCGTATGAATGGATGGGAATTAAGGTACAGTTAAGGAGATCATTTATAAAAATTAGAAAGAGAATAGGAGATAGGACAGAGCCCTGAGGAACACCGGAGTTTATAGAGTGAGGAAGTGAACAATGGCCGTCCACAACCGCGGCTATGGAACGGCCGGAAAGGAAATTAGAGACAAAGGCACAGATGGAGGGATAGAAACCGAAGGAGGGTAGTTTAGAAATTAAAGATTTATGCCAGACTCTATCGAAGGCTTTCGATATGTCTAGTGCAATAGAAAAAGTCTCACCGAAGTGCCGAAAGGAGGATGACCAAGAGTTGGTAAGATATGAAAGAAGATCACCAGTAGAGCGACCCTTAAGGAAGCCATACTGGCGATCTGAGAGCAGATTATGAGAAGAGAAATGCTTAAGAAATTTGGAAGCAAGAATAGTTTCAAAAACTTTAGAAAGACAAGAGATGAGAGCAATTGGACGATAGTTGGAGGGTTGAGAGCGGTCACCCTTCTTTGGGACAGGTTGAATGTGAGCAAACTTCCAGCATGAAGGGAAGACGTTAGAGGATAGACAGAGACGAAAGAGTTTGCCTAGGCAGGGAGTCAGCACGGAAGCACAGTTTTTGAGAACAACAGGATGTCTAAGTGCGCTATATTTTGGTGTGAGTATCTTAGGTTCTAGTCCTTGGAGTGCCACATGTATTTGTTGATTTCATTAACTGAGTTTAGAAGTGAAGTTGGTTGGTGAAAAAATATATTTCATTCTGGTTCAGGAACAATTTATAGCGAGCCCTTCCCAAGGGTTAAGTGCCCCATTAATTACTACTTCCATTCTTCTATACATTAGGCTACCATAGCGCAGTTGGAATATATGTACATGCTCAGATTAATATGCAGGATTCGAAACTGCATAATAAATCGTAGGCTTGTGCATATTTCTTTAACTGTCTTGATAGCGTAATGCATAAGCGCGCGGAATTTCGGTGTGAGTGTCCTAGGTTCGAGTCATTGGAGTGCCACATGTATTTGTTGATTTCATTAATTGAGTTTAGAGGTGAAGTTGGTTGGTGAAAAAATATTATACATAGGCGACGCATAACGTGCGTCGCTGGTAATCAAGGAGTTAAAGAGCATAACTCACCAACAATTACTTCTTGTATTTGTCACTCTTAAAAGTATGTAAATTTGACAAATAATGCACATGTGCTTTGCTTTGTTATAATTTTTACCCAAAATAGCAAACAAATTTATATAAGATATTTCTATTTTAGCTCCCAACGAGCGGGCAGTGTTGTTTACATCAACGTAGCGCCTGGCGGGCATATTTAGAGATAATGAACTTCATTCCATACTCTTTGTCATGCATAAGCAAGAGCCAGAGCATAATACAATTATACATCCGTGAAAGGGCGATAATAGAGTTTTCCATTGACACCTGAATCATCCTTGTACGACCGCTTGTTCTCTTGCAACGATTGTGCAACCAGAGCCGAAAATACCCTAAAATGAGGTATTTTTCCTGATTTTATCCCTGATGAGAGCAGTAGGGAGGCGGTGATGAGATACAGTATGTCTCAGTGACGGCCACTGGGCCACATAGCGGTGGCGAGTGGTCCGAAGCCGCCTATTGTCCCCCCCATTGCTCGTTTTCTCTTTCATAGCTCATAATGGCCTCAAAATGGCACTGATCATGTGACAGGCGCCGCAGGGGTGGCCAATATTCTCTCTCCCGTCATATGATGGGCACAGCGAGTTGAGGGTTAAGGGGGGTGATGACGTCATCAATGGACACCCTTCATAACAGATCCGATATATAGACCAGTTCACAGGCTTCCCTGTATTTGTTTTACAGACTTACTAACGCTACACTTGTTCTAGCTCCAATCCTAGCTATATTAGCATATATTATATGTATGGCACCAGATTTACCTCCACCCTTGACAATTGTACCCATCCATACCCTCGAACAGTTGATAATTAATCTCCAAGAGAAAACAAATAACCAGTTTGGTCCCAAGGTTACCAAATTGAAAAACAAAATACCCCTAGATCCGTTCTCAAAAGTTACTAGAATGTTGCTAGATAGTAAAATAATGGCAACAATCGCTAGAATAATACCATGATCTCTGTAATGTCGATAAATATTGCTAATATTCCTTAAATATCACTAGACTTCATGTCACTAGATGCAAGAAAATGCTGCTAGATTGAAGTAAATACCTCTAGATCTAGCGATAACTATGCTAATTTGGTACTACTGTTTGGTCAAACGATTAAACCTACGTTAGGTCAGCTATGGATAAGTTATATATCATTGAGTTACCTCAAAGTGAGCATATAGACGCCATCTTGACTCCACGGTATTCGTATCTTATATCATAATACCTGTACATTGTTGTTTGTACACTTCATTACTAAGGTTATACCACTAATACAATAAGACTATCATTTTCTATCAAAGTCTATCTGCATCGAGTATTTTACTACTCCATTTGAAAAAAAGAAACAAAAAATCTCTAATAGCAAGTTTTCTCTTCATGGTACACTTGTGTAAATATATTTAACATTTTGCATGTCCATACGAAAAGCATTAAGTGAATTGTTATTTAGAAAAGAAGAAAGAAGAGAGGAAGTGAAAAGGATCATACACAAATCTTTGAAAATTAAATAAAAAGAAAGAGACAAGAAGAACTCAACAGCATACAAACTAGTACAGCATCACAGACAAAGTAGAAAGACCAATAGGGGGGGCCATATAGTAAAGGTTTTGCCCACGAACAAGCCCCGAACAGAGCCGAACAAAGTATTTTTTCATAGTTTACCTTAATTATATTACACTAAGTAGTAATTGATGCTTAGATAATATTATGTTGAATCTGTGGATGAAATCGACAGTCGCGAAATAATCGAGAATTAACATAGAGTAATTCGAGCCAGGCCAAAAAAATCTGGTGGTCGTTGGCAACTCGGTTTGAGTTGACTAGATGTGTCGATTCCCAAATACAATAGCATATTTCCCGGCTATCTATATTATTTATGTTATTACTAATGTTCTCTATTATAATTTACTAGTATATGAATCATTATGTGAAAGGTAAGACATCCCTTCGTTTTTCATGGGGCTTGATATTATTGGTATAGGTTATTAGAGAAACTGGCACCTGCACAAATAGCAAGGCAAAGGCAAATGGTTTGACTGTGGGTGTTAATATGTAAATATAGGTACTCTTGATTCCACAGCTGGCATAATTTTGTCTAATCCCCCCAAAACCCAAAATTGCCTATATTTAATTACATAAGATACCAGTAGTATTGTATATAGGGGTATGTTGTCCATTGACAATGACGATTCTGAGGATATCTGAGTAGGTGAGCTATGCCCTTTAACACTATGCTATCAACTTTTATCATACACATGAAGCCTGTAACAACTAAATCAAGAGTGGAAGTTTCTTTTTCAGGTTTCATTTTCTATACTGTCCTTTGTCCAACAGTCTGCATGCAATCATAAAGTACTGCTACAGTCAAAAGAGTACAAAGGAGTACAAAGAAAATCAAGCAACAACAGGTCTAGTGACCCTTCTAGGCTGCTTGTCCTCCAAAACACTGAGGATCAAGTGTCCAAACAGTGGTTTAGAGTGGGTAAGGGAACTACTGCCCTGGAACTAATGTCCGTGGCAGGACTAGGAAGTTAGTAGGGGACATATGGGTTAGTAACTGAGGGGAGGATAAAATAAAGTTATTCATTTACAAACACAGTCAGTCGCAGGTTTGATGCGAGATATTTGTCTAAGCGGAGTTTAAATGAATCAACGGTGCTGCAGTCTATAACGTCTCGGGAAAGCCCATTCCACAAGTTGACAACTCGATTGAAGAAGAAATTCTTAGATTCGTGCGAGTTAAAAGATTTACCGATAATTTTGCAACCGTTTCTCCGCGTGTAATTAGATTGGCCGATAGTGAAGTACTTACTACAGTTCATATTGTCGATGCCTTTGATGATTTTGAACAGTTGAATTAAGTCACCTCTTAATCTGCGCTGGGTTAAAGGAAATAGATTTAATTCTCTAAGACGCTCTTCGTATGGTTTGTTCTTTAGGCTAAGTATCATTTTGGTAACTCTACGTTGAACTCGTTCTAGCTTGTTTATGTCTTTTTGGTAATAAGGGCACCAGCATTGAACGCAGTATTCCAGAAGAGGGCGGACTAAGGAATTGTAAAGGGTTAGGATAACTTTGGATTTATGCTCAAATGACCTGCCTATAAAGCCAATTATTTTGTTTGCCTTCTTAACAACTTCTGAACATTGTTGACTCGGTTTTAGGTTACTCGATATTGTTACTCCCAGATCGGTTTCTCTGTTTACGTTCTTAAGCTGAGTGCCATTCATCGAATAGTTTGCTTTCTCATTTAGGTATCCGATATGTAGTACTTTACATTTATCCGCATTGAAACTCATTTGCCAAATTTGGGCCCAATGTGACAATTTATCTAGATTGTGTTGCATATCGTCAACTTTTTCTTTTGAGAGTACGCTATTTGCAATTTTTGTATCGTCAGCAAATTTTGAGATTGTACAGGTGAGGCCCTTATCTATGTCGTTGATGTAAATTAGAAAGAGAATTGGTCCTAGTACCGATCCCTGGGGTACCCCGCTACTTACATTGGTCCATTTAGATGCCTTACCGTTTATGACTACTCTTTGCTTTCTATCCATTTCAACACACCGTCTTGTATTCCATGCGCTTTTAGTTTTAGCAGTAAACGTTTGTGGGGAACTTTGTCAAAGGCCTTTTGAAAATCAAGGTATATAATATCCACAGCTTTACTCTCATTGTAGAGGTTGAGGATATCGTGGAAGAAGTCTAAGAGGTTTGTTAAACAGGAACATTTTTTACGAAAGCCGTGTTGAGTATCTTTAAGTATGTTATTTTCCTCTAAGTGATTTACGAGTCTGTCTCTTATGACCGTTTCTAGAATTTTACATACAACTGAGGTTAAGCTAATTGGACGATAGTTACTGGGTAGGGATTTGCTGCCTTTTTTGAATATCGGTGTCACGTTGGCTATCTTCCACTGATCAGGCATAGTTCCAGACTGCAAGGATTTATTGAATAGTAATGTCAGTGGTTTGGAGAGCTTATCCTTAGCTTCCTTTAGAACTCTAGGCGAGATTGTATCAGGTCCAGGCATTTTATTTACCTTGAGTTTATCTAAACAATTCAATACTTCTCTCTCTGTAACGGTGATATTGCTTAGAACATCGAATTATCAATCTGAATCGGCGATGGTGTAGGGATATCACTGAGGTCTTCTGTTGTAAAAACTGATGCAAAGAAGGCATTGAGGGCATTACTCATTTGTACTTCGTATTTGGTGTATTCTCCATTTTCATCGACTAACGGTCCAACAGTTGAAGTAACTACTTTTTTCTTTCTGATATAACTATAGAATTCTTTCGGGTTTGTTGTACTTTGATTCGCAATATGTAACTCTAGGGTCTTTGCTTAATTATTTGTTTGGGTTTGCGTCGTGTGACGCCTACCAGCGTTGGCAGAATCGCCTTCCGGTAGCCACTAGCGCTCGCCAGGGCAGTGAAATGGGCTACAGTTATCAGAGAATGTTGTTCTTTCTCTAATAGTGTTCGTGTTGTTACAGACAGTGCCGTGGTGGTCTTTATTTTCGGGTGTGACAACGGGAAGCATTTTATATCATGAGTAGAACATAAGATGCATTGTGGTGAGGTTGAGAGAGAGAGAGGGAGTGAGCGGCGTGGGGGCAGTGAGTGTTGATTTCCTCCTCCCTCCTCCCTCCCGGAGGAGTTGCTCGCCCGCGTGGTCTTTCTCTCGGTTTTGATTGGCTGGTGGTTCCTGGCGCCTTCTAGAGGCCTGCTGCCTTGTGACGTATCGGCCTGTGATTGGCCGACCACCATGCCTTTGTGTGATCCTGAGGGTCCCGAGGAGCTACCTTCCTCAGAGCTTGCCTGACCAGCATACCCTTCACACCTCCCTTGCCATCTGTCCCCAACTTCCACCTATAGAACACTTTCTCTCTCTCTCAACTTCTTACCTCTTATGCTTCTAATCTATTTAATATCATAACTCCCCTTTGGTTCTGCACGATTTCATATATCGGCCATCGTATTATATGCTGAAGCTCTCAGATATTTCATGCTTAGTTAGACATTTTGGAGGGGTTAACATTTTGTCTGTATAGGTTCGACACACTCGCGGTGTCTCCCTACCTATTTCTTGGTTGTCTTCTGGGCTATTTAATGCTAGACTGGGGTGAGGCTATTGATGTTGTGAATTCCGATGTGTACCAGGTTTTGTTGAACTTATACATTCGCAACGGATACGTGGGAAGCCTAGGTGGTCTTTCTGACTGTGGACCTTGTGAGTCTAGCACTGTGTTGCGAGTGAGGGCTTTTGCCTCTGCCACCCAACACTGTGCTAACTCGTTTTGCATTGACTTGAAGATTGTCGCCAGGAGAGAACCAGATACTAGCAATCTGGATCTCTCAAGAGAGCACCCCGTCATTTAACGTAATTTGGCGGTACAGTCTTAAAGACCTCGCTAGGCTACGAGCCGCTTGCTCAGCCATTGTTTCCTAGCCTACAACATCCCAGCTAGACTTTATTCGCCTAGCAGACACCCAATTAGGATTATAAACTCTTATGTTATGTATGCAGCATTTGTATTCACGTTGATTGTAAGCCTTGGTTGTTGTTGAGTTGCACAACCCTAGCAGGCTTTCGCGTTGCCTGAGGAAGTACTTCTTTTGTTGTTGGAGATAATACTATTGTGCATTTATCGTTATTCCCGTGCCAGTTAACCCTGTATGTCCCTACACTTGTCATATCTTGTTCCTGCTTTATATAACAGTTCAAAATCCGATTCGATCATCTTAACACCTTACGAGCGGCCTAGGCGGTAATTTATATGTACCGCCCAGCGGGGTGTTTTTACCCTAAATAGGGTTGTTTACGTGATTATTTTCATGCCTAAATAAGACCCAGAGCGTAAAACAAGTATCTATCCCTGAAAGGGCATAAACAGAGCTTTCCAATGACACCCCAACCATCCTTGTACGACAGCTAGTTTTCTTGCAACGATCGCGCAACACGAGTGCAAAAACCATGTAATTAGGTAGTTTCCCTACATAATTCCCTGTGTAGCGAGTGCGTGAGGGTGGGGGAGGGTGGGATTCATGTCAGTTGGTCCGCTGCAGTGGTCTGGAGCAGTCATACGCATGCTACTCTCCTCCCACCACTTATCTCTCTCTCTCAGCAACATTACGTGGTGAACATGGCACACAACATAAGTTGTGAACCGCCACTTAGTCCATATTTATTTCACACAACATAAGTTGCGCGCCGCCAAAGAAGGGTTAAGCAGCATCAGACTTTCTTCAGAAGATTCCCGTTCGATGCTTTAGGACTTTCATTCACTTTCTTTAATATAGGAGTGACAGTTTATTATTGTTTAGAGTAACTTTAATTATACCTTCTTCTTGTTTGCATTAAATCATTCCTGTGATTTAATTAAGCTCTCTATCTTTTTACTTGCATACATTATTAACGTAATTGTATGTTGTTGTGATCAGGCTGTATCAGAGATAATCAGCCTGTAGTAGTAGTGCATTTATACTGAGTTAGAGGATACCCCGCTATCGCAGATTTAACTCTGGAGGGTATAGGTGTTTTTGTGCGCCGGCATTATAAGTTCGAGGGTTGGATCTAGTGTTACTGTTGTGGCTGTGTGCCTTTCTAGTACAATGATTAAGAGCCCTTGTTTTATATGAGTCCCGGTCATAGCAATTGGCGACCTTGCTCAGGATTTTGTGAACTTAGAGAAATATTGCAGGAGTGTTGTGGTCATTTGTTTTTGTTTAAAGGAATATAGTGGACACGTGGATTTTTTTTTGGCAAGTAGTATAACACTTAAGAGTCTTCAAGCATTTTTGAGTGAATAGTGCTACATGAGAGTTTAGGTACTCCTTTTTTTTATAAACGTTGAGAATTTTCGGTGGACAATATGTCGGATGACGGATCAGTGTACAGTGAGGACACAGTACGGGAAGCAGGCTCTGAGGTGCAGCAGCGAGGTTTGTTAGAAGGCATTAGAGTTATAACTAGTGAGGAGGATGCAAAGAAGTTTCTGGAGATGCCTATTACTGTTGACCGGGTGTCGGGGATTGATCGGTATGGTCTCCAGTGTTTGGCCACGGTCATGGGTCATGTTGGCACTAGCAGCATGACGAGAGGTGACCTGGTGGCCTGGGTGCTCGGCGGGGTGCGTGGGGCTTACGGTGGAGCGGGAGATGGGGCACCTTCGGCCCAGCCCCCATTCCACTCGACTCCTACCATGGCGCCTCCTCGGGCTCCGGAGCCGGGTACGTTCCCGCAGGCCGATAGTCACTGGCAGCGTGGTTTGCACTTGGGTGAGTCTCCAATTGTTGCATCTCCTCCTCCTCAAGGTTTAACTGCAGATATGATCTTCCAGCTTGAGATGGCTAAACTTAACCAGCAGGCTGAGCAACGAAGGCATGAGGCTGAGCAATGAAGGCATGAGCTCGAGAAACGGCAGCGAGAGGTTGAGTCTGAGGAGAGAAAAGCCATGTACTGTGCAGACAAAGATCTTGAGAAGTCTAGCGTGGAGTCGACAGGGCAGCGTCTCGGTTCTGGGAATCGAGGTCTTGATCAGTCTTTATCGCACCTTCTTAACCCTTAACTGGCGGCGTGCAACATATGTCGAGTGAAAGAAATTTGGACTAAGTGGCGGTTCACAACTTATGTCGTGTGCCATTTTCAGCATGTAATGTTGCTGAGAGAGAGAGATAAGTGATGGCAGGAGAGTAGCAAGCGTATGACTGCTCCAGACCACCGCGGCAGACCTACTGACATGAATCCCACCCTCCCCCACCCTCACGCACTCGCTACACAGGGAATTATGTAGGGAAACTACCTAATTACATGGTTTTTGCACTCGTGTTGCGCGATCATTGCAAGAAAACTAGCGGTCGTACAAGAATGGTTGGGGTGTCATTGGAAAGCTCTGGTTATGCCCTTTTAGGGATAGATACTTGTTTTACACTCTGCGTCTTATTTATGCATGAAAATGATCACGTAAACAACCCTATTTAGGGTAAAAACACCCCGCTGGGCGGTACATATAAATAACCGCCTAGGCCGCTCGTTAGGTGTTAAGTTAGTCCCTGTATTTGATGAGTCGGGTGTCACCGAATTTTTCATGCATTTTGAGAAGAAGTGCCGGGAGCACCAATGGCCCGAGGTTAAGTGGGCAGCCCTTGTTTCTTCTAGGTTGGTTGGCAAAGGACTCAAGGCATATGATGCGTTGCCCTTGGAGTCGTGCATCGATTATGAGGTATTGAAGGAGGCTGTCCTGCGGGCATATGAGTTACAACAAGAGACGTACAGATTGAAGTTCCTGGGTGTAACGAAGGGTCGTGAGTGCACCTTTCTTGAGCATGCCCGGGATCTGTCCGATGCATTTAGAAACTGGCTGCGTTCTGAGAAGGCATCGACGTTCGAGGAGTTGAAACAGCTGATGCTTCTAGAACAATTTTTCAAGTGTACGGGCGGCGATCTGATGTTGAATCTGAAAGAAAAAAAAACGAAAACTCTTCAGGAGGCAGCTGAGATGGCTGACCTTCGGTTATCTTTGATTCGTGGGTGCGGTTTTGCACAGAGAAGTGATGCAGGCAATAAGGAGCATAACCCTCCCCCTCCCCGAAACACTGATACACATAATTACACTAAGAACAAGAGCAACGACACCAAAACTGACCATAAACCTAGAACCGTCCCGTTTAGAAAGGGTCCGGGCCCTTCCCCACCTCAAGGGAAGCCCAAGGGGGAGATAGAGTGTTTTCATTGTCATGAGAAGGGGCATTTTGCAAGAGCCTGTCCAAGCAAGCTACCTAATGCAGTTGTGTCTTTGGTTCGCAACATTGGGGTGTCCCCGAAGTCGTCTGAGTTTGCCCAGGGTATAACGTCAGAGGCTGGGACACAGCCAGTGGAGAAGAATCCGGAAGGCTCGAACCCTGTCCGCGATGTCTTTTGCGACCATCGAGGGCGTGTCTGCGTGAAGTGGGCTGGTAAGAAGCATGGAGTTGAGCTGTTGCGAGACACGGGTGCCTCTCAGACTTTGATGAAGAACTTTACTGGTAGACTAATAAACGCGGCACGGATGGTTGTGGTGCAAGGTATCAATGCTATCAGGTCATACCCGTTGGTCAGGATGGAACTGGAGGTAGATGGTGTGACACGAGAGTTGGATGTTGGAATTGTGGAGAACTTGCCTGTTGGGGGCGTCGACCTCCTTCTCGGCAACGACTTTGCGGTGCCTACTTCTGAGGTTTCACCCATAGTCGTTGCCGAGAAGCCGCCCGACGTGAGTAGGGAGGAACAGGAGTGGGTAGAGAAGTGTCAAGTACAACCTATGGCATGCGTTGTTACTAGATCTCTTGCATCCAAAGTGTCGCAGCCTATTCCTCAGTCTCTTGACCAGCGGAGGAACGCTCGGAAGGAGCAAGCTAAAGTTGGGAGGTTTGTGAGTTTTGCTCCAGCGGCTCTCCTTAGCAGCTTAGTACTTGACTCAGAGGTGAGCTCCGGAGTGGCCCCAGAACCTGTCACCCCTAGTGACATGGTTTTGCGTGATGGCACTCCTCGACTTAGTAGTTCACAGTTGGAGGAGAGTTGTGGGAACGGGGCTATCAAACACGAGGACGGGGAAACATGTCATGTGAACCTGTTGGAGGAGTTTGTGAGGCAACCACCTGAGCAGCCTACTGTCCCTGCGTTGGTCTGCAGCGGCCAAGGTGGAAAAGGAGAGGGGGGCAGTAGGGCACAGGTGGAGGAGAGTTGGGATTGTCATGCCTCGGCAGAGTAGTGGGCGGGGGACACGAGTCTGGTGGCTGTGGAAGCGCTAGAGCACCTGCCTGAGCAGCAGTGTGCAGCGCTCCAGCACCATCTCGGTTCATACCCCACTGGTCGTGCCGAGCACCCGAGCTTCACAACTCAGGCGGTGCAAGATGTTCCGCGGGCAGGTCACTTGAATGTTGGTAGACCGTTAGCCTCGTTGTTTCGGTGGTTCAAGGTGGGCGACGAGGCTTGGACATGGTTGTTAGGTCAGGGTCGACCCATGGCTGCCAAGGGTGGTGGTCAAAAGGAGGACATTGAGCAGATTGGTGAGGTTGGCTGTGGAGTGGATGTGCCCGGTCGTCGCATAGCCTCCCAATGCTGCTCTAGTCGAATGCAACAGCCTTACCATAGACCGACTGTATCTGGCCATGTCGCTAAAAGCGGTGATGCTGCGCAGGCAGATGTAGTCGTAAGGAATGCGGGGGTGCGCATGTACGGTATCGGCGGGGAAGCCTTAGCAATAATGAACAATGGGAGTGACTGCACAGGTGTTACTGATTGTCCCTCTCATGACCTGGCTGTTCTAGGGACGAAGGTGGAGAAGGAGGGAGACTACAGGTTAGAAGCTGCAGTCTCGGCTGGGTTGAGGGAGGGTACTAGGCATGTTGTTCTGCGAGATAAGTTGTTTACTAGGCTGTGGCAGTGCATCCGCATGTTTGTTGCTTCTCCAGATGTACGGGGTAGAATCCGACATGGAGGCTGGAGACAGTGCAAGGCTCAGTTTAATTCCCTACCGTATAGGTCCTGCTCAACAGCCTGTCGTGAAAACAGAGCTAGACGACATGTGGAAAAAGGGTCTGAGGGATAAAGGTTATCGTGAGTGGTCGTTGCCAGCGAGTTTGCAACCTGAGTTGAGTGGCAAGATCCGTGTGTATGGTGATTGTAAGAGTGTGGAAGCATTATCCCTGACAGACGCCTATCCCTTACCTAGAGTTGACGATACCATAGATTGCATCGGGGCTGCATCGCTAATCACGAAGGTAGAACTAGTGAAACGTTATTGGCAGGCCCCGTTGCCGGAAAGAGCGAAGGGAAGTGCCAGTCTTGTGATGAACTCGGCAGTTTATCAGTTTCAGGTGTTGTTGTGCTGCCGGAACACAAGTTGGATGTGTGGCATGCTAAGGGCACTGATAATCTTTTGGCTGATTGTTTGTCATGGGAGGGTTTGTTTGCAGGAGAACCCTCGCCGTTCAGTCAGTGTGTGTTGAGAGTGGAGAAAAACCAGGCTTGCCCCTGTAGAGCAGCCGTAAAAAAAAGACATTAAAATTAAATACAAAAATCACATAAAACTCTTTCTTTTGATAGTTAATTGTAAGTTGCCAATGTTATAGCTAAAGTCCTAAGTTGAACCTGTCTTTCACTTAGGAGGCTGGGCTCTGTGAAGCTCGGTCTGGGAGCATAGCAGGCTAAAATTATACTATTATGTTTGGGAGGGGTTATAAGATTTGATTTATGCTAAAATGTTGTTTTGTTTATGATTGAGCTTTGCATTTCATTTCTGGCGGAGTGGCTGGTTGTGGCGGGTCTTGTCGGCATTCTGCCTTGTCAGATATGGTGCTTGCGTAAAGTTGAGCGTCCCGTATCTTGGGTGGGGTGTGACGCCTACCAGCATTGGCAGAATCGCCTCCCGGTAGCCACTAGCGCTCGCCAGGGCAGTGAAATGGGCTACAGTTATCAGAGAATGTTGTTCTTTTGTTCATAGTGTTCGTGTTGTTACAGACAGTCCCGTGGTGGTATTTATTTTCGTCTGTGACAACGGGAAGCATTTTATATCATGAGTAGAACATAAGATGCATTGTGGTGAGGTTGAGAGAGAGAGAGCGAGCGAGCGGCGTGGGGGCAGTGAGTGTTGATTTCCTCCTCCCTCCTCCCTCCCGGAGGAGTTGCTCGCCCGCGTCGTCTTTCTCTCAGTTTTGATTGGCTGGTGGTTCCTGGCGCCTTCTGGACGCCTGCTGCCTTGTGACGTATCGGCCTGTGATTGGCCGACCACCATGCCTTTGTGTGATCCTGAGGGTCCCGAGGAGCTACCTTCCTCAGAGCTTGCCTGACCAGCATACCCTTCACACCTCCCTTGCCACCTATCCCCAACTTCCACCTATAGAACACTTTCTCTCTCCCTCAACTTCTTACCTCTTATGCTTCTAATCTATTTAATATCATAACTCCCCTTTGGTTCTGCACGATTTCATATATCGGCCATCGTATTATATGCTGAAGCTCTCAGATATTTCATGCTTAGTTAGACATTTTGGAGGGGTTAACATTTTGTCTGTAGAGGTTCGACACACTCGCGGTGTCTCCCTACCTATTTCTTGGTTGTCTTCTGGGCTATTTAATGCTAGACTGGGGTGAGGCTATTGATGTTGTGATTTCCGATGTGTACCAGGTTTTGTTGAACTTGTACAATCGCAACGGATACGTGGGAAGCCTAGGTGGTCTTTCTGACTGTGTACCATGTGAGTTTAGCACTGTGTTGCGAGTGAGGGCTTTTTCCTCTGCCACCCAACACTGTGCTAACTCGTTTTGCTTTGACTTGAAGAGGGTCGCCAGAAGAGAACCAGATACTAGCGTTCTGGATCTCTCAAGAGAGCACCCCGTCATTTAACGTAATTTGGCCGTACAGTCTTAAGGACCTCGCTAGGCTATGAGCCGCTTGCTCAGCCATTGTTTCCTAGCCTACAACATCCCAGCTAGACTTTATTCGCCTAGCAGACACCCAATTAGGATTATAAACTCTTATGTTATGTATGCAGTATTTTTAATCAAGTTGATTGTAAGCCTTGGTTGTTGTTGAGTTGCACAATCCGAGCAGGCTTTCGCGTTGCCTGAGGAAGTACTTCTTTTGTTGTTGGAGATAATACTATTGTGCATTTATCGTTATTCCCGTGCCAGTTATCACCGTATGTCCCTACACTTGTCATATCTTGTTCCTGCTTTATATAAAAGTTCAAAATCTGATTCGATCATCTTCAGCAGCATCAGACTTTCTTCAGAAGATTCCCGTTCGATGCTTTAGGACTTTCATTCACTTTCTTTAATATAGGAGTGACAGTTTATTATTGTTTAGAGTAACTTTAACTACACCTTCTTCTTGTTTGCATTAAATCATTCCAGTGATTTAATTAAGCTCTCTATCTTTTTCCTTGTATACATTATTAACGTAATTGTATGTTGTTGTGATCAGGCTGTATCAGAGATCATCAGCCTGTAGTAGTAGTGCATTTATACCGAGTTAGAGGATACCCCGCTATCGCAGATTTAACTCTGGAGGGTATAGGTGTTTTTGTGCGCCGGCATTATTAGTTCGAGGGTTGGATCTAGTGTTACCGTTGTGGCTGTGTGCCTTTCTAGTCCAATGATTAAGAGCCCTTGTTTTATACGAGTCCCGGTCGTAACAGTCGTAGCTCTACAAATTTCACCCGTTCTTCGTCATTTTGTGAGGATTTTAATCTATCATTAGCAAATTGTTTAGCAAGCAGGCAATTTAAAATATCTTTATTCCACCATCTGGGCTTATTATTATGGCCTGGATGCCGTATTTTCGATGGTATGCAGTCTTGCACTGCTTTTAGGTAAGTGGGTTCGAATAACTTCCAAGATGTATTTATGTCGTTATTGTTAATTAAAAAGCTCCAGTCAGTTTCTTTAAACATAGCTCTAAGTTTATGAAAGTTTGCTTTCTTGAAATTAGGGACTTTTTCGATGCTACTATTTGGTTCGTTACTAGTAAAGTTTAAAGTGAAAGTTGTCGATACATCCTAAAGCATAACCTGAAATGTAAGAGACAATGAATTAATAGGAGACATAACAAACAATCTAATTGAATTTCATGTCATAGGAATATGTTGCAGAAAAACAATAGTTACAAATAGCACAATGTGAAAGGAATGATGATTACTTATGATTCTTTATGATTATTCATAACATAAAAAAAACAGCAATTTTCAACAGAATCATTTTAGCAAATTCCAGTTATCAAAATTCAACTCATAATATTGCTTAAACCATTGACGGTGCTCTCTGGTTTCTGGATTCGCAGCATATTTCTTGAATAATTTCACAGCCCAGCTGCTGAAAGTCATATGTTCGTAGACCTACGGCAACTGGTTGCCTCTTGAAACTTCATTACTTGTGTACCTGGAGGTAGGCAAACATTTTGTTTACTCTCTATCTATACACTGCTCTTCCATATGTGACCTCATAAATGACTATTAATTATATAATATCTACTTTATGGAACTGTGTATATTTTTTTTCTATTCAAATATCGTTAACATTTATTAATTCGTGTTTTATATATATGAAGACAGATAGACGAAAATCAGTGAAAATACTTTGCAATCCACGCCTACAGCAGCACACTGAATAATGGCGGCATGGTACTGAAGGGGTTTCACACTAACCCCGCTGACGTTTGGGAAGTTATTATGGTTTATATGTTTGAATATTGATATGCCAGAATCTGCAACAACATTCAGGATAGCACTTGCAAGCATTACCAGCAACCCCGGGCCACCACTACTAGCATTGCCGGCACCCTTGCCCTTGGGGGTGACCAGTAGCTACATTGGCAGAGCGCTCGGTTTCTAACCTGGAGGACCGAGTTCGATTTTCGGCTGGTGGAGATCGTTTGGGAAATCTCTTCACACCCCTTGCCTCTGTTCCGCCTGACAGTAAAATAGGTTACGCGGCAAGGTGAAAAGGGGTCTTCGGATCCTCCGGCCCTTCAACCCATAAAAAAAAAAAAATTGCCCTTCATCACGCCCTTGATGGACTCCCTGCCCTTAGTGTCCTATCTACCAGATACTCTGAAAAAGAAGGCACAAGCCACCCCAAAATACCATAAAGAATGGAAGAGGACAGTTTTCCCTCTTCAGCCAGCTGGTAGACTAGTACCTGCCCCACAACTCATTATGCCTTCACCAGACACCTCCATCCTAGAGGGACCCAAATCCGGCTCCATCATTAGAACCATTCCAGTCCATCTTCCCTGGAAGCCAGCTCGCAGCGAGAGCCACAGGAACCAGGTAGAGACTAGGATGTGGCGAGCACTCTACAGCTCAGCTCCAGCGCTTAGTAGGGAGTTCGCTTACCAAGGTTTCCCCTAGTTCCTAGCTTACCCAGGTGGAACAACCCGTATTGCTTACCCAGGTTTCTGGTGCAGTAAGGTTTACACAGGTAACTGCAACAGTGCTGCTTATCAGGCACTCAGCACATTCATCAAGACCATTACCAGCCCAGCAGAGATGAAGCGAGAATAAGACGCCACAACCATCAGCCTAGATGACCCCAGAGAAGCAGCGAAGAGGAAGGAAGTAAGATGGCTGGAACCAGGACCTGCCAGAGATGCATGGCAAATCTATTTTTCTGAAATAGTGGAGCTTTGTACTTTGTGTTAATTTGATGTTCTCTACATTGAGATCCCTATTTAAGGATGCTGCACACGGTCGTGTTTTTTTTCCAGAATTCAAATGATGCCCATTGCCAGTCAACCAACCGATCATGACCTCTATAAATAACAAAAAACGTAAGTCTGATGAACGCAAACCACACTGGAGATGGGCTGCATCCCCCTACAGATTCAGGCTTGTCAGTGTGATGTTGGAAAGTGAGTGGCAGAGCGAATAAAGTTGTGGAAGTACTTGAAAGATGGAGAGTGGATGTCTGCTGTGCCCAGGAAACCCGATGGAAGGGGTGTGGTGCACAGTGGATTGTGGGAATGAATAAGAGATATCGATTATATTGGAAGGGGGCTGAATCTGGAAAACAGAAAGGAGGAGTGGGTGTACTGGTATATGAGGAGTCGGAGAAGAGTGTGATTGAGATAAAGAAAAATGGAAGATTGATTGTTATGAAATGGAAAGTTTGTGAAATAGTTATAAATGTGATATTGGTATAATGGCCCACAGGTTGGATTAAAGAGAAAGCAGAAAGAAGCCTTTTTGGAATGACATCCTTTGTGTCGTTCCGGGCCTCTCGGAGTATGATACTACAGTCGTAGGTGGTGACCTAAATAGGCATGTGAGAGCATGTGCTGATGGGTACGAAGGTGTGCATGGTGAGAAAGGGTATGGAAGAAGAAATCTAAAAGGCGAATATATACTGGAGTCCTGTGTTGCACTCAATATGGTTGTGTGTTATACTAAGTTCAAGAAAAGGCTGAGTCATCTGATCACATATAGTTCTGGGGGCACCAGTAGCCAGATAAATTACTTCTTAGTGAACAGGAAAGACTGGAAGTTTGTTGAGGATGTAAAGGTTATCCCGAACGAAGAATGTATCATCCAACATAAGCTCCTAGTCTGTGACTTGAGCTTAAGGCAAGATTCTGTGTGAATGAATGTATACATGCCCAAAAGGAAAGTATGGCTGCTGAATAATTCTAAATACAAGGATAGGTTTCACAGCGAACTGGAGGAAAGGGATAGGGATAGGGGCGCTATGCCAAAAATAATGTAAATAGCCAATGGAACTTCCTTGAACGTAGCCTTCTTGCCGCCACTGACAAAGTCTGTGGCAAAACTAATGCCCCTCCCCCAGGCATAAGACTTCCTGGTGGTGTAATGATGAGGTGGAAAACATAATAAATGAGAAAAGAAGTTGTTTCAAAGCATGGAAGAAAGGAGGCAGCAGGGAGGAATATCTGGCGGCTAAGCGAACTGCAAAAAAAAAAAGATATACAAGAAAAAGAAAATCATACAGGATCTGGTCATAGACCAAGTGAGTAACGCAGAAAATCCCAATGAGAACTACAATTTAGCTAGTCGAGTTAGGAAGACCGTAGAGATGTTGTAGGAGAACAGTGTGTTAGGAATGAAAATGGGACAATTGTGTATGCCGACACATGAATTAGAGATGCTTGGAAGGTACACTACGAAAAATTACTTAACATGGGATTTGAGTGGAATAGAGAGCAGCCTACTAACGAAAAACCAGTAACCCCCCCCCCCCCCTTTGATAATCAGCTGTTGCAAGCAATTCAATAAATATAATGGAGGACGGAAAAGCTGCAGGATGTTCTGGCATTGTAGCCGAGATGATTAAAGCCTCAAGTGAAAAAGGAGTGAGTTTGGTCACAGAGCTAATTAATTCCATCATTAGAGAGGAGATAATCCCTAACGAATGGCACAACAATTTAACAGTAAACATATATAAGGGCAATGTGGACTCATTAGATTGGGGAAATTATAGGGGCTTGAAAATGCTTGACCAAGTAATGAAGGTCTATGAAAGAGTTTTTGAAGGTAAATAAAGGGAAAGCATTTCTATCGACAATAAGCAGTTTGGTTTCATGCCAGAACGTGGCATAATCTATGCTATCTCCATAGTCAGGTAGCTGCAGGAAATATATTTACTTAAAGATAGTAATCTGTATCTTGTGTTTGTAGACCTGGAGAAGGCCTTTGATAGGGTGCGCAGAGAAGTTGTGCAGTGGGGTATGAGAAAACTTGGCGTAGAGGAGTGGTTAGTGCGTGTGATAATGAAGATGTACGAGGTCTTACAAACGGCAGTGAATGTGAAAGGTGAACTGAGAGAGGAGTTTACAGTTTGCGTAGGAGTTCACTAGGGCTCTGTGTTAAGCCCTCTCCTCTTTGTTATGGTCCTGGAGGCACAATCTAGTTATTTCAGAGTTGGGCTCCCCTGGCAACTGCTATACGCAGATGACCTAGTACTTATCGCAGATAGTGCGCGGGATGCCGAGGCCAAGTTCAGAAAATTAAAAGAGGGCATGGCTAGTAAAGGGTTAAAACATAATATAAATATAACAAAGGATTTACACAGTGGATTAGGGTTAGCAAAGGTAGAAAAAAGTGGATTATACCCATGCACAGTATGCAGAAAAGGGGTGGGTGAGAAATCAATTCAGTGTAGCGTCTGCCGCAGCTGGGTACAGCACGGGAAAAAGCGCTGCACAAATAATAAAGGGACCTCTACCATGGAAGAAGTCCGCAATTGAGAAAGTTGTATGTATAGTATGCAAAGGTAAGCTTGTATTCAATGACCGGCTCGAGAGTGTTAACTTTGGCAATGAGGCACTGGAGATGGTTTTTCTACTTGGGAGATACCATCTCTGCCAGTGGTGGGGCCACTATCGCCAGAATAATATGAGGCTGGGGAAAGTTTAGAGAACATTTGCCACTTCTCGCCATGCGAAAACTCCCTCTCCCCTTCAAGGGAAAGGTGTACGCTTCATGCGTTAGAAGCACAATGACATATGCTTCAGAAAAGTGGCCTGTCAAAGCGGATGATACCAACAGAATGAAACGCAATGAGATGAGAATGGTGAGATGGATGTGTGGTGCCAAACTGCAAGATAGAATATCAAGTGAAGAGCTACGGAGAAGGTTAGGTAGCAAGAGTATCAGTGATGAGATGCGTACTAGCAGACTTGGATGGTTTGAACATGTAGAGAGGATGGATGGACAAAGCTGGGTGAAAAGATGCAAATCCATGAATGTGGAGGGAGCTGCACCAAGGGGTGGACCAAGAAAGACTTGTAATCGGACTTTGCAGTCTGATCTTAAATCAAAGAACCTAATAAGTAAGGCAGCTCTGAACTGGGCTGCCTGGAGCGCCGCAATTAGGACATGAGACCGGAACCGAGCTTTGTGTGGAGCACCCGGTCTTTAAATTTGTGTGTATGTATGTATGTAATGAGGTCAGGGATTTGGAAATCAAAATATTTCGCCTAGGTGTCATATTCTGGACAATGGGGAAAGCCAAAATGTTTTTTGTTTTTTTTGTTTCTCAGTTCTCAGTCCTCGGCGTATTCATTCGATCCAGAAGCTTGATCGCCTCCTACGTAACGAAAAACAAAAGACTTTCAGTAGTGTGTTTGTTGTTTTACGTTCATCCCAAGGCTTCCACATTCCACATCATGAAACAAAAACAATATTTTTAACAGGCCATATTCAAAGAAGACGATATACTAAATATGCTACTATTCACAGTAGATAACAAGAGAGACGAGTTAAAAAGAATACTTAAAGAAATCTGGAAGGAAAGACATGTGATAATAATAAAACAAACAGGGGGGCCCGCTGTAAAGGCTATCGACCAAGTCATGTACACCACTATATTCCAAGCACCAGCAGACACTTTGGGTTTATCTACAGCTCTTTTTAACTATGTCTGCCAAAGCATACCGCATCCGATCTTATGATTGGCCCAAATATGCACTAATATTACTGTAAATTGATACATGTGCGATACATGTACTTGGCGATTCTCTGTTCACACTCCCCACCTTTGATTCAGGTATCCTGTGTGAACAGTTTTTGATTCTCGGTGGAAATTTCCCAAAAAATATTCCCCGACTTTTTGGGGGAATGGAAGCGGAAAACTACCGTGTGAACCACCCTTTAGTATAATTATAACTTTAACAATACATACTTCTATCCCTTGCATATCTCTGATCTAATTTATATGTTCTAAGTATTATAGATCCATCCATTTAAAATATTTAATGTATATATTTCTACCTTAACATCAGAACTTATTCAAAACGCCACTCAAAGACATAGTAGTTACCTTTCCATTCCCCCCCCCCCCATCTTCCTTCTCATATCCATGTTATGTCTTTTTCAGGTTCTAACTTATTACTGAATTGTACATAAATGTTTCCACTCCATTGCTAATTATTATAAATCATTAGATACGTCAATCTAAATATTTATGATTGTACTCGTTTTGTAACATGTGAATATAACCTTATAATTATGCCGTGATGGTGTACTCTGTTCTAATCTTAGTCCTCCAGCTATGTCAGATACATTGCACCTTTAAAAGGTTATTAACTATTGATCCTAGACTCGTGATTTTTTAATTATTATTGAGAGGTTTTATCCGTTTTGCAATTTGCAAGTAATTTATGTTTAGTTTGCCCCATCAACTAAATAAATAAGTCTCCCCAGATCTCGATGAAGCTAAAACTCGCCAACTAGACTCTCCGCAATGTCTTTATTCCACCATTTAGGCCTGTTATTATGTACTGATCTTCGGGTTTTTAATGGTATACACTCATGTACTGCATTCGAATAAGTGGAGGTGAAAAATCTCCATGATTGGTTTAGATCATCATTGTTAATCATAGAACTCCAGTCGATTTCCTTAGGTATTGCTCTAAGTTTACAGAAGTTTGCTCTCTTGAAATTTGGGACCTTCTCTTTGCTGGTATTAAGTTCATTGATATTGAATTTTAAATGAAAAGTGATTGTACGATGGTCACTATTACTGAATTCATCACCAACATTAAAATTCTCTATTAATTCTTCTTTTGTTGCAAGTACAAGGTCAAGAACGTTATTACCACAGGTCGGCGATCGAACAAATTGATAGAGCGAACTCTCTTGCAAGTTCGCATACAATATGTGTCCGGAGTGTGAAGTAAGAGTATTGCTCCACTTGGTCACAGGTAAATTAAAGTCGCCAAAAATTATGGTATCTTGTGAGTTACTTACATCTGCAATTTGTTCATAATTTTTTCAGTCAGTTTGCACTGATTGAGCTAGAAGTCTGTATATTAATGCAAGTATTATTTTTGTATCTTTAATAATTTTTAATAGCACAAAGGATGTGTCGATGTTCACAATTTGGGGTTTTGACAAGAAGATCGGGTTAAGGCTTTCTTTGATAAAAAATAAGACACCACCTCCATTTTTAATAATTCGGCTTTTCTCAAACATTATATAACCGGGAAGTGAATACTCTGCTAAAAAGTCTCTGTCTTCTGTATTGAGCCAAGATTCTATTATCCCATTTACGTGACAATTTTCTGTAAACACTAGTTCCTCTAAATATGAAAATGTATTGCATATGCTATGAGCATTTGCATAGAAAACCTCACAGTACGTTTTCTAATAAATTTTTTGGATCTGGTCGGATCTACATTTATGTTTATGGCTGTCCTCGGTCCTCATCCCTGGCGGTTTTGGAATTGGGTTTTGTTGATTTAGCTTTATCCAAATTCATGATTC
This sequence comes from Paralithodes platypus, assembly GCA_032716605.1. Taxonomy (NCBI): domain Eukaryota; kingdom Metazoa; phylum Arthropoda; class Malacostraca; order Decapoda; family Lithodidae; genus Paralithodes; species Paralithodes platypus. The sequence continues at coordinate 26,778,338 of CM064507.1, read as the reverse complement.
TTGACGGATTAGCATTTAAGTCCTTCACAGGTTGCCGTCCTCGCTGTCTTCGGTCCTCCTTCCTGGTTGTCCTGTGTTGAGTCGATTTCATCTCCGAAAATACTTCACCGCATCATTGAGAATACGTCCAAAGTGTGCTACTCCCACCTGGTTCAGATGAACTTCATCGTCCAAAAACAGGTAGTCATTGTAGTAGAAATTGTCCCCGGTGTCGACAAATCCCACGTTCTCCTTCCTGGAGAGGTTAGCTAGATGACGATCTGTGATGGTGGCTATGTTGTAAAATTGGCTCTCTACACCGAACCGGGGGCCGTTTCCTGAGACGTTGATCCTTGACGACTTCTCCTTAAACGACATGGTTCGCTGTACATCATTGGATCCGACATGGTGGCCAGCTTCGATACTTCATCAACTCAAGCAACTACGTCGTCCACACCACCACCAGGGATACAAAAACGCTTCCAGGTCTTAGGTGCCCTTGCGCAAAACTCTGTGAGCTGACCACGTACCATCGAGTTTCCCTCGAGCCGAACTTATTTTGTTTCCTCTTCATCATCTGAGTCTGTGAGTATCTGGAAACGGTTGTGACACTCGGTAACCGGTATGATTTTCCTGGTCTTGGGGCGAATGTTGTTCCTCACGACAAGGAAGTTGTCTTGAGGGGGAGCAGAGTCACTATTTGTTTCTTGTGCATCGGAAGCATCTGCTGAAGTGGCCACTTCAGGTGTTGGATTGTTGGCAGTTGACGTTGGGGAGGTGGTGGCACCTGGAGGTGAAGCGGTGACAATTAAAGTTGGTGGTACTCCAACGTTGAGTGTTATAAACTCTTGGAGTGATTCCAGCTTCATGGTGAGGGCGTTGATCTTATTGTGGGCTTCATCAAATTTCACTCACTTCACTCACTTAAAAATACTTATCTCACTTTAAAACACTTGACTCACTTAAATACACTTCACTCACTTTAATTCATAAGCTGTGCAGCTATGGTATTTGAAAGTGCCCGCCATGCGAAGGTATTTGATACATTCCTTACAAAAATCGTCAATTTACCATATATATAATTAATTCTTATCGCTATAGGCAGTTCTGCCTTTTGCCTCCCTCAATCACATAAAAAAAATAAAAAATAAAAATAAATGTCCCTATTTTACTTATGGAAGGGAATTATCTCACCTAATCACAAATTCCTTTGTTTTGAGTGCCACTGGGGTGTTTTAAAAGTTTTTATTTAGGCCTTGGATCTTAAGAGTCTGGCTGCATTTGGCCAGTAGAACCTCTTAAGAATATGGCCACAGTACCAGGGTGAAAAACACTTCACTCACTTTAGGTCGCTTCACTTACTTCAATAACCACCAGGGGTGATAGCCTAACCAAAAACAAATTTTTTGAAATAAGCATAATAGGTTATCAGGGGTGATAGCCTAACTGAAAACAAAACATTTGAAATACGTAGAAATAAGCCACCAGCGGTGATAGCATAACTGAAAATAAAAATAAATAAATACGCAAAAATAGGCTACCAGAGGTGATAGCCTAACTGAAAACAAAAAAATTGAAATTCGCCGAAATAGGTTACTAGGGGTGATAACCTAACCTAAAAACAATATATATATAACATAATATGTAACTAAATATACAATTCACCAAATAGAGATTATATGAAAATAAATAGTATAACTGAACACAAGGGGTTAATATACTGTATGTATCAACAGATGGCACTGGTGTTGCTGTAATAATAATAATAGGCTAGTCAAGTAAGATTCTTTTTAGATAAACAAAGTATATCAGTCAAAGGTTACTACAAGATCATGTAAGCAACAACTAAAATTACAGATATATATGGCTACATTATGATATTGAATACAATAACTACTAGAGTTAATAAGAAAATACAAAGTAGTCTGGTGGTGCGCGCTTCGTCTGCTACACTCACAAGCTAGGATAAAAAGGTAATCAACAATGTTTGTCAGTCAGAGAAGCAATGAAATGACATGCACGGCAACTACAGAACTATGTGGAGCACAAGCACTTAACTACTATTCGTGCAATAAATAAAGGGAATAGGATTATGAAATACTCAAATCTTGATCAAGTTTTCTCCGTGGCGATGCAGGGCTGTTGACGCTGCTAGAGCCGGCCAAGAGAGAGGAGTGAAAGATAGGAAGGAGGTGGTGAAGAGGGAGGGATAATAATGTGAAGGAGGAGGTCGGTGAATGGTTAGTAATAAATGAAGGGGCAGGTAAGGCAAGGAGTGAGAAGAGTCATAGGTATTTATGAGTGGGGCAGGAGCAGGGGAAGTGCTAAATTAAAACATATGGAATTAAGGTGTACTTATGCCCGAGAACTAGAAGGAATGTGCAGTAAACGGACTTGTAAGTGGGATAAACTGCAGGGCAAGAGGACATCTTAATGGAGGAAGGGGTGGGAGACAGAAGAAGGTTTGATAGAAGAACAAGAGAGGGATGGGGAATTCAAAAAATTACAAAACATGCAACAGGGATTAGCAAATCAATCCTTTTCTCGGTCTTTTAACCATTGAAAATCATTTCCAAAGATTGGAGTTGAGACAAAACAAATATAGATGCTAGGATTATATGAAATATTCAAAATGTATCATGGGTTGGATATGAAAATAATATTCACTGGATACAAAGAGGAGAAAGAGAGAGAACATATTACAAGGAATAGTGTTTGTCTCAAAGACCTTTCGGTCCATTCCAGGGAGATACTCTGAGTAAAAAAAGAGAGAACTTGTATAGTACACTACACTCATTGCTGTGTGCAAAATAATATTTATTTTCTTCTTGAACTGCACTACTGAAGAACTATCTTCAACTTATAAGGGAACTTTGCTTCCAGGTACAACAGCTATTAGAACTATGTGAAAAAGTGTCCAATAATATTACTGCTGAACCTTTTCATTTCCAACTTCCAGCCATGGCTGCATTTTGTAATAATTTTGAGGAAAAACATTTTGCTATTTTCCACAGGGTCATTAAGTATTATAAAAACTACTATGAGGTGACCTCGTAACCTACGCCTTTCCAATATATAGAGATCAACAGCTCTCAACCAGTCCTCACTGTTAATTCTTCTAATCGATGGTAAAAGCTTTGTAGCCCTAGCTTGGACTCTTTTCCGGGCTGATGAGGTTAGGTGTGTATGCCTCACCTCTGGGTTCCACCTGGTTCCTTGCTCACATCATACCCCTTCTGGGGGTTTCTACGTGCCTATGTGGTAGCCAGAGTCAATATGTTGACTACTGAGGATAAGTCAGATTAAGGAATTGTGTATTATCAGCCTCATTGGCTGCTAGCTTGAAACAAACCGATTATTATTATTATTATTATTATTATTATTATTATTTCCCCCTGGGGGTTAGAGAATAGAATATGCCCCACGTGCCTTCTGCGTGTCGTAAGAGGCGACTAAAGAGGTTGGGTCGGTGGGCTTGCGACCCCCACCCGGAAAAAATATCTAAGCAAAGAAAAACGAACGAACAGCCTCGGATGCGGACGGAACCTACGTTGACGAACCACGACCGACTAAGGACATACCTTCGGACATTCTGAGAATGGCTATGTGGAATGTTAGTGGCATGAATGATGGCACAAAAGAGAGAGAGGTTCTGGAAGTGTTAGTGAATAATAATAATAATAATAATAATAATAATAATAATAATAATATTTATTCAGTTAGCAATTTACAGAGTTGGTACCACATAGTATATTACAAAATATGACATCTACCAGCCTTGCATAATTCCAACTAAGGATAGCACAATAAGGTCGTTAGGCGTATTTCCATTGGGATCCTTGTGGGATTAGGTTAGCTGGGGAAATGGGGAGGACATTTTTTTTTTTTTTTAGAGAAAGTATTTCTAGGGGTTATTTTAAGATACCTTACATCCTATAATAAATATCAGTAATCCGTAATCAGTAATCATTTCAGTTTGGTTTGTCTATCTCTTATGTCGTATTTAGTAGTAGACATAAGTTTGGTGCTCCCTTCTCGCAGCTGTCCGGTTCAGGTGTTCCTTCAGGCTACGTCTGAAGGAATACAGTGTTCTCTTTTCACGGACTGACTGGGGTAAGTCGTTCCAGTCTTTGATGGCAGTGAAGAAGAATGTTTGCTTACCCTGTCCTTGGATTCTCGGGACCTTAAAATTAATCATCCTGTTTCTTGTATTATGTCCACTCCTCTCATTTTCTTTAACAAAATAATTCTTTAGATACTCTGGTGCTCTGTCATAGAAAATTTTGAAGGCATTAGTAAGCCTGATTTGTTTGGCCCTGTCAGAGACATTGAGCATACCTAGTGACTGAAGTTGTTCCTGGCCAACATGTGATCTGGGTCCTAGGTTCAGCATGAACCTAACCATTTTATTTTGAGTGACCTGAAGTTTGTGTTGTGCTGATTTAGATGATGCAGAGTACCAGGATGACACAGAATAGTCAAAATGACATTGAACAAGCGCTTGGCAGAGGGTCTTTTTGGTCGCCGCTGGCAGGCATCCCACCTGTCTATACAGGTATTTTATCCGTGCTCTACACTTGCTCAGGATAGATTCCAAAATAGTTTCACCTGACAAACTCGCGTCCAGTTTTAGTCCGAGATATTTAACTTGTGACACTGTTGTTATAGGAATATCATTACAGTTGACCGAGAAGCCCACAATGTCTTTCAGTTTGCGTTTTGTTCCACATAAGATGGCTTCCGTCTTGCCCAGGTGAAGAGATAGTCTATTGTCCACTAGCCATTCACTACATGTTTCTAGTTCTTTTGAAAGTGAAGCGGCAATACTTATTGGGTCTTTTCCTGAAACCAGAAGCACGCTGTCGTCTGCATACAGTAATAATTTACATGAGACGCTCAGTTCCATGTCGTTCACATAACAGAGAAAGAGTAAGGGACCAAGGATGCTTCCCTGCGGGACCCCACAGTTAATTGGCATAGGATCAGATATATTATAATCAATTTTGACTCTTTGTGTTCTACCACTAAGATAAGATTAAAACCAGTTCACAGACCCAATGCCCATTGCTTGTAGTTTATTACATAGGATATCATGGTCTACTGTGTCAAATGCTTTTTGTAGATCAAGAAGAACCATACCGGTGTAGTTACCTTTAGACATTTCTTTACGAATGTGATCCGTTAAGTGGATGAGACAGGAGTCTGTCGAGTACATGCATCTGAAACCTGATTGAAACTTATAGAATAGATCATTTTGTTTGAGGTAGTGTTCAATTTGGGTGTATACCGCTCTTTCAAGGATTTTAGATACAATACATAATATGCTAACTGGTCTGTAGTTGCCAACTTCTAGTTTATTTTTGTTCTTAAATAGAGGGGTTACAATAGCTTCCTTCAGTTCAGCAGGTACAGTGTTGGTGTTAATTGACAAGTTGATGATGTGGGTTAGGGGGCCTGCTATACCAATGGCTCCATCTCGTAGAAATTTGGCAGGAATTTTGTCTGGTCCTGTGCTTTTATGTACATTTAGGTTAGACAGCTCGTCAAAAGTGTATTTTGGTGTAACATTTTGCAATCCAAATGTGTTCGGGTGTATGTCTTTATCTCTGTAGAAATTACGAAAGGTGGCTGTTGTTGTCGTGTATTTATTGAGAGGTTGAGGTAGGTTCTGTGCAAGTGTGTTTGCTATGGAAGTGAAGAAGGAGTTGAAGGAGGTTGAAATTTGTCGTTTATCGTGGCAAACCTGATCATTAATGGTGAGAGCAATATTAGTGTTAGACGAATCCCTTGTCTTGTTGCTGTAGCCTGTTGTTTTTAGGTGCCTCCATAGTTTCTTTGGGTTATTCTGATATTCCTCTGCCTTATTGTGAAAATAATTAGTATTCGCTGATTTCATTTTCCTACTTAGTTTATTCCTGGCTCTGTTGAACTCATGTTTCAGACCTTGATCCTGTCTATGTTTCGCAAGCCTTTTTAACAGATTGTCTCTGTGTTCCAGATGGTGTAGTATGTCATTGTTGATCCATGGGTCTGACCTTGTTTTAATTCGTATGTCTTTCAGAGGAGCTATTTCGTCTAGGATGTTTGTGATGATGGTTCTGAAGCCAACCCATGCGTCATTAACGTTTGTACTTCCAAACACTGGAGACCAGTCTGTATTCCATAAAATGTCCAGAAATGTTTCTTTATTGTAGTTTCTGAGTGACCTTGTTTTGATAATCTTGTGATTCTCTAAGGTAATTTTTGTGGTTTTCCGTGTGCAATATGTGACGAAGTGATCACTTATGCCAGTCTGTATAACCCCTGATTGGGATATTTTGTCCTCTCTGTTACAGTTTATGTGGTCTATTATTGTGGCAGTGTTCTCAGAGATACGTGTGGCTGGATGTATGTGGAATGACAGAGACCAAATGGAAAGGTTCAGATGTGAGAGAGTGGGAGTGTGGAATAGGTGTGTGTGCCTGAGTGAGTGAAGGAACAGCGAGAGAAGGTGCATGTTTGTTTGTAAGTAGCAAATGGAAGGAATGTGTAAGAGAGTATGGGCCTGTGGGTTCAAGGATTGTGTGGGTGAGAATGAAAGTAGGAATACAAACGTGGGTGATTGTATGCGTGAATGCCCTGACAGAGGATATACTTGAAAGAAAGAAAGAGGAGTTCTGGATGAATGTGGAGGCGTGCCTGGAGAAGTTTGACAAGAACGAAAGAATATTTCTGATTGGGGATATGAATGGTAAGGTGGCTGATACGAAAGTTGAGGGAGTGGTGGGAGGGTGGGGGGTACCATCAGAGGTGAATGGGAATGGTAGTGCACTTGTGGACGTATGTGTGGGGAGGATGCTGTGGATAGCCAACACCTTCTTCCGACACAGAATGATCCACAGGTACACGTGGAAACGGATGTTGACGATGAAGAATGAGACAGTGGTGGAATGAAAGTCATTGATTGATTATGTATGTGTGGATGAACGAATGAAGAAATCTGTGATGGATGCTAGGGTGTATAGGGGTATTGGAGGGGGTCTGTCTGATCATTATGTAGTGGTAGCTAAGGTTAGGATACAAAAGAAGTGGGTGAGGAGAGCTGGAGGGAGGCGAGAGGAGGGTGGAATGGTGAGGAGGGTGGAGAGGTTGCAGGAGGAGAAAGTCAGGGAGGAGTACAGGAGAGCAGTGGAAAGACGACTAGGTGGGTTCGACCTGGAAGTTATGGAGGAAGTGGAGGAGATGAGCAAGGTGTTTAAGGATGAGATCTGTGCAGCATGTGAGGAGGTGTGTGGAGTGAGGAGAAGAGGGAGGGGAGTGAAAGGTACAGAATGGTGGACAGAAGAGGTAAGAATAGCTGTGGAAGAAAAGAAGAAAGCATATAGAGAGTGGTTGGGTAGTAGAGGAATGAAGATTCCGAGAGACAGAAACGAGCGAGGTACGTGGAGAGTAAGAGGGTGGTGAAGAGAGTAGTGAAGGAAAGTAAGAGAAGAGTAGATGAGGAATTTGGAAGGAATCTGAGTGCAAAATGGAGGGAGAGTAAGAAACTGTTCTGGAAAGAAGTCAAGAAAGTTAGGGAAGGTAGCAAGGGAAACAGTAAGGGTGTGAAAGATAAGAATGGGAGAATGTTAGTCGAGAAGCTAGAGAGAGTCGAAAGATGGAGGGAGTTCTTCAGTGAGTTGCTAAATGTAAGGAATGAAGAGCCAGCAAACATAGCTGGATATGGTATGGGAGGGAGAAGAAGAGAAGTAGTGGAGGAGGAGGTGGGGAGCAGGAGGTCAGAAGTGTGGGAAGCCATGAAAAGAGTGAAGATGGGGAAAGCACCAGGAACAGATGGAGTGTGTGGGGAAATGTTGAGGTATGGTGGTGAGATAGTGATAGAATGGGTATGGAAAATGTGCAAACTAGCATGGGAGAAGGGGAGTGCACCCGATGACTGGAAGACTGGCATAATAGTCCCCCTATATAAGGGCAAAGGGGAAAGAGGAGTGTGTGGTAACCACCGAGGAATATGTCTTCTAAGCGTAGTAGGGAAGGTATACAGTAGGGTAGTGATTGACAGAGTGAGAGTGAGAACGGAGAAATGGATAGGCGACAAGCAGGGAGGTTTTAGGAAGGGAAGAGGATGTGTAGATCAGATTTTTACCCTGAATTGTGTTGTGGAGATGTATCTGGAGAAGAAACAAAAGGTGTATGTTGCCTTTATGGACTTGGAGAAGGCCTATGACAGAGTAGATAGAGAAGGTTTGTGGAAAGTACTTAGAATATACGGAGTAGAGAGCAAGTTGCTGAAAGCAGTGAAGATAATGTATGAGGGTGCAAAGGCGGCAGTACGTGTGGAGAGTGAGCAGAGCGAGTTCTTTGACCTGAATGTTGGTTTGAAACAGGGGTGTGTGATGTCCTCGTGGTTGTTTACTGTATATATGGATGGAGTCATGAAAGAAATTCTATCAAGAGCAGTGGATGTTGGTGTATCACTGAAAAGGGAGGGAATTGAGTGGAAGCTACCTATACTGCTGTTTGCGGATGATTCAGTTCTGATGAGTGATAATGAATGGGAGTTGCAGGGTCTGGTAAATGAGTTTGGAACAGTGTGCGAAAAACGGAATTTGAAGGTAAATGCGGGGAAGAGCAAGGTTATGGTCTTCGAAAGGGGTGAAGTTACAGAGTGTGAGGTGAATCTGAACGGTCAGGCTATGGAGATCGTCAACTCTTTTAAGTATCTGGGCAGTGTGTTGAGTAAAGATGGGACTATGAATGAAGAAGTGCGGGAGAGGGTACAACAGGGGAAGAGGGTTGTAGGAACGCTAAAAGCAGTAACAAGAAATAGGGTGGTCAGTATGGAAGTGAAGAAGTCCTTGCATGACAGTGTGGTAATCCCGACACTGACTTACGGAAGCGAAGCATGGACGTTGGTTGAGAGATTCAGACCAAGAGTGAGAGCAGTGGAAATTAATTACTTAAGGAGTGCGTGCGGAGTTACATGGAGGGATAGACAGACTAATGAGGAAGTAAGAAGGAGGTGTGGTGTGGAGGTAGATGTGCTGGAAAGTGTGAAAAGGAACAACTTGAGATGGTTCGGCCATATGGAACGTATGGAAAGTGAGAGAATGACTAAGAGGGTGTACGAGAGCGAGGTGGAGGGACAGAGAGGGAAAGGTAGACCGAATGAGAGGTGGAAGGATGGAGTGAGGAAGTACATGAACGAAGGCGGTGCTGGTTGGGGGGAGGGGCGTCGACTGACTGGGGACAGAGGTGCATGGGGGTGGTTCGTTCGTGGCCACTCCTTCGGGGATCACGGTGTCAGGCAATAGATAGATAGATAGATTATTATTATTATTATTATTATTATTACATACCCGTCTCAAGCATACAATGTCATTAGCAAAAGAAAATCGTTGCCAGAGGTAGTACTACTACAGTGACAATTTCACTAATTATATTGCCAAAGATTCATAAAAAGTGTACTCTAGCTCCCTAAAAGCGGGCATGCTTGTTGACATGACCGTAATGCTGGGCGGGTATACTTACCGAAAACGAGCTTCATTACATGCCCTTTTTCATGCATAAACAAGAGCCAGAGCGTAATACAATTATATATCTGTGAAAGGGCGATAATAGAGATTTCCAATGACACCTGAATCATCCTTGTATGACCCCAGGTTATTACCTCCCAACGCGCGAATTCTTTCTCAGAGCTCATAACGTCCTCAAAATGGCACCCGTCATACAGTATGTCGGTCGCCGCAGGGGTGGCCAATATTGTCTCTCCCGTCATTTGACGGTCACTGTCGGTTGAGGGTTAAGGCGGTAGTACTCGTTTTTTCTGGACCCCCTTTTTCCTCATGTTTAGCATATTAATTTTGAGGTTTTAAGATGTTCGTTCCGTTAGTTTGGCGATTTTGAGAACTTTCGCCTCATTTTGTTGTCAATATTAAGACCTTTTATGTCCTTTAGCGAGCGGTAGCGAGCCTCTAGTTTTAGAAGGAATCAGCTTTCGGCTGTGACATTTTTCCGCCGAAAAATGTACAAATTTATCTTGAAAGGGGGTTTAGTTTTTTTTTCTTCTAAGCTTGATGGAGGTCTACCGAGGAAACTAAACAAATAAATAAAATATATAAACAATATAAACCAAAAACCCAGCACTATACCCCCTTCAGTGTATCTCAAAGTAATTATATGACAAGTTGTTGGAAATAAACAATAAATGTTTGAGAGAACAAAAGGTAAACATACATTATATGAATAATTAAAACCAGCACCCACAATAAGTTTGAAGACAGCTTTGCCACCTTAACAAAAGGCCGGTATCACATCAACTTTTTCCCTTAACTTTGTACAGCTAACATGAGCTAGTAGTTTTAAAAAGTGCAACTGTTTTGAGAATGGTGTCACCTATATAATCCAAATTCCCAATACCAGTGCCATTTAATCTCCAAATTATGCCATAAGGAAGTTACAGGTCACAAAATTTACCTGAGATACGAATGTTCCACACAAAGTGCGGTGTCAGTCTCACAAACTAATGGTAGCGTTCCAAGTAACCCTGTAAACTTGTTAGGTTTTTTAATTCGAGATTTGAGTGTATAATCTGATGCCACATTTTCTTGGTCTATCCCTCAGTGCAGCTCTCTCCACGTTTACGGACTTGTATCTTTTCACCTAGTTCAGTTCATCCATCCTCTCTACATGCCCAAGCCATCCACGCCTGCTTTTTCACATATCATCAATGATACTCATGATATCTAACCATCTCCTCAACTCTTCATTAAATATCCTATATAGCAGTTTGACCCAACACATCTAACTCACCATTCTCATTTTGTTATGTTCCAAACTGTGTTGATATCATCCGTTTTGACAGGCCATGTTTCTGAAGCATAGGTTATTGCGTTTTTAACCCACTGGACCCGAGTGACGCACGTGATGCGTCGCCTATGTATGTAACGCACAGTCCCAGCGATGCACCACCTGCGTCAGCAATTCCACCCTTATTTACTCCTGTTGTATGGCACCTAGAGGGTTCAAATTTCTATGAGAACTACTTTATGATATGGCAGAACAATAGCAGTACCTGGCAACCCCCCAAGTCCAGCTGCGCGGGACGACGCCAGTTTACCCACTTACCTCGTGAGTGTTGCACCATGTTGGATCGTTCTCTTCGCCACCCACGCAAGGGTGTTAGTGTTGCACAAGCCCTTGCAATACTGGATGAGAGTGTTGAAGAGGATAGTGACACTGAATCATGTGATGAAGATTCAGGGGAGGAGTATCACCCATCACTGATAGAGATAGAGGAGATGAGAGAAGAGCACCCCATTGTTCCCATCTCTCGTCGCCGCGTCGAATCTCAGGCGCGTGGTGGGAAGGTGTCGCACCCCCCCCCCCCCCCCCCCCCCAACTGCTCCCCAGGACATCATGGACTCCCCAACAAGTGAGGAATAGGAATAGGACGAGCATGACCCAGACCCCATCGCATTCGTCTAAATTCCTGCAGGTCACTGTAGGGGTGAGAAGAGACCAGCTGAGGATGAAGATATTATTGAACTCACACACCCCCCGCAACACGTGTGTTCTCCCCTATGCCTGCCTTCACCACCACCTCCCACTGTCTCCCACTAAAAGCTTCAACCCCTAACACATTTTATGGGTTGCGCTTGGGTGCAGCTATCTTGGCCATTGTCTTCCTCAGACGAAACAGATGAGGAAATGCCTCCCCTTCAATCATCTCCCCCACGTTACCACCCACGCCGCCTGTTCAACCCCTTATCTACCACCACCATTACTCCCCGGCCCACTGCCTTACTCCCCCATTAGACGTTCTGTGTCGCCTCAACCTGGGACCTCCCACAGCCACAACATATCACAGTTACCTCAGACCCCACCTCGATTCTCTACCGGCCAACATAGGCGTGGGCGTGTACTTTCCTGTGTGCATGCCTCCCTTGGCCGAAGGGCATCGAAGGTGTCCCTGGTACGACGCCACAGCAGTGGATCAAACTCCAGGTCCACATCATGGTTGACGTCAAGAGGCAGGATGACCTCCTCTCGCCCTCGTGCCCCTGTTGCCCCTGGTGATGAACCCTCTTCTGACGACTGCGGCGACGAAGGTGCTGCCGATAAACCAGAGTGGAATTGGGTGGATGAAGAGAATTATGTGCCCACACAATATAACTTTGTGAGTGCGAGGGATGCCGGACCTGCGATCCCCAATTAGGGCCGAGAAACTTCCAGACTTGCAGTTTTCCAGCAGTTTTTTACACCTAACCTCTTGTCCATGATTGTTGACCAGACAAACTGGTATAACTATTACTTCATGGCAGGGAAAGAGCAATCAGAAAATTCTGCCCTGACTAGCATGACAAAATCTTGACGCCCAAGATTTTACTTGTTCCTGGCCATCGTCATCTGATGTGGTGACAAAGAAGTCTTCGATCAAAAAGTACTGGTCCTGGGATCCCCTCATCCGAACCCCCATCTTTGGACACATTATGAGTAGGAACAGGTTCTCGGCCATAATGGGGAATCTCCACTTCATCGACAGCCTGGCAAGCCACACACGAAACCAGGACCAACCCAGGGCTATGAAGGACCCGATGGAGAGAATACGATCTATCTTTGAGTACCTGAAGGTGATATTTGCTGCCGCCTTCAGACCTTACCCCATCAGAACCTGATTATTGACGAGAGTTTGCTGCTGTGGAGGGGAAGTATCGGCATCCGGCAGTACATTTTTTTTTTTTTTTCTATGTGAATGAGGGAAACAAAAGGCATAACTGCCTGCAGCGAGTGCCTCCCCCAGATTTCAAAGAGTGACAGGGCCGAAATCAAGGGACGTTCGAGCTAAAATGCCTGGGCACACGGAGTTTGAAGCAATTTAAGTCATAGGAAGAGGGAAAGACTGATTCTGGGAGAGAGTTCCAGAGCTCAGCAGTTGAATAGAAGAAAGTCTGAGAATAGCGTTTCACTCTTGGGTTGGAGAGTTGCACAGAGTAGGGGTGGGATTGTGTTGCAAGGCGGGTACTACGTACCCTACGTAGAGGAGGTGGTATACACTGGGAAAGGATGGAGGGGGTGTCATTGGAAAGCTCTGTTTATGCCCTTTCAGGGATAGATACTTGTTTTACGCTCTGGGTCTTATTTAGACATGAAAATGATCACGTAAACATCCTATTTAGGGTAAAAACACCCCACTGGGCGGTACATATAAATTACCGCCTAGGCCGCTAGTAAGGTGTTAATAACTATTATTGATAATTAGGTACGATGGCTAAGTTGGAAATAATTGTAAAGGCATTGTGATATATCAAATTGAGTATGATTGTCACATCGAAATGATGTAGCAGCGTTTCGTTTCGCTTATTTTTACTTCAACTCGCTATTGTGAAATAATAATGCAGATATTATAGGGAATGATATAGCAAACAGCTCAGCCAACTGAAATTAACACTTAATAACTTAACCCCTTGAGGATTATGACGCATTTTGACAGTTTATGCTGGTTATCGTTAAGTGATTATATGTAGCTTGTGAAAGATCTGTGGGAATTGAAATGGTAATGACTGTCTGAATTAACCCTCTGACTTCTATATACCCTTCCTAATCTGAATAAAATCGTCAAATAATAGGCTGAATATACTATCAAAACGTGTCATAATCCTCAAGGGGTTAACAGTCACGAGATTCGAGTACACACTGAAGTTTTGAGTTAAATTTTGATTAAGATACGATACTAAACTGCAGTTCTGTCAAACGAAAACCTCATAATGAACACAATTTTTTCAGCTTACTTATTATTACAGAACAATACACCATGAGTTAAGAATAATACCTTACATGTTTTGTTAATGGGGAATTACACGTATATTAACATAGCAGAAAGCCAACGTTCGCTCTTGGCTATCGTGAGAAAAATATTAATTTAGTATGAAAAGCTTCAAAGCAACTCGACCGCCCAACCAAGGCTAGGGGTGCGGCGAGAGAGTAGGAGTAGTGTTCGGTTTTTAACAGAAACCTCACCGACAGATATATGGGATCGAAACCGCGTTACCAAAGCCAAGCTACTAGAATACAATGACCCAGTGACTGTGTGTGTGTGTATCTCGTAATATTGTCTATACTGTTTTCAATTCGAGTATTAAATATTACATACAAAATTAAGTGTACTGTATATTCTAGAGTTAATTTATCTGAAATAGTCTGATACATACTCATGCTAATTTCAAGAAAGCAAACTTCCATAAACTTAGAGCTATGTTTAAAGAAACTGACAGGAGCTTTTTAATTCACAATAACGACATAAATACATCTTGGAAGTTATTCGAAGCCACTTACCTAAAAGCAGTGCAAGACTGCATACCATCAAAAACTCGGCGTCCAGGCCATAATAATAAGCCCAAATGGTGGAATAAAGATATTTCAAACTGCCTGCTTGCTAAAAAATGTGCTAATGATAGATTAAAATCCTCACAAAATGACGAAGAACGGCTGAAATTTGTAGAGCTACGACGCAAAGCCAAAAAGTTAATTAAGCAAAGTAAAAAGACCTTAGAGTTACATATTGCGAATCAAAGTAAAACAAACCCGAAAGAATTCTATAGTTATATCAGAAAGAAAAAAGTTGTTACTTCAACTGTTGGACCGTTAGTCGATGAAAATGGAGAATACACCAAAGACGAAGAACAAATGAGTAATGCCCTCAATACCTTCTTTGCATCAGTTTTTACAACAGAAGACCTCAGTGATATCCCTACACCATCGCCGATTCAGATTGATAATTCAGATGTTCTAAGCAATATCACCGTTACAGAGAGAGAAGTATTGAATTGTTTAGATAAACTCAAGGTAAATAAAACGCCTGGACCTGATACAATCTCGCCTAGAGTTCTAAAGGAAGCTAAGGATGAGCTCTCTAAACCACTGACATTACTATTCAATAAATCCTTGCAGTCTGGAACTATGCCCGATCAGTGGAAGCTAGCCAACGTAACACCGATATTCAAAAAAGGCAGCAAATCCCTACCCAGTAACTATCGTCCAATTAGCTTAACCTCAGTTGTATGTAAAATGCTAGAAACGGTCATACGAGACAGACTCGTAAATCACTTAGAGGAAAATAACATACTTAAAGATACTCAACACGGCTTTCGTAAAAAACGTTCCTGTTTAACAAACCTCTTAGACTTCTTCCACGATATCCTCAACCTCTACGATGAGAGTAAAGCTGTAGATATTATATACCTTGATTTTCAAAAGGCCTTTGACAAAGTTCCCCACAAACGTTTACTGCTAAAACTAAAAGCGCATGGAATACAAGACGGTGTGTTGAAATGGATAGAAAATTGGCTCAGCGACAGAAAGCAAAGAGTAGTCATAAACGGTAAGGCATCAAAATGGACCAATGTAAGTAGCGGGGTACCCCAGGGATCGGTACTAGGACCAATTCTCTTTCTAATTTACATCAACGACATAGATGAGGGTCTCACCTGTACAATCTCAAAATTTGCTGACGATACAAAAATTGCAAATAGCGTACTCTCAAAAGAACAAGTTGACGATATGCAACACAATCTAGATAAATTGTCATGTTGGGCCCAAATTTGGCAAATGAGTTTCAATGCGGATAAATGTAAAGTACTACATATCGGATACCTAAATGAGAAAGCAAACTATTCGATGAATGGCACTCAGCTTAAGAATGTAAACAGAGAAACCGATCTGGGAGTAACAATATCGAGTAACCTAAAACCGAGTCAACAATGTTCAGAAGTTGTTAAGAAGGCAAACAAAATAATTGGCTTTATAGGCAGGTCATTTGAGCATAAATCCAAAGAAGTTATCCTAACCCTTTACAATTCATTAGTCCGCCCTCTTCTGGAATACTGCGTTCAATCCTGGTGCCCTTATTACCAAAAAGATATAAACAAGCTAGAACGAGTTCAACGTAGAGTTACCAAAATGATACCTAGCCTAAAGAACAAACCATACGAAGAGCGTCTTAGAGAATTAAACCTATTTCCTTTAACCCAGCGCAGATTAAGAGGTGACTTAATTCAAGTGTTCAAAATCATCAAAGGCATCGACAATATGAACTGTAGTAAGTACTTCACTATCGACCAATCTAATTACACGCGGGGAAACGGTTGCAAAATTATTGGTAAATCTTTTAACTCACACGAATCTAAGA
Source organism: Paralithodes platypus (assembly GCA_032716605.1). NCBI lineage: Eukaryota > Metazoa > Arthropoda > Malacostraca > Decapoda > Lithodidae > Paralithodes > Paralithodes platypus. The sequence goes on along the minus strand of CM064507.1, from coordinate 26,762,194 downwards.
ATTTCTTCTTCAATCGAGTTGTCAACTTGTGGAATGGGCTTCCCCGAAACGTTATAGACTGCATCACCGTTGATTCATTTAAACTCCGCCTAGACAAATATCTCGCATCAAACCCGCGACTGACTGCGTTTGTAAATGAATAACTTTATTTTATCCCCCCCTCAGTTACTAACCCATCTCTCCCCTACTAACTTCCTAATCCTGCCACGGACATTAGTTCCAGGGCAGTATTTCCCTTTCCAATGTTCCCTTACCCACTCTAAACCACTGTTTGGACACTTGATCCTCAGTGTTTTGGAGGACAAGCAACCTAGAAGGGTCACTAGATCTGTTGTTGCTTGATTTCCTTTGTACTCCTTTGTAAGTGCAAAATTAAAGTAATTTTAACAATAAAACAGTGAGCACGAGTGGGAGTTTGCAGGTTTGGTTTAATATGTTTAGAAACGTTTTTGGGAAACGGAATTTTATAGTGAATATGCCAAACAATTATGGTCTTTAAGGTATATAATGGTACAGATTGCATATTAGGGTATTTCGAATTCACTGGAAACAAAGAACGCAGTTTCTGTTAAGTATGGCAGTGTGATGAGAGAAGTTGGGAGTTTAGATAATGAAGTACAAGTATAGTGTAGAAGGGAAGGAGGAATGTTGATATACTGAGTGCAAAAACCACATAGTAGAACTGCCAGGGCACCTCGTCTGCTCCAGATACCACTGCAGTCATCACTACCAAGAACTTTGTGAATCATAGTACTGTACAGTCACTCATAGAAATTCGTTGACATCACCTATTTCTAATTATGGAGTTATATATCTGTACACGAATTTATCAATATAATTTGCTATACATAAACTACAAAACTATATATACTATTTATTTTACAATTCCTCCTGTACTGTCTTTAGGCATGTAGGACAGCTTTAGGAAACTCCCAGTCTACGTATCTTCTTGCATTGACCAGTGTACGGGCAATTGGATTTAGACCAGGAGATTGGATAGGGCTAGATATTGTCTGACTGCACTGACCAGTGTACGGGTACGGGCATGTCATGTTTCACCTCGAGATCGGCAGCTACTCCGATCTCACCTTGTCTGCTAGCTGCTTGTGATTCACCTGGCAGGTTATACATTTAGCAACATAGTGCAAGGGGAGGTAGCTGCGAGGAAGATGGGCATGGGTTTATGGTGTCACTTTTAAATGGCTAAGGTCGACCCCCACAGCGTGAGCACAGCCTGGGTGGCCGCGCTGAGAGCGAGAAGGGTCCACGCGCTTGCGTTTGAATTTGGCAGGCGTCCGGGCTGGGGTCTTGTTTGATTCGCTTCGTCTCTGGGGTTCTTCTGGGCTGCAGCATTTCTTGGATGATTTGTAGTGTTTTCGGGACTTGTGGTCGTTTATGTCGTCTCTCCCTGGGTGGTGAGGCGATTTCCTAGATGGCATGTGTCCTGATTGTTTGGGGTTTGGGTGTCGCTTCCAGTGCTTTTGATTCTCTCATTCTCTCTCTCTCTCTCTCTCCTTCCTTCTTTCTTTCTGGCGCCTTCCCGTTCTTCCTGGTCTCTCTGTTTTCTTCTTTTTTGCTTCTGCTCGTCTCTGTCTCCTGCCTCTCTCGCTTTCTCTCATATTTGTATTATTTAACCTAGTAATAATTTTCAGTGTACCAAGAAATTCTTTTTAGTATATCAGTTAACCCCTTCGACCCTTGGGACGCATGTTATGCGTCGCCTATGTATGTAACCAACAGTCCCAGCGACGCAGCGTATGTGTCCGCCTTAATTACTCATGTCCTATGGCACCTAGAGGGTTCAGATTTGTATTGGAACTACTTTAGGATCCCATGGAACAATAACGATGGTTGGCAACCCCCTAAGTTGAGCCGTATGCGTGTGGGCGCACGCGGGATTGATAGGCCAATATATTGCCTACCCATCACCCAATGATAATGGTGACGTTCCCTTGCCCCCCGGGACCCCCAAATGACCTAAGTGAGCGGTTTTATGCTTTTTTCCTTCATTACTAACTCATCCCATGTGCATTTCCGTAAAGAAAATTGAAAAGTGGCTGGTCCTGGAGTGTCATTTATGATTATATCGCTTGGGGTCCAGTGGGTTAAAATGGCCAGTTTTTTATTGTAATTATCTGTTTAAGCATCGTAAATCTATGTTTTGATTCCTAAGTGCATATAATTATAGAAAATAGCATTGTTTTTCTTCAAATTGATAACAATAATATTATTTAACCCGTTCAAGATACTATTACATATTTCTTTCCTGTTTTCTAATTGTTATTAGACGATTGGTTTCAAATTAGGAAAGGTATATGGTAATCAGAGGGTTAATTGGGATAGTTTTTACCCTCTAAATTCCAACAAATCCTTCCTAAGCAGTATACAATTGTCAAATGATAACCACAATAAACTGATAAAATGCGTCATAATCTTCAGAGAGTTTTGTATTACTGAGTGTTAGTTGTGGTTTGCTTATTTTTTCCAAACAACCCCCCTGCTTGAGTTTCAGTATTCCCTAGATATTCGAAACCTATATATACAATATATGCTAAGACTCTACACTATTATATGCTGGAAAATGACCATATGAAAGGTCGGCCTATTACCTTAATCCCTCCCTGTGTATACCCTCAACCAATTCCTGACTCTACCCTGTGGCTACCTCTTTATATTTACCCAAGCCATCGATCACACACACACACTCTCTCTCTCTCTCTCTGAGACCTCAAACAACGAATACTTAAGCATCTTATAAAACATAGTTGAAGGGAAGCAAAACAATTAATTAGGGTGGAGAAACGCAAATATGAAATAACTATTGCCATTGAAAGTGCTAGAAACCCCAACAAATTCAACAGGTACGTAAATAATAATGAGCAGATCACAAACGGAATTGGACCATTATGCCTAATATCCCAATATTTTCTAAAGATGTACTTTCTACCCTCTCTGGGCTTAATACTAAGAAGGTGTACGGTCAGGACGGTGTTCCTTCGGTTGTACTAAAAAAATGTGCTTCGCTGCTGACCCCCTGCCTAGGCAAACTCTTTCGACTCTGTCTCTCCTCTAACATCTTCCCTTCTTGCTGGAAGTTTACTCTCATTCAACCTGTCCCAAAGAAAGGTGACCTCTCTCAACCCTCCAACTATCGTCCAATTGCTCTCATCTCTTGTATTTCTAAAGTCATTGAAACTATTCTTGCTTCCAAATTTCTTAAAAATTTCTCTTCTCATAATCTGCTCTCAGATCGCCAGTATGGCTTTCCTAAGGGTGATCTTCTTTCATATCTTACTAACTCTTGGTCATCCAACTTTCGGAACCTTGGTGAGACTTTTTCTGTTGCACTAGACATAATATTATAGAGTCTGGCACAAATCTTTAATCTCCAAACTACCCTCCTACGGTTTCTATCCCTTCATCTGTGCCTTTGTCTCTAATTTGCTTTCCGGCCGTCCCATAGCTGCGGTTGTGGACGGCCATCGCTCACTTCCTCATCCTATCAACTCCGGTGTTCCTCAGGGATCTGTCCTATCTCCTATTCTCTTTCTAATTTTCATAAATGATCTTCTCAACTGTACATCAAGGCCCATCCATTCATATGCAGACGACTCTACCTTACACTACTCAATTAGTTTTCCAGAACGCCTCAGCCAGCAATCCCTCAAAAACAAACGTAATGAAGCAATAAAACACTTATCTTCTGATCTAGCTACTATTTCCAATTGGGGTAGAGAAAACCTTGTTGGATTTAATGCCTCCAAGACCCAATTTATCCATCTTACTACCCATCAGGAACCTCCAAAGGACTTTCCCTTATTCTTCAACAATACAAAAATCAATCCTTCATCTTCTCTCAATATTCTCGGTGTCTCTTTTTCTTCTGCTCTCACTTGGAAGGACTATATTACCAGTCTTGCTAAGGCAGCCTCCCAGAACCTGGGTGTGCTCAACCGCTTCAAAGGGTTGTTTACGCCTGCGCAGCTCCTTCCTCTGTACAGGGTCATAGTGTGTCATTGTATTGAGTATTGTTCACATGTGTGGGGAGGATACTCTCACACCGCACTCCTAGACAAAGTAGAAAGGAAAGCCTTTTGTATCATTAACTCCCGTCCACTCACCAACTCTCTGCAATCTCTCTCTCTTCGCCGCAATGTTGCATCTCTCTCGCTATTCTATCGCTACTACAATAATCAGTGTTCCTCGGAGCTTTCCCAGTGTATACCACCTCCTCTACGTAGGGTACGTAGTACCCGCCTTGCAACAAAATCCCACCCCTACTTTGTACAACTCTCCAACCCAGGAGTGAAACGCTATTCTCAGACATTCTTCTATTCAACTGCTGAGCTCTGGAACTCTCTCCCAGAATCAGTCTTTTCCTCTTCCTATGACCTAAAGCTCCCTTGCGCTGCTTGCAACAGCTGATCTGGCTCACAGGATACATAATAGCCACAAAATCGTCTCCGTCACATGACGGGCCCCGTACAGAAGGGGTTAAATAGATTTTAAGGATAAGACTAGAACAGAATACACCAAGTTTGGTACCATATAAGGTTTTATTTACTAAGTGATAAAGACAGGTTGACAAACATATGAATATTAAGCTAATCACAAAATAGGCAGATGTACATACATGAAGCTTCAAACTGAAAATAAGTTGGTATCATGGCACAAATTTATACATAGAAAATGAAATAATATACAGAGTGCAATAACAAGTAGAACCTGTCAAATATAAAAGAAAGTATTGTATGGGGACAGAAGGGAATATACCTAAGGAATGATTGTTAATGAAGTGGTCTTGCACAGAGCTAGAATTGTGGTAACATAATATATATGTAGTTTCAGGAATGGACTATCTCACAGTACCCAAAGATATAAATATATCTGATAAAATGGCAAAGGATAGTGGATATAATGTTATAGTGACTTTATGTTAGAAGTGTTCCTGAAACCTAGGAAAAATCTTACTAAGTGTACCTTTCCACTGAAATCTAAGGTTTTCCCTGGAGTTACAAGTAGTAAGAATGCTGGGGTTGAAGATTTCAACTGTGTGCTAGGCTTCGGCTGGGTGTAGCATATATCTATTGTATCTATTGTAGAGTTTGCCACTTGCGAGTGACACTGATGAGCAAACCGCCCCACAGTATTTTGTTTAAAGTATATTCCTTTAGACAGGTTGCCAACCTAGGCGGACGAGTCTTCTCACCAATACTTGCGGGTGCAGGGTCATTCTTTTCTTGCTGTTCGTCTTCTTCTGTATCCATGGTGACCTTGCGAAGAAAGTCACTTTGCCAGGGTTTTTATGGACAGGCTCCTCCACAGGTCCTAATGAGGAATGCTGTGAGGATGCTGGTGGGCGAGTGCTAGAAATACTGTAGGCTACACTCAAGAACTACTGTATGTTCTTCCAGTAGGAATTCTGTCTGGCACGTCGAAATTGTGGTAGACGAGTGTACTGGAAAAGTGGCAAGAATACTGTTCACTGTAGGGCAAGGAATACTGAACCCCTGAGCTGGCCTTGAAGGGTAGCTGATGAACCATTATTCCCGTCGAACCTGAGTCTTTGGATTGCAACTCCTGAAGGTCTTGGTGTCTGAGGTAAAAGGGCCTTCGTCGCTCAGGTGTACAGGTTGTCTTTAAGGTTCTTTTAGTTGTGACGTGAAAGGTAGTGGCGAAATCGATGGTAGAAACTCGGGTATTGGTAGCTGTCTTTCAGCTGAAGGGCTCCCTAGGGATGTGGGCGGGGCAAGGGGCAGTGCTCTCGTTGTCTTTTATTTTAGTTGAAGGTTGTGGGACATAAACAAACATTTTAGGGTGGGAGACTGCCTTATTCTTGGTGGTGGATCTTGCTGTGATGGCTGCCATGTGTACTTGGGTTTCGGTAGTGCTAGATGGAACCTCGGTAGTGTTAAATTTTGGCATTACACATACCTATTAAAAACAGGTGCTCAAACCGAACAGCAAGTTAAAGAGGTGGAATAAGAAAATATAAGAATATTTGTATGCTAAAAAAACTACCCATGGCAATTATTATAGCATAACAAATAGTTGATCAGACAGGCTAAAGTTCATTGCCTTATGACGAAAAGCCATAAAACTAATTAACCCAAAAACGACGACAATCCACAATAGAGGTTTTTCTGGTGCACTGCGACCATCCTCAATAGATCCAGAGCATAAAAAAGCCTTAGAAAACACCCCAGTGGCACTCAAAGCAAAGCAATTTGTGATTAGGTGAGATAATTCCCCTCCATTACTTGCTATCAATCTTACATATGTGTCCGCCCCCCCCCCCCCCCCCCCCCTTCCCCTCCTTTTCCCCCTCCTCAATTCTCCCTACCAGTAAATGCCTACAGTGGCCGATAGAGGCGCTGAACGCAAGGTTTACCGCGGTGCATTGTGGAAAATGGGCGACATAGCAGAGTTATCCACCCTCCCTCTACTTCAACAATTCTATAATATATGCAGTTAGTCGAAATTTCTGTAGCTGACACATACTTTGGTCTATGCATACTTTTGATTTATACATTTTAAAATCACCCATATTCATAAATAACGTATATTTACAATAAAAAGTCAGCAGGTATTTTCCTGGCAATTTTGTTACGATAATTAATCAGGTTATAATTATGTTTGTAGTCATTATCAGCTGCATATGGACTTTCCCTTTATTACAATACTATATAAGCACTTTGTGTAGTTGTATACTGTATAATAAAAACGTGTAGAATCACACAAAATTAAGATAAACTGTGCATATCCTAGGTGTTGGGTACAGTGATGTCTACGGTCGTAGCTCTGGCACTAGTTCAGAGGCGTCCACCAGAGGTCTCAAGGAATTGTTGGTAGGGAGAATTATGAGTTATTTTTCCTCTTATTCCCACTTTTATCAGGTAATTTTCGGCGCAAATTTCCCTCCCCCAGTCTCTTTAACCCTTGTCTATCGGGGCCCGACTTAAGTCCGTATCGAAAAATTTGGACTATGTGGCGGGGCCCGACTTAAGTCTGTGTGCAATTTTGGCGCAATATTGGCTCTGAGAGAGAGACGAGCGACAGGAGGAGCATGGGTTACCTCATCACCGCTCGCCACGGCCGCCGTGGACCAACTGAGATGTACTCCCCTTACATCCACCCTCACTCCCTCGCTACATACGTAATTATATAAAGAAATTACCGTATTTTAGAGATTTTGCCCTTCGGTTGCACGATCGTTGCAAGACAACCAGTTATCGTAGAAGGATGATTCTGGTGTCATTGGAAAGCTCAATTTACGCCGTTTCAGGGATACATACTTGTATTACGCTCTGGGTCTTGTTTATGCATGAAAAAGAGTACAGAAACAACCCCATTTATGGTATAAAAAAAAAACGCTGAGCGGCACAGTGAAATATACTCCACCACCCGCTCTTAAGGTGTTAACACGAGTGAGGCAGCTAGAGATCCTTGCAACACAGAGACTTCTACTCAAACCCGTCAGTGTCGCTCTACAGCTCAGTGAGGGTGGATATACGTCCCCCCAGCTGTTTTGTTATATAAGGTCGAACTTCTTAAAGATAGTGTATAAAGTTTATTCTTTACTTTTATATAATTCTTTATCCCTTCAGTCAACCACGGCTTCCTTTTCTTATAATTGATTGTTACTCTTTCGACGGTAAAAACATTAGTTAAAATAATGAAGATTCATTCTGTGAAATTTAGAGAAAGCTGTATGACAGTTATTAATATTCTTAATTTCATTCCGATTAATAGAGCTAAGTATATCCTGAAATTTATTCATACAATTGTTTTTTGTTTTTTGTCGATAAAAGTATTTGGTTCTCTGAACAGTTACCTCACAGCATAATTATGCAACAGAGATATCCGTACAGCATACACCATTAAATAAATTCGTGCCCTGGATATCATTACAAAATATATTATCAATGAGTGTAGCTGAAGTTGGAGTTACACGTGTAGGTTTATTAATAAGTGGCATATACGAAAACGAAAACATGTCTCAATGAATTCCGAGGTATGTTTGTGTTGGCTCGAATGTAATACATTCAAATTATAATATCCCATTAAGTAAATAGTTTTATTTTCATGCTGTAGATAACTTAACATAATATTCAGGTATTCTAAGAAGGATGCAATACAACCATTTGGAGGCCTATATATGACACCAATTACACTGCCCGTTAGTCTCATCTCTATAAATAAAGACTCAATATTATTTTCACAAACAGTTAAATCTTGCCTTGTTATGTAATTCATGATATCCTTGATGTATAGCGATACACCTCCACTCTTTCTATCTTTTCTATATTTCTCCTCTTGTGTATATCCCTGTAGATTACTTGAACTATTTATCAACTTCATTTCAAGTTTCTGTAATTACACACTGTTCCTGCAATCCTTAACTTGTAAAGCGACAAACTATGGTATTTGAAACGTCCCGCGGTGAGAAGGTATTGGCGTCAATTCTGACGAAAATCGTCATATTTACCATATATATAATAATTATTTATCCATATGCACCTATTTTACTTTTATTATAAACATATGAACATTGAAAAGCAATAAAACAAGTGGTAACAGCAATTGGCTGGTTAAAATCGTATATTTTAGCCCCGTGGTCGTAATCTGACCCGGACCGGTGAGATAGACACACCCTTTCTCTCTCATGTCTCGCATGGTACTGAAAGACTAGGAGAGCTCTGAGACTGGCTAGAGGGATGAAGGAAGACTCTTTCATTCTCCTCCCTCTCTCCCAGCCGTCCTCGCGCGAAAATACTCAATAAATATCGGGAATAATAGGGAAAATACCGAACAATTGAGGAAGGAGGGGAGGGGGACACATGCGGAGGAATGATAGAAGGTATAGAGGGGAATTATCTCACTTAATCACATATTGCTTTGTTTTGAGTGCCAGTGGAGTGTTTTGAAAGTTTTTTTTAAACCATGACTCTTAAGAGTCCAGGTGCCTTTGCCCAGTAAAACCTCATAAGAGTCCCGGTGCCTTCCCTGGGTTAAAGAAGTATAAGTTGGATGGTTAGCTATGTATATATATTTATCCCATTACCTACTGTATGTATTTATGGAAACTAGGGATAAGGTGGCAGCATATTACTACTAAAATAATAAAAAGAATACCAGATGTGTCTTCCAGAATCTACCAGTTGTGACGCCTCCCGGCGTTTGCAGAATGGTTGCGTGGGGCATTGCAGCTCGCTAGCGCTCGCCAGGATGGGGGGATGGGCTGCAGTTGTCCTAGAATGATCTGCTTTATTTCATTGGGGTCGTATTGCCACAGACAGTCTAGAAATGGTCTTTGTTTTGGTCTGTGACCGCGCCTTGTATTTTATATTCGCAATAATATAAATGTTGCTTGTGTGGGAGGCGAGCGAGAGAGGGTGAGGAGGGTGAGCTATGACGCGGCTCGCTTGGGCGCTGACGGCGTTGGCGGCCGGGTGGTTAACTAGTCCCTGCCCATCGCGGCCTCGTGTTTTTTACCAGCTCAGAGCTTGCCTGACACGCGTATCGCCTACATCCTTTGCAATTCTGTCCCCCATACTCGCCACTTTGCCTACTATTTCTCTCTCTCGACTTCTCCTTTCTCATGCTCTAATATCTTTATTAAACTTAACATCCCTTCTGGTTTCAGCATAGACGTTCACCGTCGATCAGTCGTATTGTACGCGAAGCTCTCAGAGATTTCCATGTATTAGGCTTTATTGAGGTTTTTGAGAGACGGACTTTTCCGTATGTGTCCTCTCTCGGGAAGGTTGTAGACCGGTATATGTCTCCCTGGCAAGGTGTTGAGTGATTCTGCTTGGTTATCTAAAGCTAGACTGGGGGTAAGGTTACTGTGTCGTTGTCTCCGATGTGTGCAGTGTTAGCTAAGCCCTGCACGACATCGACAGGTACTGTGGGAGCCTAAGTTGTCTTCGGGTGGGTTTACTTTGCGAGCACAGCGCTGTGGTGTGAGAGGGCCATAGCCTATCCCTCACAACATAGTGCTGCCCTCTTTGTGTTGACTTCTGAGGGATCGCCAGGATAGAACTAGGTACTAGAGACCTAGATTTATCAAGAGAGCATCCCCGTCATATAACGTAATCGTCATTATACAACCTTTGGACAACGTTAGGCTACGAGCCGCATGCTCGCCCATTGTTGCCCTGCCTTGATACCCCAGCTAGACTTTATTAACTGAGCAGACACTGGTTAGAGATAAGCCCCCATTATTATATGTATGCAACATTATTATTCACTGCACTTTTGAGCCGAGGTTGTTGTTGAGTTGCACAACCCTAGTAGGCTGTTGCGTTGTGTCACGAAGCATTTCTTTAGTTGTCGAGCATTACTACCTTTGCGCAGTCTTTATTATTCGCCTGCCTATTATTACTATATGTCCTAGTATTTATTGTGACCCGTATTCTGCATTATAATTGTTCAAGATTCTTTACGAACATCTTCCCAGCATCAGACTTATTTCAGAAGTTTCCAGTTGATGTTGCAGGACTAGCATTGCACTTTCTTTAATGCAGGAGTGCCAGTTATTTGAGTATCTACCGTAACGTTAATTAATCACGTTAACTATCTTTTCTTTGTATAACCTAATCGAGTAATCTTTTACTGTTTGAGAATAGGCTGTTTCATCGAGCGTCAGCCTAGTGTGTGTGCACCAGTTACCGAGTCATAGGATACCTCGTTGTCCAGGCACGACTCAGGGCGGTAATGGTGTTTTGTTTTCCAGTGTTTAAGGCAGGGGTTGGATCTAGTGTTACCGTTGTTGCATTTTGCCATTATCTAGTCCAATGTTGAAGAGCCCTGTGTCTTTGAGAACCTGGATCGTAACAAATGGCGACCTAGCTCAGGATCTTGTGAACTAAGAGATAATTGCAGGATTGTTGTGGTCATTTGTTTTATTGAGGAATATAGTGGGCACGTTAATTTTTGTTGGCAAAGTAGTATAGCACTTGAGAGTCTTCAGACATTTTTGGCAAGTGAATAGTGCTACATAAGAGTTTGGGGTACTTCTTTTCTGAATATTGTGGTGAGAAATTTTTGAGAGCATCATGTCTTATACCGGATCAGAGGAGAATGGAGACACAGTACGTAATGTCGAAACTGAGGAACAGCAGCATGATGAAAGGGTTAATCGGGTGAACTGTGAGGAGGATGGTAGGATATTTTTGCAATGGCCTGTTACTGCCGAGCGGTTGGAGGGTATGGATCGGTACGGTCTTTAATGCCTGGCCACAGCTATCGGTCATGCGGTTACTAGCAGCATGACCAGGGATAACTTGATAACGTGTGTACTGGGCAGGGTGACTGGTGAGCGAGATGGGTTGAGTGCTCAGAGCCCTTCGGCCATGCTTCCCCTACACTCGACTGCCAGCCATCCCAGTAGTTTGCCGACCCCGGGTACGCTTCCGCAGTTGGGTGGTGACTGGCAGGGTGGGTTGCCCCTGGGGGGACCACCGGTAATTTCAAACATTGTAGCACCTTCACCTCCTCAAGGGTTAACTCCAGAATTATTGCTTCAGCTCGAATTAGCTAAGCTTCAGCAGCAACAAAGGGCATGTGAGCTTCAGCAGCAATTAGAATTAGCCAGGATAGAAGAGAGAAAAACTATCAGTCAAGCAAAAATCCAAGCTGAGTCGACTAGGTACTGTGCCGACATGGACGTAGAGAAGTCGTGAGTAGAGACAACAGGACAGCGACTTGGGGCTGGTAACCGTGTTCATGAGCAGTCTCTCTCGCACTTATTGAAACTGGTTCCGGTGTTTGATGAGAGTGGTGTAACATAATTTTTCACACGATTCGAGAAGAAGTGCAAGATCCACCAGTGGCCTGGGGAGAAGTGGGCAGCCCTTGTTTCCTCTAGACTTGTGGGCAAGGGACTCAGGGCTTATGATGCATTGCCGATAGAGTCTTGTATTATCTATGAGGAACTCAAGGAGGCTGTCCTGAGAGCATACGAACTACAACCAGAGACGTACAGGTTGAAGTTCCGGGGTGTTACCAAGGGTCGGGAGAGCACCTTTTTGGAGCATGCCCGGGAGCTGTCCGATGCTTTTGGGAATTGGCTGAGATCGGAGAAAGCTACTACGTTTGACGACATTAAACAGTTGGTGCTTTTAGAGCAGTTTTTCAAATGCACGGGCGGCGACCTGACGTTAAACCTTAAAGAAAAGCAACCAAAAACTCTACAGGAGGCAGCTGAGATGGCTGACCTCCGGCTATCACTACTTCGTGGGTGCGGGTCTGCCCAGCATAGTGAGGCAGGTAACAAGGGGCGTGACGCCCCACCCCCCCGAGTTAGTGATATACCTTATGCAAACAAGTACAAGAGCCATGATACCAAGACTGACCACAAGACTAGCACCGTCCCATTTAAGAAGGGGCCGCGCCCTTCCCAGTACCAAGGGAAGCCCAAAGGGGAGTTGGAGTGTTATCATTGTCATAAAAAGGGGCACTTTGCAATAGTCTGTCCTAGCAAACCACCTACAGCAGCTGTGTCTTTGGCCTGCAACATTGGTGTGTCTCCGAAGTCATCTGAGTTTGCCCGGGGCAGTTCGTCAGAGGCTGAGGCACAGCCAATGCAGAAGCACCTGGGAGGCTCAAACCCTGCTCAGGATGTTTTTTGCGACCATAGAGGGCGGGGTTGCGTGATTTGGGCGGGGCGCAAGCATGGAGTAGAGGTCTTGCACGATACAGGTGCTTCCCAGACTCTGATGAAAAACTTGACTGGCTACCCTATAAACGTGGCTCGGGTGGTGGTGGTGCAGGGTATTAATGCAACTCGGTCATACCCGTTGGTGCGGTTGGAGTTGGAGGTGGATGGTGTGGCACGTGAATTGGATGTCGGGATTGTGGAGAAACTGCCAGTGGAGGGCGTCGACCTTCTTCTCGGCAATGACTTTGCAATGCCCGCTTCTGAGGTTCTACCCTTAGTCGTTGCCGAGAGGCCGGCCGACGTGAGTAGGGAAGAGCAAGAGTGGGTCGAGCGGTGCCAGACACAACCCATGGCGTGTGTTGTCACTCGAGCTCGGGCAGCTAAAGTGTCACAGCCTAGTCCTCCGTCTTCAGACCAGCGGAGGAACGATCAACTGGAGGAGGGTAAAGCTGGAGTTGGTTTTAAGAGTTTTGACTCGGCGGCTCTCCTGGGTGATTCAGTATTAGCACCATTACTTAATTCTGGAGTAGCCCCTGGGCCTGTCATCGAGAGTGACGAGGCTGGGCATGACGAGTCTCCACGACAGCAACGTTATATACATCGAGAGAGACAGAGAGAGCAGCCCAGTATCGGGGAAGGTCATGAATTGCTCCGGGAGCAGTTAGATCGCTTGGCACCCTCAGATATACGTCGGTTGCAACTAGAGGACCCTGAGCTCCAAACGTGTGCTAATGGAGCTGTAGAACTCGACGAGGACGGTGATGCACAGCCAGGAGATTTTTTTTTATTTAGAAGGCATCCTTTATAGGCGTTTTCAAGACCCTAAACGTAGTTGGCAAGAGGGGTCCGGAGTAGTGGCAGGACATCTAGGGGTGAGAAAAACGGTGGCGGCTTTAGAAAATTGTTTTGGTGGCCGGGGTTGAAGGGGCAGGTGGTAACCTGGATAGCAAGGTGTCATACGTGCCAGAGGGTTGGAAAACCTAACCAAACAATTCCGAGAGCCCCGTTGCACCTCATTCCTGTCAGTGGACCGCCCTTCAGTAAGGTCATCATTGATATGGTCGGACCCCTAACCCCTACTAGTGCCGGTAATAAATTTCTATTAACTATCATGGATGTGGCCACTCGTTATCCTGATGCATATCCAATGAGAAATGGCACGGCGAAAACTGTTGTCCGGAACCTGCTCTTGTATTGCTCGCGGTATGGTTACCCGCAAGAGGTGCAATCGGACCAAGGTTCTAATTTTACCTCTAATCTGTTCAAACAAACTATGATTCAGCATGGCATCAGCACTGTCGTCTCTTCTGCGTATCACCCGGAGAGTCAAGGGGTGTTGGAGAGGTGGCACGCCACGCTGAAAAGCATGCTTCGATGTTATTGCGCAGAGAACGGCAAGGATTGGGACCTTGGTCTGCCGTATGTTTTGTTCGCGGCAAGAAAAGTACCTGGAGAGAGTCTCGGTTTCAGTCCGAATGAGCTTGTTTTCGGGCATCAGGTGAGGGGCCCTCTCCACATGGTGAAGGAGATTTGGGAGGGTACCGCTAAGCCATGTTCTATGTTGAGATACGTCCTCGAGAGCAGAGAGAGAATGCTTAGAAGTCTGGAGCTGGCCGGGCGTAATTTGGTAAGTTCGCAGGCCCGTATGAAGGACAGGTACGATACTAAGGCGAAACTCCGGGAGTTTCAGGTAGGTCAAGAGGTGTTGGTCCTGTTGCCTTTGGCAGGTCATCCTCTGGCTGCCAAGTACGCTGGGCCTTATCGGGTGGTGTCAAAGATCTCCGATCTAGATTACCTCGTTGCCACTCCAGACCGGAAGAAGCGTAACCAACTATGCCACATTAATTTGTTGAAGGAGTATGTGAGGCACCCACCTGAGTCACTAGCTGTCCCTGTGTTGACCTGCTGCGGTCATGGTGGAGAAGGAGAGGGGGGCAGCAATAATCAGGTGGATGATAACTGGGATTGTCATGTCTCGGCTGATCAGTGGGCGGGGAATTCGAGCCAATGTGCGCATGATGCTCTGGCGCACCTGCCGGAGGAACAGCAGGTGGCAGTGCAGCGCCTGTTCGATTCATACCCCACTGTATTTGCCGAGCACCCAGGCCTCACTACTCAAGCGGTGCATGACGTCGATGTAGGAGAGCACCCCCCCTTCAAGTCGATACCTTATCGGGTGCCACCCATTAAACTCCCAGCGCTCAGGGATGAGCTGGAGTATATGCTGGCGAGAGGCTTGATCGAGAAGGGGGCAGTACGGTGGACTTCTCCTGTCACTCTGCAGCCCAAACCTGATGGAAAAGTTCGGTTCTGCATTGACTTTAGGCGGTTGAACGGGTTGACCCCCACCAATGCATATCCTCTTCCCGGGTGGATGACAGTGTGGATAAGATCGGGAAAGCAAGGTACTTGACCAAGGTAGACCTCGTCAAAGGCTACTGGCAAGTACCACTGTCTGAGCGGGCTAAAGAGGTGTGCGGGTTTGTGGTGGATGGCAGTACTTACCGTTGCAACGTGATGCCATATGGTCTGAAAAATGCACCGGCCACTTTCCAGAGCTTAATGAACGACATCGTAGCAGACATCCCAAACTGTACTGTCTACCTTGATGACGTGATCATTTATGACAACGATTTCCAAAGTCACTGTGAGCACATAGAAGCCTTATTTAGTCAACTTAGTAAAGCAGGCTTGGTGGTTAATCTGGGCAAGTGTGACTTTGTGCAAGCCACGGTGCAGTATCTGGGGTTTGTGGTTGGGTTAGGGCAGGTGAGCCCGCCCCAACAGAAGATACAGGCTATCGACTTGTTCCCCAGGCCGACCACCAAGCGGCAGATCATGAGATTTTTGGGCATGATTGGGTATTACCGCCGCTTTATAAGAGGTTATTCTACTGTGTTAGCTCCTTTGACAGATCTACTAGCCAAACATAAAAAGTTCCGCTGGGCACCTGAGTGTGAGCAGGCGTTTCGAGTAGTTAAACACCTTTTATGCACTCACCCTACCCTCAGGGCCCCGGACTTTGAACGACCATTTCAGTTGGCGACTGATGCCAGCGGAATAGGGGCTGGTGCCGTACTTTTGCAGACAGACGAGGAAGGTCTTGAGCATCCAGTCAGTTTCTTTTCAAAGAAATTTAATTCAGCACAGAAAAACTATTCGGTTGTTGAAAAGGAACTGCTGGCAATCGTGTTAGCGCTAAGACACTTTGAGGTCTATGTTCATGCCTATGGGCCAGTCGTGGTTGTGTATACCGACCACCACCCGCTTAAATTCCTCAATCAATTCCACAACCGGAATATGAGGCTGACCAGATGGTCGCTCATGTTGCAAAAGTACAACTTAGACATTCGCCATATTGCCGGTTGTGAGAATGTGATTGCGGACTGTTTGTCGCGGGTGGAGGATCCGGGGTAGGCTACCACAGTATGTTGGTATAGCCTCCTGTCTTGGCTCGCGGTGTATTTTTGCGCTGGTGCTTGTTGGCTCGCGTGTGTAGCATCAGCGTAGGGTCGCAGGGCAGGAGTTGTTGGCTTTGATTAGAAGAAAATTAGGCTACATCTATAGTAGCCGCCAAAAACAACATTAAAATAAAATATGAAAAATTAAATAAAAACTTTTCTTTTTGATAATTAATTTTAAGATAATATTGTAGCTGAGTACTGAGTGCAGATGATTTTCCCTCAGTAGGCTGTGCTTCTTAACCTCTTCGCGGCGCACAGGGGGTTTTCTACAGGGTAAGACTGTGCGCACCTATGATGATTTTGGGACCAATTGCCAATTTCGATAAAAAGTACATCATCGTGTAGGGAATGTTTGCGTGCATCGGCCCATATATATTTGACCCCCCAAAAAATGTCTGGGGGGGTAGGGGAACGGTCCGTAGTTGAAAAATGTGGAGCGAATGGCACCGCGCGGCTAGATTGTCATCGAGCGGCGAGATTTCCCTGCCGAATATTTACGCGCGCAGGGGATAGAAGGAGAGGGAGGAGGGGGTGGGTTACCGCGTATTATCACGTATATCTCCTTTTTCGAGCCCTTTTAGGCTATTTAGAGTATGTATACATGTGTAGGGCACCCATATAACAATGAATATGCCTCATAGTGACCAAAAATTGCAATATATAAGGGAATTATAAGAGAATATTTAGGCGGGAATGAAGATGTGTTGGAGGTTTGGCGGTAATTTATGAGCTGAGAGTGTGGTTTACGCCATACATATCACGTATATCTTGTACGTAGAGCACTGTCACGCTATAATACAGACTTGTACGTATGTATACGTGCCATATATCAAAATATATACCGCATATAAACCAATTCATGCGATATTTACGCACATTATCAATGAGTTTCTATGCGTGAACCAAGGTGTGAGTGAGTTGTGGTGGGAATGAAAGGGGGAGAGGGTGTGTTATGCCATAAATATCACGTCAATCTTGTATTTAGAGCACTCTCATGCTATAATAAAGACGTGTACATATGTAGGCGTCCCATATAACAAGGAATATACCGCATATAGCCCAATTGATGCGATATTTACGCAAATTGTGAATGTGTTTCTAGCAGACGGAAGCCTGAAAGGGGGGGTTGGGGTTGGTGGGTGGGAGGGAGGCATGCAGGGGTGCAGTGAGTGAGTGAGTCGTGGAGAGATGGAAGTCAGGCAGATCTCTAGATAGATAACCAGCTTAGTGATAATTGTGGAGGCGCCCCAGGCGTATTGATGTTTGGTATTTTGACCCTTATGTCTACCAGATGGCTGGTGTTCGTTGCCATCAACAGGTCTACAATAACATGAGTCAGGAATGGAGAGAGAGAGAGAGAGAGAGAGAAACTGAGACATGCGTATGTCGTACATATAAATGGACTTCAGAATTGCATTTTTATGCAAGCAGACATTGCATTTTAGACACATGTGAAGTACCACAGAAACATGTAGGCCATTGACTGTAAATAAAGTACTATATTTATAGACCACCAGCGACGGTGCTGAGTCAACACAGGCAGATTGCCTGTTGTGATAGAGGGCTAAATATAGACTGGTGTCTCCTTACACCTGCGAAAGGGTAGATTGCCACCAGAGAAACGTTTACTTATTTATTTCGAAGTAATATGCAATCTAAATGTATATTCGAGACCTACTGCAATTATTTGTATGACAGTCATGACTATGTATAATCCAATATACGCGCGTAGGCGAGACATAAGAAAGCTGGTTGAGCAATTTTCGACACCACAGTTATTATTCATTTTTATTTACAATATTATACAATACAAATGTATTTGTGAAGAGTATTTTATCCATTATTGTATTTATACCAATTTTGTTCCCAGACAGAGCTGCTGTAGCTGGAGAATCAAGGAGCGGCAAGGGTCACCTCGTGACCGCCTGACCGTGTGAAAATGAGTGGAGTCACACTGAGAGGGGCAATTTTGCTGAGTGTTTGGGCAATTTTTGACAGAATAAAGTTATATAATTACTAATTCTTGACAGAGACAAACTATTATAAACCTTGGCATGATATAATTGATAATCCCATCAATTTACAAACGTAAATAGGTGGGATAATTCATTTTTTTTTGTATATTGTCATTTCGATTGTAGACACGAAGTTTTGAGTTGGTATGAGCTCCTGTGGCATGGTTGGTAAGGTCGCGGACTGGAAAACTCAAAGTGTCGTAGGGTAGTGGGATCGAATCCAGGAGGGGGTTATGGGGAAGGTTTTATATTGTCTAGAAAATTTATATTTTTTTTTGTTTACAAGATCATGCCATTGTATTCAAACAATATGAAATATTCATAGAATATATCATATTGTAAGAATACAATGACATGACCTTGTTTCTTTTTTTTGTTTGTTTTTATTATCATAGTAGGTTTGACATGATTTATTGAAACATATTTATTTTTGTACAATTCATTTGAGGTAAGAATAATTATATACACATTACTTAGGCTAATAACAAACATATATTGATATACTAAAAAAATAAGGCATATTACATGTAAATCTTTGAAACTTATAAACTAAATAATGAAACATACAATTATATAATGTAAAAGCTATATCACAGGGACATCTTTGGAACTTATACATTAATAATATATGTTACATTATGAGGTAGCGTGATCAATTAGGTCAGGTCAGGTAAGGTAGGGCGCGAGTCCAGGGCAGGGCAGGGCAGGAGGCGAGTCCAGGGCAGGGCACGGGGCGAGTCCAGGGCAGGGCAGGGCAGGGGCCGACACTCAGTAGTTCTTGAAGGTGTGGTAGTCCCTGAAGCAGTCACCCAGGCAGAGTGCAACTTTGCACTCGGCGCACATTGAGGTGACTCTTTTGGTTACATGGGGTTTCCTCACACTGGAGCTGCAGACGGTGCACTGCACCTGCCTGTGACGAGTGCCAATCAGCTCGGTGTTGGTTGTGTAGTGTCTTTCGACACCCAGCTGGATGCGGTCAGGAACGTGATCCCCACGCCATGCCGTACGTCTGTGAGTGGTGGTGCCATACTTCTCCAGGAGTTGGTAGGAGACGTTGTACACGAACTCCCGGAATTTCAGCTTCTGGTTTGGGGCCATATCCTTCTTCACCAACCACAAGTTGTAGGCGTTCAGCATCGTTATGTCAACTAGGTGGAGGAAGAGCTTGTGATACCACTTCACAGTCTTCCTCAGACACTCAACACCTGACAGCTGACAGTCAGACTTGTCCACCAGGCGCATGTTTTGTGTAGTCCACTACCATGTCGGGCTTGTAGATGTCTTCCTGGTTCGGTAGTGGATTTTGCCAGAATCCACCTGGGCACCTGTGTGGACGGTGGAAAGCAGGTGGACGTCTCGCTTATCCTTCCACTTCAGGGCTATCAGTTTCCCACACTTCTCGAGCGCTTGTATTTCTGCCCCTTTCGTCGCCTTCTTCGCACATGCCTCTCGCGGTGTTCCTGGGCCAGGTCGTCTTCTGAAGGTGTGTCACTGGAGGAGCATCTGTGAGAGGAATAACATCACCTGTGAACTTTGGCATAAACTTTCTTGTCTTTCTGACAGTCCCACATGACCCCGTTTGGTTGTCATAAAGAAACTGGCAGAGAGCAGGAGAAGTATACCAGTTGTCAGTGTAGATGATGTGGCCTTTGCCCAGGTAAGGTGCCAACATTTTCCTGACGATGGCACCTGACATGCCCATGGGTCATTGGCAGCGGCTTTCGGTACGTCAATGTCAGTTCCTGTATACACGATCATGTCAAGCACTATTCCAGTTTCACAGTCGCACAACACGAAGAGCTTGATTCCGAACCTATGCCTCTTCAAGGGGATATACTGCTTGAAAACAAGACGTCCTTTGAAGAGCACGAGCGACTCATCAATCACCAAATTGAGGAAGGGGTAAAAGTATTTCCTATACCTCTCCAACAACATGGTGAACACATCCCGAACTTTCCATATCCTGTCAATCCTGTTAGGATTTTCGTTGTCTGCAAAGCGCATAAATCTTAGCAGCAACAAAAATCTGTCACGAGTCATGAACTTATTGAAAGTTGGGGTGGCGATGAGAGGGTCGTGCTTCCAGTAGTGTTGCAACACATGCTTCTTGATCAGAGGCATGAGGAACAACAAGGCAAAGAACGTCAGAAATTCTGCCACAGTCGTATCCACCCAGCCTCGTATTCTCGCTTTTGGAGAAAGGACGTCCAATCTGCCAAACACCCACCTGTAGTAGGCGTTTGTTTGGGCAACGATGTACGTCATTACCTCCATGTCGAAAAAAGCGAGGAAGAAGTCGCTTTCGTTCGCTTGATCATCACAGGGCCAGTCGTCAGTTGTTCCTGACGTCCCAGGATTGAACTGGGGCACGTCAGGTACAAAATTGACCCCGTCAGACCAATCGAACGAAGGCATGCCAGGGATCGGAATGTCGTCTGCGTCTGCTTCTGCGTCTGAAATATCGCTTCCATGGTCGCGATACAGCACTTCATCATCATTACCCTCCTCTTCACTTGACAGACGATGCCCTTCCTCGTTTTCGTCACCGACGTCGGACTCACTCCCACTGTCCACTCCCAAATCCCCCCACCCTTGGTCCCGTGCTAGGGCTTCGTCGTCGAAACCCGGGCTGCCAATGTCCTGCGAATCACCATCAAACAGCAGGGCGGCATACTTAGATGGTGTAAGAGTTTTCCGGGTCACTTTGGCACGTGCGGGAGTCTTATGGACAGGGACAGCAGAGGTGGTGGCAGGGGCGGCGGCAGGGGCGGCGGCGGCAGGGGCGGCGGCGGCAGGGGCAGCAGTGGTGCGTGGCCTTGATGGCAAGATGATGGTGGTGCCTGTCGCCCTTCTCTCTGTTCCTTGGGCAGGGGCGGCATGGGCGGCAGGGGCAGCAGGGGCGGCAGGGGCAGCAGGGCCGGCAGGGACACCAGGGCCAGCAGTCGCTTTCCCAGTCGATTTCCCTCTCCCTTTCCCCTTCCCCTTCCCTGTTCCTTGGGCAGGGGCGGCAGGGGCGGCAGGGGCAGCAGGGGCGGCAGGGGCGGCAGGGGCAGCAGGGGCGGCAGGGGCAGCCGGGCCAGGGGCGGCTGGTGGTGTTGGTGGTGGTAGGGGCACTGTGGCTGGCGTACGGGTTCTTTTCCCTACGCCCGTGCCTTTCATTTTTCCTGCCCCCGCAGGTAATGCAGCCCTAGGGCGGCCTCCTGCGTCGCTGGTACCGGTGGCAGGGGTGGCAGGGGTGGCAGTGGTGGCAGTGGTGGTGGTAGTGGTTGTTGCAGTGGCCTGGGTCGTGGTGGCAGTGTCCCGAAAGACCAATGACCTCTGTGCCATTGCCCTGCTTGCACGTGTTTTATGTGCTTTTGGTGCTGGTGATTCGTCCTCTGAGCTGTAGGGCGTGTCGTACTGGTAGCTAGGGTCTTTGGCAGCCACCCTCTGCCTTCCACGGCGGCTAACACCACCAGAAGGAGGGCTGGTTGTGTCATCAGGGAGCGAGCGTGAGGGACGTGTAGGCTCCATTACTAGTGCGTGGTTACTGGCGCGGTGGTGCTTGCACGAGTGCGGGGCGAGCGTTTGGCGGGGTGGTATCGAGAGTTGACATGTAGTACTATACCCACACCAATTTTCAGCCGCCTGGCTATAAACGCGCGGTTTTGGTACGTGTTCAAAGTCTCTGCTCTTAAGAGTCTCCCCGCAGTGCGCCGGGGGAACTCTTAAGAGTCTCCCCGTAGCTCCCGGGTTAAAGCTCGCTCTGGGAGCACAATGTTATGAATTAATGTATTATATTTGGGAAGGGTGATAAGATGTTTTTATATAAAAAACATTTGTTGTATTTTTTTTTTGAGGAGACTGAGCTTGCATTCCATGAGTGGCAGAGTGGTTAGGAGTGGCAGATTCTAGCGACATTCTGCCTGTTCAGATATGGGCTCATGGTTGAGTGTCCCATATCTTGGGGGGGGGGGGGGGGGGGGGGGGGGGGGGGAGTGACGCCTCCCGGCGCAGAATGGTTGCGTGGGGCATTGAAGCTCGCTAGCGCTCGCCAGGATGGGGGGATGGACTGCAGTTGTCCTAGAATGATCTGCTTTATTTCATTGGGGTCGTGTTGCCACAGACAGTCTAGAAATGGTCTTTGTTTTGGTCTGTGACCGCGCCTTGTATTTTATATTCGCTATAATATAAATGTTGCTTGTGTGGGAGGCGAGCGAGAGAGGGTGAGGGGGTACACCTGGCAGCGGGGTGAGCTATGACGCGGCTCGCTTGGGCGCTGACGGCGTTGGCGGCCGGGTGGTCAACTAGTCCCTGCCCATCGCGGCCTCGTGTTTTTTACCAGCTCAGAGCTTGCCTGACACGCGTATCGCCTACATCCTTTGCAATTCTGTCCCCCATACTCGCCACTTTGCCTACTATTTCTCTCTCTCGACTTCTCCTTTCTCATTCTCTAATCTTTATTAAACTCAACATCCCTTCTGGTTTCAGCATAGACGTTCACCGTCGACCAGTCGTATTGTACGCGAAGCTCTCAGAGATTTCCATGTATTAGGCTTTATTGAGGTTTTTGAGAGACGGACTTTTCCGTATGTGTCCTCTCTCGGGAAGGTTGTAGACCGGTATATGTCTCCCTGGCAAGGTGTTGAGTGATTCTGCTTGGTTATCTAAAGCTAGACTGGGGGTAAGGTTACTCTGTCATTGTCTCCGATGTGTGCAGTGTTAGCTAAGCCCTGCACGACATCGACAGGTACTGTGGGAGCCTAAGTTGTCTTCGGGTGGGTTTACTTTGCGAGCACAGCGCTGTGGTGTGAGAGGGCCATAGCCTATCCCTCACAACATAGTGCTGCCTCTTTGTGTTGACTTCTGAGGGATCGCCAGGATTGAACTAGGTACTAGAGACCTAGATTTATCAAGAGAGCATCCCCGTCATATAACGTAATCGTCATTATACCACCTTCGGACAACGTTAGGCTACGAGCCGCATGCTCGCCCATTGTTGCCCTGCCTTGATACCCCAGCTAGACTTTATTAACTGAGCAGACACTGGTTAGAGATAAGCCCCCATTATTATATGTATGCAACATTATTATTCACTGCACTTTTGAGCCGAGGTTGTTGTTGAATTGCACAACCCTAGTAGGCTGTTGCGTTGTGTCACGAAGCATTTCTTTAGTTGTCGAGCATTACTACCTTTGCGCAGTCTTTATTATTCGCCTGCCTATTATTACTATATGTCCTAGTATTTATTGTGACCCGTATTCTGCATTATAATTGTTCAAGATTCTTTACGAACATCTTCCCAGCATCAGACTTATTTCAGAAGTTTCCAGTTGATGTTGCAGGACTAGCATTGCACTTTCTTTAATACACGAGTGCCAGTTATTTGAGTATCTACCGTAACGTTAATTAATCACGTTAACTATCTTTTCTTTGTGTAACCTAATCGAGTAATCTTTTACTGTTTGAGAATAGGCTGTTTCATCGAGCGTCAGCCTAGTGTGTGTGCACCAGTTACCGAGTCATAGGATACCTCGTTGTCCAGGCACGACTCAGGGCGGTAATGGTGTTTTGTTTTCCAGTGTTTAAGGCAGGGGTTGGATCTAGTGTTACCGTTGTTGCATTTTGCCATTATCTAGTCCAATGTTGAAGAGCCCTGTGTCTTTGAGAACCTGGATCGTAACACAGTCTACAATCAACCAAGAATTAAATAACACCTATTCACCCGGGTACTCATATCACCTCCTTACATGGTTCATTACATTATCTTGTATACCCTATAAATATCTATAGTACAACATAGCAAAGGTTAACCCGCTGACCACCAGCTGATTTATAATAAATGTACAACGAGGGACCAGCAGGTTGTCATTTTGTGTTTTCCCTGAAAACACATGGGATGGGTTAGTAATGAAGGAAAAACCACTAAAAAAACACTCACCTTGGTCATTTAGGGGTCCTGCCGGGTGGCGGAAAGTTACAATTAACATGGGAAAAAGGGTAGTCAAAATACTGGACAATCACTCCCACATGCACGCGGCTGGACTTGGAGGGTTTCCAACCAATACCGGTATTGTTGCGTGCAATACTAAAGCACTTCCCAAACAAATCTGAATCCTGTAGATGCCATAGGACAAGAGTAATTAACGCGAATGCAACCATTGCGTCGCTGGGATTTAGCCTTACAAACATAGGCGACGCATAACGTGCGTCGCTGGTACTCAAGGGGTTAAGAGGAGACCTAATTACAATGTTGAAATTGATCTAACGCTTGACAATTTGGATGTTAACAAGTACTTCACAATTGATCAATTAAATTACACTAGAGGAAATGGCTATAAGATCATCGGAAATCCCTTTCATTCACATGAGGCTAAGCCCTTATTTTTCAAACGAGTAATAAACACATTGAATGGACTATTTAGCAATGTCTTTAAATACTTTGACCAAGTATTTCATCCGACTAGGCTAACTGTCTTAGCAAATGAACAGTTAATAATTTATCGACAAATCACGCAATAGAATGTAAACAAAGTGGGGTTGTTGATAATTATATATACAGGGTGTCCTTTGAGTTTTGTCAAATATTTCTAGAAATTAAAAATTAAGTTCTTCTGAGTAAAACATTTTCCATACAAATAGGCTTTTGGGGTAATATTTTGCAGTAATTTTTGTTTGTTTTTACATTTTTAAAGCAGTTTTCCCTCTAATGAAATGGTATAGAGAAGATAATAAGCAGTGTGTGATCGTATCAACAATTCATAGAAACATTAACATGTACTCTGTAGCGTTTTTTTTTTTTCCTGTGACGATGAGTTGAATAACAAAAATAAAACAACATTGTATATTCACCGCATTGCCACGGGCAGATGAAGAAAGCTACAGAGGACTTCGTTATGCCTCTACTAAAGTATTTATACCATACTCCATCATAAACTACTCAGTTTTACATCCATTTCTTTAATTTAGAGTACACAATGGGATAAACATGGCAACACATGTAACACTGCCATGCAAAAAGTAGGAGATTTGGATGTTTTGTGAGTTTTAACCCATTGTCCATGTAAAGGAAATTAATAGCGATAACGCTAAATGCTGTATGATCGTAAATGGTATCGATTCTTCATGAAAATAAACCACAAAGACTATGTAGCTCTTTTCTTCTTTCGTTGATGATTAGTATAACATTAAGTTTCGTTAGTTTCTTGTAATATTCAACTCAATGCCAAGGCAATATGAAGAACGATATAGTGAAGATTTTGGAGTCAGTTTGAAGTATTGATACCATGCTTCAATTGCTTCATTATACACTTTTAGGTTGTTTTTCCTATTTTTATTTTATTAAAGAAAATGTGGTTTAAAAAAAAAATCGGCTTTAAGGGTCCATAACTGCAAAACAATGCCCCCAAAAGCTTACGTGTATATAACAGTTTTTACTTAGAATTATGCGATCTTTCATCTCTGGAAGTATCTGACAAAACAAGCAAGACACCTGGTATGTATGAATATATATATATAATTATATATTCCAAGATTTGTATAGGTTTTATGCCAAATTGTTGCATGCTGCATAGGAGATGTTCACACATTTTCCTTCCTATGTGTAATGCCGACTATTAACCCTTCTTTGGCGGCACGCAACTTATGTCCTGTGAAATAAATTTGGACTAAGTGGCGGTTCACAACTTATGTTGTGTGCCATTTTCAGCACGTAATGTTGCAGAGACAGAGAGCTGAGCGGTGTGAGGAGCGTAGTAAGGCTATGACCGCCGCCCACTACCGCGGTGGGCCAACTGAAGTGAAAACCACCCTTCCATCCCCCCTCACACTCGCTACACAGGGAATTATGTAGGGAAAGTACCTAATTACACGGTTTTTGCACTCGTGTTGCGCGATCGTTGCAAGAAAACCAGTGGTCGTACAAGGATGGTTGGGGTGTCATTGGAAAGCTCTGTTTATGCCCTTTCAGGGATAGATACTTGTTTTACGCTCTGGGTCTTATTTAGGCATGAAAATTATCACGTAAACAACCCTATTTAGGGTAAAAACACCCCGCTGGGCGGTACATATAAATTATCGCCTAGGCCGCTCGTAAGGTGTTAAAATCGCCTCTGTGCACACCACCCCAACCACTGTGACAAAACGAACACAGAGAGTTCCTGCGCGTCTTTCACGTGTGCATATGATCCAGCGCCAACCAACATCAAAACTACATGCCGCCGGAAGCCAGAACACCAGAAAGAGTCTACACATAGCAGAAATTAGACAATACAAAAATAAAACAGACAGCCTGGCAGCAGTAGTTCTGCTAGGTTACGATACTAGCTTGTCCAGGTCTAAAGACTTGTTCACTACTAGGCTTGAGACTAGTAAAGCTAGGTACGATATTAGCCTGTCTGGTCTAAAGACTGACTCTGCCAAGTGTTCTGGTAAAACTGCTACATACAAAAATAGCTCAGGTCTAAAGACTGAACAAGCTAATTGTTCTGGCTAACGGTTGTGTACCACTAACACAAGTGCAACAAGACATAACTGTGAAGCCCGATGCTCACTTTTCAGGTCAAAGACTGGAGTTACAAAAGTCGAGACTCTTCTCTACTCCTTTACTTGCTTGCGGTTCGATACCTTCCAAAGGTAGTGGTATAAAACCTAGCACCAGCGAAGGCGAGAGAAAAAACTCTGCAAGTTGTTCAGCCTAAATGTTCAGGTCTGACCGAACACTTATGAAAGATGAAAGCCATCCTAGAAGCCCATCTCCCCGAGAACAAAAAAATCACCAAGTCCCTCTCCGAAACCAGGAATATCACTAAAATTAAATAGTCTGTAGTGCGACATAATTTGTTTAGAGTCTCTTCTTGCCATATGGTGTTTCCAACTCCTTCAGGAAGACAAGACACACGGTCTGTCCTTGTTATTCCTCTATTAAAATATCCTAATCTTACGATTGGACATGCCCGTACCAACGTATTGCAAGATATTAGATTTTAAGAAATTAACTCCAAAATATGTCAACACCCAATCGCACACACCTATATTTAGTTACTTCCAATTAGTTGATTATTAGCGTTTCATTGTGATAATTAACCTATAGCCAAACGACTAGATAAAACGTGTTTTTCGAATCGATGAGACTGTAATTCTATAATTCTCTTGTGACCTTGTGTATATTTTCTATGTATTTGATATTAATATTGTTTGATATGAACTTACATATATTTATGTATAAATAAAGGTTGTGTTCTGTACCTATGATATAACTTGCCTTGTATGTTATCGTATATATAAATAGATTTCTTAGTTTCTCCCTGTTAGTATAAATCACTAATATACAGATTTACTCTAGCATAATACTATGTTATTCTTACTCTATTTCACATAGGTTATATAGATTAGCTACAAGAATAAGTAGATCTGTTGTTGCTTGTTTACCTTTGTACTTAATAGTGATACTAGGATATTGGTGGACAGGCATAAGTTAAGAGCAAGATGAATGGATATGGACAATTTCGTAGGAGCTTACTGGATATCCTGGAGAGAACACAACAATTGAACAAGTCGGGTGGTATGAATGTAAACATATTGGAGAGTTGCAGTAGTTTGAGGTGGTTTGTATATAGGCAGTGATGGGATGTTGGTTGGCTAAGTCAGAGTGAAGCGGAAGGAGGGAGGTGGAGGGGTAGACGGACAACCTATGGATAGCTGAAGTGAAGAATTATTTATGTTTAACCCCTTCTGTACCGTCGACGTCTTTTTCATTTTACTCTTGCTATACTTAGACGATTTTGTGCATCTAAAGAAGGATCAGTGGTAGTAAAACGGGTTAAGGTAGATTGTTTGAAGCCTTTTAATGGGTGGAAGTCCTTTTGAAATATATATATATATCATCCCATAAGTCTCAGGGTTATAAAGCATTAAATTGACCCCTTCAGCTCCATGACGCCTTTTTGTCTTGGATTCTGGCTAAAAGTAGATGATGTTATGCAGTCTAAGAAGGACTTATGTTACTAAGAGGGTTTAATGAGATCGTATTTATACACTTGAGTCGTATAGGTAGATTACAAACTAAAGATAATCGTGCAATAGTAACCAAAATATGATGACATTTACGTAATGGTGGTGAAGGGGATAAACAGTGTGTGTTAATCCTGTGAAGCTGGATGATAGATGGTGAGAGAGAGAGAGTTACACATAGTTACACAAATACTCAGACCACACAGACCTTGCGGTCTCTACTGAGTGGCCCGGCCTTGGTACTACTAGACAATGAAAGTTTATCGTAGAAAAAAAGGACAGCAAAGTAGAGGGTTCTCTCCCTACCCTCCGCTTCCTTCAGCAAAAAAGTCGTATCAGAAAATAGGATAAAGTGTAACCTTATGGGTCAGGAAATGCCCACAAGGAACAATTTGATTGGGTAGAGAAAGACATTAATCTGAAAAGGAATTTACACTTACTTACTGATTTATTAATATTAAGGAGAGAGAGAAAGAGAGAGAGAGAGAGAGAGAGAGAGAGAGAGAGAGAGAGAGAGAGAGAGAGAGAGAGAGAGAGAGAGAGAGAGAGAGAGAGAGAGAGAGAGAAATGGCTAATGTGGTATTAATCTGAAATAAAATGCATTCTTATTACGGAATCTATGAGTAATAATAGCCATTATAAATTAAAACATTAACTACACGCCAATACACTTTTGCTTGACGAAGTTGCGGTCTTACTCTTTGCTCAGCCTGAAGATCTAAGATATACTGTATTCGGAAGTATACGAACTGGTTGGAATGCATGTACAGTTCCCTACCTAAGTTCCGTTCCACTCTGATAATTTATGTATGGAAATACTGTATAATTATATAGAAGGATTGAATTTAGAGTGTAGTATCTTATCTAACAGTTGCACAAGAAGGTGAATTAACTTATGCATAGCATGTACTCTAACTCTCATAATTAAATAACATAGTTTTACTATCTATCTATATGCTCAGGCCCAATCCCCATTTTGGGGGTAGCCGACTCAAGACAGAGCAAGAACAGGGAAAACACAAAAACAACATAAAACAAAAAATAAACACAGATAAAAAACACAAACTCACACACATCCAGGTCACCCAGGAGAAGACCCAGAGACCAGGGTTACCAAGGTCGCTCCAGCACTCCCCCAGCCCCTGACCACCCGGAGAGGTTCCGATCTCGGCAGGCAGACATGCAGCAGAGCCAAAGCCACAAGCCCTCCCACCACACTTCCAGGCACACCCTTCATATTAATCGTCCCCCCGGGCCAGGCGCCTGATGGACTATTATCTAGTCGAACTTGCGCCCGACCCCTTACTCCAAATGACCACGTGTTCACTCAACTATTCACAAGCATTCTCCATTCACTCCTGTCCACCACCACTTCCCCTGTCTGATATATAGTCATTCCTCTATCATCCAAAGCCTTTCTTACACACTCTCTCCATCTCAATGGGGGTCTTCCTGCCCTTCTATCTCCCCTTGTACCTGACTCACATATTCTCTTTGTAAGCCTTTCATCTCCCATTCGTTCAACATGACCATACCAGCTCAGCACCCTTCTGTCTACTCTGGCTGACAAATGTTCCTGCTGCCCCACTCTCCTACGTATCTCTTCATTCCTCAATCTGTCTCTACGAGTAACTCCACACATACTCCTCAAGCAGCTCATCTCCATCACATCCAGCCCTCTTTTCTCCTTTTTCTTCAGAGCCCATGTCTCAGCCCCATACATATATATATATATATATTTTTACTGTATTTATACAATTAATCGGGAAGCTTTCATAAGCTTTTTACATTATACAAAACTAATCCCTTAATTATATTTGAGCCTGCAAGTGTTCTGTAACATTAACTATTAAATGTCTTATTGTTATAAACACCATTTCCTAGTGTTATCCATACTAGATATAAAGGAATATGTTCTGTAGGACATAGTCATATGTAGCCCCTTGGCTACAATATGTCTTCGAGGAGTTAAATTAATTGTCTAAAGCCAACAAACATAGAAAGCAAAAATGCAGCGTGACATATGTATAAAACAATCGAATGTAGATTAATTATTGTCTTTCTCTATTTATGTTATAGGTAGGCTATATGCAAGCAATCTAATGCGATTATGTTTGTATTATAATGTTAAATTTACTTTGAACATTTGACAGCATGAATATAAGCACCATATGAGAATGAGCACTATATTGACAACGTTTCGCAGATAACTTCTTCAGGTGACCTTCTTCAGTGACCTGAGAAAGCTATCTGCGAAACGTTGTCAAGAAAGTGTTCCTCCTCATATAGTGTTTTTATTAATCGTGTATTATAATGCTTAGAAAACTATATGAAATACATAATGTAAATCGATCACAGTCGTCTTGTTTGTTTAATATATAATCACCGTGAAATTTCATGAACGGTTGTAAACACGCAGGCCATAATATATATAATTCCACATGAATAAATATCGAACTTAATCAAAATGATATAGTGCTAAATATTTTTCCAAATGTTTCAAAGTTTGGCTTTAAAGGTTCAAATATTCAAATGGGTGTATTCCAATTAAGGTTTGTGAGTGTACTTAACTTCCCCGACCAAAGATTACTTGGAGTCATCCACCGAAGCTATTGCTTTTGAGTAAAAGCGAACAAATCTCATTAATCGGTGATATGATCAGGCTCCATCCTTCCCTCTATCTGAACAATATTTTGTTATGTGTATCGAAATATCAGCATATTATAAACGTTGCATATTGGTACCCTATTAATGTTTGTCAAATATATTTATTACAAAAATAATACATTTTAAAGACAAATACGTTGGAAAGGAAAATTAGTTGTTTTAGTGAAATAATTAGGCTAGGCAATTCAGACATAGTATTTGAGGTCAGTATTAGCTGCATATGGAATTCCCTATGGATACCTCATAGAATAGATAATGAGTGTAGTCTCCTACTACTGTATATTGTACAATATAGTCACATTTTATCAAGTCACAAAAAACGGCAACAAAATATGCGTGTTCTAGAGGGAGGAGGGGCTGCCTTCGTCCATAACAACAACCGAAGTCTCAACGGTAGTTCACATGCAGCCAACCAGGTGTCTCCAGTGTTTTTGGTAAGGAGAGTTACGAACTAAATTAGATGTCTATAATATCATATTATCTATAACCATTATACCGCTGTTCATTGTCCGCCATTTCCTCTCGCTCTAGTAACACTAGCGTGATAAGTCTGGCTTAGTAAGAGATATGCACCTAATCCCCCCTCTCTCTTTCTCTCTCTCATATGCCACTATTCCCCCTTCTATATTTCCCCCCCTTCTCTCTCTCTCTCTCTCTTTCTCTTTCTCTCTCTCTCTCTCTCTCTCTCTCTCTCTCTCTCTCTCTCTCTCTCTCTCTCTCATATGAAGGCTAAAACACGGGTGGTGGGACTAGAGAGCTCTTTGAAAAAGGATGGCAGAGAATGGGAATTTCTAGCACATACTATATAGTTGTGAATGAGGCAGTTTTGTCAAGCGATGCGAATTTCAAGCTACAAAGGCTGATGAATGAACTTAGTCTGGTGTGTGGATGGCAGGAAGGGCATGGGAATATAATGAAGGATAAATCGGTATTGTCTATATGAGGTATGAGCACGGAGGAGTGGTTTTAGACTAAATACACGGAAATATGCAAAGCGTGAACTCATTGTTGTGGGAGCAAAACATTAAAAACAAGAAATGCTAGTTTTTCCTATGAGATAAAGTACAAATGCTACGGCTTGATTTGATACAACTCAATGAACACATTAACAATGAAACACAATTATGTAAATGTAAAAAACAACGTTTGTAAATATTTTAAAATGAGAAATGCCATGAGGAAAATGGAGAAGCTGAAGGAGTTGGGAGAATATAAATTATTAAACACATTAAAGTGAGAAAGCGGTGGAATTGCTATGGAAACTGTACTGAAACTCTTGAATAATTAAGATATTCCAAGGGATTAATGTAACAAGTGTATTACCTGTGGTATGTGCTAGAATAGCTTTTGACAGTAAATTATGATTTAGTAACGGGAAAGGTGTGGAAATCTGATTTAGGGTTAAAAACAGGCTTACTGGCTACTCAGTACTGAGGCTTTATACATCCCAAAATGGTCTACGGTGCAATGGAAAAAATGCCAATTACTGGAGCTGTTTGAAAAACATATCCATACAATGATGACGTGTAACACGGTAGTGGATTATATATACAAAACAATGGCAAGCTAAAGGGGATTTCACACATTCACAAAGTCGATCCCGATATATCATGAAAAATACTTTGTGGGGTAATCCGCACCATAGTCGGGATACATCCTTATGTGTCATGGAATGTAATCGCTAGGTCGGGGGATATCGGCAAAGGTTCTTGAAAATTTTGGACTTGTTAAAAAATTTAAATTTGTGTGGAGGCGTCAGGAGGAATCATAGCTGTTATTAGTGCCAACGTAACTTACCTATAGCGAAGAGTAGCTTGTAGTTGATCGTAACTAATTATTTGTTAATCTTTGTGTGTCATGATTACCGCGACAATTCACGATTATGTCACTATTTACAACGATTTTGCCTCGACATATGTGGTAAATCCCCAAAGATAACGTTAAATGACGTGTTATGCCACGACCATGCTACGAGGTGCGAGGATATGACCCGAGCTACCAATGAGCCACGAAACTGCCACGACAAACAAAGATGTATCCAGATTACTGACATCTCGTCACTAACTGCCAAGACATGGCTACGCCACACCAAGATGTGGCAGCAACGTGCCACACAGTTCCCACGGGGGAGATTGTAGGCACCAATCGAACAGGGCTATACCCAGGAGAGGCAATAGGCATTTGATAAGGAATCACTGGAACTCCTATTTCATTTGCTTGGCCTCTCTTACTGATTTCCATTGTGCCTCACTTGCACTTAGAGTAATCCAGCTCGCTCTCACAACCACCTCCTCCTCCTATCTACTTCACCTCACTAAATATGCAAACCACACTTCCTTCTTCCACAAAAAGTAATGATGATGAACATACTCCCAGCCTCGGAGTCTCTAGAGGGGGGGGGGGGTGACCATAAATGCCCCCACGCTCGCCTGACCTTCCCCTGACGACCCCTGTAAATGCTCTGAACCACGGCCTGTCACTCTTACTATCAACTTTTGGAACATTTGCAACGTTTCCTCTAATTTTCCCTCTGTAGAACCCAATCTCTCCTACAAACCTGATCTTCTTTTCCTCACTGAAACGCAGGTGTCTAAAGCAACTGCCAGCAACCCCTTCTCTGTATCCTCCAACTTTCTCTATCCTAGTTTCAAAGCCAAATGCGGATGTTGTGCATACGTGCACAACATACTACTTGCCCTCGTGTTCCCAATTTTGACTCCTCCGAATTCTCAACTTTATGGCTCAAACTATCCTGTCATTCTCATACTAAGTATTTCTGTGGTGTCTATCTTTCCCCTAACTCTACCGACTTTCCCAAATACTTTGACTATCTAAACTCTAAAGTGGAACATATTCTATCCATTTCTCCTTTCTCAGAAATCTCCATCTTAGGAGATTTCACCACCGCCAATGGCTCTCCTCTCATACTACTGACCAACCTGGTAACAAGCCTACGTCTTTTCTATGACCAGTTGGTTCAGCAACCCACCCGTATCCCGGATCGCTTCGGAAATCAGCCAAACATTCTTGACTTGTTTCTAACTTCTAACCCTTCTTCTTATACTGTCGATCTATTCTCTCCTTTGGGCTCCTCCGACCATAAACTTATCTCTGTCACCTGTCCTATTTCTCCAGTATGGCCACCCGATCCTCCCAGCCGGCGGCGCTTGTGGCACTTTGGCGCTGCTGACTGGGAGGTTCTCAGGCAGTACTTCTTTGATTTCCTATGGAATTATTTTTGCTTCCGTGGCCGGGGACCCTCGGAGAGTGCTGAACGCGTTACCTAGGTAATTCTATCGGGCATGGAGGTATACATTCCATTTTCTTTCTCTCAGATAAATGCAATTTTGTTTTGGTTTAGTCACGCTTGTTCTACTTCTGTCCGCAATAAGGATGAAGCATTCAAATGGTCCCGACGCCTTAAAACTCAAGAATCTCATTCTTCCTATGTTTCTGCCCCTTTTCCATCCTGATGGCACAACCATCACTTTTTCTCTGACAAAGCTGAACTCTTCGCTCAAACTTTCGCTAGAAACTCCAACTTGGATGATTACAGTGCTATTCCTCCCTCTCCATCCCCCCTCTCTCCTACTTATACCTAATATACTAATCTCTTCTAAAGATGTATTTTCTACCCTCTCTGGGCTTAATACTAAGAATAGGTACGGTCCGGATGGGGTTCTCCGTTGTACTAAAAAACTGTGTTTCCGTGCTGACCGCCTGCCTAGGCAAACTCTTTCGTCTCTGTCTCTCCTTTAACGTCTTCCCTTCTTGCTTTGCTCTCATTCAACCTGTCCCAAAGAGGGGTGACCGCTAGCAACCCTCCAACTATCGTCCAATTGCTCTCATCTCTTGTGTCTCTAAAGTTTTTGAAACTATTCTTACTTCCTAATTTTTTAAGCATTTTTCTTCTCATAATCTACTCTCAGATCGCCAGTATGGTTTCCTTAATGTTCGCTCTACTGGTGATCTTCTTTCATTTCTTACTACTTCTTGGTCATCCTCCTTTCGGGACTTCGGTGAGACCTTTTCTATTGCGCTAGACATATCAAAGGCCTTCGATAGAGTCTGGCACAAATCTCTTATTTCTAAACTACCCTCTTTCGGTTTCTATCCCTCCATCTGTGCCTTTGTCTCCAATTTCCTATCTGGCCGTTCCATAGCTGCAGTTGTGGATGGCCATCATTCAATTCCTCATCCTATTATATCCGGTGTTCCTCAGGGTTCTGTCCTATCTCCAATTCTCTTTCTAATTTTCATAAATTATCTCCTTAACTGTACCTCCAGTACTATCCATTCATATGCAGACGAATCTACCTTATACTATGCATTTAGTTTTCCACAATGCCCTAGCAAAGAATCCCTCAAACACAAATGTAATGAAGCCATTCAACTCTTATCTTCTGAACTAACTACAATTTCAAATTGAGGCAGACAAAACCTTGTTGCCTTTAATGCTTCAAAAACCCAATTTCTCCATCTATCTACCCGTCGGTAACTCCCAGAGGACTATCCCTTATACTTCAACAATACAAGTATCCATCCTTCATCTTCTATCAGTATTCTCGGTGTCTCTTTCTCTTCTGCTCTCTCTTGGAAACACCATATTACCAGTCTTCCTACGGCGGCCTCCCAGAAGTTGGGAGTGCTCAACCGCCTCAAGGGTTTCTTTACCCCTGCACAGCTTCTTGCTCTGTACAGGGGCACACTGCATCCTTGTATTGAGTATTGTTCACATCTGTTGGAAGGATCCTCTCACACTGCACTCCTAGACAAAGTAGAAAGGAAAGACTTTCATATCATTAACTCCTGTCCACTCACCTCACCAACTCTCTGCAATCTATCTATCTTCGCTGCAATGTTGCATCTCTCTCACTATTCTATCGCCACTACAATAATCAGTGTTCCTCAGAGCTCTCCCAGTGTATACCACCTCTTCTATGTAGGGTACGTGGTACCCATCTTGCAACACAATCCCACCCCTAATCCGTGCAACTGCCCAACCCAAGAGTGAAACGTTACTTTCAGTCTTTCTTCTATTCAGCAGCTGAGCTCTGGAACTCTCTCCCTGAATCAGTCTTTCCCTTTCCTATGACTTAAATTGCTTCAAACTCCGTGTGTCTAGGCATTTTTTGGCTCGAACTTCCCTCGATTTTGGCCTTGTCACTCTTTCAACTCTGGGGGAGGCACTCGCTACAGGCAGTTCTGCCTTTTGTCTCCCTCACTCACATAAAAAAAAAAAAGAAGTTGGTCAATGAAAAGAGATGAGAGCCTTTGGTGGTGGTGAACGTTGAAATCTCCTAAGATGGAGATTTCATAGAAAGAGGTGATGGATAGTATGTCTTCCACTCTAGATGTAAGATGGTCAAATACATTTTGATAGTTCATAGAATTAGGGGAGAAATAAACAGCCGAGATATATTTAGTGAGAGAGTGAACAGATAGCTTAAGCCAGAGAGTAGAGAATTCAGAAGATTCAAAGTTGGGAACACAAGAGCAAGTAAGATGTTACGTACATACACACAACATCTACCTTTGGCTTTGAATTGAGGATAGAGATATTAAGAAGATACAGAGAAGGGTTTGCTGTCTGTTACCTTAGACAACTAGGTTTCGGTGAAGAAACGTAAGTCAGGTTTGTTAGAAGATAAATGGTGTAATACAGAGAAAGGCAGCGATTGCTACAGGAATTGATAGATTGAGTAGAAGGTAGAGGTCCAGGGCACTTGGAGGATTCTGCATCAGGGGTCATAATGTTGGTGGCATTTATTACCCCCCCCCCCCCCACCCCCCACCCCCTCCCCACCAGGGGGAATCCGAGGCTGTATATATTTTGTCTGCCATTATAATTGGGAAGATATAGTGTAGCATGTAATGTGTTTGTGGTATAATATATTGATAGGAAGATAAGATGTTTAGGAGGGCAGAGTGGGTTTGCCCTGAATGTTGGTGAGGCACCGATGTAGTTATTGCAGAAATAAGGACCACTAGTGGAATACATGGATACAAATGGTTCATGGTGATTCAGAATGATTGTAAATTTGTCTTGGATGTAAAACATTATGTACACGGCTAGTCGTTTAACT
This sequence comes from Paralithodes platypus, assembly GCA_032716605.1. Classification (NCBI taxonomy): domain Eukaryota; kingdom Metazoa; phylum Arthropoda; class Malacostraca; order Decapoda; family Lithodidae; genus Paralithodes; species Paralithodes platypus. The sequence continues at coordinate 26,725,308 of CM064507.1, read as the reverse complement.
CCCTTCGTATGAACACTGCTGTACCCTAATCCTCTTTCGACCTGGCTTCCTTCTCATTCTCAAGCAGGCTTATTTTCTCTTCTTCTTTGCTTTCATGCCTTCTCTCTCACTCAAACCTGCCAATCTGTCTGCCTGTCTCCTTAATGCCTGTTAGAAGGATCGTGGTAATCCGTTTATCATGAGTAAAACAAACAATAGATATCTCTCTCTCTCTCGGATTTAAGGCCGAACTGCCTAGTAGGGATTTGAAAGTCTGTGTATTCTGTATGATGATGGCTTGATTAAAGTAAGAGATTAGAGAGTTTTGGATAGAGGAAGAATAAGTTGAGACATGGTAAGTACAGTAAAAGATAAAAGTACTTGGGCTCAAGCAAGTTGCTCCATTGTAAGTGATTTTAAGGTGCAAGCACAGCTAATGATGATGGTGGTGTGGAGAGGCCACTGATGGTAATGAAGGAGGCAAAGAAGTAGATGGTGTTTCCCCTCGTCGATGGTCTGACGAATCTCCTTGGTGGTGAGGAGATGATGGTGATTCAGGCGATGTTGTTGCCAGGAGGTGAAAGTAGTGACTCCCGAAGATGGTGGGGTTCACTGACCGCAGGGCGCGATGGATTGGGGGACCAATAGGCACATGGGCCCACAGATGGAGTCCCCACGGCAGCTTCTTCCATGTCCCCCCAGAAGATCACCACCCTCTCTTCCTCCTCCCCTGCACCTACAGGTGGTGGCGAGCTGACCTGGTAGTTGGCGGGAGCTCTGGTGGTGTTGCAGGTGCAGCGACGGTGAATGAACGTTGCCTAAGTGAGTGCTCTATTAAATATTTTGTTTTTTCTCTCTCTCTCTGTCTGTGTATCTCTCTCTTCTGAATTACTCGATGTGCATATGGAGACGAGCAAGCAACGGAGTGCAGGCTGTGGAAATCTGTAGGGAGCCTAGATTAGTACAAAGGAAATCAAGCAACACCAGATCTGGTGACCCTTCTAGGCTGCTTGCCCTCCAAAACACTGAGGATCAATTGTCCAAACAGTTTTTTAAAGTGGGTAAGGGGAAATTGGGAAGGGAACTACTGCCCTGGAACTAATGTCCATGGCAGGATTAGGAAGTTAGTAGGGGACAGATGGGTTAGTAACATAACACAGTTATAAGTGATCTTTCGTATATGTGGGAAAAAGAAAGTAACATCTTAGTAATATATACAGTTTATATGCAACAATTCTTGATGAATCTGATGGGGGAATAAAATAAAGTTATTCATTTACAAACGCAGTCAGTCGCGGGTTAGCGGCAAGATATTTGTCTAGGCGAAGTTTAAAAGAATCAACGGTGCTGCAGTCTATAACGTCTCGGGGAAGCCCATTCCACAAGTTGACAACTCGGTTGACAAGGTTTGTGGAAAGTACTTAGAATATACGGAGTAGATGGCAAGTTGCTGAAAGCAGTGAAGAGCATGTATGAGGGTGCAAAGGCGGCAGTACGTGTGGAGAGTGAGCAGAGCGAGTTCTTTGACCTGAATGTTGGGTTGAAACAGGAGTGTGTGATGTCCCCGTGGTTGTTTACTGTATATATGGATGGAGCAATGAAAGAAATACAATCAAGAGCAGTGGATGTTGGTGTATTACTGAAAAGGGAGGGAATTGAGTGGAAGCTACCTATACTGCAGTTTGTGGATGATACAGTTCTGATGAGTGATAATGAATGGGAGTTGCAAGGTCTGGTAAATGAGTTTGGAACAGTGTGCGAAAAACGGAATTTGAAGGTAAATGCGGGGAAGAGCAAGGTTATGGTCTTCGAAAGGGGTGAAGTCACAGAGTGTGAGGTGAAGCTGAACGGTCAGGCTATGGAGATAGTCAACTCTTTTAAGTATCTGGCCAGTATGTTGAGTAAAGATGGGACTATGGATGAAGAAGTGCGGGAGAGGGTACAACAGGGGAAGAGGGTTGTAGGAATGTTGAAAGCAGTAACAAGAAATAGGGTGGTCAGTATGGAAGTGAAGAAGTCCTTGCATGGCAGTGTGGTAATCCCGACACTGACTTACGGAAGCGAAGCATGGACGTTAGTTGCGAGACTCAGACCAAAAGTGAGAGCAGTGGAAATTAATTACTTAAGAAGTGTGTGCAGAGTTACATGGAGGGATAGACAGACTAATGAGGAAGTAAGAAGGAGGTGTGGTGTGGAGGTAGATGTGCTGGAAAGTGTGAAAAGGAATAACTTGAGATGGTTCGGCCATATGGAACGTATGGAAAGCGAGAGAATGACTAGGAGGGTGTACGAGGTGGAGGGACAGAGAGGGAGAGGTAGACCGAAAGAGAGGTGGAAGGAAGGAGTGAGGAAGTATATGAACGAAGGCGGTGCTGGTTGGGGGGGAGGGGCGTTGACTGACTGCGGACAGAGGTGCATGGGGGTGGTTCGTTCGTGGCCACCCCTTCGGGGATCGCGGCGTCAGGCAATAGATAGATAGATAGACAACTCGATTGAAGAAGACATTCTTAGATTCGAGCGAGTTAAAAGTTTTACCAATTATTTTGCAACCGTTTCCCCGCGTGTAATTAGATTGGTCGATAGTGAAGTACTTACTACAGTTCATATTGACGATGCCTTTGATGATTTTGAACACTTGAATTAAGTCGCCGCTTAATCTGCGCTGGGTTAAAGGAAATACATTAAATTCTTTAAGACGCTCCTAGTATGGTTTGTTCTTTACGCTAGGTATCATTTTGGTAACTCTACGTTAAACTCGTTCTAGCTTGTCTATGTCTTTTCGGTAATAAGGTCACCAGGATTGTACGCAGTATTCCAGCAGAGGGCGGACTAAGGAATTGTAAAGAGTTAGGATAACTTCTTTGGATTTATGCTCAAATGACCTGCTTATAAAGCCAATTATTTTGTTTGCCTTCTTAACAACTTCTGAACATTGTTGACTCGGTTTTAGGTTACTTGATATTTTTACTCCCAGATCAGTTTCTCTGTCTACACTCTTAATCTGAGTGCCATTCATCGAAGAGTTTGCTTTCTCATTTCGGTATCCGATATGAAGTACTTTACATTTATCCGCATTGAAACTCATTTGCCAAGTTTGCGCCCAACATTACAACTTATCTAGATTGTGTTGCATATTGTCAACTTGTTCTTTTGACAGTATGCTATTTGCAATTTTTGTATCGTCAGCAAACATTGAGATTGTACAGGTGAGCCCCTCGTTTATGTCGTTGATGTAAATTAGAAAGATAATTGGTCCCAGTACCGATCCCGGGGGTACCCCGTAACTTATATTGGTCCATTTAGATGCCTTACCGTTTATTACTACTCTTTGTTTTCTGTTGCTGAGCCAATTTTCTATCTATTTCAACACACCATCTTGTATTCCATGCGCTTTTAGTTTTAGCAGTAAACGTTTGTGGGGAACTTTGTCAAAGGCCTTTTGAAAATCAAGGTATATAATATCTACAGCTTACTCTCATCATAGAGGTTGAGGATATCGTGGAAGAAGTCTAAGAGGTTTGTTAAGCAGGAACGTTTGTTACGAAAGCCGTGTTGAGTATCTTTAAGTATGTTATTTTCCTCTATGTGATTTACGAGTCTGTCTCTTATTAGTGTTTCTAGCATTTTACATACAACTGAGGTCAAGCTAATTGGACGATTGTTACTGGGTAGGGATTTGCTGCGTTTTTTTAATATCGGTGTTACGTTGGCAAGCTTCCACTGATCAGGCATAGTCCCAGACTGCAAGGATTTATTGAATAGCAATGTCAGTGGTTTGGAGAGCTCATCCTTAGCTTCCTTTAGAACTCTAGGTGAGATTGTATCAGGTCCAGGCGATTTGTTTACCTTGAGTTTATCTAAACATTTCAATACTTCTCTCTCTGTAATGGTGATATAGCTTAGAACATCAGAATTATCAATTTGAATTGGCGATGCTGTAGAGATATCACTGAGGTCTTCTGTTGTAAACTCTGATGCAAAGAAGGTATTGAGGGCATTACCCATTAATTTTGTACTTCGTCTTTGGTGTATTCTCCATTTTCATCGACTAACGGTCCAACAGTTGAATTAACTACTTTTTTCTTTCTGATATAACTATAGAATTATTTCGGGGTTGTTTTACTTTGATTCGCAACATGTAACTCTAGGGTCTTTTTACTTTGCTTAATTAACTTTTTGGCTTTGCGTCGTAGTTCTACAAATTTCACCCGTTGTTCGTCATTTTGTGAGGATTTTAATCTATCATTAGCAAATTGTTTAGAAAGCAAACAGTCTGAAATCTCTTTATTCATCCATTTTGGCTTATCATTATGGCCTGTATGCCATATTTTCGATGGCATGCAGTCCTGCACTATTTTTTGGTAAGTGTTTGCGAATACTTCCCAAGATGTATTTATGTCGTTATTGTTAATTAGAAAGCTCCAGTCAGTTTCTTTAAACATTGCTCTAAGTTTAGGAAAGTTTGCTTTATTGAAATTAGGGACTTTCTCGATGCTGCTATCTGGTTCTTTATTAGTAAAATTTAAACTGAAAATTATCATACGATGGTCGCTGTTACCAAATTCATCACCAACATTCACATTCTCTATAAATTTTTCTTTTGTTGAAAGTACAAGGTCAAGGACGTTATTTCCACGGGTTGGAGATCTAACAAATTGACATAACGAACTCTCTTGCAAGTTTGCATACAGGTCTTGTCCAGAGTGTGAAGTAATACCATCTCCCCACTTGGTCACAGGTAAATTAAAGTCGCCAAAAAATACGGTATCTTGCGAGTTACTTACGTCTGCAATTTGCTCATAAATGTCTTGGTCAGTTTGTACTGATTGAGCTGGAGGTCTGTATATTAATGCAAAGTATTATTTGTGTACCTTTATTATTCTTTATTAGCACAAAGGATGTGTGGACGTTCACAATTTGAGGTTTTGATAAGAGGGTCAGGTTAAGACTTTCTCTGATATAATGAATAATGCCACCTCCATTTTTATTTATTCGGCTTTTTTCAAACATTACCTAACCGGAAAGTGAATACTCTGCTAAAAAGTCTCTATCTACCGTATTGAGCCAAGATTCTGTTATGCCAATAACATCGTAATTTTCTATAAACACTAGTTCCTCTAAATCTGAAAATGTATTGCGTACGCTACGAGCATTTGCTTAGAAAACCTTTAATGTTGTGGATTTAGAATTCAGGGAACGTTCTTTAATAAATGTCTTGGTTCTGGTTGGATCTACATTTATGTACCTGTCTGTCCTCGGACTTCTATAGCAGCCTGCGATCGTCCTATAGTGGTTGATGAATATTACGCCGTGGCCTGTGTCCATCCTGTGGCGGCCGGTGGTATCCCTGTGTTGGCCCTTGGTTCTCTGTGGTGGCCGGAGATCTTCTTGTGATGTCCCGTGATCCCCCGTAGTAGCCAGTGATAGTGGCCAGTGACCGTCCTATGGTGGCTGGTGCACTGATGGTGGCCAGTGACCATCCTATGGTGGCTCATGATCCAATGGTGGAGTGGCCAGCGTTAGTCCGGTGGTGGCCTTTTTCATCCTGAGCGTTCTGGCCGGATTTCGTCCCACGCAACCTTTGAACACCAGTAGTTACTTTTTGGTGACCCATGTTCCCGTGATATAACTGTGTCAATTTAAGGACCTCTTGTTTTGATCTAATTATGTGAAATTGTGAAGAAAAGTATATGATTTACTATAATAGCATCCTTAACATCTTGTATGTATAGATCTTTGATTATCTGATAATTAGGGAATGTGTCAGGATTCATCCTATGCAATCATGAGTTATGCTTATCATATGTAATAATAATATGTAAATATACAAGCAGTTTTAAACCTGAGTTTATATATTGTCCTATTAGTTTAGAGGGGTACTACGTGAAATTCAATTTAAACAAAATAGGGCTATGCTTATAGCCGCTCTAGGACCTACAGTATATCAGTAGCGGTACTAATTCCTTGACAATAAGGAAATTGTTAATGCTGTGAAGAGTTTTTATCATATTGATGAAACATATATTTGGATCAATGCCATGCAAATACAATACAATTTTAAGTTACATACATTAGTGATTTAGTAGTGAGCTTAAGTGTAGACACGTTTGAGGTATGTTAAGTACACTACTTTGCAGCCATGTTTCATAAGATTAACGTATGTACGAAAAGTTGAAAACCAGCAAGGCCAACTAAATCCTAAGCAAAAAGGAACTTGAGCATAGAAGCTATGACATAATACGTGAAGAAGACTTAGTATGGAATATTTGGCTTACTAGTAAGCAGTGGTGGGCACAGCTAACCGAAAAGTTAGCTGAGATAACCGCTAATCAGCTAACTTGAAACGTTAGCTTCGATAACGCTAAATCGCTAAATTGCTGAAGAAATTAGTGGAAGCTAACGATGATAACAGTTAACAGCTAACTTTTATCATATGAATTTAGCATTGGTTTGATTTTTCCCTCCAAAACCCTTAAACACAGACCTAGAAAGCTAAAACTATAATATGCTGTAGGTTGTAGTTGTAGCTTACTGCTTAGACACAGCTTTCCAAAACATAGGCTAAAAGAATCATAGAATGCCATGATCATATACTTGATATCGACTTGTTAATCTTGGTTATTTTATCTGGATAGGTTAGCTTAATATCGGTTTGGCAAGGTTAAGTTAGATTAATCTGGTTAGGTTACGGTAATCTAGGTTAGGTTGAGTTGATATATTTAGGATAGCCTACAGTATTTTAATATAAAAATAAATAATATTATATGAATAAATAATATAAAAATAATTAAATTACCTTAGTGCTAAGTGGATAGTTCACCAGCCAGTAGTCAAAACAATAAAAAACTATTCCAAAGTTTTAATAGGCTATTCAAAACATCTTTCCGTAGTACTCTATAATCGGTCAATCGCCCTGCAAAACTCCACACACACACACACACACACACACACACACGCAAATATAAGTATATAACAATAAAATATATAAATACAAATATAGCCTAAACCCAAATAAATGCCTCAACGATCTACGGTAACATTTTGAGAAAGTAAATGTAATTTTTCTGTAGCGAATTTCTCTAGTAGGCGCTAGGCTCACAATACTTAATAAAACAAACAATAGTCATACAAGTCAATGAAGAGTCACGTCTAGAGTTATGAAAGCATGAGTCGTCACTCGTGAGTCAATGACTCAATAATAATGTATGCTGTCACAGTAACCACTAACATTCACTCCTGGTAGCGATAGGCCTACTAATACGCTTGCCTGCCTGCCTAGGACTGAACAGGAGAGGCGAGCAGAGGCCGCCAACACGAGAACAGGCCAGCACCTCACACGAATAGAATGTGTCCAGAGATTCGTCTACATGTGAATGTGCCGTGAATCTGTGATATAGTCAGTGAAATTATTATTATTATTATATGAGATGCCGAAGTCTTCAACCAGGGTGCAGAAACACAAACAAGATGAATCCACACAAAACACCTGGAGGCACTGGAGAGAGACTACAGCAACAAAGAAGGAAGGAAAAACAAATACAAAATAAACACAATACAAGATATATTGAACACAAATTCAATGAATGAATGTTGCAATTATATACTCACATAAGTAGGTGAAATGTTAGGGTTTGCAAACGTTATTGACCAATAAACTATTATTTTGTTTACCAGTGAATGCACATTATCGTTATCGGACTTACAGTTAGCGGTAGTAAATTTAGCGGAAGCTAATCGGTCCGCTAACGATTTTCAAAATTAGCTTAAAAGCTAACCAGCTAACGAACATTTTAGCTTCGCTATTAGCTGTTAGCTGATTAGCGGAAACCGTGCCCACCACTGCTAGTAAGTTGAATTGTCAAGAGTGAAGGGGTACACATTTCTGTAGTCTGTCTGTAATGAGAATTTCTGTGAATTATGGAACGTTAGGAAATAATTTGATAATAAACATTAACAAATCTGTTCATATATAATGGCTGTAATAATGGTGGTACAAATTACCCTAGAATGTGACCTGACAGATAAAAGACGAATTAAAACAACAAAAATATAACAACATGATAATTATGCCCTCAAGTGTTTAACAATGCGTGGCAAATCAATTAATGATGTAATAACATTGGAATATGTTTAGCAAAGAGTGTAGAACTGAAAACAATTAAAATCACATATGAATAAGCTCTTGTTTTGTTGTTTACCTTTTTGTAATAGTAGCAAGCATCTGATGGCATGACTGCCTTTATGTACAGTCGTCGGAATAAGTTCTTTACCACATCATGTTCATTATGCAAACAAAACTGGTATCATCATAATTCGAATAAACGTTCCCTTTTTCTTCTTCTTTTCTATGTAGATGAGGGAGACAAAAGGCAGAGCTGCCTCTGACAAGTGCCTCCCCCAGATTTGAAAGAGTAAATGTTTGAATGAATAGGCCGAAAGTGGCAGAAAATACTAAGATGATCAACTAATAATTTTGATAATTATGTCCTATCTATATATCTATCTATCTATATACTCAGGCCCATTCCATATTTGTTTTTCTTGTTTTAACTGGGGGTGGCCGACTTGAGACAAAAAACAATGAACATACAAAACACAAATTCGAACACATCTAGGTCACCCAGGAAAAGACCCAGGGATCACCAAGGTCACTCCAGCACTCCCCTGGCCCTCAACCTCCTGGAGAAGTTCCGGTCTCAGTAGGCAGACATGCAGCAAAGACCTACCAACACACTTCTCGGCGCACCCTTCATATATATACCGGCTCCCCAGGCCAGGCGCCTCATGGATTATTCTGTAGTCCAACTTGCGCCCGACCCCTTCTCCCAAATGACCGCGTGTTTACTCATCTATTCACAAGCATTCTCCATTCATTGATGTGTATTATGTCAGAGTACGGTAAAAACACTCTCGGCCATGAGAAATAAACAAGGCCAAGAACCGAAAGTGGCAAGCAATTCACGGAGGTAGCCTTACAATCGCCGAACATCGAATGGGAATAGGGAAAAGGGAAACAGGATAAAACTCAGAAGGAACAAGAATGAAAGGGAAAATGAACAATACTGTTTACGTTCGGAGGACCAATTTTTATCATGACTGTGACGATAAAAGCTACAGAAAGATAGCGGACGACAGCAATTACCTTAATATGGTTTGTTCTATGTGCATGTAAGGGACAACAAGGCAAAGTTGTCTGTAACAAGTGTCCCCCCAAGGTTGACAGAGTGACAGAGAGCCAATTAGAGGTGTGTTGGAAAAAAGAGTGGTGTGCTTGTAAAGTGTAGTGAAACAAAAGGAATAGGAGGTGTTTGTGAGAGTTCGCTGTGAAGGTGAGGCACACATAGAAACAGTGGGGGAAACCAGTCAAATGAAACAGGAGTTTCAGCAACTCCTTATCATATGCTTATGTGACCTTCCCTTGGTACTAAACCCTGCTCGATTGGTGTCTACATTCTACCCAGTCTTCGCCTGGCAGTTGTAAGAGCAACACCTAAAACTCCTGCTTCGACCTCTGGATATTTACCTAGTGTCTACTTAACGTACTTAACCCACGGTTATCATACTCCACATGGATATTCTCAAACAGGATACAGAACTAGCTGAACGAATCATGGACAAAAGAAACACCATCACAATTCAAACAAACTGCACCATGAATCGTGAGGAGGTTCTAACTCTCTTGGACCAACAATGGAAGCATTTCATTTCAACGACGCCATGGACAGGCTACAACTCTCCATAACTAAAACTAAGGAATCTCATGAAAAGAAGATGCAAGGAATATTTTCAAGTTTAGAATTTACTCAAGGAAAATTGGATGACGCTTTAAGGGAACTGAACACTGCCGAGAGACAGAAAAGAGAGTGCATAAATAATCCAATAACTTTCCAGAGAGAATGAAGAACTGGCAAACAACTGAAGCATATTGGAAACAGAGTGGAATATCTAGACGACTACAGCCGCAAAACAAACTTTCGCTTCGCTGGAGTCTTGGAAGACCAGGGAGAGAACTGGGAAAAACTCAACAAAAGGTGAGCAACATACTCTGTGAAAAAATTGGAATGACATCAGTAGCCTTCGAAAGGGTTCATCGAACTGGGAAGAAACAACAAAACAAACATTGTGATATTGTTGCAAGATTCTCCAACTACAACGATCAGGATGCAGTATTAACCCATTGGCTGCGGGAGACGTTCCGGAACGTCATGGCAATTTATAGCAATTTACAGGCTTTTAAAACCTCGTAAATCCTGTAGAATTGAGTGCGAGGGAGCGGGAGCGTTACATGCCACACGTCCTTCCTCCAGCCAGCCGGCCGCGGCACTGAGGACTCTGAGGCATACTCTCGCGAGATAAACAGCACTGCCAAAGGCAAATGTAGCGCGACATTAGCGATAATTGCTAATTTTAGCGAATATCTATGGTAGCGCTGCGGGTGAAGCCCAGGAGCTACGAAACTCGTTTTGGTATAATTTTAAAGTGATTTTTTCTAGTTTTTGGCTGAATACATTTAATTTCATTCATACACTTGCCTAATCAATCAGGAGTGCCTGATGAGCCCTAATATGCTGGAAATAGGTGGAAATATGCCCGCACCGTAGGGGTTAAGGAATAGATGGAAACACAACAAATATTCCTGAATGAAGACCTGTGTTCAGAAACCAAAGAAATATGTCATCAACAGGCTTTTAATTAATCCAGAAAACGAAGAAAACATGTCTACTTCAACTATAGAACTCTGGTGATTAGAGAGCCTAGCTACTGTGCCCAGTGACAAGGAACACACCCCAAGTTTCACGGCCAGCACCTCAAATCTCAACCAGTACACCACCTGCCTCACCCCTTGCCATCCCCTTCAACCTACCTAGGCCCCTCTCACCCCGCGACCCGCCCCGCACCCGGCCACAAACTCTCTTGCCCAGGACCCCGCCACCACGCTCACTGCTTACCAGGACCCCACCCCCACCACAGTCCACCATATACCCCAGGGCAGACCCGAGGTCACAGCACGCTACAGGGATAGACGACGAGATAGATTGTGCAACGAGGGATATCGTGGTGCCAGACCGTGAGGAGGGAGCAACACCCCTGACAAGCCCTATGATGCCAAATAAGCAACCGAGAGACAGACGTCAGACAGTACTCTATAAACACTAAAACAAAAAGAAAACAAATTATAATCAGTTCTGTAACACTATCAAGGAAACTGATACATAATCATGATCACTAATCTTTCATTTAGTAGCCTAAATAACCAAGAATTCTTAAGGGGGTATCCCACTGTGCGACTTTTCGATGGTGAATGCCGTGCGACCGTGTTTTTTTTCTATGTAAAAAAATTAGTGGCGAATAGGGTTTTTTCAGAAGTGAATGAAAGCAAATGAAAGCGAAAAAGGCGAATTTCCTCTATTGCAGTGCGACGGAAGTACGACCAAAGTGCGAATATGGCTAATTTTTTGGCGAAAATGACGAATGGTGTGCGACAATTGAGGGAGATTCATGGCGAAAGTGGCGAACGATGATGGCGAAAATAGCGAATGTATGGCGATTGTTGGACGATGTAATGAGATAAAACTGCGGAGGTTGTGCGACTTATGGCGAATATGGCGAATGCCATGTGTGTGTGTGTGTGTGTTGTAGTGTGTGTGTGTGTGAAAAGACGAAATGTGGAAAAGCTGGACATTCTGTGTGTGTGTGTGTGTTGTAGAGTGCGTGTGCAACTGTGCATGTATGCGTGCTGTAGTGGACGAGCGGTTGTAGGTTTATTGGTACAAATCTCTGGATATTTGTAGGTTTACAAGTACATGAGGTTTGGGGCGACAGTTAATCGGTACACACCTCTTTAAAATACGTTGAAATGGAGTGTTTTCGGTTAGGTTAGGTTAGGTTAGGTTAGTGTAATTTAGGTTTAAAAATCGAAAAATGTACTCGTAAGCATGCACCAAATTGATATGTACCGATAAACGCCAACCGCTCGGGTGTGTGAGTGTGTGTGTGTGTGTGTGTGTGTGATGTGCATGTATGCGTGCTGTAGTGAGTGTGTGTAATAATAATAATAATAATAATAAACGTTTTTACTGATAATTGCAGCCGTAGGCTGAAAATGTACAGGGGAACAGTTGTTAGCTTAACTCTAACTTATATATTATCTTATAATAAGGACCAAAGCACAGTTGTATAAGAGCTGTTTGACGAGATCAATATTATGTACTAGGTTGGCAGATAATTTTCCAGTGTATGTGTGTGTGGGGAGGGATGGGTGTGTAGTGTGTGTGTGTGTGTGTAGTGTGTGGTGTGTGTGTGTGTGTGTGAAAAGGCGAAATGTGGAAAAGCTGAACATTCTGTGTGTGTGTGTGTGTGTGTGTTGTAGAGTGCGTGTGCAACTGTGCATGAATGCGTGCTGTAGTGTGTGTGTATGTGTGTGAAAAGGCGAAATGTGGAAAATCTGGACATTCTGTGTGTGTGTGTGTGTTGTAGAGTGAGTGTGCAACTGTGCATGTATGCGTGCTGTAGTGAGTGAGTGTGTGTGTGTGTGTGTGTATCTATGGATCGATGTGTACAAGCCTTATCCCGGAATATCTGAACAATAATTGGGAGAACAACAATGATACACTGACGAATTATTCTGAACAATTAATTACCATTCCCATAGAGAACATTAACTTTGTTTTATATTTTCGTTCGAAGTTCACAATCTCGTTTACATAAAGTCTATTACAAAAACATATGCCCTCGAATCAAAATGTAAATATAATTGTGTGGGTATGTCTGAGTGTCTGCGCATATATGGAATAGGTGTATTCCCACTCAAGATACAATTATGGATTTATTTTTTGTTTTCTTGAAATTATAAGACTATTGTATTCAGATTAGGAAGTGTAGATGGAGGTCAGAGGGTTAATTGAGATACTCTTTACCCTTCTAGTTCCACAGATCATTCCAAAGCTAGATAAAATCTTCTAAAGGTAGTCAGAATATACTGTCAAAATGCGTTCTAGTCTTCAAAGGGTTAAGTAGAAGTAACTATTTTAAATTAACACTGTCACTATTATGATAGTTTGTTTCCTCTAATTCGAGTTATCATTTGTCGATTTAAGGAGAGATTTCCACTTGAAGGATTAGTAAGGACCAATTCTCTTTCTAATTTACATCAACGACATAGATGAGGGTCTCACCTGTACAATCTCAAAATTTGCTGACGATACAAAAATTGCAAATAGCGTACTCTCAAAAGAACAAGTTGACAATATGCAACACAATCTAGATAAATTGTCACATTGGGCCCACATTTGGCAAATGAGTTTCAATGCGGATAAATGTAAAGTACTACATATCGGATACCTAAATGAGAAAGCAAACTATTCGATGAATGGCACTCAGCTTAAGAATGTAAACAGAGAAACCGATCTGGGAGTAACAATATCGAGTAACCTAAAACCGAGTCAACAATGTTCAGAAGTTGTTAAGAAGGCAAACAAAATAATTGGCTTTATAAGCAGGTCATTTGAGCATAAATCCAAAGAAGTTATCCTAACTCTTTACAATTCCTTAGTCCGCCCTCTTCTGGAATACTGCGTTCAATGCTGGTGCCCTTATTACCAAAAAGACATAAACAAGCTAGAACGAGTTCAACGTAGAGTTACCAAAATGATACCTAGCCTAAAGAACAAACCATACGAAGAGCGTCTTAGAGAATTAAATCTATTTCCTTTAACCCAGCGCAGATTAAGAGGTGACTTAATTCAAGTGTTCAAAATCATCAAAGGCATCGACAATATGAACTGTAGTAAGTACTTCACTATCGACCAATCTAATTACACGCGGGAAAACGGTTGCAAAATTATTGGTAAATCTTTTAACTCACACGAATCTAAGAATTTCTTCTTCAATCGAGTTGTCAACTTGTGGAATGGGCTTCCCCGAGACGTTATAGACTGCAGCGCCGTTGATTCATTTAAACTCCGCGTAGACAAATATCTTGCATCAAACCCGCGACTGACTGCGTTTGTAAATGAATAACTTTATTTTATCCTCCCCTCAGTTACTAACCCATATGTCCCCTACTAACTTCCTAGTCCTGCCACGGACATTAGTTCCAGGGCAGTAGTTCCCTTTCCAATGTTCCCTTACCCACTCTAAACCACTGTTTGGACACTTGATCCTCAGTGTTTTGGAGGACAAGCAGCCTAGAAGGGTCACTAGACCTGTTGTTGCTTGATTTCCTTTGTACTCCTTTGTACTTTGTACAACACGTGTTTCGGTAATGGTTCAGATACATTGACTTTTAATTTGAACCATAGTTTGAACTTATTATAACTCGTGTTATATAAGTTTATTATGAAATATGAAGAATTAATTAGGTAAGTATACATAACCTACTGTTATGTATAATTATACGGTAGTACTTATGATTAAATTATCGTATTTCGGCGATTTTGGTCACTCGGAAAATCAGCTGATGAATCTCGGCGCTCCAAATTCACTTGCATTGAAATCATATTCTTTGTACAAGACCACCCATGGTTTTGCAGGGTTTATTTAAGGCTTAGAAATGTTTCTTTATACGCCGGTATATACTGTACGGTATACTCAGTTTATACGCCGGTATATACTGTACGGTATACTCAGTTTATACGCCGGTATATACTGTACGGTATACTCAGTTTATACGCCGGTATATACTGTACGGTATACTCAGTTTATACGCCGGTATATACTGTACGGTATACTCAGTTTATACGCCGGTATATATACTGTACGGTATACTCAGTTTATACGCCGGTATATACTGTACGGTATACTCAGTTTATACGCCGGTATATACTGTACGGTATACTCAGTTTATACGCCGGTATATACTGTACGGTATACTCAGTTTATACGCCGGTATATACTGTACGGTATACTCAGTTTATACGCCGGTATATACTGTACAGTATACTCAGTTTATACGCCGGTATATACTGTACGGTATACTCAGTTTATACCCCGGTATATACAGTACGGTATACTCAGTTTATACGCCGGTATATACTGTACGGTATACTCAGTTTATACGCCGGTATATACTGTACGGTATACTCAGTTTATACGCCGGTATATACTGTACGGTATACTCAGTTTATACGCCGGTATATACTGTACGGTATACTCAGTTTATACGCCGGTATATACTGTACGGTATACTCAGTTTATACGCCGGTATATACTGTACGGTATACTCAGTTTATACGCCGGTATATACTGTACGGTATACTCAGTTTATACGCCGGTATATACTGTACGGTATACTCAGTTTATACGCCGGTATATACTGTACGGTATACTCAGTTTATACGCCGGTATATACAGTACGGTGTACTCAGTTTATACGCCGGTATATACTGTACGGTATACTCAGTTTATACGCCGGTATATACTGTACGGTATACTCAGTTTATACGCCGGTATATACTGTACGGTATACTCAGTTTATACGCCGGTATATACTGTACGGTATACTCAGTTTCATTTCAGCTGACGGTTTTGAATCCCATTTCTCGATACTTAATGGAAAAATATGAAATCATGTCTCTGCATCATATTAAGTCCAAGTTTATATAATTAGCACCACATTTCACTACAAAATCTTCAAAATAACTGAGAAATCCTGATGGGAACTTTGCATTTTTTACCGTCAGTTGCAAAGAAACAGAGTATAGTGAGAAACACATCAACAGTCACATAAATACCCACCAATCGCCTCAGTTCGCCACATGTCGCGTGTCATTCGTATGGCATTGGCAATAATTCGTCGACACATTCGCTGCATTCGCGCTACTGGCGCGCTACTGTCGCCCTATTCGCTCAAAAAGCAGCGTTGCCAATAATTGGAATTTGTAAATTGGCGAATCAGGGCGAATTGGTGCGAATTGTGCGACTATAGTGCGACCAAGGGCGAATGAAATGAGACAAAGGGCGAACATCCGCCAACATTCGCCAACATTTTCAGTTCGCCGCCATTTTTTGGGTATGCTCAAAATTTAACGGCGAATCTGGGTGAATCTGGGCGACGCTAGGGCGACCGTTGTGCGATTTTGGCGACAATTGGAGAATGTTCGAGCGAATATAGCAATTTTTGGAACATAGACAATAAAATCCCATCGCCCTCTGTCGCTGAGCGTTCGTCATCGAAAAATCGCACAGTTGGATACCCCCTTTACTGTTATTTAATACAAATGATATGAAAAATAAACATTTATTTCCTTTAGATACAATTGATCAACTATGTATAGATTCTTCAAATATTAATTAAGATAAACATTCTGACAATAATGATCCAGACAATTTTCTTTTATCTACGACAATTTAGCCCCCACAATGTGAATAATATTATGTTTTTCCCAACTCTGTAGATGACAGTTTTATCAAATTTCCACGAAATACATTTTCAGTTCTTTGTCATAACATCGGTAGCGTACCACTACACTTGGATGAGCTTATCCACGAGTGTATTGAACCGTTGAACAATAGTTTCAATGCTATTGGTTTGTGTGAGACTAAGCTCACGTCTGATATAGAAAACTTGTATAATTTACGAAATTATACATTGTTTAGTCATAATAATACTAGAAGTAGTGGCGGAGTCGCTTTATTTATGAACAATTAGTTCACGTGCGTTAGGAGAGTGGATTTGTCTGTATTAATGTAGGAAATAGAGTCGGTGTTTGTGGAGGTAAGAAATGAGCACTCTGGTAATTTAATTGTTGGATTCATATATCGACGACCTCATACAGATATTCGATCTTTTTTCAATATATATAATGAATTACTGCATACAATTAGCAATGCAAAGAAAATAAGCTATATCATGAGAGACTTTATTTAGATCTATTAAAAGCCGAAACAGAACCACCAGTTTCGACACTCATCGGAACCTTTAATTCATATTTTGTATATAATGTAATTACTAAACCAACACTAGTAACTGATAAAACTGCAACAATTATAGACCATATCTGGACAAATGATTATTCTCACAATAAATATAACGGTATTATCCACAGTAACATTTCAGACCATTTTCCCGTTGTATCAGTCTACAACAGCAATCTTTATTTAAAACACGAATCTAATCAAATATCTTTCAGGAACTATTCTAAGGATAACATTCAAGAATTTAAAATCGCTTTGAGTTCAATCTCTTGGGACCTTGTATTTCCTTCGAATGAACCGAATGTAGCTTATACAAATTTCCATATGATATTTAATGCTACTTTTAATAGATATTTCCCTGTACAAACAAAACAAATTAAATCTAAATATTTAGGAAAACCCTGCATAACACCCAGACATAAAAATGATAGGAGAGGAAAATAAAATGCAAAAAAAAATACGCATTTTTTTTTTGACTTATGGTGAAGATTTCCGTAAAATGCGCAATAAAGTTAACTTGACAATTAGAAAAGCTAAAGCTAACTACTATAAGAACATATGAAAGAGAATGCTGAATAATATAAAGGGAACATGGAATACAATACATCAAGCACTAAATAGAAATACGAAAGGTAAGCTAAGCCATACGTTTATTGTAGATAATAAACAAGTTTCCAGTTCAACAGTTTTTGCCGTTAAATTCAATGATAATTTTGTTAATGTTGGTAAGGAACTTGCAAAACAGTTTAGAGGAAATAACCCAGACTACGAAAAATACTTGGTGGATAGAAATTTCGGAAACCTAATTTTAACTCCTATTACATACGATGAGGTGATTGAAATGGCTAAGGGAGCCCACCTCGCTTGTTTTCTCTTTCTCTCCCTCACTCTTTGGCTTGTATCCATTCGGCCCCATTCAGCCTACTGTTTTAAGACGTTTAACCCCATCCAGGTATCAATATTTTCCCGGCGAGGGAATAGCGAGCCAGCATATATATATTTTTGTTTTACAGCAAGCTAAAGTTGTACATTTTTCGATAGAAAAATGTCCCTGGCGAAACCGGATTTTTCCATACAATGCTGGCTCGCTATCGCTCGCCAGGAAAAAATCGACACCTGGATGGGGATAAACGTCTTAAAACAGTTGGCTGAATGGGGCCGAATGGATACAAGCCAGGGAAAGAGAGAAAAGTAGAGAAGGATAAAATACAAAATATATCGTCCTGTATCACTGCCGTGTATACGCAAAATTCTTGAAAGGTTAATGTATTCCCGCATTTTATCATTCTATGATAACAATATTGTGACGCTCCTGCATAGTAGCCACGTGCGGGCATGCGCGAGTGTCAGCTGCCCAGCCGTTTAGAAACCGGCTGGCGGCAGCCGGCCGGCCGGCTTTTCCTTAGTATATAGCCTACGACAATGTAACTAATGTCTGGGATATTCTTATGTTGTTTCACAGCTTGAAGCTGCCTTTATTCTTAACCAATACATCTTAGTATATTTTATTCTCGATAGTTGATTGTTTCATTATAATATATAAGATGTAAGTCTAGTGAGAGTGGGAGGAGACGAGCGGGAGAGAGAGACCGGCTGGGGGACGTTGCTTTGCGCGGGCGCGGAATAGACTAGCTTGGGACGAGCCTGATGTTGCCATTTGATCGCAACGATAGGCTTAGTTTCGACTCACGCTAGGGGTAGAGGATTTTGACCCGGCAACGGTGTTGAGTGTTGCCAAGCATGGGATGTATTTCGGATGCCTAGGGTGGGATCCAGACAGATTCAAGACTTAGAGCTCACCTCACTGTCGTACCCTTCGGACCCCCTTGATATCTATCCCTCTCAACCCCACTTAGAAACTTTCTTTCTTACTTTGTATACCTTCTTTCCACTACTTCACCAATCTATTTAATTATCCCATCCCCTTGATAGACCTTATATCTATTATTGTATTAACGACGAGCTCTCAGATAATTAGATAGGATTTTGGGCCTTATGCAGAGATGTAATTGTTAATGAGACCTAGGAAGCTTTTTTGTAGTCTCATATTTTGTGGTTTCATGCTTGCTAGTGTGTTCTTGTGGCAGGTGAGCAGGGGCTAGACCGGAGGGGAGGCTTTTTGCGATCCTTTAAGTAAAGTCTGCTGGTGCGAGTCCTGTGGACCTGCACGACTTTACTAGGATACCCGTGGGAGTCTGGGGCATTTTCTTGTCTGTGTGCCTGTGTGTCTAGTGTTGTGTTGTGTGAGGGCCCTTGCCTAGTCCACTCAGCACTGCGCTAGCACGCCTTGCGTTTGTTTTAGGGTCGCCAGGAGAGAGTCAGATACTTGGGATCTGAGTCTCTCAAGAGAGCACCCTTTCAATTAGAGTAATTTGGCGCACAGACTTGGGAACGTCCCTAGGCTAGAGCAGGTGGCTCAGCCCGGGTATCCGAAGCCTATATCCTTCCGGCTAGACCTCTGCCACCTGGCAGATTAACAGCTAGCGGTTTATTATATCTGTATGCTTGTTATTGTGCCACAGTTTACCGTCTTTGTGAGCATTGTGAGTCAGGGTGTGGCTTAGAGACTCTGTCCGAGCAGGCTTGCCTGACTAAGAGTGAGAAGCACACCTGTATGTGGTTATGTTGCGAGTGGCTGCCTTTATTTAATTATACCTATGCCATTATACACTGTAGGTCCTGCTTATTAGTTAAGAGTTCTCTAAATCCGTAACATACTTTCTTTGCTAAGCATCAGATCCTACAGTAGCCGCATGCAGTTTAGAAACCTGCATCTTGTGTACCTGTACGATGTTTTGAGGACTGTTTGCTCTCACCTTCTTTCACGCAGGGGTGATTAGTTGTATTAATTAACGTAAAGTTAAATGTACTTTCTTCTAGTTTGTTATTAAATTGTTTCTGCAATTTAATTCCGTTATCTATCGTTTCCTTGAAGCTTTAAGTCAACTTAATTGTGTGATCTTTTATATAGTCTGCTTGACTATCAGCAGTCTATAGCGCGTGCACCCTGTAACCGAGTCATAGGATACCTCGTTGTCCAGGCAGGACTCTTGACGGTTTAGGGTGGTTTGTTGCCTGGGTTTATAGATAAGGGTTGGATCTAGCGTTTTCCGTTGTTGCTTGTTGCCGCATACCTAGTCCAATAGAAAGAGCCCAGTGTTTATATATCCCAGGACGTAACAATATTTGTACAGATTCTCAGTATGGATTTAGGAAGGGAAAGTCTATGGAATCTGCACTGTTATCATTTACAAGCAATGTATTAAGAGCTTTTGATGAACAAAAATATACAATAGCTATGTTTTTGGACCTTACAAAAGCTTTTGATACAGTTGATCATAACTTACTTTTGCATAAATTATAGTATTATGGAATAAGAGATAAATCAAATAAATGGTTTCAGCCATACCTTAGAAACCGAAAACAATTTGTAAAATACAATGGTGTAAATTCATGTGTCCAAGAAATAAATTGCGGAGTACCACAGGGATCCATATTGGGGCCACTCCGTTTTTATATTATATATACATTATATGTTTAACTGTAGTAGTGAAGTTACATTTTCATTATATGCAGATGATAGTACTTAAACAGAAATACAAAAAGGTGTAAATCAGAATCAACCAATAAAATTGTTTGATCCAACTTACGTAAATTAGACAAATTAATGACTTCAGTCCAATCCCAGATGTCTGTTCAGTATCAAGGTGTGAAGTTATGAAACAAATTACCTCTCCAAATTAGGTAACAACCAACATTGACAGGGTTCAAGCGTACTATAAAAAAAAATATCTCTTGGAACAATATTGAATGCTGAAGATATGAAATTGTGCTTCTATTAGGAGAATTGTTAGTCTTTTATGTATTCTACTATATGTGCATTTGAATGAGATTAGTGGATGGATATCATAAAACAAGAAACGGCTAAGTCTTGAAGTGAGTTACTCGCACGTAGGATTTTTTTTTTTATATAACTACAAACTCCACTAAATTATCAGTATTTTTCAATTCTCTAGTGAATATTAATGAGGACTATAATGTTGTCTGTACATTAATGTGCTTGATTTTATATACAGGCTGGGAAATTATGGTTGCGGATCTACTTGGCCCGGACTAGTGACTACTGAAATTTGACTTGTCCTAATAGTGTTTTCACTTGTCCTGACATATACATTTACTTGCCCGGATACATTATAATGAATTTTAATTGTTAACTACTACATACAGTACATTCACAAACATGCCACCACCTTCTATAGATTGGATATTTTATGTCCACAGTGATTTTTGAGTTCGTGGAAACTCCTGCATTACTAATGTTTTAGTAATAACAAGAAGATTTGCACGTTGATGGTAAACAAATAAAAAATAAAAAAATAAATAAAAAAAGGGAGCTAAGAAGACATTGAAGGTTTCCAATAACTGTATTAACCTACCTATCCCTTGTTAAACCTCTCCCATTTCGGGATGATCAGGCCTCAATAGCTTAAACGTTTGTTCTCCACTCTCCATCCTCGTCTCTTTTTTTGGTTTACAACCACTTTATCCCCTCACTTCAATATATATTATATTGTAATTATCCAGATTCTCTTACGAATAATCCTTTCAAAGTTCCTTTGGTACGGCTATATTTTGTCACCACGTGATATGTTCTCATAAGTGTCTCTAATATATATTTGTTCTAACATTTCAATCTTTCTCTTGTTTTGCATTGTCAAGCCATGTTCCTTTATCAGGGCCTCAGACTTTATCCTTAACCCTCAACTCGTTGGGACCGTCATATGACGGGAGAGAGAAAATTGGCCTATCCTGCGGCACCAAGCATATGACGGGCGCGCCATTTTGAGGCTATTATGAGCGATGAGAGAGAGACCGAGGGTTGGAGGGACGATAGGCGGGCTTCAACCGCTCGTCACGGCCGCGCAGCGTAGACTGAAGTCCAACACACACTTCTCTCACTCATGGGCTCTCTCTCACACACTAAAAACAGCAAAATTGCCAATAATTTACCGATATTGCCCTTCGGTTGCATGATCGTTGCAAGATAACTAGTTGTCGTACAAGAATGATTCAGGTGTCATTGGAAAGCGCTATCATCGGCTTTTCACGGATATATAATTGTAATACCCTCTGGCTCTTGCTTATGCATGAAAAAAGAGCTTGGAATGAAGGTAATTTTCAGTAAATATAGCCGCCTGGCGATACGGTGATATACTGTACACACGACACACCACTCTTTGAGAGTTAATTATACGTTTTTGTCAAGATTGCATTTTATCACCTATAAGCATCGACACCTTCACACTTTTACAGTCAAAACATTTCTAATGAATGTGTGTGTTTTTCCTTGTAAAAATCGGTCGCTCGTTTAACATTTTACATAACGTATTAGGCTATTTTCTACCCGTCCGGAACTCCCAGCGAACTATCCCTTATTATTCAACAATACAAAAATCAATCCTTAATCTTCTCTCAATATTCTTGGTGTCTCTTTTTCTTCTGCTCTCACTTGAAAGGACCATATTACCAGTCTTGCTAATGCAGCCTCCCAGAAGCTGGGTGTGCTCAACTGCCTCAAGGGGTTCTTAACCCATGCACAGCTTCCATCCACTCACCAACTCTCTGCCATCTCTCTATCTCTCCGCCGCAATGTTGCATCTCTCTCGCTATTCTATCGCTACTATAATAATCAGTGTTTCTCAGAGCTTTCCCAGTGTATACCACCTCCTCTACGTAGGGCACGTGGTACCCGTCTTGCAACACAATCCCACCCCTACCCTGTGCAATTCTCCAATCCAAGAGTGAAACATTACTCTCAAACTTTCTTCTATTCAACAGCTGAGCTCTGGAACTCTCTCCCAGAATCAGTCTTTCCCTCTTCCTTTGACTTAAATTGCTTCAAACTCCATGTGTCCAGGTATTTTGGCTCGAACGTCCCTTGATTTTGGCCCTGTCACTCTTTCAACTATGGGGGAGGCACTCGCTGCGGGCAGTTCTGCCTTTTGCCTCCCTCACTCACTTGGAAAAAAACAAATGTAATATCTCCCACCTAGGCATATGTCCAACTTACATCCCCTACATGACGCCCGTTTAAGTCTATTCAAGCGCAGTTTCACATCTTCGGGTTTTCTCTTGAGCCAGAAATCAGTGCAGTGTCAACAATAGACTTTCATATGGGGTGGGGACTGAGACCACTGATTTTCATACTAGTCCATTCAGATTTGTATATTACTCTTTGTATAATATATACTGTAAGTAATCTTGTCCGTAATACCTTCCTCTCGGATCTTAGTTATTGAATACAAATAAACAATATATTTGAGTGAAACAATTATCATTAAGTCATACTGTACATATATTTAGCCTTAAACTACCTTAGTGTTAGTAAAGCAGGATAGAAGAAAATTGTTATTTCTTCCTTACTTTTGTCCGTGATTCCGTGAAAACTTGGTTGAATTACTAAATGTACTTTAAAATAATTGTTTTGACAATATTTGTCTTGGTGTAGCACAAGTTAGTTCATGTATGATTTATTGGAATTTAGTTAGAATACATATTTGTGTATAGGCCTATTTGTCTTAGTATTTCTTGATTTTGTCTTACTTATTCTGCTATTATATATTTAAGTTATGAAATCATATCCTACCATTTCATAAACAATTTTATAACAGCCAAATCTATCAATCTATATATATACAGTATATATGCTCAGGCCCAATCCCCACTTTTCCTTTTTTTGTTTTTGTTTTGTTTTTTGGGTGGGGGGCGACTCGAGACAGAGCAAGAATAGGGACAACACAAAACAAGGAACACACAAAAACAAAATAAAAATTCACACACATGTAGGTCATCCAGGAGAACACCCAGAGACCAGGGTCACCAAGGTCCAAATCTACCCTAACCAAACTTAGGCAACATAAACAATTGTATCGTATCTTAACCTAACTTAATTTAACTTACATAACCCAAGATATACAAAATTGGCCTTATTACATTCACCTTAACATAGTCCTACCTAAGCTAACCTAGCCTAAATAATTTCTCAAAACAGGCAAGCAATCTCAAATTTCAACCTATCAATAGACGGTAAAAATACATATGAAAATATATGAATCTATCTATCTATCTATCTATTGCCTGACGCCGTGATCCCCGAAGTGGTGGCCACGAACGAACCGCCCCATCTGTCCCAAGTCAGTCAACGCCCCTCCTCCCAACCAGCACCGCCTTCATCCATATACTTACTCACTCCATCCTTCCACATCTCTTTCAGTCTACATCTCCTCTCCCTCTCTGTCCTTCAACCTCACTTTCGTACACCTTCTTAGTCATTCTCTCGCTTCCCATACGCTCCATATGGCCGAACCATCTCAAGGTGTTCCTTTTCACACGATCCAGCACATCTACCTCCACACCACACCTCCTTCTTACTTCCTCATTCGTCTGTCTATCCCTCCATGTAACTCCGCACGCACTTCTCAAGTAACTCATTTTCACCCCTCTCACTCTTGGTCTGAGTCTCTTCTCAAACGTCCATGCTTCGCTTCCATAAGTCAGCGTCGGGATTACCACACTGTCATGCAAGGACTTCTTCACTTCCATACTGACCACCCTATTTCTTGTTACTGCTTTCAGCGTTCCTACAACCCTCTTCCCCTGTTGTACCCTCTCCCGTAACTTCTTCATCCATAGTCCCATCTTTACTCAACACACTGCACAGGTACTTAAATGAACTGGCAATCTCCATAGCCTGACCGTTCAACTTCAACTCACACTCTGTGGCTTCACCCCTTTCGAAGACCATAACCTTGCTCTTCCCCGCATTTACCTTCAGATTCCGTTTTTCGCACACTGTTCCAAACGCATTTACCAGACCCTGCAACTCCCATTCATTATTGCTCATCAGAACTATATCATCAGCAAACAGCAGTACAGGTAGTTTCCACTCATTTCCCTCCCTTATCAGCGATACACCAACATCCACTGCTCTTTCTTGTATTTCTTGTATAACTCCATCCATATATACAGTAAACAACCACGAGGACATCACACACTCCTGTTTCAACCCAACATTCAGGTCAAAGAACTCGCTCTGCTCATTCTCCACACGTACTGCCACCTTTGCACCCTCATACATGCTCTTCACTGCTTTCAGCAACTTGCCATCTACTCCGTATATTCTAAGTACTTTCCACATACCTTCTCTATCCACTCTGTCATAGGCCTTCTCCAAGTCCATAAAGGCACCAAACACCTGTTGTTGCTTCTCCAAATATTTCTCCACAACACAATTCAGGTTAAAAATCTGATCTACACATCCTCTTCCTTTCCTAAAACCTCCCTGCTCATCACCTATCTATTTCTCCGTTCTCACTCTCACTCTCTCAATCACTACCCTACTGTACACCTTCCCTACTACGCTTAGAAGACATATTCCTCGGTGGTTACCAAACACTCCTTTTCCCCTTTACCCTTATATAGGGGGACTATTATGCCTGTCTTCCAGTCATCAGGTGAACTCCCCTTCTCCCATGATAGTTTGCACTTTTTCCATACCCATTCGATTACTATCTCACCACCATACCTCAACATTTCCCCACACACTCCATCTGTTCCTGGTGCTTTCCCCAACTTCACTTTTTTCATGGCTTCCCACACTTCTGACCTCCTGATCCCCACCTCCTCCTCCACTACTTCTCTTCTTCTCTCTCCCATATGAATGCGGCGAAACATTTAACACCTTACGAGCGGCCTATGCGGTTTATTTATATGTACCGCACAGCGGGGTGTTTTTAGCCAAAATAGGGCTGTTTACGTGATCATTTTCATGCCTAAATAAGACCCAGAACGTAAAACAAGTACTTATCCCTGAAAGGGCATAAACAGAGCTTTCGAATGACACCATAACGATCCTTGTATGATGGATAGTTTTCTTGCAATAACCGTGCAACGCGAGTGCAAAAAGCAGGTAATTCGGTACTTTCGGTACATAATTGAGTATGTAGCGAGTGAGAGAGGGAGGAGGGAGCTGAGATTTGTGTCAGTAGGTTCGCCGCGGTGGTCTGGAGCAGTCATACGCTCGCTAGTCTCCTGCCACCACTTGTCTCTCTCTCTCAGCCACATTACGTGCTGAAATTGCCACTCGAGTTATGTCGAGCGCCGCCATATAGTCCAGCTTTATTTAACTCGACTTAAGTGGTGGGCCGCTTTTTAACACCTTACGAGCGGCCTATGCGGTTTATTTATATGTACCGCACAGCGGGGTGTTTTTAGCCAAAATAGGGCTGTTTACGTGATCATTTTCATGCCTAAATAAGACCCAGAACGTAAAACAAGTACCTATCCCTGAAAGGGCATAAACAGAGCTTTCGAATGACACCATAACGATCCTTGTATGATGGATAGTTTTCTTGCAATAACCGTGCAACGCGAGTGCAAAAAGCAGGTAATTCGGTACTTTCGGTACATAATTGAGTATGTAGCGAGTGAGAGAGGGAGGAGGGAGCTGAGATTTGTGTCAGTAGGTTCGCCGCGGTGGTCTGGAGCAGTCATACGCTCGCTAGTCTCCTGCCACCACTTGTCTCTCTCTCTCAGCCACATTACGTGCTGAAATTGCCACTCGACCTATGTCGAGCGCCGCCACATAGTCCAGCTTTTTTTAACTCGACTTATGTTGCTCGCCGCTAATTAAGGGTTAATGGTTAAAGACAACATTTCAAGAAACAGTCTTAACCCGGCAGCTGCAGGGAGACTCTTAAGAGGTTTTACTGGGCGACTGCAGGGAGACTCTAAAGATCCTAGGCCTAAA
Source organism: Paralithodes platypus (assembly GCA_032716605.1). Lineage (NCBI taxonomy): Eukaryota > Metazoa > Arthropoda > Malacostraca > Decapoda > Lithodidae > Paralithodes > Paralithodes platypus. The sequence continues at coordinate 26,698,607 of CM064507.1, read as the reverse complement.
AAAAAAACTTTTAAAAGGCCACAGTAGCACTTGAAACAATTTTTTATTTTTTTATTTTTTTCCTCCTCCATATCTCATATCACTCCTCCACATCCCCTCCTTTCCCCCCCCCCCTTCAATTATCACCTATTTTCCCTGTTATTCCCTTATTCATTGATATATTTTTGTGTAAACATCTCCAAATCGATCCTAGGCTGTGGTCATGTGTGTGTCTATGCGTGGGAAAGAGAGAGAGAGAGAGATACAGGCCTCAGTCACTCTCCAGGCTTCGAGAGAGGAGAGTGTGAGGCCGGCTGGCTCACAATTGTTGAATGAACTACTCGCTACCAATTCGCGATTTTGACCATACAAATGATATTCCTCCTTGTTTTATTGTTGTAACATGTTACTATCTTCATATTAAACGTAAAATAGGCACAAATGGATGAGTAATAATTATATTTATGGTAAATTTACAATTTTAGTGAGGAATGCATCTAAATACCTACGCACAGGGGTATGGTGTATACTACAGGGGCTGCACAGCTGAGAGGTTAATCATGTCAAATTTTCATTAAACATAACTTATAATCCTGTTCATTATATATATATAACGGAGAGAGAGAGAGAGTGTGCGGTTGTACTGAATAAGAAACCACGGATGATTCGAAAATCAAAATAGTCTGATTTTTAAAAGGTTTGAGTCAACAATATTATAATTGGTAAAAATTAGAGAAAGAAAATTATATTGCACGCCAAGTTCGGCGAATGGGAGATTTGGCTAGCTGCAGACGATGACAATTTGCTACCCCCTAAGCTTGTTAAACTTGTAGATGGTGTTGGTGTCATAGTTGTTGGTCTGACTCTGTGGCCACAGTGTTATTACTATAATTAGGGTAAGCTACATTCATAGAGAGTGGTTGGGGGGAGGCCATGTACGGAGCGCCGGTGCTGGTGCGGTGGTGACGTGTTGGATCTGCGCATGCGCGATCAGACGACTTTGAATCCCCTAGGCCTTTCAAAATATGTCCAACAAGCTGCCCCGTAGCTCAGATCTAACAGCTAGGCCTCCCACTCAAGAGTTCTACAGTCGATCCCAGCATATCACAATATTTTTGTGATTGTATTTTTATTTTAGAAAATTTTATTGGGTTAGGTTAGGTTAAGTTAGGTTAGGTAGGTTAGTCTAATATAACTAATAAAATATACTCTGAAGAAAAAATAATAAAAGTCGTCACGCATGCGCAGATCCAAACCGGAACCACCGCACCAGCACCGGCGCTCCGTACATGGCCTCCCCCCAACCGCCCTCTATGAATGTAGCTTTCCCTAATCATAGTATTTTTTTTTTTTTTTTTTTTTTTTTTTTTTCTATGTGATTGAGGGAGGCAAAAGGCATAACTGCCTATAGCGAGTGCCTCCCCCATAGTTGAAAGAGTGACAGGGCCAAAATCAAGGACGTTCGAGTCAAAATGCCTGGACACACGGAGTTTGAAGCAATTTAAGTCATAGGAAGAGGGAAAGACTGATTCTGGGAGAGAGTTCCAGAGCTCAGATGTTGAGTAGAAGAAAGTTTGAGAGTAACGTTTCACTCTTGGGTTGGAGAGTTGCACAGAGTAGGGGTGGGATTGAGTTGCAAGACGGGTACCACGTGTCCTACGTAAAGGAGGTGGTATGCACTGGGATAGCTCTGAGGAACACTGATTATTAGTAGCGATAGAATAGCGAGAGAGATGCAACATTGCGGCGGAGAGAGAGAGATTGCAGTTGGTGAGTGGACGGGAGTTAATGATACGAAAGGCCTTCCTTTCAACTTTGTCTAGGAAGCGGTGTGAGAGGAACCTCCCCACACATGTGAACAATACTCAATACAAGGACGCACTATGCCCCTGTACAGAGCAAGAAGCTGTGCAGGGGAAAAGAACCCCCTAAGGCGGTTGAGCACACCCAGCTTCTGGGAGGCTGCCTTAGCAAGACTGGTAATATGGTCCTTCCAAATGAGAGCAGAAGAAAAGTGACACCAAGAATATTGAGAGAAGATGAAGGGTTGATTTTGTATTGTTGAAGAATAAGGATAGTCCGCTGGGAGATCCTGACGGGTAGATAGATGGAGAAATTGGGTTTTGGAAGCATTAAAGTTAACAAGGTTTTCTCTGCCCCAATTGGAAATAGTATTTAGATCAGAATTTAAGAGTTCTATGGCTTCATTACGTTTGTCGTTGAGGGATTGCTGGCTGGGGCGTTTTGAAAAACTAATGGAGTAGTGTAAGGTTGAGTCGTCTGCGTATGAATGGATGGATATTAAGGTACAGTTAAGGAGATCATTTATAAAAATTAGAAAGAGAATAGGAGATAGGACAGAGCCCTGAGGACACCGAGTTTATAGGGTGAGGAATTGAACAATGGCCGTCCACAACCGCAGCTATGGAACGGCCGGAAAGGAAATTAGAGACAAAGGCACAGATGGAGGGATAGAAACCGAAGGAGGGTAGTTTAGAAATTAAAGATTTATGCCAGACTCTATCGAAGGCTTTCGATATGTCTAGTGCAATAGAAAAAGTCTCACCGAAGTCCCGAAAGGAGGATGACCAAGAGTTAGTAAGATATGAAAGAAGATCACCAGTAGAGCGACCCTTAAGGAAGCCATACTGGCGATCTGAGAGCAGATTATGAGAAGAGAAATGCTTAAGAAATTTGGAAGCAAGAATAGTTTCAAAAACTTTAGAAAGACAAGAGATAAGAGCAATTGGACGATAGTTGGAGGGTTGAGAGCGGTCACCCTTCTTTGGGACAGGTTGAATGTGAGCAAACTTCCAGCATGAAGGGAAGACGTTAGAGGATAGACAGAGACGAAAGTATAACAGAGACGTATAACAGTATAACACTGTAGCCACAGAGTCAGACCAACAACTATGAAACCAACACCATCTACAAGTTTAACAAGCTTAATTATCCCCAATGCAATTCAATTTATGCTTTCAAAATCTCAAAGTTCACAGCAAAACAATTACATCATTTGTGTACATATTGCAGGATTCACACGGCTACATTTAGCCTAATTTATTTCATTCAATTTTCCTTTTTTTTGTTATATGTATCTGTTTTCGAATTTTATGCTATCGTATCTGATAGAAATCCATATTGACAGTAGGCTATAATACCAATATGATCTGCCGAAAATATTACGAGATATACCGTACAATCAATTAGTTATGTCGGTCTATGTTTACTAAAGCGTCACCGCACCGAGTAGCGCCGTTTCTATATACTATTTGGTTTTATATGATTAATATTATTTATTTAATTGGAGTGTTTTGTAAGGAAGTTACAAAAACATTTACTTTTACCCCGGGCAACTGCCGGACAGACTAACGTTGAAAATCACTAGCCTGGCAACATATCCGGGCTATACTTAATTTCCCAGCCTGCGACACCGAGTCTTTAACAAATAGCACTACCCCACCACCACGCTTGTTCCTGACAGAATGCATAGAGGTGTAATCGGAGAGGCGAACTGTCAAGGTAGGTGTGAGCTAGGTTTTGCAGATCCCTACAACAGCTGCAGGCAACTGTCATAGGCAAATCTTTAGTCTTATGAAACTGAGCGGACATTCCTAAAAAAAGAGCTGTGTGTGAGAGGAGGGTGCCATCATGAAGACCAGAAGGAGAATAGCCCGGGTATTAATTGAAGGGAGGCATCCTGGCTGTGGGTCAGGCAAGGAGGACGTCGAAGGTGGATAGGTCTCTGCAAGCCCATCTGCAGGAGTAATCTCCACTGGTGGTTGGGGAGGGGGTTTGTCTCGGCTCACAGGAGGTCGGAGGATGCTAGGTCTGGCAGGCTGAGACAACTCTTGAGAGGCAGGTGGCGCTGCATCAGCGGGCATTCGACCGCAGGGACAAAGACGGTGACCCGGGCCAGGGCGAGGCGGTCATTGTTGAGCAGGAGAGTGGGGGTGATGGATAACCACATCAGTGCTAGATGTCGGTCGGGCAGACACTGACAATGACTCTTCGTCTGGCAGTTGGGCATCCTCAAGATCGTCGGCCTCCATCTCGTCCTCCAGGGCTGAGAAGAGGTTGCAGGACATCACTGCTGCACATGATGCATCCCCAACCGTTGGTCTATGTTGGGTGTAGTTCAAAGCAGTAGTTGACGCAGCGGCAGTACTAGCAGTCTTGGAAGCACGTCACAGAGTATTCAGCGCATGCAGCCGGTCGTTCACCTCCTGCACAACACACTTTCCCTCCCTGTATTCCGTGTGAATGTCAAAAGCCTTTCTATATTCGGGGCAAGATTTCGCAGTGACCCGGGGAGACCCACCACAGCTATAACAGTAGGGGTCATTGGTGCATGTGGTAGAGTCCCTTGTTGTCACTGAAAGGAATTCACTGCAGTTAGCATACTGCATTATATTTTTGCATGATAAGGCACCATGGACAAAAGCAAAACATTTATAGCATCTAAGCATGGGGAAACTATATTGGATCACAGGGTAACTATCATGGCATAGCAACATTTTTCCGGGCAGAGGGCCTAAAAACTGCAACCTTGCCACTGCCGACTAGTACCATCAGCTTCTGAGCGACGGGTTAGGCGCTTGACACGCACTAGGATAGTCGGCTTTCCCAGCAAAACGGACAAAGATATTAGTAACTAACCATCAGGAATGGAAGGGCTTACAGGACCAATCTTTCCCCATGTACTGTATATCTCTTATCACCAGGGGCTACAGTCTTCTTCCAATTAACAGCCCACTCACCAAACTGCGTCTTCAGTTCCGGAGGCTAGGCAATCTAACAACAGCAGTTTCCAGGACACTGACATACAGAGCCTCACCCCACCCAACCACATGAACATCACCGTCTTTAAAGTACTTGGTAAAAGGGGAAGCATTGATAGCTTTCGTTACCTTACCAGGAACGTCAAACACTGTTGCTCAGGGATCAGAGGAAATCATATAGGTTACCCTGGGTGCAGTACTAAACCTAGCTGTGGTCAAGTTGTCACTAGAGGTACCCACGCACAGTAGTTTGCCTGAACAGCAAGCAGAATCCAAACATGGGTCATCGAAGGACAGAGAAGCAGACCTCCCTCGCTTCTTGGACAAAGCCCGTGGTGAGGCCCCCATTTGGTTGTCCACCACCCACCGCGGTCCTCTACGGTGCCCAAGTTCAACACTCACAAACACTGTAGTCTAAGATACAAAAACTTAGTCCACAGTCGCATTTACACCATCCCACTGGGCTCACACCTCTGGCCAAGCCCTAAAGCTTGCCAGAGGGATACTCAGAGCAACGGCAACCACTAGGCACAATCGCCTCAGCCATCAGCTGATGCCAGGCGGCCTTCAAGCTTCCCGCCCTTCAAGACACAGCTGAGCGCGGCATCGTCCAGTTTTCGAGTGATGGTTATTTACACCACCCGAGCATCATGTGTGCCTTCATAGTTCAGATATTAGCAACATGTATCACATATTGTCATTGTAAGTAAAGTTACAGTGTGATAAGTGCATAGATTCAAGTTATAAAAGTGTCGAGGGAGTGGCAAGCCTCGCGCGCGTCCCCTGGTTACCATGACGACTGGCGGGCTGGCGGCCACCTTGTTCATGGACTCACACACGTACACACTGCCAGCTAAATGACACCCGACTTCCCCTTCACTCACTCTCACTTTTATTATGCCTCTCTCACGTACTCTGTTTATTGATTTTATACTTTACCGTATATTTTATAGTTAGAATATGAGTGTTACACATTGCTTTAGGCACTTTTGACTTAGAAATATGGGTTTTAACGTATTCTTAGTGGGGAGACAGGGGAGGTGGTGGTGAAGGCAGGGGGAGTGGGGGAGGACCAGTGTACACATAAACTTGCTGTGTACGTAGCAACATGACACACTATCTCGTCTCTTCTTACCCCTACCATGACCTGGCGTAATTTTGAGGAATGCCGTGGGGTCGGGGTCATCCTCCTCCTCCTCTTCCCCACTTGGTGGGAAGTTGTGGTAAACTATCAATGGAAGTTAAATATTACTAAGCTATAATGAATCAAATAAAATCAATCTAAATGAATACTCTATATCTAAATTGAATTCAATCTGAAACAAGCTAATTTATATCCAAAGGTCTCACATAATAAATGTATATAATTATAGGGTAAGGTTATAAGGGTTAATATTAGCCAGGAATTAACTCACCAATAGTTCCACGTGGCAATGAGGCAAGGGAGAACGTTTTACCCAATATGGTGGTGGACAATGGGGAACGAGACTTCGGTCCCAAGACACGAGTCAAGTTAAAGAAAGAATAAATGATTACATGGGAATGGACATGAATAATATGCTTATCTATCAGTCAGTCATGATGTCGATGAGAGCGTCGTGATGGTGTAGCTGTGTGTATTGCTGTATGTGTATTGTGATTAGAGGCACAAAAGCACGATCAACTGAGGGCGGAAAATTAGATGTTAACTGGTTGGTGTTCGTGAAGGCTCTGGCGTACCTCAAAAGCACACCTTGCTGCCTTGGCAAACCGCCAGGAGCCCAAATTATCGTACCGCATTTAGGTTGCTCTATACGATAAATTATATTAATATATACGATAAATTCATATATACTACATAAGACCATGGCAATATTGCTTAATAGCATATTAGGCCTTTTATAACTTAACTTATTTACAATCTTATAATATACGATCTACTCCTACGTCGTGCTGTAGGAGAGATCGTGACGTCACAGAGACATACAAGATCACAAAAGAGTCATATTCTATCGTATTTATACGATACACTCCCCCCACAAAAAAGACCTGAACCCCACCTTAAACCTAAAGTTGCCCAGAGGCTATCTTCTGACGCCACAAGTCGACGGCGCCAGCAGCAGCGCGTCTGGGACGCGTCCCGGTCCGAGAATGATCACCAACAGTATGAGGTGAGTCGTTCCTTCGAGAATCCTCGGACCCAGCAATAACAGGTGGAGCCTCAGATTGCAATGCGGAATCTAGCTCCAAAGCGTACAAACGTGCGATAGGATGAACAGTAGTTCCAGTGGCTGTCTTTAATAGCGCCACCCGCTCTACAGAGTCTGCCCCCTTGTATACCTCCAATACGCGGCCTAATTTCCAGTATAAACGAGGACTATCTTCTTTAATTAAAACAACTTCGCCAACTGTAGGTGCCGTTGGTTTACCAGAGGGAGTAACACTCCTTTCCCTCAATGCTAGCAGATATTCACTAATCCACCGTTTCCTAAAATCCTCGATTATCCTGGATATATACTGGTATCTCTTAGACACCGCTACCTCAGAGTACAACGAGGGATCCTCTAACTCTACTATGGACTGAAAATCAGATGGAAACGCAGTCAATGGTTTTCCATATAGCAAGTGAGCTGGCGTTAATGGTAGTGGTTCTTGCAGGTCGGTGTACACATATGTAAGCGGGCGATCATTCACGACTGCCTCTATCTCTGTGAGGACTGTCGTCAACTCACTCTTCTTTAATAGAGCACGTCCTACAACCGCTCTTAGTCCTGACTTTACTATGCCGACACACCGTTCCCACATTCCACCAAACCAAGGTGCCTTAACTGGAATGAACCTCCATTCGCACTTCTTCTCTCCCAAAAAAGTGATGATAGTAGGATCACTACTCATATCCTTTAGATATTTTGATGCTTGGACATAAGTGGGAGCATTGTCGCTAAGAATGAATTGAGGGAATGAACGACGGGCACAAAACCGTCTGAACGCCAGCATAAATTCCTCGCTAGACATATTATCACATAGTTCTAGGTGTACCGCTCGAGACGTCGCACAGGTAAACAATAATATATAAACTTTCTCATGCTCCCTCGTCTTCAATGCCCCTGTGTAATCTAATCCTACCGTTTGGAAAGGTTCTACGTGCTTTACACGGCATTCAGGTAGGGGTGGAGCTGGTCCAGTTGCATATGGTTTACCCTTTAGTCTCTGGCATATTACACACTTTCTCACTACGCGTCGAGCTACTTGTCGAACTCTGGGTATCCACCATATGAGACATAAATTTGATATAATATGACATACCCCGTAGTGTTTTACATCCCTATGTGCACGTATGATCAATAGATCAGTAACGTGATGTCTTGTTGGCATAAGTATAGGTCGGTTTGTGCCGTCTGGTACACCCGACCACTTCAGGCGACCCTCACACCTGATGAGGCCATTGTCTAGGTGCAACCTTAGTTGACGCACTATATTAGGCATTAATGTCTTATTCGAGCCTTTCAAGGATTCTAATTCATTGGAAAAGGTTTCTACTTGAACCCATTTGATCAAAGTTACTTCAGCTGCTTTAAATTCACGAGCATCAATGTTGTGACCCCTGTTGCAGAGTTGGCCCGTTACTTTAAGCTTAAGATTGGATACATATCGCAACACCCAAGCTACAACTCTGACTAGTTTATTATAGTCACCGAATCTTGCCCACTTTATGATGATAGGACCCGGTGGCTCATTTGGTTGGGCTGTAACTGCCACTGTTTCCAGTGGCAGAAGTCCCTCACCAACAGCATGCCATATCGTCCATTCACTTTCATGGAGCAGCCACTTTGGACCATGCCACCACAATTCGGACTTCATTAACTGGCTAGCCGTTATACCCCTAGTTATGAGATCACTAGGGTTTTCCTTTGTATTTACATAATGATAAGCAACGTCTGGCAAAAGGGCTCTAATCTCATCTACCCTATTCCGCACATAAACTGGCAGAGACTTCTTGCTATGTATCCAGTTGAGTGCGACCTGACTATCGCACCATACGTGAACGATTTCAATATTTAATTCGCTCTCGTATGCTGCGCGTACATGTTGCACCAGACGTGCTAATAGCAGCATGGCAGTCAATTCAATTTTAGGGATAGTTACCTTCTTAACCGGGGCTACTTTGGCCCGGGCTGTAACTAAATGTGCCCCAAATGAAGTAACAACATATATGGCTACCCCGTATGCCGTGGCGCTAGCATCGCAAAACGTGTGTAACGTAACGTCACCGAACGCCGCCACTTTACGAGGTATAGGTTTAGTACATAGGATGGCATATTCATTCAACAACAATGTCCCTTGGTCATTCAGGTCCTCGGGCAAACTGTCATCCCATCCTATTTTACGTCTCCAAACTTCCTGCATTAGAATCCTAGCTCTTATGGTAACAGGTAATGCTAGACCCAAAGGATCAAAAAATTGCGCAACTTTGCTCAACAGACTTCTTTTTGTGTGCGCTCCTGTCTGCTGAGCAAAAGACCTTGTTTGAAAAGTTAGTATGTCATGTTTAGGTTGCCAGATCATCCCCAAATTTCTGGATTTTTCCTGGTTAAGAGATGCCGTACCATCCACCTGTATTAAACTCTGAAGATCTTCACTATTAGTAACCCACTCGCGGAGAAATAGATGTGCATCCACAAACAATCTGCGTGCTTGCCAGTATGCATACAACAAATCATCTTGACTATCGCTAGTACCCTGCAAATTGTCAATGTATAATCCGCGAGATAGTTTACTTGTGTCCTCATGAGTGTCAGCTAGATGTTTTCTGATTGTGGCATTTAACAAAAACTGCGAGCAAGTGGCCCCAAAGAGTACAACCCGAAAACGGTATATTATGATGGGACTTTCAGAGTCGCTAATGTCGCTGAACCAAAGAAAGCGGGTAACATCTCTATCTTCCTCCTTTAGCTTGACCATCAAGAATGCTTTCTCGATGTCACTGGTATAGGCGTACTTTCCCAGCCTAAACCGCAATAGATGTTGGGACAGGTCCGACACCATGGACGGACCTGTCAACAGGCAGTCATTCAGACTGGGTTGTTGACCTTGGTGGGCAGAACAGTCATACACCACCCGTATTGGTGTGGTGACGCTGTCTTTCTTTACCCCATGATGGGCCAGATAGTGAACCCTACCATTCTTACACGGTTCCTTGACATCGACTCTCTCAATAAAACCCCTATCCTCATAACTCCGAAATACATCGTCATACGCCTGGCGCGTGCTCGGTTCGTTAGACAATTTCCGCTGCAATGCGCGCAAGCGACCTAATGCCAAACCATAGTTGGTAGGCAGGCTTATCTCACTGTTCTTCCAAGGTAAACTAACTTTATATTGCTTGTCTGAGGCACAGTAGCACACAGACTCGTCAAACCTTTGTAGCGCAACTTCCGAGTCATAATCAGTCTCCATAGGATTAATGCCTATGTGATCCAATCTCCACAGTCGTTCCAGGTCGAACTCGGCAGCCATCTTAGGGTCACTAGGTTGGGAATCCTCCCTTCCCAACTCCTCTGCCGCGGTTACATTGACTCTATATATCGAGACCGTGTCGACCAGGACCTTTGACTGTGTAGTATGCACCTTTCCGCTCATGCAGTATCCAAATTTAGTGGGGATTAAAATTACACCACACATCTTTTTAAATCCAGGGTATACTACTTCATAATAATGATCCACACCAAGTAGAACATGCACCTCACTCTGATTTCCCATGGGATCTGACAAGTTAACCCCTTTGCTACGTAATGCGTGTTCCACCTTCTTCACACCCACAGATACATATTCTGGTAGGGTGTCTACTACGATACAAGTCATAAAGTACCGGTTTTTTACGATAGAAATATGAAATCTCCGCTATCTCGTAGTCTTGTTTATCAGTAACCCCTGTGAAGCCCTGTAATCGAAGAGTCTCAGCCCCTACGATTCGGTGCTTCAGTCCCACTAGTACGGACCTCTTTATAAAGGAACGTTGAGACCCTTGATCTAGAAGTACCCGACAAACTTTGTTACTGTCATTACCTTCCATGGGAATCTGTATTGTGGGCAATATAGTGGTGTCTTGCGTGCTACCTAGTGCCACAGTTGTAGTACCCTCATTTTTGACGTCTTTGACTTTATCTGCTGTAGGACACAACTTATCAAAGTGATGTCCTTTGCAGTGGCGACAGGGCCTTAAGTATGTAGCAGTACATTGTCCCTGCTTACCATGTTCCCCACTTAGACAACCCACACATAGCTTCAATCTTTTCGCCTGTGCTAGTTTTGTCTCATTTGTTGGGTATTTTACGCAGAAACTCCAGTTATGTTTGTTGTTACATAGCTTACATAGAATCTGAGCAGGTTTCTTATACACACCCTCTTTCTTTACTTTAGTCCCCACTGTCATGCTTATTGTTCCCCTCTTCTCCACATTCTCACTCCCTCCCGACTCATACATTCTCCCTTTGTTCAACTGTAGATTATTGATCTCCTTACTGAACTGAGTTTTGAACTCCCCCAGCTCAAATGATCTTACCTTATCAAGTATTGCCATAGGAAGCTTCTGACGCAAGATAATGACTATCATTTCCTGCGTGGTAAGCCCTAGGGTATCTAGCGATCGAGTATGGCACTCCATATTTGCTCTGAAGTTTGTCAACTCATCAACCTTATACTGTGGTTCTGCGAGCCCCAACAAGGAAACAACATGGGCCATCTTCAACTGCTCTCTATCCCCGTATGTGGACTCTAATAGGTGTACCGCTTCAAGATAACTACCACCCACTACTGCAAAACCCTCTATTAAATGTAAGGCCTCTCCTTCCATTTGTCCCTTCAGATAGTGAAACTTGCGGACATTATCCAAAGAGGATTCATGAACCGTAGATCGAAATACGTCCCAGAAAGCTAACCACTCGGTTAACTTGCCCCCAAATGTAGGAAGATTGAGCTTTGGGAGGTGTACAGTATGTTTTGGGTCAGCCCTTCTATGGGCCTCATTATCGCCTCCCTTCTTACTTGCGACAGCACGCTGTAATAGGTACTTCGCTCTAAAGACAGGTTCGTCATAGAGGGCGCGATTATCACACTCTGTAACAATCTCTTCCTCCTCTGTCATCGCAGCCACAATCACCTCACTCAGAGCCGTAATACGACCGTGGGTGACCTGGACGTTTTCTAATCTAGCCTCCAATTCCTCTAGTTCAGCAGTAGTGATGAAAGTGTTGACGTCCACTATTAGCCTATTTATTACTCCCCGAAGTCCCGCCCTTTGATTTTTAGGGGCTTTGTTCAGCACCCCACTAGACGGTGTCTCTCTACCGTTTTTATCCATTTTGCTTGCGAGCCTATAGGCTATGTATCTAAATATTACGTTACAAAAACAACAGCCAAATAATAGGCTACTTAAGAGACGCCAACCGGCGGACTTCTATGTTATGGAGAAAAAATAGTACACTATATAGCAATACCTACTAATGGATCATATTGAACAAGAAAAAATGTTAGGTCAGGTCATATGTCACAGGAAGTCTGAAACGGAAAAGAAAATTATTGGGGAAAGACGATGGGTGGGAAGCAGGACTTAGGCAGGCGCAATGACAACAATGACAACAATGGGAGTTGCAGGGTCTGGTAAATGAGTTTGGAACAGTGTGCGAAAAACGGAATTTGAAGGTAAATACGGGGAAGAGCAAGGTTATGGTCTTCGAAAGGGGTGAAGTCACAGAGTGTGAGGTGTGAAGCTGAACGGTCAGGCTATGGAGATCGTCAACTCTTTTAAGTATCTGGGCAGTGTGTTGAGTAAAGATGGGACTATGGATGAAGAGGTGCGGGAGAGGGTACAACAGGGGAAGAGGGTTGTAGGAACGCTAAAAGCAGTAACAAGAAATAGGGTGGTCAGTATGGAAGTGAAGAAGTCCTTGCATGACAGTGTGGTAATCCCGACACTGACTTACGGAAGCGAAGCATGGACGTTGGTTGAGAGACTCAGACCAAGAGTGAGAGCAGTGGAAATGAATTACTTAAGGAGTGCGTGCGGAGTTACATGGAGGGATAGACAGACTAATGAGGAAGTAAGAAGGAGGTGTGGTGTGGAGGTAGATGTGCTGGAAAGTGTGAAAAGGAACAACTTGAGATGGTTCGGCCATATGGAACGTATGGAAAGCGAGAGAATGACTAAGAGGGTGTATGAGAGCGAGGTGGAGGGACAGAGGGGGAGAGGTAGACCGAATATGAGGTGGAAGGATGGAGTGAGGAAGTACATGAACGAAGGTGGTGCTGGTTGGGGGGAGGGGCGTCGACTGACTGGGGACAGAGGTGCATGGGGGCGGTTCGTTCGTGGCCACCCCTTCGGGGATCACGGCGTCAGGCAATAGATAGATAGATAGATTGACACAACCCTGCATTCCGGCTCTAACCATCGCTTGGCTAGCCTTGCCAGTGTATCATAGAGTTGTTCCTGCATCCTGTTATATGTCCCCTTGTTCATTGCCTTAAAATCCCTTACTGGTAGCTAATTCCCGGGTCTGGGCACCAATGTGGTAAACTATCAATGGAAGTTAAATATTACTAAGCTATAATGAATCAAATAAAATCAATCTAAATGAACACTCTATATCTAAATTGAATTCAATCTGAAACAAGATAATTTATATCCAAAGGTCTCACATAATAAATGTATATAATTATAGGGTAAGGTTATAAGGGTTAATATTAGCCAGGAATTAACTCACCAATAGTTCCACGTGGCAATGAGGCAAGGGAGAACGTTTTACCCAATATGGTGGTGGACAATGGGGAACGAGACTTCGGTCCCAAGACACGAGTCAAGTTAAAGAAAGAATAAATGATTACATGGGAATGGACATGAATAATATGCTTATCTATCAGTCAGTCATGATGTCGATGAGAGCGTCGTGATGGTGTAGCTGTGTGTATTGCTGTATGTGTATTGTGATTAGAGGCACAAAAGCACGATCAACTGAGGGCGGAAAATTAGATGTTAACTGGTTGGTGTTCGTGAAGGCTCTGGCGTACCTCAAAAGCACACCTTGCTGCCTTGGCAAACCGCCAGGAGCCCAAATTATCGTACCGCATTTAGGTTGCTCTATACGATAAATTATATTAATATATACGATAAATTCATATATACTACATAAGACCATGGCAATATTGCTTAATAGCATATTAGGCCTTTTATAACTTAACTTATTTACAATCTTATAATATACGATCTACTCCTACGTCGTGCTGTAGGAGAGATCGTGACGTCACAGAGACATACAAGATCACAAAAGAGTCATATTCTATCGTATTTATACGATAGAAGTCAACTATGTTATGGGAAGCATTAGGGGAGCGATAAACATAGCGAGGCGACGAGGTACAAGGCAACTGGGCCGGGTGGGAGGTGGGAGGCTGCCCAGTCTTTCCACTCCCGCGTTCTCTCTCCCCACTCCCCACCGTGGCGGGACTTGGGTATTGCCAATTGATAAGTATTGTCACTGTTGGACAACATCGTAAGGTATATCCCATATGAATTTGAACCCTCTAACTACCATAGGATAAGAATAAATAAGCACAAAAGTGGCGGTGGCATAAGTGGGTAAACTTGCTTTCCCCATCCGCCCTTACTAACCCGCGCAGATGGGCTAGGGGGTTGCCACGTACCGCCACTGTTCGGCAACTTCATATGGTAGTTTCCCATACCATCCTCAAGCCTCTAGCTACCATAGGACAAGAGTAAATAATTTCGAAGTAGCGGACGCAACGTAGATGGCGCTGGGGTTTAGCGTTACATACATTGCCGACGCATTAGCAGTGGCGCTGGGATCCAGTGGGTTAACCCTCAATCAACGGTGCACATCATATGACAGGAGAGAGAATATAGGCCACCCCTGCTGCCCATCATATGACGGGTGCCATTTTGAGGACGTTATAAGCTATGAGAGAGAATCCGCGCGTTGGGCGGACAATAGCCGGCCTCTGACCGCTCACCACCACCTTGGGGCTGTCACTGACACGTACTGTGTCTCGTCCCCACCTCCGAAGTCCGTACCTTGCGCAACAAGGTAAAAACCCCGAAAAATACCTTATTTTAGGGTATTTTTGCATCCGGTTACATGATCGTTGCGAGGTAACCCGTGGTCGTACAAAGATGATTCAAGTGTCATTGGAAAGCTCTATTATCACCCCTTCTTGGATATATAATTGTATTATGCTCTGGCTTTTGCTTATGCATGTAAAAGAGCATGGCTCGTTTCGGTAAATATACCCGTCCAGCAATACGGTCATGTAAACAATCATGCCCGCTTTTAGGGAGTTAATACCCAAGGCACATTCATACATTCGCATATACAATGACCAATACCAATAAATTATTATGGATACTATAATGTATGAATGTAATTTTTAAATTATATATTAAGAAGATAAATTATCATCCTACTGGATCGATATAAATAAGAAAAAGTGTGATGTTCAACCTAGACAAAAATAATGTAATCATGACAGCAATAGATCCGTGTTACTGATTATGCAGATCTAAGATGCTAGCCTGTATGGTTTGGTATTATATATATATTTAGTTTTATTATTCCAGATTTGCTAACTATGCATTCAGGTTTTCTATACAAATGTACAATTATATTGTACTCCCAAACATTTCACCGCCGAATTCCTAATGTAACTATATACAGTTTGTCATATTTTGCATTTATGATGCATTGCTATGGTAGTAGTTATTCTATCAGTTGTCATGTATTATTAACACCTTACGAGCGGCCTATGCGGTTTATTTATATGTACCGCACAGCGGGGTGTTTTTAGCCAAAATAGGGCTGTTTACGTGATCATTTTCATGCCTAAATAAGACCCAGAACGTAAAACAAGTACCTATCCCTGAAAGGGCATAAACAGAGCTTTCGAATGACACCATAACGATCCTTGTATGATGGATAGTTTTCTTGCAATAACCGTGCAACGCGAGTGCAAAAAGCAGGTAATTCGGTACTTTCGGTACATAATTGAGTATGTAGCGAGTGAGAGAGGGAGGAGGGAGCTGAGATTTGTGTCAGTAGGTTCGCCGCGGTGGTCTGGAGCAGTCATACGCTCGCTAGTCTCCTGCCACCACTTGTCTCTCTCTCTCAGCCACATTACGTGCTGAAATTGCCACTCGACCTATGTCGAGCGCCGCCACATAGTCCAGCTTTTTTTAACTCGACTTATGTTGCTCGCCGCTAATTAAGGGTTAAGATGTTACTGAGGAGTTGTTAGCCTCATATATTTGTGTAATAATATATTTAATTTTAAGCCATCGGTTTGTTTAAATTGGCATTCTCTTTGTAAGGAGAGCTTAATATTACATTATCCGTTTTCTCTGCCTTCTTTTTGGATATACCCACTTAGGTAGATCTATTAATCATGATACTCGAATGCTTTTGTTCTACCTGTAGGAAAAGGATAACATAATTTAACAGGTTGTTGCACATTCAGTCACCTCCTTGAGTAGGCTTAGCGAGCGTCTCACAATCGTATTATCTAAGAAAGCATGTAAACATCCCCTTGAACTCCCTTGATAATGGTATAGTGATCATTATAATAGTAAATGGGGGAGTTGCTTCTGGTTCGCGGATGTCCCGGTGTACAGCGCAATCTATGGCTTTATTCGAGGGAACTTTAATCAGTCCCGGTGCTCGTCTACTGCGTTGATGGTTCTGCGGCCTCTCCCCGCAGCGTCATCCCCTTTTTCATGCTGCCCTGCTCTGTCTTCCTCATCCTCTGACCATCCGTCTGTGCCGGTATCTTCACTCTGCGCCATCTTTGTTCCTTTCCGGTTAGTGGGGTCTGGCGCCTCCCTGGACCTGTAACCCGTGGCTTGTCCGCTAGAGGGACACAACACCCACAGTGGTCGGCTCGGGGCCCAGCACAATCTTCAGCTTTCTTCCAGGTTCCTTAGTGGGCCCCACCTTCCGTGTCGGTGCCAGGGTCACCTTCACCTTCTAGGGTTTGTGTTGGTTCCACCATCCTCATCTCTTCAATTCACCACGCATCTTTATGCTGGGTTCCACTGTTCAACGCTTCACCTTCCCCTTCTATCCTTGTGTCCTGGGAGTGTTGTTGCCCATCTGTAGCCCCCCTTTGGTCCCTGATGTTTGAACCTCCTTCCCGGGAGGCCGCTGCAGCCTGACCGACATCGTGACAGGGGTAATTGGGCCTGCCTACACAACCTTTAAATCAATAATCAAGATCAAGATAAAAGTAAATGATGTCAGTTAGCCATTATATGAGATTACGAGAATAATATATACTGTATATATATTTATATATATATTATATAATGCAGTTCAGATGGAACCATAGATGCGCAATCTTTCACCTGTCTCTCTATACGAACCTCACATTAATGGTATTTGACATACAATTTTGTATGTCATCCAATATCCATCTATTAAACATATCAAGCATCTTTATTACAATTATTGAAAAGTATTTCATGTTCGGAAGTTGCAATAGGAGAAGAACAGTGCGGTTTTAGGAGGGGAAGAGGGTGCGTGGATTAGATGTTTGCTGTAAGACAGTTATGCGAGAAGTATTTAGAGAAGCATAAGGACATATTTTGGGGTTTTATGTATTTGAAAAAAGTGTATGATTGTGTGGATCGTGAAGCAATGTGGAAGGTGTTAGGGGTTTATGAAATTGGAGGAAATTTGTTAAATGCCCCCCACAAACTCAGACTTTCTAGTGTGAATGTTGGTAGTTTGAATCTGCGTGCGAATGAAGTGGCTGAGATGTGTGAGAGGAGGCGAGTGGACGTCTGCTGTACCCAGGAAACACTCTGGAAGAGGCATGGGGTACAGTGGATTGTCGGAAGGAGGACAAGATATAGGATATACTGGATGGGTGTGGAGACTGATAAAGCGAAAGGAGGAGTGGGTGTTCTGGTGGCTGAAGAGCTGGCGGAAAGTGTGCTTCAGATTACGAGAGTTAGTGAAAGGCTGATTGCTTTGAAGTTGAAAGTTGGTGAAAGAATTCTGAATGTGATATCTGCATATGCCCCACAGGCTGGTTTACATAAAAAGATAAAAGAGGACTTCTGGAATGACACCGTCAGTGTCATTTCAGGCCTCTCGGAGAACGAAATAACAATCGTGGGGGGGGACCTCAATGGTCACGTGGGAGCATCTGCAGATGGATACGAGGGGGTACATGGAGGAAATGGTTACGGAAGGAGAAATCTAGAAGGTGAATATATATTGGAATCCTGTGTTGCACTCAACATGGTTGTGTGTAGCACAAAGTTCAAGAAAAGACAGAGCCACCTGATCACATATAACTCTGGGGTCTCCAGTAACCAGATAGATTACTTCTTGGTTAACAGGAAAGACTGGAAACTAGTTTGAGATGTAAAGGTCATCCCGAGCGAAGAATGTATCCCCCAGCATAAGCTACTTGTGTGCGACATGAGCTTATACAGAGATCCTAAGCGCAAGAAGGTTTACATACCCAAAAGGAAAGTGTGGCTGCTGAAGGACAACGAAGTTAAGGATAGGTTTCATAGTGAACTGGAGGAAATGAATAGAAATAAGGAAGCTAGGCCTAACGATGTAAATAGCCAATGGAACTTTCTTAAGCAAAGTCTGTGGGAAAACAAAGGGTCACCCCAGGAGTAAGACCTCTTGGTGGTGGAACGATGAGGTAGAACATGCTGTGAAAGAGAAAAGGAGATGCTTCAAAGCATGGAAGAAAGGAGGCAGCAGGGAGGAATACCAGGCAGCTAAACGAACTGCCTAACGAGTTATTTACAATGCTAAAAATCGCATTAAGGACCTGGTCCTCGAACAAGTGTGTAACACTGACAATCCCAATGGGATCTTCAACCTAGCTAGGCGAGTTAAAAATGACAGTAGGGATATTATAGGTGAACAGTGTGTTAGAAATGATAATGGGAAGATTGTGTATGCAGAAAATGAAATCAGAGAAGCATGGAAGGTACACTATGAACGATTGCTAAATGTGGAGTTTGAATGGGATAAGGAACAGCTTAGTATCGAAAAACCAATATCTGGGCCCCCTCCTTTGATAGCTCCAGCTGTAGTGAGCGACACAATCAATTGATTGAGACGAGACAATGTGGAAAAGAGCGGTGCATACCCATGTGCAGTGTGTGGAAAGGGAGTGGGCGTTAACTCAATTCAATGTAGCATCTGTCGATGTTGGGTACACCATGGGAGTAAGCGCTGTAGTAGAATAAAGGGGCCCCTGCCGAGGGTTAGTCAGAAATAGAGAAATTTGAGTGCGTAGTGTGCAAAGGCGAGCTTGTGTTAAGTGATGATCCTGTGGCTGTGAATTTTGGAAATGAGTCTTTGGAGCTGGTGAACAAGTTTTGTTACCTAGGAGATGCCATCTCTGCCGGTGGTGGGGCCGAGGCTGCCACTGTTGCTAGAATTAGGTGTGGCTGGGGGAAGTTCAGAGAATTTATGCCAATCCTGACCATGAAAAGAATGCCTCTCCCCCTGTAGGGAAAGGTATATGCCTCATGTGTTAGAAGTGCAATGACGTATGCCTCAGAAACATGGGCCGTTAAAGTAGAGGATGTCAACAGAATGGAGCGTAATGAGATGAGAATGGTGAGATGGATGTGTGGGGCCAGGCTACAGGATAGAATAACAAATGTTGAGCTGAGGAGACGTTTAGGTATAAAGAGTATTAGCGAGGTGATGCGTACAAGTAGACAGGGATGGTATGGACATGTGGAGAGAATGGATGAAAAAAATTGGGTGAAAAAATGCAGGTCTGTGATTGTGGAGGGAGCTGCACCAAGGGGTAGACCGAGGAAGACCTGGGATCGGACTATACGCGCCGATCTCAAATCCAAGAACTTGACAAGTGAAGCAGCCCTTAACAGGGTTGCCTGGAACGCCGCCATTAGGACAAGAGACTGAAACTGCACTTATGTGTGGAACACTCTGTCTTAAAATGTTATGTATGTACATTTTATGTATGTTAAGAATTTTTATGAAAGTAGCAGAGCATGTGTTAGAGTAGGAAATGGTGAGTTGAGTGATTGGTTTGAGGTGACGGTACATTTGCGACAGTGTTGTGTAATGTCACCATGGCTGTTTAATATGTTTATGGATGGTGTGGTGAGGGAGGTGAAAATGAGAACTATGGGAAGAGGATTGGGTTTAGTAGGAAAGAATGGTAGAGATTGGGAGTTGAATCAGTTGCTGTTCGCTGATGAAAGCGCGTTGGTGGCGGATTCTGAGGAGAAATTGCAGCGGGTAGTCAAAGAGTTTGGTGTGGTTTGTGGGAGGAGGAAACTGAAGGTGAACGTCAATAAAAGTAAAGTAATGGTGTGTAAAAGGGGTGATTGTAGGGTGAATCTAGATGGGAGGATGGATGGGGAAATATTGGAACAAGTAGAGTGTTTTAAATATCTAGGAGGAACGATAAGCAGGAGTGGAGGTATGGAAATGGAGGTAAAGCAGAGAGTGTGTGAAGGAAGGAAGGTTTTCGGAGCAATGGGAAGTATGTGGAAGACGACAAATCTCGGAATGAAAGTAAAAAGTGCAATGTATCAAGGAATTGTTCTGCCAACAGTGATGTATGGGTCTGAGACATGGGCTCTGAAGGAAAAGGAGAGAAGAAAGTTGGATGTGATGGAGATGACCTGCTTGAGGAGTATGTGTGGAGTTACTCGTAGAGACAGATTGAGGAATGAAGGGATCGTAGGAGAGTGGGGCAGCAGGAACATTTGTCGGCCAGAGTGCACAGAAGGGTGTTGAGCTGGTATGGTCATGTTGAACGAATGGAAGATGAAAGGCTTACAAAGAGAATATGTGAGTCAGATACAAGGGGAGATAGAAGGGCAGGAAGACCACCATTGAGATGGAGTGACTGTGTAAGACAAGCTTTGGATGATAGAGGAATGAGTATAGATCAGGCAAGGGAAGTGGTAATATACAGGAATGAATGGAGAATGCTTGTGAATAGCTGAGTGAACACGTGGTCATTTGGGGGAAGGGGTCATACACAAGTTGGACTAGATAATAGTACATCAGGCGCCTAGCCCGGGGAGACGATTAATATGAAGGGTGCGCCTGGAAGTGTGGTGGGCGGGCTTTTTGCTTCGGCTCCGCTGCATGTCTGCCTGCCGAGATCGGAGCCTCTCTGAGTGGTCGGGGGCCGGAGGAGTGCTGGAGGGACCTTGGTGACCCTGGTCTGTGGGTCTTCTCCTGGATGACCTAGATGTGTGTGAATTTGTATTTTGTTTTTGTGTGTTCATTGTTTTCTGTTATGTTTTGTGTTGTCCCTATTCTTGCTCTGTCTTGAGTCGGCCCCCCCCCCCCTCCCCCCAAAAAAATAAATATATATATATATATATAACAAAATTAAATAAAGATACACATGTAAATAAAAAATGGGAAAAGTGGGGATTGGGCCTGAGCATATAGATAGGTAGATAGATAGATTTCATGTATATTAGGCTGGTTTCATGCTATCGAGAACACTATCTTCTACAGTTGGTTGGTGAGGTTGGCCAGAATAATGTCTGCGTGACGGCTGCTTAATGATAAAGGGTCCAGTCATCTTTATATCAGCCCTCCTAGCTAATAAAACTCTACTTTGACACACAATAACGCAATACAAAATAGTCATTAAAATCATACCATATCAATAATCACTGTGTCATGTACACCTATGTGATTCTAGGAAAATCATACATTTGAGGCTGTAAAAGATTAAATATTTTGATAAACCATGAGGGAAAAATATTGTTTATGGTATGCCTTCTTATAAAATCATAATCATTCATATTTACTCGGTTGTATTTCTTTTAAACAACTGTATCCAAACCTAGTTTGAGTTCAGTCTCATAGGGATACATGACATAAAAATACAATAATCACAATATGAACAAATGCAGCAAAAGCTAAATAGACATGTCTGAAAAATGTACAAAATTGTTCATTGGAGTACATATCTCTGCCATGTTTGCTAACTAGAGCAAGTATCATGTAAATTCATAATCTGAGGTGTTGCACTGCAATTGTATTATATCCACGATTTGGTTTGGTAGCCAATTTGATATGTTGCTGATAAGGAAAGGAATATGGTAAAATGAAAATCCTATCAGTACTGGCTTGTGACTGCTTTGTTTCACAGCCGTTTTAATTTGTGGCCATCTTGGTCAGTGATCGATATAGACTGAGCAGTGAATTATGGTGGGCGGTTGTGGTTTGTGACCAATTTAGTCCATACTGTTTTTGCTCATCTCTCTCTCTCTCTCTCTCTCTCTCTCTCTAATTCATTACAAACTATAATCATATTGTCTACAGCCAAAATGCTTGGACACACGGAGTTTGAAGCAATTTAAGTCATAGGAAGAGGGAAAGACTGATTCTGGGAGAGAGTTCCAGAGCTCAGCTGTTGAATAGAAGAAAGTCTGAGAGTAATGTTTCACTTTTGGATTGGAGAGTTGCACAGAGTAGGGGTGGGATTGTGTTGCAAGACGGGTACCACGTGCCCTACGTAAAGGAGGTGGTATACACTGGGAAAGCTCTGAGGAACACTGATATATATATATATAATGACTCCACACAAAAACTCGAAATTATTGGATATCCCTAATTGGGCGCTAAGGTCTTGTGACTGTATTCAGTGGATTCAAACATTTTATTGGCCAATTCGGCCGTTCAGCACACATTGACTGGTCGCCCTAATTTGACCAATTTGACAGCTCAGAAGCTGTGACTCGCTATAGGCAGTTCTGCCTTTTGCCTCCCTCACTCACATAGAAAAAAAAAAATATATATATATATATATATATATATGTAATATATATATATTTATATATATATATACATGTATAATTGTATATATATATATAAATATATCCGCAACAATCTCGCTTTCTCTCGTGCTCCCAACTTTGACTCTTTTGAATTCTCAACTCTCTGGCTAAAGCTTTCTTGTCACTCTCAAACTAAATATTTCTGCGCAGTTTATCTCTCCCATAATTCTACTGCCTATCCTAAAGTATATGACTATCTAACTTCTTAAGTGGAACACATTCTATCCATCTCTCCTTTAGCAGAAATCTTAATCCTAGGAAATTTCAACATTCACCACCGCCAATGGCTTTCCTCTCTTTCCACTGACCAACCTGGTGAAGAAGCCTACATCTTGTCTATCATAAATGACCTAGAGCAGTTAGTCAAGCAACCCACCTGTATCCCGGATAGCTTCAGATATCGGCCCAACACTCTTGACTTATTTCTAACTTCTAACCCTTCTGCTTATACTGTAAATCTTTTCTCTCCTTTGGGCTCCTCCAAACATAAATTCATCTATGTCACCTGTCCCATATCTCCGGTAAAGCCACCAGACCCTACCATCCGGCGATGCTTGTGGCACTTTAGCTCTGCCAACTGGGAGGCTGTTAGGCAGTACTTCTTTGATTTCCCATGGAATTACTTTTGCTTCCATGGCCGGGGACCCTCGGAGAGTGCTGAACGCATCACTGAAGTAATCCTCTCGGGCATGGAAGCATGCATCCCAATTTCTTCTCTCAGTCTAATGCTAAACAATCTTGGTTTACTCACGCTTGTTCTACTGCCATCCGCAACAAGAAGGAAGCTTTCAAACAGTACCATGGCCTTCAAATTTAAGAATCTCATACTTTCCTTTCCCTAGTAGTAATATCGATAGTAAAATAATTTATAATTGTTTTTATTCCCAATTAATAAGATTTTGTAAAATCTGCACTAAAGTAGATGACTTTTGGGCTAGAGCTAGGTTACTATACAAACTTTTAGTGGACAGAGGTTTTGAGGCAAGTAAATTGTTCCATAAATTTAATCTTTTTAGGGTCAATTATTGTGACTGTATTCTAAAATTTGACATCAATAATTTTAATCAAGCATTTTTAACTTGAAGTTTCTTGTATAACCTCTGCTTACTTTTTGTCTGTATTTATTGTTTTTTGTCTGTATTTATTGTTTATCTTTTTATTTTTCTATTATTAATATTAATATTGATGATTTTTTAAATTTATTGTTCTTGTTAAAAGAGTACTCTTTGTTTAAATCTGTTGTTACTTCATATTTTGCAATTATTTGTCTTATATTATATGTATTCATTGTCGATAGTATCAATTGCTTACTTTTGCGATTTCCTTAGTTTATTTGTGCTATACATGTAGGTTATTTGTAGGGTAGTTATTGATAGGGGTCACTTGAGGCATGCTATGCTTACAGGTACCTACCCGATAGCACTATCGTTAGTGAGTGCTGCACTGTATTTGATATATTATGTTGTAATAATATAGATATCTTATCAATATTTGTATTTTGTACTATTGTTAATGTCTTGTCATGTTGCAAATTTGATTTTAAATAATATTTTGACATTTAACATGTAGTTTCTTTATTCATGCAGAGTTTAGTAATATTTGCCAGAACGTCCCGGACTTCCCAAACTTGACTACTTCCTTTAACGTGACGATAGTGCGTTGTTATATGTGCGATTAGTTTGCTTGGGAAACAGATTAACTTGCTCATGTAGTAATGTACACCCTATGTGGTGGATTGTGTTCTTTTATTTAATCATTTTCATTTTAGTAAGCGTTGTTTCCACATAGCGATTTTGATAATTTAATTTGACTTTATATTGTCCTTGTCCCAATTTTGGTTTGTTTAGTTTGCAAGTTTTACATTTTAACTTCTTATGTTTCTGCCTGGAATCAAGCCAAATCTGTTCTTCTACTCGCCAAACATTCTCTCATAAATAATAAATGCACTGAACTATCTAACTCTAGCTCTTCCCAAGCTTCTTGCCTCTAGCGAGGAGGTGGAGGGTACGGGGGTGGGGCCGGAGGTAGGGGCTTTAGTGGGAGAGGAGGGGGAGGATTCAGGGGTGGTTATGGGGGTGGAGGGGTGGGTACAGAGGGGGTGGGGGGGGGTTTGGTGGTGGTGGTGGTGGTGGTGGGGGGGGAGGGTATGGTGGTGGTGGTGGTGGTGGTGGTGGTGGTGGTGGTGGTGGTGGAGGAGGATGGTAATCAGTAGCGGAGAGTATTAAAGAACAAAGAAAACCACACCGGAATGTAGTGAATTTGCTTTTACAGTGGTTATTTTCAAAGTCGCACAGGAATTAACAGCACTGTACTGTACACAACCCACAACGAGGGGCGACGCGCTCCTCGGTGCTGCTAGGAGAGTGGCGAACACAACCTAAGGTAACCTAAGGTAAGGTAGCCAAAAGCCTTTCCAACATTTTTATCCTACGTCTTTCCCTCCTCTTTTCCACTCTGATGGCACTACCGCCACTTCTTCCTCTGACAAAGCTGAACTATTTGCTAACCCTTTTGCTAAAAACTCCACTTCGGATGATTCCGGTGCTATTCCTCCCTCTTCACCCCCCTCTCCTACTTATACCTAACATCATAATCTCTTCCAAGGGTGTACTTTCCACTCTCTCTGGGCTTATTACTAAGAAAGCGTATGGACGAGGTGGTGTTCCTCCTGTTGTACTTAAAAACTGTGCTTCCGTGCTGACTCCCAGCCTAGGCAAACTCTTCCGTCTCTGTCTCTCCTCTAATGTCGTCCCATCTTGCTGGAAGTTTGCTCTCATTCAACCTGTCCCAAAGAAAGGTGACCGCTCTCAACCCTCCAACTCTCGTCTAATTGTTCTCATATCTTGCATCTTTAAAGTTTTAAAAAACAATTCTTACCTCAACATTTCTTAACCACTTATCTTCCCATAACCTACTCTCAAACCACCAGTAAGTCTTCCTTAAGGGGGGATGGGCCGGTTTTTTGGACCAATTTCTCTCTCATTTTTAGCCCCATTAGTTTTCAGATGTTAACCCTTTCACGTTCATATGACGCAGAGGTTGCCAGATTAGCAATAAGAAATAGAGTTCTCTCACTCTTATAATTACCTCTCCAAAATTAGTTTTCTGCCCACAGCTAACTCAAAGACAACTGCAGAGGTTGAAGTAACTAAACTAAAGGTTTCTAAATACCCTTGATGGCAACAAAGACTTTATAGTATCCCTAATAGGCTCAAAATTGTGTCATATGTCGGAGAGGGTTAAGATGTTTGCCCCATTAGTTAGTCGATTTTAAGACCTTTCGCCCTATTTCTTCGTCAATATTTAGACCTTTCGTGGAACGGCCGGAAAGGAAACTAGAGACAAAGGCACAGAAGGAGGGATAGAAACCGAAGGAGGGTACTTTGTAAATGAGGAATTTGTGCCAGACTCTATCGAAGGCCTTCAATATGTCTAGCGCAACAGGAAAAGTCTCACCGAAGTCCCGAATGGAGGATGACCAGGAGAAAATAAGATAAGAAAGATGATCACCAGTATAGAGCGGCCCTTAACCCCTAACTATTGGTGCGCAACATAAGTCGAGTTAAATAAATCTGGACTATCTGGCGGCGCGCGACATAGGTCGTGTGGCAATTTCAGCACGTAATGTTGCTGAGAGAGAGAGACAAGTGGTGGCAGGAGAGTAGCAAGCGTATGACTGCTCCAGACCACCGCGGCGAACCTACTGATACGAATCCCACCTCCTCCCTCCCTCTCTCACTCGCTACATACTGAATTGTATGGGGAAAGTACCAAATTACATGCTTTTTGCACTCGTGTTGCGCGGTTGTTGCAAGAAAACTAGCCGTCATAAAAGGATCGTTATGGTGTCATTGGAAAGCTCTGTTTATGCCCTTTCAGGGATAGATACTTGTTTTATGCTCTGGGTCTTATTTAGGCATGAAAATGATCACGTAAACAGCCCTATTTTGGCTAAAAACACCCCGCTGGGCGGTACATATAAATAAACCGCTAGCCCGCTAATAAGGTGTTAACACAATAAGAGCGGGTGGTGGAGTATATTTCACGGTGCCGCCCAGCGTTTTTTTTTTACCATAAATGGCCTTGTTTCCGTGCTCTTTTTCATGCATAAACAAGAGCCAGAGCGTAATACAACTATGTATCCCTGGAAGGGCGTTAATTGAGCTTTCCAATGACACCTGAACCATCTTTCTACGATCACTGGTTGTCTTGCAACGATCGTGCAACCGAAGGGCAAAATCGCTAAAATACGGTCATTTCGTTACATAATTACGTGTGTAGCGAGGGAGGGAGGGTGGATGTGTGTGGAGTACATGTCAGTAGGCCCACGGCAGCCGTGGCGAGCGGTCATGAGGCAACCTACGCTCCTCCCGTCGCTCGTCTCTCTCTCAGAGCCAATATTGTGCCAAAATTGCACACGGACTCAGGTCGGGCCCCGCTCTTTGGGCTGGTGTTCTCTATACGGACTAGAGTCGGGCCCCGCTATGAAAGGGTTAAGGGGGGATGGTTCGCTCTACTGGTGATCTTCTTTCTTATCTTACTTACTCTTGGTCATCCTCCATTCAGGACTTCGGTGAGACTTTTCCTGTTGGGCCAGACATATCGAAGGCATTCGATAGAGTCTGGCACAAATCCCTCATTTCCAAACTACCCTCCTTCGGTTTCTATCCCTCCATCTGTGCCTTTGTCTCTAATTTCCTTTCCAGCCGCTCCATAGCTGCAGAGGTGGAAGGCCACCGTTCACTTCCTCAACCTATCTATTCCGGTGTTCTTTAGGGTTCTGTCCTATCTTCAATTCTCTTCCTATTATTCATTAACGACCTACTCAACTGCACCTCCAGCCCCATTCACTCGTATGCTGTTGACTCTATATTACACTATTCCACTAGACTTCCTCAAAATCATTCACACAAGGAACTCCAAAATCATGTAAGGAGGACATAAAACAATTATCTTCTGATATCACTGATATCTCTAACTGAGGCAGATAAAACCTTGTTACTTTCAATGCTTCCAAAACTCAATTTCTCAATTTTATACTCGTCTCCCTCTTTCAGAAAACTATGACTTACTCTTCAACAACATGCAAATTAACACTTCATCTTCTCTAAATATTCACAGTGTCTCTTTTTCTTCTGCTCTTTCTTGGAAAGATCATATTACCACTCTTGCTAAAACCGCTTCCCAGAAGCTGGGTGTGCTCAACCGCCTCTGGGGGTCCTTTACTCCTGTATAGTTTCTTGCTCTGTACAGGGGCACAGTGCGTACATGTATTGAGTATTGTTCAAGCATGAGGGGAGGATCCTATCACACATCACTTCTAGACAAAGTAGAAAGGAAAGCCTTCCGTCTCATTAACTCACGTCCACCTACCAATTCTCTGCAGTCTCTCTCTCTTCGCCGCAATGTTGCATCTCTCACTATTCTACCTCCATTACAATAATCAGTGTTCATTAGAGCTCTCTCAGTTTATACTACCCCCTCTTCGTAGAACACGTAGCAACCGTCTTGCAACACAATCCCACCCCTACTCTGTGCAACTCTCCATCCCAAGAGTGAAACGCTATTCTCAATCTTTCTTCTACTCAACAGCTGAGCTCTGGAGCTCTCTCCCAGAATCAGTCTTTACCTCTTCCTATGACTTACATTGCTTCAAAACGTGTGTGTCCAGGCATTTTGGCTCGAACGTCCCTTGATTCTCGCCTTTTGTCTCCCTCACTCACATGGAAGAAAAAAAAAAATATATATATATATATATATATACATGTATGTGTGCGTGTGTGTGTGTGTGTGTGTGTGTTTCATATTGAGTATAGTGAAGGTTGTCAAAAAGCTTCTCTTGGTCATATATTTTAGATTCACTTTAGGCAGAGCGGGGATCATCGGTTCTTGGCCAAGAGTGTATCATTTACTTAGTTGCTGGTACCAAATGAAGATATTGATGAAATTTCAGGTAATTTTGCCAATTAATTTTTGTGAAATCCTGCTGACAAAAACAAACGGAAAACAAACGTGACGATATCATCCTCTCCGTTAAATACACTTGATGGATATAAGACAAATTTATCTAAATATTGAAAAGTCCAAAATGATACGATTACAGTACCAAGAATTTCCAACTTGCTTGTGTGGCAACAGTAAAAGAAC
Organism: Paralithodes platypus; assembly: GCA_032716605.1. Taxonomy (NCBI): domain Eukaryota; kingdom Metazoa; phylum Arthropoda; class Malacostraca; order Decapoda; family Lithodidae; genus Paralithodes; species Paralithodes platypus. The sequence goes on along the minus strand of CM064507.1, from coordinate 26,669,840 downwards.
TTGAGTGTTGTAGTATGTGGCGACTTAAATCTCACCAACAACTTTTGTTCTCAATTGTTTTGTACACATTTAGAATAAGCTGCCACGAAACGTTATTGTAGCGAATTATTTCCAATTGCGCCTTCATTTAGTTAATTTCATAGTGAAACTAATCAATGACAAGTATTGTTCTCTAATATTTGACACATTTTGTTCTACTAAATTATTAGCAGCCTTTTTACGAGTAGAATATCTTTGATGTTTACATCCCTTGTAAATATTCCTTAACAGCAGTGTGCTTAGCAATGTCACTACAATCCATATCAATACATTAATACTTCTATTTGTTAGAATTGACGGCTATAGAAGTAAGGAAATATGGAAGCATTTAAGAAATTTCCAAGAGGTCAATGTAAGGCTCGGTAATCGGTTATCACCCAGATAATGTATCTTATTCATTTTTGAGGAAGCGCCAGTTTATGGCTAACGTTACCCTGGAATGATGATCATTGTATAAAACTTGAATTGATACATTGGATCGTATGCAAACAAAATTCCAAGCAAGAAGAACCAATTAACACTCTTCTGTCGTAATGTACAATGTAAATTATATATATGATGTATTGCAAGAAAGGCCGCAAAAGGCGGTTAATTAAGGGAGTCCACCTTGCTTTTTTCTTTATCTTCCTCTCTCTTTGGCTTGTATCCATTCGGCCCCATTCAGCATACTGTTTTAAGACGTTTACCCCCATCTTGGTGTCAATATTTTCCTGGTCAACAGGAGCGAGCCAGCATATATATTTTTGTTTTGACAGGCTAAATATGTACATTTTTCGATGGAAACATTTCTTCGGCGAAGCCGCTGGCTCGCTATCGCTAGGCATTAAAAAAATCGACACCTGGATGGGGTTAAACGTCTTAACACGGTTGGCTGAATGGGGCCGAATGGATACAAGCCAGTGAAAGAGAGAAAAGGAGAGAAAGAGAAAACAAAGCAGGTGACCCCCCTTAAGGAGAGGCTGACCAATAATCAATTCACATGCCCGATTATCGCCATTGATTTATTTGTTTGTTCTTTGGGACTAAGCACCAACATTAATGAAAAACTGGGAAAGTTTGAAAGGAACTCATAATTATGATACAGAGTTTTTTAACTAACATAATTATTATATATTAATATTACTAATTTCAATAAGCAATACAACACAGTTTAAAGGTTATTAAACTTGTAAAACCTAGTTCATCGATTGTCAGCATTGACCTTTACCTATACCTTTGACCTTAGTGTCATATCATAATTATATTTCATGTCTTAACTTTTGCCTTGGGGACACCAATATGTCTTAACTTTTGCCTTGGGGACACCAATATGTCTTAACTTTTGCCTTGGGGACACCAATATGTCTTAAATTTTGCCTTGGGGACACAAATATGTCTTAACTTTTGCCTTGGGGACACCAATATGTCTTAACTTTTGCCTTGGGGACACCAATATGTCTTAACTTTTGCCTTGGGGACACCAATATGTATTAACTTTTGCCTTGGGGACACCAATATGTCTTAACTTTTGCCTTGGGGACACCAATATGTCTTAACTTTTGCCTTGGGGACACCAATATGTCTTAACTTTTGCCTTGGGGACACCAATATGTCTTAACTTTTGCCTTGGGGACACCAATATGTCTTAACTTTTGCCATGGGGACACCAATATGTCTTAACTTTTGCCTTGGGGACACCAATATGTCTTAACTTTTGCCTTGGGGACACCAATATGTATTAACTTTTGCCTTGGGGACACCAATATGTCTTGTTATTTTTTTGAAAAACTATCCATCACATATTAAGATAACGTGAAAGAATAACTCAACAATGGCAATTTGTATATACATTTCCTTAAACAAATGTAGATGAAGCTTTTTTTTCAATTTTGTATTATAATATATATATAATGTTGCCTAATTTTTCATAATTCATGATGGATCTTTTGAAAATTGATGTTATATTGACCTCTACTATGGATTATATCCTCAATTTCCTAAACCATTGTTATTATTATACTAATCAAACTTGGTGATTACTTACAAGTCACATACAAACACAACAATCCAAAAGATTTATTACAATTACAGGGTTTGGCTGTCTACAATTGTTTCATGAGATGCCTAGGTAACAAGGAAAACATACCGGTATGCATTATTCGAAATTTGAATTAGTAGCTAACATGAACAATTACTAAGCTGACTTAAGCCTAGTGTATGATCATGGCATTGATATTTAAGCAACAACTAAGAGTCATTTAATTAGTAAGGCAAACTCAATACAACATCACTAAATACAGAGACAGGCATATATAGTAAGGTAGAGTTCGAAATTATAATCACTGGCAGATAAACAAGTACTCAGAATAGCAGGTTGACAATAAGTAAGAAATAAAGAATATTTGAGGTTGTTTAGCACACATTTAGGAATGTTGTTGTGTCTCCCAGGGTAGGATATTATTTGGGATACAGTTTAGCTGTTTTATAGGGGAATTACATCGTAAGGTTAATATACTGTACTAATACAAAGTATATACTAGGTTACATAAGATATGAACACATTGTATGAAAAACTAAGCGATTAACTAGAAAGTATGAAACACGCATTATTCAATATACACATCATGATAATTCCAATGATTTAAGGCAAACTTTAAAAACATTAGACAAAAGGACTATAATATATGCAGTAAAGCACACAGAAGATGCAGAAGACACTGAACGCTTCGTGAAATCAAAAAACATTTATCCAGGGTAAGTGGGAGAAGTGCTCGGTTAAATTTTAGTAATGGAGAGAGTGTGAACTGAAAAGTTAGAGCTACTCGGGTATTGTGGAGTGAAAAGGAAAATGTGTTCAAATATCTATACAAACAAATCTTACCCATTTTTCTATTATTTCCTTGAGCAATTACATAATAGTTCAATAGCAAATCTAATATACATAATTATGACCGTGATTGTCATATCTTGGAGATGTTTGTTCTACATATTGAGGAGACAAACAGGCAAAGCTGCATGTAACAAGTTCTCCCCCTCAATGTTGAAAGAGTCAAGAAGTCTGGATACACAGAGCTTAAAACAAAATCAGTAATAGGATGAGGGAAAGACAGTGATGGAGAGAGTTCCAGAGCTTACTTGTTTAGTAAGAGAAATGCCGGTAATATCTGTTCACTCTTGGGTTAGAGAGTTGGACAAAATAGGTGCAGGAATGTGTTGAAAGGAGGGTGCCACGCACTCTCTGTAAGGGAGAAGATATTATACACTGAGAAAGCTCTTAATAACGTTGATTATTGAAGTAGAAGTAGCGGTATAAGAGTGAGAGAGCTACAACATTGTGGCATGTAGAGAGAGATGGTAGGACATTAGCAAGACGAAGTGAATTGATGATTCAAAATAATTTTGACTCGACCCTTTCGAGAATTGCAGAATGGGTAGAACCTCCCCACCCATGCGAACAATACTCGATACATGGGCGCATTGTGCCCCTGTACCGAGGTAGAAGCTGTGCAGGGGTGTAGAATCCAATGAGACGGTTCAGTAGGCCTACAACTAACTTCTGGGAAGCCGTTTTAGCAAGAGTGGAAATAAAACAATTCCAAGAAAGGTAAGAAAAAAAGAAGCGCTAACAAATATTGAGAAAGATGAAGAGTTGATTTGTGTATTGTTGAAAAGTAAGGAATAGTCATGTGGAAGATTGTGACGGGTAGATAGATGACGAAATTGGGATTTGGAAGCATTGAGAGTAACAATATTCTCTCTCCCCAATTGGAAATAGTTGAGAGATCAGAGATATCCAGGCTATGACCTCATCATTCATTACAAAATATTAGCAAGAAAACTAGAGATAGGACTGGGGAACACCGGATTTGATAGGTTGAGGAAGTGAGCAATGGCCGTCCACAACTGCAGCTATGGCACAGCCAGACAGGAATTTTGAGATAAAGGCACAGATAGGGGGATAGAAACCGAGGGAGAGTAGTTTATAAATTATAAATTTGTGCCAGACTCTATCAAAGACTTTTAATATGTCTAGCACAATATAAAAGGTCTCACCGAAGTCCCAAAAAGAGGATGAACAAGAGTTAGTAAGATAAAAAAAGGATATCACCAGTAAACCGACCCTTAAGAAACTCATACTGGCAATCTGGAAGTAGATTATGGGAAGAATGCTTAAGAAATGTTATAATGAGAATAGATACACAAATTTAGAGATGCAAGAAAGGAGAGCACTTGTACAAGTGTTGGAGGGCTGCGATGATAGTTGGAGGGTTGAGAGGTGTTACGCTAGCCAGCTGTTCAGAATGCTCTCGTACTCGCTAGCGCTCGCCAGGGCAGTGAAATGGGCTATGATAGTCGTAGAGCGACCCTCTTTCTTTCATAGTGTTTAAGTTGTCACAGAGAGTTTAGTGTTTGCCTTTATTCTTGCCTGTGACACCAAGAAGTATTTTATATCATTGATAGTGTTATAAGATACGCAGTGTGTTAGTTGCAATGAGAGAGATAAGGGGAAGCGAGGTGTAGTGCGTGTGCGCGTGCTCCCTTCCCGGCCGGCCCGCTTGTCGGTGAGTGGCTGAACAGGGTCACATGGGCTTTGTGTCCCTGTGACGTAGTGGCCTGTGGTTGGTTGCAGCTCTCCTAGCCCAGTGGACGGGCTCCTACCCTCCTGACTCCCTCAGAGCACGGCGCCGTGAGGTTGCGTCTACATCCCTTTGCATTCTGTTCCCCAATAACCACCTATACTACTGTTTCTCTCTCTGAACTTCTTCTTTTCCATACTTCTATGCTTTGCAGTCAATTACCCATCCCTTCTGGCCCCTCGCAAGCGACATTCACGGTCCGCCAGTCATATTACAATCTCCTGCTCTCAGATATTATTATGTACTAGCTTAGCAAGGTTTAGAGTCATAGATTTCATACTGTAGGGTGCTTTTCAATATTGCTTGTTCTCCTCCATTATTTAATGCTAGACTGTGGTGGGTATCTGTTGTCGTTGTCAGTGTTGTGTATACGGCTCGCTACAGCCTATACGACTTCGACGGTGCTGGGTAGCCTGGTGGCCAGCCCTATTGGATATTTACTTTGCAAGTGTAGCATTGTGCTGGCAGAGGGCTTTTGCCTACTCCTGCCAGTATATTGCTAGCTCTTTGCTGGACTTCTTGGGGAGCGTCAGGGCAAGACCAGGTACGAGAGACCTGGACTTACCAAGAGAGCCTCCCGGTCATTAACATAAGATAGGGAGATATCCTTAAGGGTGGCACTAGGCTAGGAGCATGCTTGGCTCTACCTAGTTTCCCATACCCTGATACCACAGCTAGACTTTATTAATAGAGAAGACAATGCATACTTATTAACTCTTATCACGTGTGCTTTAGTATTATTTACGGTATTGTTTAGCTAGGTTGTTGCGCAGGGCACAACCGTTGGTGGCTGTTACTTTATTTAAGGAAGTACTGTTTTTGAGTTGCTGTTATTATTACTGTCACAGAGTTGTTGCATTCTCGTGTTTGCCATTAGAGATGTCCTGCTTTTTGGTGTATTTAAGATACACGTTTCATGTCCTGCCTCTTGCATTATTACAGTTCTATATTCTACGAGCATCTTAGAGCATCAGACGTTTGCAGAAGCTTCCAGGTCTGTTTGCTGTAGAACTAGACTTCAAGTGCTTTCATATAGCATTGAAGGGTTTTAATGTTGAGTTCAGACTAACATTAAACATAACGTAAGCATCTAATCTTTTATTAAATCTTGTCATAGTTTATTTAAGCTTTGTTAATACTTGAGAGCATTTATTAACGTAATTACTTCTTGTTGTTTGCAGGCTTTGCCATTGCTGGAAAGCCTTAGTAGAGTACACTTATCCCTTGTTAATTGATACCCCGTTATCTAGTATATTACCTCTAGAGGGTTTATGTCTTTTGTTCACCTGCTTAATAGTTCAAGGGTTTGGAATTAGCGTACCGTTGTTGCATACTTAGCCTATATTGTAGTCCAATACTAAGTGCCCTTGTTTATTTAGTTGTGCCAGTCGTAACAAATGGCGACCTTAGTCCAGGATATAGTGAACTAAATTTTGCAGTTATTTTTGGGAGAAATCTTATTGCCATTTGGGGTTGAATTTATTTCTCTCAGTGTTGGCAGTGGACATTGTGTTTGTGTATATATGGAACACGTTGGAGATTTGTTGGTGACGTAGTATTGCACTTGAGACGACTTCGATTTTTTTTTGGTGAATAAGGCTACGTGAGAGTTTAGCTACTTTTGTCTTGATTTGGGGATTTTTTTTGTTAACTCCATCATGTCGCTGTACGGGTCTGAGAATGGTGAGAGCCCAGAGGTGGAGAAGGAGGAGTTGTTGGACGGTTTTCGGATGGTGAACAGTGAGGAGGATGCTCGGAAGTTTTTGGAGGTGCCTGTGCCAGCTGACCGGTTAACAGGGGTTGACCGGTACGGGTTGCAGTGTTTAGCCACGGTCTTAGGCTATCCTTGTACGAGTGGTATGTTGCGGAGTGACCTGATTACCTGTGTGCTGGGTGGGGGGCATGGTGCTTCGAGTGGAATCGGAGCTGGGGCACATTCTCCCCAGTTTCCATCTCACTCGACTCCAACTGTGCCGCCCTCTTGGTTGCCGGAGCACGGTACACTCCCGCATACCAATTTGCGCTGGCAGCTTGGTTTACCTTCAGGTGGCCCACTGGGTGGGTCCCCGGTGATAGCACCCCCTCCTCAAGGTTTGTCCCCCGAGATGTTACTTCAGCTCGAGCTTGCTAAAAATTAAGGCTCAGTCGGATTGCCGAGAGGCTGAGCTCAAGTATAGATATCAGGCTGAGTCTGCAAAGTATTATGCCGATGTTGACCTAGAAAAAACTTGTGTAGGGGTGACAGGGAACCGTCTCGGCCAGGGGGGTCGAGCCAGTGACCAATCTCTGTCGCATCTATTGAAGTTAGTGCCAGTGTTTGATGAGTCAGGAGTTACAGAATTTTTTCCTTCGTTTTGAGAAAAAATGCCGGGAGCATCAGTGGCCCGAGGAGAAGTGGGCAGCCCTTGTTTCTTCGCGATTAACGGGGAAAGCACTTAAGGCATACGATGCTTTACCCCTAGAGTCTTGTGTTGACTATGAGGAGATGAAAGAGGCTGTCCTGAGGGCGTATGAGTTACAGCCAGAGACCTATAGGCTGAAGTTTAGAGCTGTTCCTAAGCGAAAGGAGAGTACTTTCCAGGAGCATGCCAGAGAATTGTCAGATGCATTTGAACATTGGTTGAGGTCGGAGAAAGCAACTACTTTTGATGCGGTGAAGCAATTAGTGTTGTTAGAGCAATTCTTCAAATGTACTGGCGGTGACTTGACTCTTAATCTTAAGGAGAAGCGACCTAAAACTCTGCAAGAGGCGGCTGAGCTGGCTGACCTTAGGTTGTCATTGATTCGTGGGTGCGGGTCTGCACAGAGAGCTGAGGCAGGTAACAAGGGGCATACCACTCCACCCCCCCACCCCCGAATTAATGACACAACAAATTACACATTTAAGAGTACTGGTGCCAATTTTGATCCCAAGTCGAAACCCTTCCCGTTAAAGAAAGGCCAAGGCCCTTCCCCCCCTCAGGGGAAGTCCAAGAGCGAAGTGGAGTGTTTCAAGTGTCATAAGAAGGGGCATATTGCGCGCTCATGTCCGAGCACACAGCCTACAGCGGTGGTGTCACTAGTGAGCAACATCGGTGTGTCTTTGAGGTCATCCGCGTTTGCCCGGGGTGAAAAGTCGGTTGCAAAGTCACAGTCGGTGCAGAAGCAGCAGGAGGGCTCGTCACCCGTCCGAGATGCTTTTTGCGGTCATAGGGGGCACGGCACTGTGAGGTGGGCTGGTGTGGAGCATAGGCTTAAGTTACTGCGTGATACGGGCGCTTCCCAGACATTTCTTAAGAACTTCACTGGCAAGCCTACTAACGCGGCTCGGGTTGTGGTGGTTCAAGGCATCAATGCTACGCGGTCTTACCCGCTGGTCAGAGTGGAGCTTGAGGTGGACGGTGTGACACGGGAGTTGGATGTGGGTATTGTGGAGAAACTGCCAGTTGAGGGGGTCGACCTCCTTCTCGGCAACGACTTTGCGGTGCCTACTTCCGAGGTTCCACCCTTAGTCATTGCCGAGAGGGCGGCCGACACGAGTAGGGAGGGGCAGGAGTGGCTAGAGAGGTGTCAATTGCAGCAGATGGCATGACATTGTGTTGTCACCAGATCTCAATCCTCTCAGGTGTCACAGCCTAGTCCTAAGGTTTCAGACCAGCGGAGGAAGGGTCAGAAGGAGAAGGCCAAGGCTGGTGGTCGGTTTTAGAGTTTTGACCCAGCGGCACTCCTTGGTGACTCAGTACTTGCACCACTTTTAAGGTCTGGAGTGTCCCCAGAACCTGTCCCAGCTAGTGACATGGTAGGGCATCACAGCACTCCGCGACAGAAGCGTTCCCAGACTAAGCAAGCAAGGCTTGAGCAGCCCAGTATCGGGGGTGGCCACAAGTTGCTCCAGGAGCATTTGGACAGGTTGGCACCCTCTGATATATGTCGGTTGCAATTAGAAGATCCTGGGCTTGAGAGTTGTGGGAACGGGGCTACAGAACTCGATGAGGACGGGGATGCAAAGCCGGGAGACTTCTTTCATGTTGGTGGAATTCTTTATCGGCGTTTTTTGGATCCCAGACGTAGTTGGGATGGTGGGGTAAGAGTGGTCGACCAGTTGGTGGTACCTGAAAAGTGCCGTGATAGCCTGTTGCGGTTGGCGCACAATGTTCCGCTGGCAGGTCACTTGGGTGTGAGTAAAACGTTGGCTTCCTTGTCTAGGTTGTTCTGGTGGCCGGGCATTAAAGCACAAGTTTCGGCCTGGGTGGCGATGTGTGGTACCTGCCAGAGGGTGGGAAAGCCGAACCAGATCATACCTAAGGCTCCGTTGCACCCAGTGCCTGCGATCGGGCCTCCCTTCAGCAAAGTTATCATAGACATAGTAGGCCCTCTGCCTCCCACTAGTGCGGGTAACAGATTTTTACTAACCATCATGGATGTTTCCACTCGCTATCCAGACGCATAACCGATGAGAAATGGCAAGTCCCAGACTGTCGTGCGGAACCTGCTGTTGTATTGCTCGAGGTACGGTGTGACGCATGTCCAGTGTGAGCATGCTGTACAGAATGCCTAGTCATGCCCCACTCTCGCTAGGATCGTCAGGGCAGGAACTTTGGCTGTAGTCTATGTAGAGTTTCCTAACTTAGTTCATGTGAGCCGTTGTACTATAAGTAATATGAATATGTATTTTGTTTTCATCTGAGTCAACGAGTTCTATTTTATATCATTAGTTATAAGTATTGTGTGTAAAACTTATTTGTAATGATGGGAGAAGCGGCAGCCACAGTTGGGGGTCAGTGGGTGCGCCATGCGGGAGGTGGGCCTAACTCACTAGCACTCCCCCCCCTCCCCTCTCCCCTCAGTGCTAGGAAAGCCTTTGTCTATCCCAGAGGAGAGAGAGAAATTACGTAATGATTGTCAGTGGGCGGTCCTTAGTAGTTCACGTTGGGCTCACTAGAGGGCCGAGTATAAAAAGGGAAGTCTAGCCATTTTTTGATCAGAACTCATTAGGCAGAGCGACTTCTCATTTCCCTTGCTAACTATATATATTCTTCTGACTGATGTGAACTTTCTCTACTACCTTACATTCTTATCTCCTCTTTTCCCTACCCTTTTTAACTTCCATGGTCCCGTTGGTGCAGAGCTAGTCAGCCAACGTATTATCGCTTGAGTTCTCATGAGATACATGCCTATTAGATAGCCTATTTTGGAAGGGTTAACTTAGAATAGGATTGATTTATGTTTGTTGCACTTGTCTATGCATTTCCCTGTGTGTTATTATTATTATTCCTGTTTTCTGCTAGTCTAGGTAATGCTAGACTGGGGTAAGGCTTTTCTGTGTTACGAGTTGTTGTTTGATGCAGTGGTTAAGCGATAAACCTGCATACTCGTTTCGGTTCAGTGAAGCCTAGGTTGTCTTCGCGGCTGACTGTGTTGAGTTAATAATTTACAGTGCGTGAGGGCAAGAGCCTAACCACCCTGTATTTTATTAACAGCTTGTTTTTACTTTGTCAAGGAGCCGGGAGAAAACCAGATACAAGGGATCTGGATTTCTCAAAGTGCACTTGTTAGTGTTAACGTAATACTTTAAACAGTTGTGAGGACTTCGCTAGGCTACGAGCCGTTTTTGCTCAGTCACTGCTACCTTTTGCCCACAGTACCCCAGCTAGACTTTACTCGATTAGTAGATACAGAATAGTATTGAAGCTTTCCTTATGTATGATATTGTTTATGCACTATTGATTTCATGTGTTGCAAGCTTGGCTACTTTAGTGATTAGTGGCCCACGAGCACAATCCGAGTAGGCTATTGCCGTTGCATTTGCGGAGTACTTCTTTTTAATGTTTGCCATTTACTATTGCATATTCTTTTAATTATTCTTATGCCAATTTAAACCTTTAATAGTATTTAATTGCCAGTGTTTTTCTTATTGAATTACTGTTCAAAATCCGATACGTACTTCTTACGAGCATCCGAGAAGCATCTAACTTTTTTCAGAAGATTGCTTGCTCGATGCTTAAGGACTATTAATTAACGTAACGTAATAGTGCCGATCCGAAGTAGAGGGTGGAGGACTTCTTAAGTTCTTAGTCAAGGGTGGATTACTTCGGCTTCGGCCAACACTATTCTTTGGTGTTGTTGTTTCTTACTTCTTTGTTTGATTGTTGACCAGACTAGAGAATTCCTGTCTCTTTATTAGTCTGTTGTTGAACACTAGTACCGAGTTCTTGTATACCCCGTTATAGCAGATTGAACTCTGGAGGGTATTGGTGTTTTTTGTTCGGCTGGCAGTACTCAGGGGTTGGGATCGTGTGTTTCCGTTGTGGCAGCGAGCCATATTCGAGTCCTGATTGAGAGCCCTTGTGTACCCGAGTGCCAGGTCGTAACAAATGGCGACCTTGCTTATGATTTTGTGAACAGTATAAATTTTTGCAGAGTTGTACATTTGTTTGTTTGTATTTTAGCGTGCATATTGAAGATTTTTTTTTTTGTATGGCAATTAGTAAAGCATTTAACACCTTACGAGCGGCCTATGCGGTTTATTTATGTGTACCGCCCAGCGGGGTGTTTTTAGCCAAAATAGGGCTGTTTACGTGATCATTTTCATGCCTAAATAAGACCCAGAACGTAAAACAAGTATTTATCCCTGAAAGGGCATAAACAGAGCTTTTGAATGACACCATAACGATCCTTGTATGATGGATAGTTTTCTTGCAATAACCGTGCAACGCGAGTGCAAAAAGCAGGTAATTCGGTACTTTCGGTACATAATTGAGTATGTAGCGAGTGAGAGAGGGAGGAGGGAGCTGAGATTTGTGTCAGTAGGTTCGCCGCGGTGGTCTGGAGCAGTCATACGCTCGCTAGTCTCCTGCCACCACTTGTCTCTCTCTCTCAGCCACATTTCGTGCTGAAATTGCCACTCGACCTATGTCGAGCGCCGCCACATAGTCCAGCTTTATTTAACTCGACTTAAGTGGTGAGCCGCTTTTTAAGGGTTAAGAGACTCCAGTTAATTTAGTAATTAGTTCTTGCATAGGAAGTTTAACACTTTTGTCTCGAGAATTTTGTTGTGGACTTCAGTATGTCGTGCATTAGCACTGACGATGAGCGAGAGATGCCATTTGAAGGTGTGCCGTTAGTAACCAGTGAGGAGGATGCTAGAGTTTTTGTGAGTAAGCGGTACCACGTGACGGAGGAGAGGCTGACTGGGGTGGATGTTTGTGGCTTGCACCTGATAGCCAAGGTTTTGGGCATTTCCAATGTAGTAGGGATGTCCAAGGGGAGCTGATTTCCTGGGTGTTGCGTGGGCGACATGGGGTTTCGGAGGAGAGGGCGTTTGGAGGGGTTCCTCCCCCGATCCCCTCTCACTCGACTCCCACAGTGCCGTCCACTCAGTTACCGGAGGTTAGTACTCTCCCACAGAGGGATGAGAATTGGCAGATTGGAGTGCCCTCGGGTGGTGCACATGGTGGTTCCCCAGTTTTTGCCCCCCCTCCTTCAGTAGTGGCAGCTCCCTCTTCCTGCCTGTCTCCAGATATGGTATTTAGACTTGAGGTTGCTAAGATTGAGGCTAGGAAGCAGGAGATTGAGGCTAGGAAGCAGGAGGATGAGACCAGGAGGCAGAAGAATGAGACCAGGAGGCAGGAGGATGAGACGAGGAGGCATGAGATTGAGGTTAGGAGGCATGAAGCTGAGCTTAGGTACGACTCGGAGAAATATTGTGCTAAATTAGATTTAGATAAGTCTCGTGCAGATTCGACAGGGACTTGGATGGGCCGTGAGGGCCAAGTAAGAGAACAGTCCTTGGCCCAATTAGTCAAATTGGTGCCGGTATTTAGTGAAACTGAAGTCACAGAATGTTTTAATCGTTTTGAGAAGAAATGTAGGGAGCATAATTGGCCTGAAGAGAAGTGGGCAGCTCTAGTCTCCTCAAGACTTACGGGTAAGGGTCTGAAGGCTTATGATGCACTGTCTTTAGAGTCTTGCATTGACTACCCAGAATTGAAGAGAGCTGTCCTACGGGCATACGAGTTGCAACCGGAAACATATCGATTGAAGTTTCGGGGTGTTACAAAGACTAGGGAGGCGACCTTTCTTGAACATGCCCGGGACTTAAAAGATGCACTTAAAAACTGGACACGTTCTGAGAAAGCTGAGACGGCCGAACAGTTGACTGAGCTGTTTCTGCTCGAGCAGTTTTATAAGTGTACTGGTGCAGAAATGACTTTAACTATTAAAGAAAAGAACCCAAAAACTCTACAGGAGGCAGCTGAGATGGCTGACCTCCGGCTATCACTAATTCGTGGGTGCGGGTCTGCCCAGCGTAGTGAGGCAGGTAACAAGGGGCGTGACGCCCCACCCCCCCGAGTTAGTGATATACCTTATGCAAACAAGTACAAGAGCCATGATACCAAGACTGACCACAAGACTAGCACCGTCCCATTTAAGAAGGGGCCGGGCCCTTCCCAGTACCAAGGGAAGCCCAAAGGGGAGTTGGAGTGTTATCATTGTCATAAAAAGGGGCACTTTGCAAGAGTCTGTCCTAGCAAACCACCTACAGCAGCTGTGTCTTTGGCCTGCAACATTGGTGTGTCTCCGAAGTCATCTGAGTTTGCCTGGGGCAGTTCGTCAGAGGCTGAGGCACAGCCAATGCAGAAGCACCTGGGAGGCTCGAACCCTGCTCAGGATGTTTTTTGCGACCATAGAGGGCGGGGTTGCGTGATGTGGGTGGGGCGCAAGCATGGAGTAGAGGTCTTGCGTGATACAGGTGCTTCCCAGACTCTGATGACAAACTTGACTGGCTACCCTATAAACGCGGCTCGGGTGGTAGTGGTGCAGGGTATTAATGCAACTCGGTCATACCCGCTGGTGCGGTTGGAGTTGGAGGTGGATGGTGTGGCACGTGAATTGGATGTCGGGATTGTGGAGAAACTGCCAGTGGAGGGCGTCGACCTTCTTCTCGGCAACGACTTTGCAATGCCCGCTTCTGAGGTTCTACCCTTAGTCGTTGCCGAGAGGCTGGCCGACGTGAGTAGGGAAGAGCAAGAGTGGGTCGAGCGGTGCCAGACACAACCCATGGCGTGTGTTGTCACCCGAGCTCGGGCAGCTAAAGTGTCACAGCCTAGTCCTCCGTCTTCAGACCAGCGGAGGAACGATCAACAGGAGGAGGCTAAAGCTGGAGTTGGTTTTAAGAGTTTTGACTCGGCGGCTCTCCTGGGTGATTCAGTATTTGCACCATTACTTAATTCTGGAGTAGCCCCTGGGCCTGTCATCGAGAGTGACGAGGCTGGGCATGACGAGTCTCCACGACAGCAACGTTATGTACATCGAGAGAGACAGAGGGAGCAGCCCAGTATCGGGGAAGGTCATGCATTGCTCCGGGAGCAGTTAGATCGCTTGGCACCCTCAGATATACGTCGGTTGCAACTAGAGGACCCTGAGCTCCAAACGTGTGCTAATGGAGCTGTAGAGCTCGACGAGGACGGCGATGCACAGCCAGGAGATTTTTTTTATTTAGAAGGCATCCTTTATAGGCGTTTTCAAGACCCTAAACGTAGTTGGCAAAAGGGGTCCGGAGTAGTGGACCAGTTGGTGGTGCCACGGGAGTGCAGGGATAGCCTACTGAGGTTGGCGCATGACACACCACTGGCAGGACATCTAGGGGTGAGAAAAACGGTGGCGGCTTTGGGGAAATTGTTTTGGTGGCCGGGGATGAAGTCTCATGTGCAGTCATGGATAAACTCCTGTGATATTTGTCAACGTGTCGGGAAACCGAACCAAGTTATTCCTAAGGCTCCGTTACACCCTATTCCTGTGATTGGGCCACCCACCCTTTAGTAAAATTATTGTTGACATGGTTGGTCCACTCCCTCCCACTAAGGCGGGAAATACATTTTTGTTAACCATAATGGATGTTGCCACTAGATACCCCGATGCATACCCTATGAAAAATGGAATGGCTAAGACGGTAGTCAGTAACTTGTTGTGGTACTTCTCAAGGTACGGGTACCCGGAGGAGATTCAGTCTGATCAGGGATCTAATTTCACCTCCAACATGTTCAAGCAAACAATGCAACAGCATGGGATACGAGCAGTAGTATCGTCAGCGTATCACCCTGAGAGTCAAGGGGTGCTTGAGCGGTGGCATGCTACACTTAAAAGCATGCTCAGGTGTTATTGTGCTGACAACGGTATGGATTGGGATCTTGGATTGCCTTATGTGCTGTTTGCTGCTCGGGAGGTACCTGGTGAGAGCCTGGGATTTAGTCCAAACGAGCTGATTTTTGGACACCGTGTCAGGGGCCCCCTTAACATGCTGAAAGAAATTTGGGAGGGGACTGTGCAGCCTTGTCCATTATTAAAGTATGTGCTTGAAAGCCGTGAGTGCATGCTTAAGAGTCTGGAGATGGCAGGTAGAAATTTGACAGAATCACAAGCTTTGATGAAGGACAGGTATGATCGCAAAGTGAGGCTCCGGAAGTTCACTGTAGGACAAGAGGTATTAATGTTGTTGCCTTTGGTTGGTAACCCCCTCTCTGCGAAGTACACTGGACCTTATAAAATTGTAGAACAAATTTCAGACTTAGATTACCTTGTTGCCACTCCAGACAGGAGGAAAAAGAACCAGTTATGTCACGTGAACCTTATTAAAGAGTATGTGAGGCGCCCCTCTGAGCCTCTCACTGTCCCTGTGTTGGCTTGTTGCGGCCGTGGTGGAGAAGGAGAGGGGGACAGTCAAGCTTCAGAGGAGGATAGCTGGGATCAACATGTTTCAGCGGATCAGTGGGCGGGGAACTCGAGCCTAAGGGCTGACGAGGCTATAGCTCATTTGCCTGAGCCGCAGTTTGATGCTATCCGACAGTTGTTCGGTTCATACCCCCCTGTATTTGCTGAACACCCAGGCCTCACTACTCAGGCTATGCATGATGTTGACGTGGGGGACCATCTACCCTTTAAGTCAATCCCGTACCATGTGCCCCCCATAAA
Organism: Paralithodes platypus; assembly: GCA_032716605.1. Lineage (NCBI taxonomy): Eukaryota > Metazoa > Arthropoda > Malacostraca > Decapoda > Lithodidae > Paralithodes > Paralithodes platypus. Next base: position 26,654,235 of record CM064507.1, on the reverse strand, counting down.
ACTACCAGCTCTGAGGGATGAGTTGGAGTATATGCTCGGTAGAGGGTTGATAGAGAAAGGCACAGTTAAGTGGACTTCCCCTGTAACACTGCAGCCTAAGCCAGATGGCAAGGTACGCTTTTGTATTGATTTCCGTAGGTTAAACGGTTTGACTCCAACTAACCCATATCCTCTTCCTCGGGTTGATGATAGTGTTGACAAAATTGGTAAGGCTCGTTTTTTGTCTAAAGTAGATTTAGTAAAAGGTTACTGGCAAGTACCTTTGTCCGAGCGTGCTAAAGAGGTATGTGGTTTTGTTGTGGACGGGAGTACCTACCGGTGCAATGTTATGCCTTACGGACTTAAGAATGCACCAGCAACGTTTCAGAACCTGATGAATGAAATTGTAAAGGACATTCCAAATTGCACCGTATATTTGGACGATGTAATCATTTATGATGACGACTTTGAGAGCCATTGTGAGCACCTTGAGACCTTGTTCCGGAAACTTAGTGAAGCAGGTCTGGTAGTAAATTTGGCAAAGTGTGACTTCGTAAAAGCCACTGTGCAGTACCTTGGGTTTGTAGTGGGAAGGGGACAGGTGTGCCCTCCTCAGAACAAGGTACAGGCTATCGATAAATTTCCGCACCCAACAAATAAGAAGCAGATTATGAGATTCTTGGGTATGATAGGCTACTACAGACGCTTCATAAAAGGTTACTCAACGGTGTTGGCACCTCTCACAGATTTGTTATCTAAAGACAAAAAGTTTTTGTGGGCACCTGAGTGTGAAAAGGCTTTCACTTTGGTGAAACATTTGCTATGTACTCACCCGATACTCAGGGCCCCAGACTTTAACCGGCCTTTTCAGCTGGCAACAGATGCTAGTGGTGTAGGGGCTGGTGCCGTCTTGCTACAGACAGACAATGAAGGTGTGGAACACCCAGTAAGTTTCTTTTCTAAGAAGTTCAATGCTGCACAAAAGAACTATTCTACAATAGAAAAGGAATTACTGGCGATTGTGCTGTCGCTCAGGCACTTCGAGGTGTATGTTCCAGCCTATGGCCCAGTCGTGGTTATCTACACTGATCATCACCCTTTGAGATTCCTGAATCAATTTCACAATCGCAATATGAGACTGACCAGGTGGTCTTTGATGTTGCAGGAGTATAACCTGGACATCCGTCATATTGCTGGATGTGACAATGTGATCGCGGATTGTTTATCTAGGGTGGATGATCAGTCGTAGGCTATCACAGGTGTGTGGGTTTGAGTGGAGGAAAATAGGCTGCCCTTATAGTGCAGCCGGGAAAAACATATTAAAATATAAAAATCATATAAAAAACTCTTTCTTTTGATATAGGTAATTGTATAAGTTTGTCATAGCCTATAGAGTTTGAGTAGTCCACGAACTATCAAACGGCTGAGCTGCTGTAAGCTCGCTCTGGGAGCATGATATTGTGTCTTTTTGCTATTGTTGGGAGGAGTTATAAAATGTGAATTTTTGGTTAATAATAAGATGTGTTTTGGTGATAAACTCAGCTTTGTTTTAGTGCCATGCGGTCGCTGGGCGTGAGGGGCTTGATGGGGTTCTGTGTTTGTCAGATTTTAGCTCAGGGTTGAGCAAGTAAAATCTTGGGGGAGGTGTGACGCATGTCCAGTGTGAGCATGCTGTACAGAACGCCTAGTCATGCCCCACTCTCGCTAGGATCGTCAGGGCAGGAACTTTGGCTGTAGTCTATGTAGAGTTTCCTAACTTAGTTCATGTGAGCCGTTGTACTATAAGTAATATGAATATGTATTTTGTTTTCATCTGAGTCAACGAGTTCTATTTTATATCATTAGTTATAAGTATTGTGTGTAAAACTTATTTGTAATGATGGGAGAAGCGGCAGCCACAGTTGGGGGTCAGTGGGTGCGCCATGCGGGAGGTGGGCCTAACTCACTAGCACTCCCCCCCCTCCCCCCTCCCCTCAGTGCTAGGAAAGCCTTTGTCTATCCCAGAGGAGAGAGAGAAATTACGTAATGATTGTCAGTGGGCGGTCCTTAGTAGTTCACGTTGGGCTCACTAGAGGGCCGAGTATAAAAAGGGAAGTCTAGCCATTTTTTGATCAGAACTCATTAGGCAGAGCGACTTCTCATTTCCCTTGCTAACTATATATATTCTTCTGACTGATGTGAAATTTCTCTACTACCTTACATTCTTATCTCCTCTTTTCCCTACCCTTTTTAACTTCCATGGTCCCGTTGGTGCAGAGCTAGTCAGCCAACGTATTATCGCTTGAGTTCTCATGAGATACATGCCTATTAGATAGCCTATTTTGGAAGGGTTAACTTAGAATAGGATTGATTTATGTTTGTTGCACTTGTCTATGCATTTCCCTGTGTGTTATTATTATTATTCCTGTTTTCTGCTAGTCTAGGTAATGCTAGACTGGGGTAAGGCTTTTCTGTGTTACGAGTTGTTGTTTGATGCAGTGGTTAAGCGATAAACCTGCATACTCGTTTCGGTTCAGTGAAGCCTAGGTTGTCTTCGCGGCTGACTGTGTTGAGTTAATAATTTACAGTGCGTGAGGGCAAGAGCCTAACCACCCTGTATTTTATTAACAGCTTGTTTTTACTTTGTCAAGGAGCCGGGAGAAAACCAGATACAAGGGATCTGGATTTCTCAAAGTGCACTTGTTAGTGTTAACGTAATACTTTAAACAGTTGTGAGGACTTCGCTAGGCTACGAGCCGTTTTTGCTCAGTCACTGCTACTTTTTGCCCACAGTACCCCAGCTAGACTTTACTCGATTAGTAGATACAGAATAGTATTGAAGCTTTCCTTATGTATGATATTGTTTATGCACTATTGATTTCATGTGTTGCAAGCTTGGCTACTTTAGTGATTAGTGGCCCATGAGCACAATCCGAGTAGGCTATTGCCGTTGCATTTGCGGAGTACTTCTTTTTAATGTTTGCCATTTACTATTGCATATTCTTTTAATTATTCTTATGCCAATTTAAACCTTTGATAGTATTTAATTGCCAGTGTTTTCTTATTGAATTACTGTTCAAAATCCGATACGTACTTCTTACGAGCATCCGAGAAGCATCTAACTTTTTTCAGAAGATTCCTTGCTCGATGCTTAAGGACTATTAATTAACGTAACGTAATAGTGCCGATCCGAAGTAGAGGGTGGAGGACTTCTTAAGTTCTTAGTCAAGGGTGGATTACTTCGGCTTCGGCCAACACTATTCTTTGGTGTTGTTGTTTCTTACTTCTTTGTTTGATTGTTGACCAGACTAGAGAATTCCTGTCTCTTTATTAGTCTGTAGTTGAACACTAGTACCGAGTTCTTGTATACCCCGTTATAGCAGATTGAACTCTGGAGGGTATTGGTGTTTTTTGTTCGGCTGGCAGTACTCAGGGGTTGGAATTGTGTGTTTCCGTTGTGGCAGCGAGCCGTATTCGAGTCCTGATTGAGAGCCCTTGTGTACCCGAGTGCCAGGTCGTAACAACGGGTACCCGCAGGAGATTCAATCGGACCAGGACTCAAACTTCACGTCCAACCTCTTTAAGCAGACAATGCAGCAACATGGCATCAACACGGTTGTCTCTTCAGCTTATCACACAAAGAGTCAAGGGGTGTTGGAGAGATGGCATTCCACGTTGAAGAGCATGTTGCGGTGCTACTGTTTGGAGAATGGGAAGGATTGGGACCTGGGGTTGCCGTATGTTTTGTTTGCTGCACGAGAGGTACCCGGTGAGAGTTTAGGGTTCAGCCCCAACGAGTTGGTTTTCGGGCATCATGTCAGAGGTCCTCTTAGCATGGTGCGGGAGATCTGGGAAGGGACTGTGCAGCCATGTTCTCTGTTGAAGTATGTCCTCGAGAGTCGAGACAGGATGCTGAAAAGCCTAGAGTTGCCAGGGAGAAACTTGGTGGGTACTCAGGCCTTGATGAAGGATCGTTACGACGTCTAAGAAAAGCTCAGGGAGTTTGTGGTTGGGCAGGAGGTATTGGTCTTGTTGCCTCTAGCAGGCCATCCTCTGTCGGCCAAGTATGTCGGTCCTTACAAGGTGGTGAAAAAGTTATCCGACCTTGACTACCTTGTGGCTACTTCTGATAGGCGCAAGAAGAATCAGCTCTGTCATGTGAACCTGTTGAAAGAGTTTGTGAGGCGCCCACCTGAGCAGCCTACTGTCCCTGTGTTGGTCTGCAGCGGCCAGGGTGGAGAAGGAGAAGGGGACAGTGAGGCACAGGTGGAGGACAGCTGGGATTGTCATGTCTAGGCGGATCAGTGGGCGGGGAATACGAGTCAGGTGACTGTAGAGGCGCTTGAGCACCTGCCTGAGCAACAGCGTGCAGCGATCCAGCACCTGTTCGATTCATACCCCTCTGTTTTCGCCGAGCACCCAGGCCTCACAACTAAAGTTGAGCACGATGTAGACGTTGGAGACCATCCCCCCTTTAAATCAGTACCCTATCGTGTCCCTCCCATTAAGCTTCCGGCTCTCAAATCGGAATTAGGCTACATGTTGGAGAGGGGGCTGATAGAGAAGGGGGCGGTGGGATGGACATCTCCTGTTACACTGCAGCCAAAACCAGACGGCAAGGTTAGGTTTTGCATTGACTTCAGACGGTTGAACGGTTTAACCCCCACCAATGCCTACCCTCTTCCCCGCGTGGATGACAGCGTTGACAAGATCGGGCGTGCACGCTATCTGACCAAGGTAGACCTTGTCAAAGGCTACTGGCAGGTGCCGTTGTTGGAGCGGGCGAAGTTGGTGTGTGGGTTTACTTACCGTTGCAACGTAATGCCGTACGGATTGAGGAATGCACCTGCCACATTTCAAAGCCTGATGAACGAGTTAGTGGCGGAGATCCCTAACTGCACCGTTTATCTAGATGATGTAATCATATTCGATGATGATTTTGACAGTCATTGCGAGCACATCGGAGCATTGTTCAGGAAGCTGAGTGAGGCTCGTTTGGTGGTCAATCTGGGCAAATGTGATTTTGTCCGGGCTACTGTGCAGTACTTAGGTTTTGTGGTAGGGTTAGGCCAGGTGTGCCCCCCCCCAAACTAAGATACAAGCTATCAACCAGTTCCCCAGGCCGACCACCAACCGACAAATCATGAGGTTCTTGGGCATGATCGGATATTATCGAAGATTTATCCGCGGCTACTCCTCGGTGCTGGCTCCTTTGACTGACCTACTTGCAAAGACTAAGAAGTTTGTGTGGGCACCTGAGTGTGAGAAAGCATTCTCCCTGGTGAAGCATCTCCTGTGTACTCACCCCATACTCAGGGCCCCAGACTTCTCGCGACCTTTTCAGCTAGCGACAGATGCTAGCGGTGTAGGGGCTGGGGCCGTCTTGTTGCAAACACACACCGAGGGCGTGGAACACCCAGTAAGCTTCTTCTCGAAGAAATTCAACTCGGCACAAAAGAATTACTCAGTAGTCGAGAAGGAGCTTCTGGCCATTGTGCTGGCGCTCAGGCACTTTGAGGTGTATGTTCCCGCCTATGGCCCAGTCGTGGTGATCTACACTGACCACCACCCTTTGAAGTTCTTAAATCAGTTCCACAACAGGAATATGAGGCTAACCCGATGGTCCTTAATGTTGCAGGAGTATAACTTAGACATCAGACATATTGCCGGTTGTGACAACGTGATAGCAGACTGTCTGTCAAGGGTGGAGGACCCAAGGTAGCTCACCACAGGTGTGTTGGTTTTAGTTTGGAGGAAAATTAGGCTTGCCCCTGTAGCTGCAAAGCCGCCAAAAACACTATTCAAATAATTACCAAAAAAAAAAACTTACATAAAAACTCTTTCTTTTGATAGTATAAAGTGTGCAGTATGTTACAGCAAGAATCTAAGACATTCCGAGTTTTGTACTTAGTAGGCTAGGCTTTGGGAAGCTTGCTCATTGAGCGTAACATTGTTGAAGTGATACTATTATTTTGGGGAAGTGTTGTGTATTTTTTTTATTTTTTAATAACAATGTGTTTTAAGTTTGTGATTGTGCCTTGTTTTTCACAACTTGGGGAGTAGCCGGGTGATGCAGGGTTTGTTAGCATTCTGTCTGGTCAGATGTGGCGTTTACCTGAGGTTAAAACGTCCCACATCTTGGGCGGGGTGTTACGCTAGCCAGCTGTTCAGAATGCTCTCGTACTCGCTAGCGCTAGCCAGGGCAGTGAAATGGACTATGATAGTCGTAGAACGACCCTCTTTCTTTCATAGTGTTTAAGTTGTCACAGACAGTTTAGTGTTTGCCTTTATTCTTGTCTGTGACACAAAGAAGTATTTTATATCATTGATAGTGTTATAAGATACGCAGTGTGTTAGTTGCAATGAGAGAGATAAGGGGGAGCGAGGTGTAGTGCGTGTGCGCGCGCTCCCTTCCCGGCCAGCCCGCTTGCCGGTGAGTGGCTGAACAGGGTCACGTGGGCTTTGTGTCCCTGTGACGTAGTGGCCTGTGGTTGGTTGCAACTCTCCTAGCCCAGTGGACGGGCTCCTACCCTCCTGACTCCCTCAGAGCACGGCGCCGTGAGGTTGCGTCTACATCCCTTTGCATTCTGTTCCCCAATAACCACCTATACTACTGTTTCGCTCTCTGAACTTCTTCTTTTCCATACTTCTATGCTTTGCAGTCAATTACCCATCCCTTCTGGCCCCTCGCAAGCGACATTCATGGTCCGCCAGTCGTATTACAATCTCCTGCTCTCAGATATTATGATGTACTAGCTTAGCAAGGTTTAGAGTCATAGATTTCATACTGTAGGGTGCTTTTCAATATTGCTTGTTCTCCTCCATTATTTAATGCTAGACTGTGGTGGGCATCTGTTGTCGTTGTCAGTGTTGTGTATACGGCTCGCTACAGCCTATACGACTTCGACGGTGCTGGGTAGCCTTGTGGTCAGCCCTATTGGATATTTACTTTGCAAGTGTAGCATTGTGCTGGCAGAGGGCTTTTGCCTACTCCTGCCAGTATATTGCTAGCTCTTTGCTGGACTTCTTGGGGAGCGTCAGGGCAAGACCCGGTACGAGAGACCTGGACTTACCAAGAGAGCCTCCCGGTCATTAACGTAAGATAGGGAGATATCCTTAAGGGTGGCACTAGGCTAGGAGCATGCTTGGCTCTACCTAGTTTCCCATACCCTGATACCACAGCTAGACTTTATTAATAAAGAAGACAATGCATACTTATTAACTCCTATCACGTGTACTTTAGTATTATTCACAGTATTGTTTAGCCTAGGTTGTTGTGCAGGGCACAACCGTTGGTGGCTGTTACTCTATTTAAGGAAGTACTGTTTTTGATTTGCTGTTATTATTACTGTCACAGAGTTGTTGCATTCTCGTGTTTGCCATTAGAGATGTCCTGCTTTTTGGTGTATTTAAGATACACGTTTCATGTCCTGCCTCTTGCATTATTACAGTTCTATATTCTACGAGCATCTTAGAGCATCAGACGTTTGCAGAAGCTTCCAGGTCTGTTTGCTGTAGAACTAGACTTCAAGTGCTTTCATATAGCATTGAAGGGTTTTAATGTTGAGTTCAGACTAACATTAAACATAACGTAAGCATCTAATCTTTTATTAAATCTTGTCATAGTTTATTTAAGCTTTGTTAATACTTGAGAGCATTTTATTAACGTAATTACTTCTTGTTGTTTGCAGGCTTTGCCATTGCTGGAAAGCCTTAGTAGAGTACACTTATCCCTTGTTAATTGATACCCCGTTATCTAGTATATTAACTCTAGAGGGTTTATGTGTTTTGTTCACCAGCTTAATAGTTCAAGGGTTTGGAATTAGCATACCGTTGTTGCATACTTAGCCTATATTGTAGTCCAATACTAAGTGCCCTTGTTTATTCAGTTGTGCCGGTCGTAACAGAGGTTATTTGGGACTGGTTGAATGAGAGCAAACTTTCAATAAGAAGGAAAGACAGAGATGTAAGAGTTAGCCTAGGCAGGGAGTCGGCACTGAAGAACAGCTTTTGAGTACAACAGGAAGAATACCATCCGGTCCTTACGCCTACTTAATATTAAGCCCAGAGATGGCAGAAAGTGCATCCTTAGAAGAGAGGGAAAGAAGAGAAAGTAAAAATGTTGGAAAGTGTTTTGGCTAGATGCCAGAAAGCTTGGAAAGAGTATAGAGTTGGAGAGTTCAGAACCTTGTTAATGGATTTAAACTGGATACAGTAAACTGATAATGTTTCCTGTATAATATGATACAACCCTTGAGTACCATGCTGGACATATTCACACCCATATTTGGGGTCATTCTGTCTGTAATATGTGATCAATAATTATGAAATGAGTCACTGGTACTTAGTGAGAATACTCAAATGTATACATTTGTGACCATGGCTATTCGAAGTCAACAGCCAGAAAGGGTAAGGTTATGGATGTCATAAATATTCCGTGACAACGATTGTGGAAGTTCAACATGCAACGTTTCCATTCATCAATGTTAGGAATAGGACAAACTGTCAAACAATGTGAACGTCACCGTACAGGTAGCCTATTGTTCCTTTGTTCCCCTCGTGTTGCAATATATTTGAATACGCCTAAGACTGATGGTAAATATAATACGTAGAAAGAGTAAGTATACTATATGCATTTCTCTCTCGTAATAAACGAACAAATGTTAAATGTGGGTAGACATTTTGGTCCGTGGTGTCTTTAATTGGTCAGTAAAATACAATTAAACCTGCTATATTTAACTAAATAAATGAGCGATCGCTTATATTAAGCTAGATACTGCTCTCCATTAACGTTATTATATTAAGCTAGATACTGCTCTCCATTAACGTTATTATATTAAGCTAGATACTGCTCTCCATTAACGTTATTATATTAAGCTAGATACTGCTCTCCATTAACGTTATTCATCGCATTTAAAAATTCGAACGTCAAGTAGTTCGATCCACCTGAAGTGTCAGGGTGAAGCGATGAAAGCCTCAAGGGGAAAAATGAAAGAAAAGAGAGCGAGGGATGTGACGGAAGGGGGATATGAGTACCAGATATGAGAGGCGATGCTGTAGGGAGGACAAGCTCATAGGTTTGCGAGTTTTCGTACATTACTTTATACACCTTAGGTAAAGCTAAGTATATTACCTTGAGATGGTATCAAGACGTTGAGTTCTGGCAAAAGCAACACAAATTATAATTATTTTAATGGTATTATATACAATTTTCTAACCGACAGAATCTCACTGACTCCCATATATTTTTTAATGATGTAAATATTCCCACTTCCCCTAGTATTGACATTCTCGGTGTAACATTAACTACTAACTTGAGCTGGACACATTATGTTAGAAGCATTGCTAAGAATGCCTCTAAAAAACTGGGACTCCTGTACAGAGTTCGAGAATTCTTCACTGACGAGCAGTTGGCCGTGATATATAAAAGTCATGTGCGTTCTCAGATGGATTACTGTTCACCTCTGTGGGGTGGAAGTGGAGTGGTTGCATTGAGGCAGTTGGACAAAATTCAAAATAAAGCTATTAGATTAATCAATAACCCTGCAATCACACAGGACCTTCCTACATTATCCATACGAAGAAACGTTGCATCCCTTGCATTATTCTACAGATATTTTCACAGCAATTGTGCCGAGGAACTTGCTTCAATTGTGCCGCCTCTCCACATCTTTCCCCGTAGAACTAGGGCAGCTGAGAGCGCCCATGAATTTACACTTTCTCCTCCACAATGTAGAACTTCTGCTTATCAGAATTCATTTATCCCCAGAGCTACTACTCTTTGGAATTCACTTCCCTCGAATTGGTTTCCACAAACTTACAATCTACAAATGTTTAAATCCAGTTGTTACAAACATTTTATGAATGGAGGATGCATTTAGGCACATGGACCTTTTTGTTTTATCTGTGTTTTCCCTTCCTCCGTTCATTGTCTCTTAATAAAAAATAAAAAATAAAACAAATAAATAATTATATACAGTTGTGGCCAAACTTATTGAAATTCTTCGCAACTCTCCCTTTCATTTGTGTTAGGACCTACATGGATATGCAGGCGGCAGAATATACACCGCCACACAAGTTACCGTAAATTCTAAATTATTGATGTGGCGTATCAAAGTGTATGCTAATATGCAAAAGTCGAAGTAGTGGAAGTGATATAAGACATTTGACTGTTATTAAAACTATGAAACTGTACACAAATTATTATACGACAACGTATACATATTTTGGTTTATTAATTTGTAAAAATATATCTAAACTTGTAATATTTCAAACTCATTGTTTATGTTATGTTTTATATTGAAATTGTATTTCAATGTTTTTCCTCTTTCACAGTTCTCTCTGACGCAATCTATGTTTGTTTATACCAAATGTCTTGCTTACAGACCCTTTATATGCTACCAGTATACATTAAACTGAAAATTATTACATTTTCCTTTTTTTAACGTTTATTAACATGAACATAGTTAAATAAATACAAATATACAATAATCATTAATGATCAAGTAATTTCTTAGTTCATGTCAATGAGGACTGATTGGGGTATGTCCTATCATCCTTTGCATGCATACACTGATCGACGGTGCGGCAGGTAAGTGTGGATGTGGTGATGAATACCCAAAATGTATAATAATTGTGCACATTTACATGAATACAAAAATAACCATACGAATTAAATGGCCATTTCGGAGATCGGCTTGCTTGTAGGGAAGCGTGTTTTAAGGTATAAAAGAAGAACGAGAGCTTTCACAAAGTTATCTTTATTGGCAAGACGTTTCGATATTCAATATTTTATTAAGTTCACCACAACACCAAACACCCCCAATGAAATCAATCAAAGTATATATGTGATCCACCGGGACTCGAACCTGGGTTATCACACACAGATTTTTGCCACCTTAAGGGGAGGTCTCCACTTGAGGGATTGTTTTCTTGACCCCTTTCTCCCTACCTTTCGTGCAATTCAGGTGTCTATTTTATCCTGGCGAGCGATAGCGAGCCTGTAATTTAAGAGGAACCGGCCTTCGGCCGAGAAATTTTTCTACCGAAAAATTTACAAATTTATCTTGAAAGGGACTCGAGGGGGTGTAATTTTAAGGTTGATGGAGGTCTAGGGAACAAACTAAATACCTCCCCTTAACCATTACACCACCAGGACGGCCAAAGGTTTATGCACACACCTACGACTTATTATCTATTCTCGAATACTGGATATTAATCCAATCATGTTCAAATTCCCAACCGCGCTATGGTAGGCCTAATGTTTAAGTGAGAGGAAGGAATATTCATGGGGCACAGATCATAATTATAGACCGGCCTCGCTACGAAATATCCCTGAACCTACTGATAATCTATATTTTATTAATTTCACCACAACACCAAACACCCCCAATGAAATCAATCAAAGTATTTATGTGATCCACCGGGACTCGAACCTGGGTTATCACACACAGATGTTTGCCACCTTAACCATTACACCACCATACTAGTTATGAGTCATCTTCAGTGGATCTAAAAAGTCAGAGATTATCCTAATTAAAAATAAAGTATTTTTTGGTATATGTACAGTATTTTAAATTAACACTTTAGTATGTATTGAACCTCGATCGATGCTAAACCTCAAGATGTTAAAATGAGTTATAGTTAGAGTTACTCAAATTTAAAACCTAAAAAATACACATTAATGCTCTTAAACATCGTATGAAACCACAACAGGAATAATTATTCAAATTAAATCTTAAAATATAGGAAAACAATGGACAAACGAATCAAGTTATACTAAACAAAAATAATACTAATAATAATACTAATAACACTAATAATAATAATAGTGTATAATCAAGAGCATATCAATATGTAGAGTAATAATGAAGACTTTGTTTGTGAAAGCTCTCATTCTTCTTCTCCACCTTAAATAGTCATCATGTATAATTTTTGTATATGCAAAATGAGTTGTCAAAAATATACTGTTTAACTTTTTGGTTAAAAGAAGATAATGAAGTCTTAGTCCATCTGACCTTATTATTGCATAATTTATGTATCATGTGTCCCTCTCCGTTATTGCTATCGATTCCGTAAGACTTACAAGCCTAATGCTCCCCTTTCTATCGATTAGTCTCTCACCCTCTTGTGTCGGCGTTCTACCCGTACCTCACATCTGTCTCTCTCTCTCTCTTTCTCTCTCTCCCTCGCCGCCCCCCCCCCCTCTCTGTCTCATATCCGAGCTCAGAATGTCTTAATGAATGAAATATTTTCACATTTCATCTAAAGATTATATAATGTTTACATAATCTCTGTATTATTGGCAGTTGCATTGTGTTACCTTGCGATGGACAAATTTTGTTCTGCGGGTTCCCTGTCGATTTATATTGACCTAATTGAATTGATTCATCTATTGATTATATATATATACTGTATATATATATATATATATATATATATATATATATATATATATATATATATATATATATATATATACCGGTATATACAGGGTGTTTTAAAACAACACTGCCAGACCTCATCTGCTAATTAGTAAATACAATAACGAAGAAGATTATCTAAGGACAAAATGCAAAGTAATATACCATTAATGATTTAAACCGCATAGAGTAAAATAATTAGTGACACCCAGGTATGTGCTATAATCCGAACACGGGCTAGTGTCCCCCCTCCCCCCCAAATAGCCTACCTCTTGCCTTATATCCCAGTTCGAGTTTTTCTTCGAAGCTTTGGAGTCACAACGAATCTTCTCATGTGTTTAATCGTCTGCTCGGCCATGGTGCTATCTTCTTCTGTCATAGTGATTTTATTTACCTTATAATATCACATAAATATGGATTGTCGTTATTTAGGTGTGCCTCTGGCTTTGTTATTTTATACTCGTTAAGTCCAAGTGACGTAAATTGTTTGTTTTGGGTACCATTAGATGATTTTAAATATTCATTAGTGAACACCGTATACTTGTATGTCTACAGCTACGTAAAATCGTCAAACTTCAACCATAAAACTGATAGACATATTTCGTTAGTACTCTGTGATAATAGTAACGTAATGAGGTATTTCTATTGAAACAGTAAATTGCACAGGAACAATTTTTTCCCATTCAAACAGTTTCACGAACGATTAAATTACCTATAGCAGTGTTCGGATACCTGACCCAGACTTGAGATTCATTATTTTACCTCTTGGTCATCGTTACAAATGGTGCATATCTTTTTACGCTACTTGGATTATAATACTTAGCAGTTTTCTTCTAATTGCAAAATATCATTACCAATGTTATGTTACTTTGATTTTGTAATTATTCATATGTGATTAGGTCATTAGATATCTCCTCTTTACCTTTTTTACTTGGTAATCATTCATATTATGTATCATATGTTTTGTGCTGAGCTCAGAACCCTGTTTTGCTACATTTCTAAATAACCATTTATCTCCGTTACAATATAGGCCTATATTTGGTAAAAATAGAATAGAAATATGTGTATTATATATTTTTATCAATGTGGTCGTCATACTCTGGCAGTGTTGTTTTAAAACACCCTGTATATATATATACATATTCTTCCATTTTGATTTTACATTGAATCATGAAGCAAAGATGGAAATCTTTGAAGTAAATTATGCAATACAATTGCATTACATTCTTGGAGGAGACTATATTCACCATAGATCCAAAGCCAAAGGGGGGGAAGGAAGGGATATAGAGGTTGGGGAGGTGAGAGGTCTCTAACAATTATAGAAAAGTAAAGGCGGAAATGAAGAACAAGAGTCCTTCTCGCTATTCTTCATTATTTGTTGTCTCATTGGTGTAGCAGCTAGATCATTTGAAGAGCATCGTTGCCCCGATATGGTGGTGTTGTGGACAGGCCGCTGATATGGGTGAAGTTGGGAGACGATGTAGGTGAAAAAGAAGACTGTGTTGATGTTGATCCCCTCGTCGATGATCTGACGACCCTGGTGTTGAGGATATAATTATAATGGTGGATTCAGGTTATGTTGTTGCCAGGAGGTGATAATAGTAACTCCCGAAGAAGGTAGGGTCCACTGGAAGAAGGGGACAATGGTGGTTGGGGGATCAATTGGTGTAGAGCATGGTCCCTCAGGTAGAGTCCCCATGGCAGCTTCTTCCATATCTCCCCAGCAGATCACCATCCTCTCCTGCACGTACAAGTGGTGGCGAGTTGCCCTGGTGGTCGACGGGAGCTCTGGTGTTGTTGTAGGCACGGTGGTGGTGGAAAGCTTCACGTAGGAATAAAAGACGATGATATAAATGAAGTACGTAACAGCTCAATTTTATCCAGGTAAGTAACTGGACATTTAAATATATACTATAATGTTAACAAGTTTGATAGGTACAGTTACAAAAAAAATAAAATTAAAATAGAAGTAGACACACAATCAAAATGAAGAATTGACGAAACTTACATGTTTACCAATTAAGGTCAATACTGTCGACCGAAGTTTCGAAAACTGAACCTAATGTAAACAAGAGTTGATGCAACTACTACAATGGCAGAGGGAAAGGGGTGGGTGAGAATGTGATGGCTTTATGGGTGATTCCTGTTTAGAGAGAGGGGGGGGGGGGGGGAACAGAGTAATAAATTAGCCGGGTTATAGTGTCTTAGGGGACTGGGATAAATATTTATGAAGTATAAGTTAATTTTTCGCATTAAAAAAAGAATAATAATAATAAACACAACATTTTTACCCAACCCTACGGCCTAGAGTTTTGATAGTGGTATTTAATCTCGTTGAAACGCCTTTGTATATATATATATATATATATATATATATATATATATATATATACATATATATATATACTTATACATATATATCTATATACATATATCTATATACATATATCTATATACATATATATATATATATATATATACTATATATATGTGTGTGTAAAATGAAGAGAAACACCAAGGCGTGATAGAAGAACGCGTTTATCTTGTCTATATTTATTCCAATGTTTCGGAGACACTTACTCCATCATCAGGCAAATCTAAAAATGACAGATACACACACTTGTAAGAAAACACTAGTATTATAGTGAATTACTATCATTTAATAAAGCCTAAGAAAATGACATGGTATGAAAATATGAAGAAAGACTATTGGTAAACCTAAATACGTATCATAAATTGATGACATAGAAACACAAAGATACGTATATGACATATGAAATTATACAAACATTATAAGTTAATCACAACACTTCTAAACACTATACATACGAACAAACGAAAAATAACTTACATTAAGAAGATGTTAAACACACAAGAGGTCGGTTGATTTCTCATTGCTATCTAATGAAGGCTTTAGTTTCACTGATATTAGAGACTCCATTATGGTGAGCTTCTCTCCCTATCGACACGATTGAAGGACTAAGAAAATATCCTGGAGGAGGGGGTGATTTAAGTCCCAGGCATGTTGACGGATGGCGCTATGCGAGGGATTAGAATATGGCTTGTTTGTTCTAACCGACTTCCTCTTACGTTAAAAATATGTACCTTGAGCTGACGTTATGTACAACCTATATGCATTGCATTACAGCATATGACATTGATCTTTGTACAGAGTACTCAGTACAAAGTTTCAATTTACTTAAGTAAGACGCTCAATTTTAATGCTCCGTATTTATGTGTAAGATAGACAAAAATACTAAATTTGTTAACCTTGGAATCCATTATTGTACAGTATACATTTTCATCTATCAGAAATTATTAATTGTACCGTGCCTTGTTGACATGAAATAGAGTAAAACAAAATAATATTTGTTGTTTATTGTTTTTATTATATACATTACCTTGAAGTAATCACAATTATAATAATGATTACAACATTTGTGATCATAATCGATTACATCCAGTGTGTCTGTAATTGTAATCTTAATTATTAGATTGTAATTGTAATCAATTACACTACCCCTGTAATCACTTCATCCCTTTTGTTAATAGAGGTGGGCAACACACTACACCAGCATCACCTTCATCCTAAAGACTTGCACTCACACCCAGAAACCATTTATTGCAAAAATGGCACCTTAAAATGAAAGGTAACGAACTTTGCAATTCAATCTCTTCTCAAGCTCTCTGGCATCTAGCCAAAAATGTCTCCATCAGTACTACTTCCTCGTCTTTCCCTCCTCTTTTCCACTCTGATGGCACCACTGTCATTTCTTTCTCTAACGAAACTGAATTCTTCACCCCAAACCTTCGCTAAAAACTCGACCTTGGATGATTCCGTTGTTAAACCTGCCTCTCCATACCAATCACAATTACTTATGCCTGATATTTTAATCTCCTCTAAAGATGTACTTTTTGCCCTCTCTGGGTTTATTACTATGATGGCGTACGGACCAGATGGTCTTCATACTCAAAAACTGTGCTTCAATGCCAACTCCATGCCTAGGCAAACCCTTTCTGCTCTATCTTTCCTCTAACATCTTCCTTTCTTGCTGGAAGTTTGCTCTCACTCAACCTGTCCTATAGAAGGGTGACCATTTGCAACCCTCCAACTATCATCCAATAGGAGCATTCAATCTGTAGACAAGCTTGCCAGATGTCACCAGATTCGCCAATTATCGTAATAAAATGTGAACAAAACTAAGAAGGGTGTCAGTTTCTAAATTATTTTTCGATTTTTCCTGAAGTTAATAGTCTTATGACAAGCGGTTTTAATCTTATATATTCTTCATATATATTATAATAATCTCATATATATTTTAGCTCACTACTTTATTGTATATTTAAAATAAGAGAGCAGGGAAAAATATTGTGTTGTGAAATAAATCCATTAAAAAACGGTAAATACTGGTTGCAAAAAATAAATAGTATGTAATTTACCTTCTTTTGTATTCTAATGATATATTTATAATAGTGGTATATAAATTAAACAACACTTTTATGATTAAATTTACATTTCATTCAGTTACCTATTTTTCTCTGAACAGGACTACCAGACTTGAGAAGCAGCTCATTTTTTATAGAGGCTGTTGATTGGCTAATGGATAAGAGCATGATTAGTAAATCAAGATATCTTCATTATTTCATATCTACTTTTTAAATACTTTAATTACGAGCAACTTCAACAATTGAGTCATGTTCTAGAGAGATATCCGAACATCGTGGTATAAAATATGTCACATAAAATACACTATTCACGTGGCTAAGGCAAGTCAGATGTAAGCCGAGACTCAGTCAGTCTACAAATCTCGCTTACTTGTTGCATTCATCAATACAATGTTTGCTTGTGTTCACTTTATAATACCTATGTTATTAATGTGTTATATGTGATATATTTTACCTTTCAGGGTTCGTATATCACTTTAGATTATCACATTATCATTAAAATTGCTTACAATTTTAGAGTTTTAATAATAGACATGGAATAATGAAGATATTTCAACTTTATCAAAACTCATCAATCAACAACCAATCAGCATCTTCTGTATACAATATTTTACTCTACAATGAAAAATAGAGATTTACTTAATATTATATATATATATATATATATATATATATATATATTGAGTATATATCACAAATACACGTGAGCCACTAAATGCTACTAATCTCTCAGTGGGGTTCGAACCGCCGACCGTCAGGAAGATAGCCGACGCTTTAATCAACTACACCACGACTGCCGTGGTGTAGTTGATTAAAGCGTCGGCTATCGTCCTGACGGTCGGCGGTTCGAACCCCACTGAGAGATTAGAAACACGCACATATATATATATATATATATATATATATATATATATATATATTATATATATCCATTAGATGTATCTGTTTTTTAAACACCATAATGTAGGAAAAATTAATCTAAAATTATACTGAATTATTTGAAATCACAACACAAGAGATATAGTAAGTATTAGCAATGTTCAAATTTTATTATTTTATTCGTGATAAATTAAAGAATCTGGTGACATCTGGCATGTGTGTCCGCAGATTGAACGCTCCTATTGCTCTCATTCCTTGCATATCTAAAGTGATTTTAATATATTCTTAATTAACATTTTCTTTAGCATTTGCCTTCCCATAATTTTCTTTCAGACCACCAATATGGTTTCTTTAACCCTTCTCTAGCGGGGTTTTTTGGGCTTATTTGGGCATATTCAGGCCCTCCTGAATGATAAATCAAGTATCTGCATGAAAAGAAATTTATTCAGCAAAAAACTAGGCACTAAAATCTTAAAAATGAGACCAGAACGAGCTACGTAGCACTTATGGCTCTCATACAGTGGTACCAGTAACATGGGAGTTTAGCGTATAGCGGTATATTTTTTCCAGCTACGCTCACTACTGGCTACACTGCCGGCCTCTCGAGAACACAGAGAGGGTGAGTCAGTGGGCGGCGGTAGGCCCTGGGAGTCGGACGTGTGGCCCGCTGCACTCCCGGCCATTTGCACTCGATTTTAACCCTTTAAAAGCCTTAACTCCCCCAGACATATATGACGCGATCGCGTCATATGGACTAGTGAACCAAAAACTCGTATGACGAGATCGCATCATATGGACTTATCTCCATACCTCTATAATAAGTTATATGACGCACTAGCGTCATATGGAGCTCAGTAAGTCCGATAAGTTACCTTACGATAAAACCGTTGGTGGCAACCTCATCCACCTCCGATAATTCTAACGGCCGCAGTGTTGTTGTGAGTGTAGTGCGGGGCAGTGGCAATGATCCCGGGGCTCCCGCCTCCTCGGACTTATTGGAACATAATATGTCTGAAGGAGTTAATAATGCTCCTAACTTGCTGCAAATTGGCCCCCGGCTATAGCCCGGCGCCGCCAGTTAAGGGTTAAGGGATGCTCTACTGGCGATCTCCTTTCTTACATTACTAACTCTTGGTCATCCTCCTTTCAGGATTTCAGTGAGGCCTTTGCTATCATGCTAGACATATCAAAAGCCTTTGATAGAGTCTGACACAAATAACTTATTTCCAAACTACCCTCCTTTGGTTTCTATCTCTCTATCTATGCCTTCATCTATAATTTCCTTTTTGAGTATTTTACTTATAAAAGTTTACCGGCATTAATAAACAAACATAAGTATTTTTAAATAATCCTACAAACAAAGCAAAGTGTTGTTGCCCATTGTTGATACAATGAAGATTATACATATATACTGTATATATACTGTATATATATATATATATATATATATATATAGATGAAGAGGATACACAGGGTAGCAGCAAACAGCATGGTGCAGGATAAAAATGATGACCAGGTGGGGGGGCCAGTACTTTATTTAGCAGTCAGACAAACGTTTCGACACTCGTGTGTCATCTTCAGTGTTCTAGAAAACAATAATAAAACATATAGCAAATATTTAAAAATAAAATCGCGAAAAGCGAGTATATTATAACTAAAAATGTAGCCTCAACATAGTTACACTGGGAAATATTTAATGTAGCCTCAACATAGCTACACTGGGAAATATTTAATGTAGCCTCAACATAGCTACACTGGGAAATATTTAATGTAGCCTCAACATAGCTACACTGGGAAATATTTAATGTAGCCTCAACATAGCTACACTGGGAAATATTTAATGTAGCCTCAACATAGCTACACTGGGAAATATTTAATGTAGCCTCAACATAGCTACACTGGGAAATATTTAATGTAGCCTCAACATAGCTACACTGGGAAATATTTAATGTAGGCTCAACATAGCTACACTGGGAAATATTTAATGTAGCCTCAACATAGCTACACTGGGAAATATTTAATGTAGCCTCAACATAGCTACACTGGGAAATATTTAATGTAGCCTCAACATAGCTACACTGGGAAATATTTAATGTAGCCTCAACATAGCTACACTGGGAAATATGTAATCGCAATGGATATGTAGAGGGGCTGCCGAAAGGCAGTTATTAAGGGGGAGTCTTTCTTTAAAAATATATACAGTAGAGACTCTAAAATCCTAAGGTTACCAGTATTACAGGAGTCAAGAATGCTAAAATCTTTATAGCTTACAGAAAGGTTACAACCGTAACAATGCTCTCTCACGGCTGAATGAGGAGGGTTACTGATGGGGAGGCCGGTTCTACTGGACTGACCCTTGTGCTTATCCATCCTTTCTTTGAGAGCTCGTATTGTGCTCCCAATGTAGCCATTTTTGCAAAATGGACAGGTAAATATATAAACGATGGATGAGCGAAGTTCAGTGGGAAGTCTATCTTTGTAGTGAAACAGGGATCGAATCTTAAATTCATTCTTGTGAATTATTTTAAAATTGATATGAGGGAAGAAATTAGGTAATTTGTTGTATAGTAATCTTTCTATTTTTTCTGATACCTTTCCAAGAAAGGGTAAACTAATATAAAAATCCTCCTTTTTAGCAGTGAGCACAGGTTGTCTAGGTTGGTACAATTTATTTAGGAAATTCCTCAATTGCTTGTTGAAGAGGTCACTGGTGAAGCCATTATTAATAAAAAAGTCTCTAAGGAAGGATATCTCGCAGTGAAAAAGGCTGTATGTCGAAGTCAAGTGGTACGCCCTGTGAGAAGGGTTTTAATTGCATTAATTTTGAATCTGAGTGGACAGTAGCTAAAGAAGCTACCGGAAGCTAAAGAAGAACCGAGACCGGAAAAGGTGGGTTTTCTAAAGATTGAGATAACAAGTATGTCATTAACTTTGGTAAGTAGAAGGTCGAGGAATGGCAACGTGTTATTTACCTCGTTTTCGCTAGTGAATTTTATATTTTTAGTGCTGTTTATTTAGGTAATTTAGAAACAAGGGGGTATGGCTTTTATCTTTAAAAACTAGCAGGGTGTCGTCGACATATCTACGGTAGAGGATAGGTTTGAAAGTGGGAGGGCAGTTGTCTAGCCAGATTTGTTCCCAGTAACATAGGAAAACATTGGCTAAAGTACTGCCTAGTGGGGATCCCATCGCTACCCCATCAGTTTGTTTATAGATTTGGTTATTAAATATGAAATGGCAATCTTGTACGCATGCTGATAGGACGTTTCTGAAGAAGGATTGACTCATACCCATAAAAGTCTCAGATTGGTTGAACAAAAGTTTGACACAAAGGTTCAAAGTTTCAGTTAAGGGGACGTTGGTGAATAAGGAGGTTATATCAAAGCTACATAGGTATGACGAGGGAGGTAATTTGTAGTTTGAGAGGGAAGTGAACAATTCATATGAGTTCTTAAGGGTATAATCGTTCGTAGTGAACGCTGATAACAGTTGGGAGCAAAATTTAGCAAACTTATAAGAAGCAGTATTATATGCGGCAAGAATGGGTCGAAGAGGGACAGTGGACAAACCCATCACTGACATACTACGAAGCAGGTATGGATCCCCAGCTCTAAAGGGGTTTCGAAAATATGAACAGTGCTCGTGCAGATTGGAAAAAATAAAATTAGATCTATACTTTCTTAATTGCTGTAGGACTTACAATGTCTTTCCCAAATTCTTGAAATTCAAATTATACAAAAAAAGCTTACACAATTCGGAACTTTATCAATCATGGAAAGAAAAACTATTATATTTAGATATACTCACAAAAGAAAAATAAATAAACAATCTTGAACAATTAGTCAATGAATCTCGTAACGCACTGCGCAACTTGGTTTCGTATATAGACTTTATTTGCTTGAAGACTTTTATAAGACGTATAGTTGAAGGTTTGAGAAAAAATGTAAAACAGACCCATGCAAAAAAAACTTGTTAACTTAGGTGCCAATTCTGCTCTCAAATCATGTGATCCCAAAAATGTTATCTTTAACTACTCCAATGTAACTCTGTCTACTAGAGAATCTTTTTTGCTGTCCTTTGGACTTGATTTTAACCTGGTCATTTTTAAACCAAATGTTTTTCAATACTTTACTGCCTTCGAAAGCCTGGTCTCTAGGCTTAAAACTTGTAGGTTGGCTACCGGTGTCGAATTTAAGTGTGTCGTCCAATTTATTCGCAATGTTGCCTGTAAGGAATTCTATGGCTTTAAGTCTCAAAATGACTTTTCCTCCATATTTACAAAAATGATATAAATATCCTCAAACGACTTGGTAAGAAAGAAGACCTTGTGGTCTGTCGTCCCGACAAAGGTAAAGGAGTTGTGTTACTTAACAAAGATGACTATTTTTCAAAAATGTACGACATCCTGAGAGACGTTTCCAAATTTACTAAGCTAATTCAAACTGATATTTTCAAACTAAGCCTTAAAATCGAAGATCGAATAAATAGGTTACTTAAATCTATGATAAATTTAAATACAGTCTCGGAGGAATTAGCTAATGCTATGAAGCCTACAGGTTCATCCTTGGCTTTTCTTTATGGGCTCCCTAAGATCCATAAGACCACTGTCCCTCTTCGACCCATTCTTGCCGCATATAATACTGCCTCTTATAAGCTTGCTAAATTTTGCTCCCAACTTTTATCAGCGTTCACTACGAACGATTATAGCCTTAAGAACTCATATGAATTGTTCACTTCCCTCTCAAACTACAAATTACCTCCCTCGTCATACCTATGTAGCTATGATATAACCTTCTTATTCACCAACGTCCCCTTAACTGAAACTTTGAACCTTTGTGTCAAACTTTTGTTCAACCAATCTGAGACTTTTATGGGTATGAGTCAATCCTTCTTCAGAAACGTCCTATCAGCATGCGTACAAGATTGTCATTTCATATTTAATAACCAAATCTATAAACAAACTGATGGGGTAGCGATGGGATCCCCACTAGGCAGTATTTTAGCCAATGTTTTCCTATGTTACTGGGAACAAATCTGGCTAGACAACTGCCCTCCCACTTTCAAACCTATCCTCTATCGTAGATATGTCGACGACACCCTGCTGGTCTTTAAAGATAAAAGTCATACCCCCTTGTTTCTAAATTACCTAAATAAACAGCACAAAAATATAAAATTCACTAGCGAAAACGAGGTAAATAACACTTTGCCACTCCTCGACCCTCTACTTACCAAAGTTAATGACATACTTGTTATCTCAATCTTTAGAAAACCCACCTTTTCCGGTCTCGCTATTAGCTTCTTTAGCTACTGTCCACTCAGATTCAAAATTAATGCAATGAAAACCCTTCTTCACAGGGCGTACCACTTGACTTCGACATACAGCCTTTTTCACTGCGAGATATCCTTCCTTAGAGACTTTTTTATTAATAATGGCTTCACCAGTGACCTCTTCAACAAGCAATTGAGGAATTTCCTAAATAAATTGTACCAACCTAGACAACCTGTGCTCACTGCTAAAAAGGAGGATTTTTATATTAGTTTACCCTTTCTTGGAAAGGTATCAGAAAAAATAGAAAGATTACTGAACAACAAATTACCTAATGTCTTCCTTCATATAAATTTTAAAATAATTCACAAGAATGAATTTAAGATTCGATCCCTGTTTCACTACAAAGATAGACTTCCCACTGAACTTCGCTCATCCATCGCTTATAAATTTACCTGTCCATTTTGCAAAAATGGCTACATTGGGAGCACAATACGAGCTCTCAAAGTAAGGATGGATGAGCACAAGGCTCAGTCCAGTAGAACCGGCCTAATCAGTAACCCTCCTCATTCAGCCGTGAGAGAGCATTGCTACGGTTGAAACCTTGTTGTAAGCTATACAGATTTTAGCATTCTTGACTCCTTTAATACCGGTAACCGTAGGATTTTAGAGTCTCTATATATTTTTAAAGAAAGACCCCCCCCTTAATAACTGTCTTTCGGCAGCCCCTCTACATATCCATTGTGATTAAATATTTCCCAGTGTAGCTATGTTGAGGCTACATTAAATATTTCCCAGTGTAGCTATGTTGAGGCTACATTAAATATTTCCCAGTGTAGCTATGTTGAGGCTACATTAAATATTTCCCAGTGTAGCTATGTTGAGGCAACATTAAATATTTCCCAGTGTAGCTATGTTGAGGCTACATTAAATATTTCCCAGTGTAGCTATGTTGAGGCTACATTAAATATTTCCCAGTGTAGCTATGTTGAGGCTACATTAAATATTTCCCAGTGTAGCTATGTTGAGGCTACATTAAATATTTCCCAGTGTAGCTATGTTGAGGCTACATTAAATATTTTCCAGTGTACAAGTTGAGGCTACATTTTTAGTTATAATATACTCGCCTTTCGCGATTTTATTTTTAAATATTTGCTATGTTTTATTATTGTTTTCTAGAACACTGAAGATGACACACGAGTGTCGAAACGTTTGTCTGACTGCTAAATAAAGTACTGGCCCCCCCACCTGGTCATCATTTTTATCCTGCACCATGCTGTTTGCTGCTACCCTGTTTCCTCTTCATCTGTTACTTGAGGTTCCCCAAGAACAAACCCATCACTGATATATATATATATATATATATATATATATATATAATGATATCGTGCAGTTGTCCGCCAGGGTATCTTATTTTCATTAAAAATAAGGTTACTAGGAAAAGAAGCATCCCCATTTTGATCAATTTATTTTCAAACTTGCAATATTTCGGACGGTCGTCCATCATCAGGCTCTACACACGTGATCCTATAAATGAATGAATACACATATTTTTAAATTCAGCATAGGAAGGATCTAAAATTTATCTATTAAAATATTTAACTCAAACTTACGAAAGAAGGTTATATAAAAGGTAACTGACAAAGTTAAAGTTATTAAGAAATTTTACAAAAATATGAAAACAATATTATTGCAACAATACCTTCACCTCGCCATGACAGCACTCAGACTGAGACAAAGGTTGTGAAATCCGGCACCAACATATGACCGTCACATCTAAAAACAAACAACAAAGTATTGTTCCCATGAACCCCGAATGTACTGCTAAAATGAAGCACGCATTTGAGTCCAAACCCGAATTAACGTACCAAAAAATGAAAAATTTAAACACAAGGCAAATATATAACATCAAATTTGCGAATTAAATTCGGTTGTCAATGAAGCTAACACTGCAAACCCAGATCGATGTATAGACACAAAGAGTGAAACAATTAATCACAAAATACATACTGAAAGAATATAAAAAAAATACGAATTCAGTTTGGGTTTCAACGAATTTATGAAGATTTTCTCCCCTAAAAAAGTATCCTGTTCGTTATTAAATCGACCTAAAATGCTAAAATCTGTAACTGAAAAGGGATGATCCTGCTCATGGGAATGATTTCTTATAGCAGAAAATGAAATTTAATTTAATAAATTACCTGTACGATAGCTCTGCAGTTTTCCTGCAGTCAACGTTAGAGTAATTTTTACGAATAATTTCACCATAGGATCTTTTTTTACATACAAAGATAGCAGTCCCGATCACATGCGTTCGAATATAGTCTACAAATTTGTTTGTCCTAGCTGTATTGCAGGGTATGTTGGATGTACAGTCTACGACAGAACTGCTGTCTTGACCTGAGGCAATGTGTTAGTTCACTCGCCTTTTAATAGATGGCACTTTAATCGCTTCTAATAAAACGGGGCGGGGATAATATAGAGGTTCGAAGGAGGAGGAGTCAAACGTATGTGTGTGTGTGTGTGTGTGTGTTCGAGAACGGCACGCAGAATAAGTTTATTTTAACGTAACACACATGCTATATTATAAAATTAGCCCATGCTGGATCACAAATAAGTAACACACATTAGGTGTTGCGTTATTTATGGAATTTAATACACAGACAATCAAGTTTCTATCCTTCGCACTTTACATTCCCCCCTCCTCCCCCTCTCCCTTTCACCCCAACTCTCCTTCTTCACCCGCTTCCTCTCCCCTCCCTCCCTCCCACCTCTCTCTCTCTCTCTCTCTCTCTCTCTCTCTCTCTCTCTCTCTCTCTCTCTCTCTCTCTCTCTCTCTCAAGGACATAAAAGATACCTTCTAAAATACGCAGAATAATACTATGCGATTGTTTTGAATTTACATATACATAATCTATTTTGTATTAATTTCACCACACCACCAAACGCCTCCAATGAAATTAATGAAAGCATGTATGTGATCCACCGGGATTCGAACCTGGGTTATCACACACAGATTTTTAGACACCTTAACCATTACACCACCAAGACGGTTACAGGTTTATGCACACGCCTACGACTTATGAAATAAATAATAAATGTTAGGGATGACAAAAGTAATACATATATATTGATTAGCAATAGGATAACTAGCGAGGCAGCGAACAACACCTGTTACTCGCTGCCTCGCTAGATATCCTATTCCTAATTAAGCTACGATTCCCGAAGAACACGTCTATATTTGTTTATATATATATTAAGTGTAACAATAACACTTAGGATTTACGTTATTTGTGTTGGCTTAAGGAATAAGTTGGATAATACACATACTTGTGACCTCCACAATTTGTAATGTTTGAGGAGACGGCGCTTCAACCTCTCTCCTCTGTCCATCACATTCAAGCACCAACCAACCCACACCAACACTAACACAGGATACAAAACAGACACACAAACACTCACACCCAATAACATAAAACGCACATCACACACATGATCACATACAACGTAATGGGCACAAATCACTCACACATGATAACATATAACGCACACACACACACACACACACACACACACACACACACATGCACACACAAGCACACACACACACACACTGGTCCAGGCAAACTAGAAAAGGTATTAGCATTATTGAGGAGATGCTGCTGTCTTCAGTGCGTGTCATGGCCATCCTGAGCCTTACGACGTATACAGACTAATAACACACATAACAAAGCCACTATAACAACTTCGTCTCTCTCCAACACCCCTTCTCCCCTCTCTACACTCTTCAGAAAATAGGAAAAGTAGAAAGTAGCTACGAGGTGCCGTTGTGAAGGCTTATCCTTCAATACCTTCACCTGACCTGACCCCATCCGGGGTTTAGCTGGTCCACAAGGGTGTGTGACATGAACCCAATAGAGAATTTGTGGGCCATCATGTCATGGAGTGGAATGTGGTTCAGGTTAGGATTGGAAATGGCGGGAGGAGTGTGATCGGGGTGGGGGGGTTGGGGGGGGGGGGGGGGGGAATCCGTCGCCGCCCTAATATAAGTTGGAAATTTTGTAAATCAGCTCCAACGAGAATACAGGAGGTAGTTGATGCAGCTTGTGGGTGGAGACCATATTGATTTCATAAATATAAATTTTAAATGTTTCCTTTTAAGATCCCTTTATATGTATTATATAATGTGTATTTATTATATAATGTGTATTTAAATGTTTCCTTTTAAGATCCCTTTATATGTATTATATAATGTGTATTTGTTTCCATTGTTCACCGTAACATAATGATGGTGAAATAATACATATTAAATTAAATTCAAGGTAACATACACAGAGCTATAGTATACTTTTAATTATGTTTGGAGGATAATTTAAACAATACGAAGTAAAAATTTAAAAGCTTAAACAATTTACAGTATATTAACTTTAAAACAACATAACAAGATTACTTGGATTATCGTTAATTGTTCAATTTGATGACTTACTTTATAGTAAATCATTACAATGGGTAACGCCGAACTGCTTACTGATAATGAGAAGCCACAGTTATTTAGCTAGTAATTAAGAATCCACTGAGAAAAGTATAATGCAATAATCATAGCGTGTCATATTACATGTTAAGGTAGGCGGATGCCCAACCCCGAAAGGGGTTGAAATAGGGGAGCTATCCCCCCGCCAAAGGCGGTTTTTTAGGGCCTTTCTTAGCTGATGCTGAGAGGATTGGGTTCTAGTCATGTGGTGATGGGCTGGTCTATCAGAGTGAGAACTGAGCGATCTGCCATACCCATAGCTTACTCTGACTGTTCCTTTTACTTATATATTTTCTAGATCTCAAGTGACGGCGTCTCTTCCGTGGACTGACCTCCCAATCTACCAAGATTGGAAGCTAAAGCGTCACATTTTTCCTTTGCCCCTCAACTTTCTCTTCATAATTGCTGAGGGGCACAGGGCCCTGGGTGGTTCTTTGGTTTCCCGGGCGTTTCCGCACCCTCCTTAGCTCCCCGCCATGGAGTGGCTTCGGTCACCCAGGCTTTATTGTGGTCGGCAGGGAGGGTTCTGTGTGGGCGCTCGGTTATGGCCTTGGCCTTCAACGGGGCCTTGGGGCTGTTCGGCCAGGCAGCTTGGGGAACAACAACAACAATAAACAACATGTTAAGGTAGATTATGAATTGGTCAACCACAGTGCTGTGAATAGTGGTATGGAAGAATTTTTTTTTTACTCTAATTTGAACATTTGTTTTTATTACAACAAAAAACACGTTTCGGCTCATCTAAAGTGTTTTCTCTAACTGAGCCGATATTATCTTGTCTTTATGATATATATATTTGGTTATAATTTGGTCAAAGCTAGATTACAATGTGATCCAACTTGTCTTGATGCGTGGATTGTAACATCCCGTTTCAATTACTTATATATTTATACGATTGTTTACACTAACCAGGACGCCAAGGTTGGCAACTTTGAGTGTTTTGCAACGGAGCATACTGTATATATTTATTTTCTATAACACATTGTATAAGGTAAATAATAGAATACGAGTTAATAATTGAGAATCAGTAGAGGTAAAAAGAACAGTATTATTAAAACACCAAAGATTTTTTTATGGACAGCTTTGAACACGACGATGAGGTAAATTATATATTCGGTTAGGAGAGAGAAGGGGGAGAGAAAAAGAGAGAAGGGGGGAGATAGGGGAAGGCAGCAGAGAGAAGGGGAGGAGGGGGAATGGGAAGTTCGAAGGATAGAAACTTGATTGTCTGCATATTAAATTCCATAAATAACGCAACACCTGATGTGTGTTACTTATTTGTGATCGGCATGGGCTAGTCTAATAATATAGCCTGTGTGTTATGTTAAAATAACGTTATTCTGAGTGCTGTTCTAGAACACACACACACACACACACACGTTTGACTCCTCCTCCTTCCAACCTCTATACTAACCCCGCCCCCTTTTATTAGAAGCGATTAAAGGGCCATCTATTAAAAGATAAGTGAACTAACACATTGCCTCAGGCCATGACAACAAGTTCTGTCGTAGACTGTACTTCCAGACATTTTAAGATCCGAATATTCGAACACAGGGGACGGAGCTATCGTACAGGTGATTTATTAAATACAATGTAATTTTCTGCTATAAGAAATCCTTCCCATGACCAGGATCATCCCTTTTCAGTTACAGATTTTAGCATTTTAGGTAGATTTAATAAAGAACAGGATACTTTTTTAGGGGAGAAAATCTTCATAAATTCGTTGAAACCCAAACTGAATTCGTAAATTTTCTATATTCTTTCTGTATGTATTTTGTGATTAATTGTTTCACTCTGTGTGTCTATACATCGATCTGGGTTTGCAGTGTCAGCTTCAAGCGCCTCGCTTGGTGTAGTGACTAGCGTCTCGGACTTCCACCCAGAAGGCCCGGGTTCGCGCCCACGCTCGGCGCATTAAAGATTTTTCACAAGCACTGAGTCGTTACCATCCCTCATGAGCAAAGGGATGGGGTAGTAGTACAGGACCCCAATGGAAATACGCCTAATCGGCCTTATTGAGCTATCCTTAGCTAGCTTAGCATGCGCTAGCTTTAATAACTATTATTATTATTATTATTATTATTGACAACCGAATTTAATTCGCAAATTTGATGTTCTATGATATTTGCCTTGTGTTTAAATGTTTCATTTTTTGGTACGTTAATTCGGGTTTGGACTCAAATGCGTGCTTCATTTTAGCAGTACATTCGGGGTTCATGGGAACAATACTTTGTTGTTTGTTTTTTGATGTGACCGTCATATGTTGGTGCCGGATTTCACAACCTTTGTCTCAGTCTGAGTGCTGTCATGGCGAGGTGAAGGTATTGTTGCTATAATATTGTTTTCATATTTTTGTAAAATTTCTTAATAACTTTAACTTTGTCAGTTACCTTTTATATAACCTTCTTTCGTAAGTTTGTGTTAAATATTTTAATAGATAAATTTTAGATCCTTCCTATGCTGAATTTTAAAAAAATGTGTATTCATTCATTTATAGGATCACGTGTGTAGAGCCTGATGATGGACGACCGTCCGAAATATTGCAAGTTTGAAAATAAATTGATCAAAATGGGGATGCTTCTTTTCCTAGTAACCTTATTTTTAATGAATATATATATATATAAATTATATACTATATTATATATATACTGTATATATATTTCAATATTCCCAACCGGGATTATCTCCGACATTCACAACGAGTGTCCAAGCTTTTAATCCACTGTCTTGGACACTCGTTCTGAATGTTGGAGGTTCGATTATTAGCTCACATGTATTTGTGAGATGAGTGAGACAAAAGGCAAAACTGCCTGTGACGAGTGCCTCCCCCATAGTTGAAAGAGTGGCAGGGCCAAAATCAAGGAACAGTCGAGCCAAAATGCCTGGACACACAGAGTTTGAAGCAATTTAAGTCATAGGATGATGGAAAGATGGATTCAGGGAGAGAGTTCCAGAGTTCAGCTGTTGAATAGTAGAAAGATTGGGAGTATTGTTTCACTCTTGAGCTGGAGAGTTTCACAGAGTAGGAGTGGGATTGCGTTTCAAGACGGGTACTACGTACCCTACGTAGAGGAGGTGGTATACACTAAGAGCTCTGAGGAACACTGATTATTGTAGTAGCGATAGAATGGCGAGAGAGATGCAATTTTTCGGCGAAGAGAGAGAGATTGCAGAGAGTCGGTGAGTGGACAGGAGTTAATGATACGAAATGCTTTCCACTTTACTTTGTCTAGAAGTGCTGTGTGAAAGGATCCTCCCCACACGTGTGAACAATATTCAATACAAGGATGCACTGTGCCCCTGTACAGAGCAAGAAGCTGTGCAGGGGTAAAGAACCCCTTGAGGCGGTTGAGCAATCCCAGTTTCTGGGAGGCCGCCTTAGGAAGACTGGTAATATGGTCCTTCCAAGTGAGAGCAGAAGAGAAAGAGACACCGAGAATACTGAAAGAAGATGAAGGGTTGATTTTTGTATTGTTGAAGTATAAGGGATAGTCCTCTGGGAATTCACGACGGGTAGATAGATGAAGCAATTGGGTTTTGGATGCATTAAAGGCAACCAGGTTTTCTCTGCCCCAATTGGAAATGGTAGTTAGATCAGAAAATAGGTGTTCTATGGATTCATTACGTTTGTCTTTGAGGGAATGTTTACTGGGGTGTTCTGGAAAACTAAATGAATAGTGTAAGATAGAATCGTCTGCATATGAATGGATAGGACTGGAGTTACAGTTGAGAGATCATTTATGAAAATTAAAATGATCATTGGAGATAGGACAGAACCCTGAGAAACACCGGAGTTGATAGGATGAGGAAGTGCACTATGGCCATCCACAACTGCAGCTATGGAACGGCCAAAAAGGAAATTAGAGACAAAGGCACAGATAGAGGGATAGATACCGAAGGAGGGTAGTTTAGAAATTAAAGGTTTTTGCCAGACTCTATCGAAGGCCTTCGATATGTCTAGCGCAATAGAAAAGTTCTCACCGAAGTCCTGAAAGGAGGATGACCAAGAGTTAGTAAGATATGAGAGAAGATCACCAGTAGAGCGACTCTTAATGCCCCTTTCCCACTGGTGCGATTTTAAAAGATTTTCATCGCCGAGGACGTATATTTGGCATTTCGAAACAAATTTGTGCGATGTACACGAATTTGACCCTTAAAAACCGTTGACAATTTACACTCGGCGACGATGTGTCCGATGAATGTGATTAAATCGGCGACATTATGCGAGTTCATCGGAAAATTGAGAGATGATTCGCCAATGACCTCGGCGAGAACTGTCGCATTTTAAATAATATATTGCGAAATAATGCGAGGGATGAACGAATCCTCGGCGTATGTTCTATGACGTCTTCGGAAAATTAGGCGATGGTTCGGCGGTGACCTCGGCGAGATTTTCCGAAAACTTTTTGCATATATTTCATGGCACAAACATAAGAACATAAGAAAACGGGAGTCTGCAGAAAGCCGATCGACCCACACAAGGCAGATCCCTGTCACACCCAACGCCAATTACAAGGCCTAATTATATATAGACCCAACTCACTAATACCTTGAGGACTGACCTCACTAAAACTGTCAGAGATCAACACAAGATTACGGGGGTGTGAAGAGCGCCGATTGGACCACGCCAAGCAGATCCCCCCTCATACCCAACAAATCTCGTCCATATGCCTATCTAATTTTATTTTAAGGCTCCCTATCGTTCTCAATCCTACCATATCACTCGGTAGCCTATTCCACATGTTTACTACTCTGTTACCAATCCAATTATTTGCCTATATCTTTTCTGAAACGAAATTTATCTAATTTGAAACCATTTGTTCGAGTGATCTCACTATCACTGAGATTCAGTACATTTTTCATGTCCCCTTTATTAATACCACTAACCCACTTGAGCACCTCTATCATATATATCATTCTTCTCAACCTAATACTGATAACGGGAGCTGATGTGTCTTTATACGGCTGAACGTTATTGTAGTACCGATATTAAACTCATTGAGTACCTTTTCATTATATTCTGGCAACTATTAGATTGTTATATTCAGCTTA
The DNA here is from genome assembly GCA_032716605.1 of Paralithodes platypus. Lineage (NCBI taxonomy): Eukaryota > Metazoa > Arthropoda > Malacostraca > Decapoda > Lithodidae > Paralithodes > Paralithodes platypus. Next base: position 26,621,681 of record CM064507.1, on the reverse strand, counting down.
GGAATGATGGCTACCAGTTAATGATCACAGACTATCTGGATTAATAGCTAGATTTTAGCTACCATATATCCTTCCTAAGCTGCACAAAATCGTCTAAATGCAGCTGAAATAAAAACAAAAAGACGTCGCCGGTACTGTAAGGGTTAACTAAACTAACCCATTCAGTAATGGTAACGTCCTTTTCATTGTATGCTGACAATTATTATACGATTTTATTCAGCTTTGGAAGCACGTCTACCCATAAGAAGGCTACATACTATCTCAATTAATAATTTGAGCTACCATATAGCCTTCCTATGCTTCCTATAATCGTCAACAAGTTGTTGAAATATAATAAAATATATGTCGCCGGTACAGTTGCCCAAATAATTGATGTCGCGGCACCAACTATATTTCGATCAATAATTGGTATCAGCACTATATAAAGTTTAATTCATAGTTTCGAGTGAGATATACAAAAACAAATCTATCTTTACACACTCTTTTCAACATGTGACAGGCATCGAGCACAGCGAGCAAAACGTAATGACAGCGGCGACACGACATACAGTATTTGGCAAACTGTACAAAAGGGGTTAAATAAATAATGCAAATAGAGTATATATAAGGGTAAGTAAACATAATGTGTAAAATTGAATGGTTAGCATTTGAAAACTGGGTCATATTAAATTTCCTTTCATAAACCTACACTTTATTTCTTATACTGTACTTAAGGGGGATGGGCGTAATATTTGATCATATATATATTTGTTTATAATTTATTTAGTTTCATCCCTAGACCTCCATTAAGCATATAAAGCATCCCCCAACACCCTCCTTCAAGATAAATTTTTAAATTTTTCGATAGACAAATTTCCTGGCCGAAGGCCGGTTCCTCATAAAGTACAAGCTCGCTATCGCTAGCCAGGAAAAACTCGATGCCTAAATGAAACAAAGTCTTAATATTGACAACGAAATGGGGTGAAATGTCTTAAATTCGCCAAACTAATGGGCCGAACTTCATAAAATCTGAAAACAAATGGGGTTAACCATGGAAAAGAAAGGGGACCAGAAAAACTACCCATTTCCCCTTAATTCAGAGATTGGCAATGTCCTTGCCGTATGTTTACGAATTACGGCTTATGAGAGGTGCAAAGAAAAAAGGGTTGACAGGTTCACTATAATCCTTTTTTTTTTACCCACCTCGCCAAAGGTGCTCTTTGGTCTCGGCGAGGTGTTTTCTGAGCATTCATATACGTCGCACAGCCTTTCGCACGCCTCGTGCGGAGTATACCCGTGTCGGGTATACTCTCGACGAGTATTCGGTCGCACGTCGCATTACATGTGCGATTAAACGGCGAGGCAATCTCTGATGATTATTGTGCATCGGCGGTTTTCGGCGAGCATCAGCGAGCCATCATGCGACGTTTCGAAACATTGTCACTTTTTTGTTCTTGCAACACCCTCGCCGATGTCAAAGGGGAGCTCCAAGGGCCTTGCCGATGCATCGGAACATATTTGCCGATGCTTGCGAGGGTTCGGACAGCCTATCACTCCTCTTGCCAAATTTTGAACAATCCGAAAACTTTTGAGGATTTTGCGAGTCAAGTGATCATCATGCGAGGATTCAAAAATAAATTGCGACATGTTCCGAATGTGCCCATTCGTTGGTATCGGCGATGAAAATCGTTTAAATTCGCATCAGTGGGAAAGAGGCATAAGGAAACCATACTGGTAATCTGAGAGTAGATTATCAAAAGGGAAATGCTTAAGAAATTTGAAATAAGAATAGTTTAACCCTTAAAAAGCGGCTCACCACATAAGTCGTTTTTAATAAAGCTGGACTATGTGGCGGCGCTCGACATAGGTCGAGTGGCAATTTCAGCACGTAATGTTGCTGAGAGAGAGAGACAAGTGGTGGCAGGAGACTAGCGAGCGTATGACTGCTCCAGACCACCGCGGCGAACCTACTGACACGAATCTCAGCTCCCTCCTCCCTCTCTCACTCGCTACATACTGAATTATATGGGGAAAGTACCGAATTACATGCTTTTTGCACTCGCGTTGCACGGTTATTGCAAGAAAACTATCCATCATACAAGGATCGTTATGGTGTCATTCGAAAGCTCTGTTTATGCCCTTTCAGGGATAGATACTTGTTTTACGTTCTGGGTCTTATTTAGGCATGAAAATGATCACGTAAACAGCCCTATTTTGGCTAAAAACACCCCGCTGGGCGGTACATATAAATAAACCGCATAGGCCGCTAAAGAAGGGTTAAAAAGCTTTAGAGATACAAGAGATGAGAGCAATTGGACAGTACTTGGAAGGTTGAGAGTGGTCACCCATCTTTGGGACATGTTGAATGAGATCAAACTTTCAGACAGAAGGGAAGACGTTAAGGAGAGACAGAGACGAAAGAGTTTGCCTAGGCAGGGGGTCAGCAAGGAAGCACAGTTTTCTAGTACAACAGGAGGAACACCATCCGGACCGTACGCCTTTTCAGTATTAAGCCCAGAGAGGGTAGAAAGTACATCTTGGGAAGATATTAGGATATCAGGTGATTTCATTAAATTAGTTTAGATGTGTAGTTGGTTGGTGTAAAAAACATAATAATAAGTAGGAGGGAGGGGGGTGGAGAGGGAGGAATAGCACCGTAATCATCCAAGGTGGAGTTGCTAGCAAAAGTTTCAGCAAAGAGTTCAGATATGTCAGAGGAAGAAGCGATGGTTGTGCCATCAGAGTGGAAAAGGGGAGGGAAAGAAGAGGAAGAAGAATTGTTGGAAAGGTTTTTGGCTAGATGTCAGAAAGCTGGGGAAAAGCTAGAGTTTGATAGTTCAGTGCATTTATTATTGATGAAAAAGTGTTTGGCAAGTCAAACGACAGATTTGGCTTGATTCTGGGCAGAAACATAGGAAGAATGAGATTCTTTAGTTTTAAGGCATAGGTACCGTTTGAATGCTTCTTCCTTATTGCGGACACCAGTAGAATAAGCGTGAGTAAACCAAGATTCTTTTGCATTAGTCTGAGAGAAAGAAAATGGAATGTATGCCACCATGCTCGATAGGATTACCTCGGTAATGCGTTCAGCACTCTCCGAGGGTCCCCGGCCACGGAAGCAAAAATCATTCCATGAGAAATCAAAGAAGTACTGCCGGAGAGCCTCCCAGTCGGCAGCGCAAAAGTGCCACAAGCGCCGCCAGCTAGAAGGATCAAGTGGCCGTACTGGAGAGATAGGACAGGTGAAAGAGATAAGTTTATGGTCAGAGGATTCCAAAGGAGAGAAAAGATCGACAGTTTAAGGGGAATGTTAGAAGTTAGAAACAAGTCAAGAATGTTGGGCCGATCTCCGAAGTGATCCGGGATACGGGTTGGTTGCTGAACCAACTGCTCTTGGTCATTTAGGATAGAAAAGATGTAGGCTTGTTCACCAGGTTGGTCAGTGGAATGAGAGGAGAGACATTGGCGGTGGTGAAAATTGAAATCTCCTGATATTGAGATTTCTGAGAAAAGAGAGATGGATAGGATGTGTTCCACTTTAGAGTTTAGATAGTCAAAGAATTTGGTGAAGTCAGTGGAGTTGGGGGAAATGATAGACAGCAAAGAGATATTTAGTATGGGAGTGACAGGATAATTTGAGCAATAAAGCTGAGAATTCATAGGAGTCGAAGTCAGGAACACGAGAGCAGTAAGTTTGTTGTGTATGTAGCCTATACACAACATCCACTTTTGGCTTTGATATGAGGATAGAGATAGTAGGAGGGTACAGAGAAGGTTGTGCTGTCAATATTCACAGACAACTGAGTTTTGGTGAGAAAGAGAAGATCAGGTTTGGCAGAGGAGAGGTGGTGTTCAACAGAGTAGAAGTTATAGGAAAGGCCACGAATGTTGCAAAAGTTGATAGTGAGAGTGTCAGGTCGCGGTCCAAGACATTTTGGTGGGTCATTGAGTGAGTGTCCAGCCTGTGTTGTGAGAGCATTTATGGTTGTAATAACGGTTTCCTACGACAGTTTGGTGCAATTTTTTACAAGGCCTAACACCGTGTGTCGTAACTACAACTCACAGGACCTACCAACTTAAAGCTCGGGGTCGAGACTTCTTTTTGGACTTAGATGGTGTAATAACGGGTTAAAAAAGAAATGCAACAAAACCCTCACCAGATCTATCCACATACCTAGAAGACTCACAGTTTAAAAGAGACACAAGGACCCCAGCCTATCTATCAACATTCAAGGAAGAAGTGACTCAACCACAAGCCAAAATAGCCAGCCTCCGAGTGAAGAGAAGATCGAAGAAGAAGAGTGGGACCCAAGCACAGACAGAAAAAGAAACAAAACAGTCTGTCCTTATTAATCAACATCCTCTAATATATCAAGAAACAACACAGTCTACCATAATAAAACAACACCCTCTACCGATACTCACGGGAACTACAAGGCCACTCATCAAGCATGACCTGATTCTGGGCCAATCACCTGGGCCTCTTCCGGGCCAATCACAAGGTCAGAGGTACAGAATAGAGACGTATCCAATCCAAGAACCAAATTTGAACTACAACAAAGAGGAACTTATGCAAATTCCTCATCAACATCCGATGTTTTACTACGACAGATAATACCAGAATAACCCTTTCGACAGTGCGGAAGGCCAATACGATCAACTAGAACAGATCCATAGAGAGTAAAGACAGTTTTGCATACACCAGTGATAATAGAGCAAAGTACGAATTACAGCAAAACAGTTATCATGCAACCATGTAAGCTTCCTAAAACATGAGTTTAATGTTAAAAAATAAATAACAACATTCCCCATGTATCACTATATGTATTGTATTTTTAAGGCCATTATTAACTTCACCATCATTCGAAAACTAAGATTCAAATGCCCCTAATATTCGGAAATCAATTAAACCTGATCAAAATTAAAAACCGTATATCACCTAACTGAAATTTAGGAAAGTTAGACAAACATTGTCGAACCCGTCTACTAGCCAACGGCGAACTAGAATGAGGATCCAATGTCAGAGTTGCTATTGTTAGGGTTAAGCCAATCGTCCCTATATCCAGCTACCTTGTAACACTAGAAGTGCCCATTCTAGAAAGTGTAAAATAACTAGAAGTGTATATTCTAGCTATGAGCTAGAAGTGAAAATTCTAGTTGTATAGGAGAGGCTTTAGAAGTGAAAAGTTCTAGATTAGTAGCTAAGCACTAGAAGTGAAAAGTTCTAGATGCATCTAAAATACTAGAAGTGATTATTCTAGTTCTGCGTGAAAACGCTGTCTCTCTATGATAAATAAGAGAGGCTTAAAAATGTACGAGTTAACCGCAGACCAGATCTATCTAAAGGATCATCTTCCCCCAGTCTAAGTGTTTCTATAGGTCCTGAGTTTTGGAATTGTTGTGAAGGTTATATAAGATATATTAGTGTTCAAGTCAGAGTAACTTAGCGAGACCCCTTTGGCTTCTCCTTTCATTAATTTATATTTCATATTTGTGAAAACCTTATTTACGTCTTTCTCGTCATTAATATATAAAATATTCTGGATATAATTCTTTATATTTCACATAATATTATATATATAGGTTCGACCTAGATATATATAAAACGTCACATATAAACCTTTTATGAACGCTTGTAGATCTTATTCATGAGTGTATTATCGGTGTGTATATACGTGCGTAATTGAGTGTTCAAAGAGAGGGTAATTCTTATATCTATCCCATAATTAATATAATTCTAGTTACGGACATCTCTAGGTCCATTCCAGATATAATTACATATAACCAGAAATTCTAGTTACGGACATCTCTAGGTCCATTCCAGATATAATTACATATAACCAGAAATTCATTCCCCTTATTAATCGTTTGATCAGTACATTCGAGTACCATATTCATTGTTTCAGAATAATTCAACTTCTATTTAAACTTGTGAATAATTCGGTCCACCACGTTATACGGTGAAAAATATTCGAACTTATATCGGGAATTTCTATTATACCCAAATGTGTTCATAGCCTATGATTCTGGCTGCTTTTCGATTCACTATTTGTTCTGTGATATCAGTTTATATTATATAAATTAATTTCACCCACCTTGAGGTATTTCTATTTTATTTTCCAGTGTGTTGAGTATTTATTTAGACCCGCTGTGTTCATAACCTTTTAGATTACATTTTATTTACTACATGTTATGTGAAATTGAAATTCCTTTGTTTTGTTCGTTAACCCTTAACTGGCGGCGCGCATCATATGTCGAGTGAAAGAAATTTGGACTATGTGGCGGCTCACAACATAAGTCGTGTGGCATTTTCAGCACGTAATGTTGCTGAGAGAGAGAGACAAGTGGTGGCAGGAGAGTAGCGAGCGTATGACTGCTCCAGACCACCGCGGTGGACCAACTGACATGAATCCCACCCTCCTCAGAACAAGTTGACGATATGCAACACAATCTAGATAAATTGTCATGTTGGGCCCAAATTTGGCAAATGAGTTTCAATGCGGATAAATGTAAAGTACTACATATCGGATACCTAAATGAGAAAGCAAACTATTCGATGAATGGCACTCAGCTTAAGAATGTAAACAGAGAAACCGATCTGGGAGTAACAATATCGAGTAACCTAAAACCGAGTCAACAATGTTCAGAAGTTGTTAACCCGGGAGCTGCGGGGAGACTCTTAAGAGTTCCCCCGGCGCACTGCGGGGAGACTCTTAAGAGTCAGAGAAAAAAAAAATCAACTTTTGACATCGAAAAAAAAAAAAAAATTATATTTTTTTTTTTTTTATTTATTTTTTTTTTTTTTTGGCCCCTGGGCCATGCAAAATCTCAGTCCTCTACCTCCCCTCCTTCCCCACTTTCCTCCTCTCCTTCAGTTATCACCTATTTTCCCTGTTATTCCCTTATTCTGAGGTATATTTTCGTGCTAACATTAGAAATCCGATTGGAGGGTGTGGTCATCACTGATAGCAAGCGAGTGCAAGAGAGAGAGAGAGAGTATCGATCGACTGTGTCTCAGTGGCCTTGGGGGAAATTGGCGGGAAAGCAGATTGCCTCACCCATACATTATACAACTCGCGGGCTATATCTCCGATTTTGACCATCCAAACGCTGTTTTCACTCGTTTTATTGTTGTTTCAGGTTAATACCTTTATAATCAACCCATAATAGGCGCATATGGATAAGTATTAATGCTATTAACACCTTACGAGCGGCCTATGCGGTTTATTTATGTGTACCGCACAGCGGGGTGTTTTTAGCCAAAATAGGGCTGTTTACGTGATCATTTTCATGCCTAAATAAGACCCAGAACGTAAAACAAGTACCTATCCCTGAAAGGGCATAAACAGAGCTTTCGAATGACACCATAACGATCCTTGAATGATGGATAGTTTTCTTGCAATAACCGTGCAACGCGAGTGCAAAAAGCAGGTAATTCGGTACTTTCAGTACATAATTGAGTATGTAGCGAGTGAGAGAGGGAGGAGGGAGCTGAGATTTGTGTCAGTAGGTTCGCCGCGGTGGTCTGGAGCAGTCATACGCTCGCTAGTCTCCTGCCACCACTTGTCTCTCTCTCTCAGCCACATTACGTGCTGAAATTGCCACTCGACCTATGTCGAGCGCCGCCACATAGTCCAGCTTTATTTAACTCGACTTATGTTGCTCGCCGCTAAATAAGGGTTAATGGCACAATGAATATTTTAGTGACGGAAACACCTCAAATACGTCAGCACAGGGGGACGTTTCCAATTACCCCCATGCGCACTTCAGAGGTTAAGAAGGCAAACAAAATAATTGGCTTTATAGGCAGGTCATTTGAGCATAAATCCAAAGAAGTTATCCTAACCCTTTACAATTCCTTAGTCCGCCCTCTTCTGGAATACTGCGTTCAATCCTGGTGCCCTTATTACCAAAAAGATATAAACAATCTAGAACGAGTTCAACGTAGAGTTACCAAAATGATACCTAGCCTAAAGAACAAACCATACGAAGAGCGTCTTAGAGAATTAAATCTATTTCCTTTAACCCAGCGCAGATTAAGAGGTGACTTAATTCAAGTGTTCAAAATCATCAAAGGCATCGACAATATGAACTGTAGTAAGTACTTCACTATCGACCAATCTAATTACACGCGGGGAAACGGTTGCAAAATTATTGGTAAATCTTTTAACTCACACAAATCTAAGAATTTCTTCTTCAATCAAGTTGTCAACTTGTGGAATGGGCTTCCCCGAAACGTTATAGACTGCATCAACGTTGATTCATTTAAACTCCGCCTAGACAAATATCTCGCTTCAAACCCGCGACTGACTGCGTTTGTAAATGAATAACTTTATTTTATCCCCCCCTCAGTTACTAACCCATCTGTCCCCTACTAACTTCCTAATCCTGCCACGGACATTAGTTCCAGGGCAGTAATTCCCTTTCCAATGTTCCCTCACCCACTCTAAACCACTGTTTGGACACTTGATCCTCAGTGTTTTGGAGGACAAGCAACCTAGAAGGGTCACTAGATCTGTAGTTGCTTGATTTCCTTCGTACTCCCTTTGTACTCCTCCACCCTCTCACACTTGCTACACAGTGAATTGTTTAGGGAAAGTACCGAATTACATGGTTTTTGCACTCGTGTTGCGCGATTGTTGCAAGAAAACTAGCGGTCATACAAGGATCGTTGGGGTGTCATTGGAAAGCTCTGTTTATGCCCTTTCAGGGATAGATACTTGTTTTACGCTCTGGGTCTTATTTAGGCATGAAAATGATCACATAAACAGCCCTATTTTGGGTAAAAACACCCCGCTGGTGGCTACATATTATTTACCGCCTAGGCCGCTCGTTAGGTGTTAAGTCACATATACTTACTTAAATTATTTGTCCTAGACCCGGTGTACAATTATTCACCCTTTTGTCTTGATCATATATTTGAAATTTAAATTAGGGCCTACTATCTCTTTAGGATTAACGTAAAATTCGTATTTATCCATCCAAGACTAAATATTCCATATTGTTAAAATTTCCAAGTATACGTCGCAGTAACTTTAATCTAGACTCAACCGCGGCTACTTTGACCCAGTCCTACCTGGTCACGTGACCCTAAGCCACCAGCCGCACTACCTCACCTGTTTGCCTCCGCGATATCAGCTGCCCATAATACTGTATATGCTATGCGTTTCCTCTCTTTGCAAACCTAATTATAATTGTGATATTGTCATCATTCTTTAAGGTATTATTTTGTATATTGATTTTGATGCTTTGTGAGTGACGCCATTATTTACGAATAAGTAAAACTTATTAAACTTATTCCCAGGCACATATCTTAGCCATTGATATTACGCTCTATGGCTAATTATCTGATGTGCCCCACCTGTATCTAGCTATTAAGAAATAAAACTTGTGAACCATATCGTGTGTATTTATTGTCTTTGGGTGAGATTAGAGTGATCTAGTAATATTTATATCAATGCTAGCTATGTTCCTGTCAGGCAGGATTATGATCTAAGTTACCCAAATAAAGAGTGTTATGCCCTGATTTTATGCAGGATTAACAATTGATACAGGTGAGTTCTACTCCACCGGGACTTCCAAGTTCATATAAATAAAAGAAAGCCGAGGATAATTATATCGCAAAATATAGTTTAATAATACAGCTTTATTTCTCCTTCACTATATATGGGAAATAATCTGAAAAACATGGAACACGAATCACGACCAGTGAATTGTACTTAAGCTTATCACTAACTCCTAGCACAGTCGCGGAGCTAGATGAGGAGCAGGTATTCTGTCCAACTTCACTTTTAATCGAGAAAGCTTTAACACTGGGAGATTATTGAGAGAGAAGTATTTCTAAGGAGTGGTTGTGTACACTATCACTTTCTTCAGGAATGTCAGTGCGGGTCAAGTTCAAGGTCAACTACCCCTACTAGGTAGGTAGCCGTGTCTCCTAGAAAACGTAGAGTCGATGAGGGACGCTGAAATATTTTCGAATAATCTTGCGAATTTTGGTAGAGTCGCTGACCTCTCAAAAATAGGTTAAAATGAAATAATTCGAAATTGAATCACTGTTTGATGGCTAATTGTTCTTCGGGATCACTCACACTGTAGGTACATATAACTCGTAGCTTCGTAATCCGATTATTAGTGCTTGTATAGAATTTCAACTGTTTAACACCTTACGAGCGGCCTAGGCGGTATATAATATGTAGCCACCAGCGGGGTGTTTTTAGCCAAAATAGGGCTGTTTACGTGATCATTTTCATGCCTAAATAAGACCCAGAGCGTAAAACAAGTATCTATCCCTGAAAGGGCATAAACAGAGCTTTCCAATGACACCATAACGATCCTTTTATGATGGCTAGTTTTCTTGCAACAACCGCGCAACGCGAGTGCAAAAAGCATGTAATTCGGCACTTTCCCCATACAATTCCGTATATAGCGAGTGAGAGAGGGAGGGAGGAGGTGGGATTCGTGTCAGTAGGTTCGCCGCGGTGGTCTGGAGCAGTCATACGCTCGCTACTCTCCTGCCACCACTTGTCTCTCTCTCTCAGCAACATTACGTGCTGAAATTGCCACACGACCTATGTCGAGCGCCGCCAGATAGTCCAGATTTATTATACTCGACTTATGTTGCGCCCCGACAGTTATGGGTTAAGGCACTTTTGGAAAGACTTTATTTCTGGAGAAAAACTTGGGTTTTTAGTCAGTCGCTGAACCCTTAGAAATCAGCTTAAGTGTCGCTAATTCGGATTTTCACTATTATAGGGTTAGATGTTCATGATATTCGTTACGCTACTTGGGAAACAAATTATTTTCGCTCTACTCCGATTATTTGGACTTAGAGGAATTTATTCAGTTTTATGGTACTTTTGAGGGACTCTATTTATTTCTCACTCACTCGGCACTTTTCTACTTCTGGTCACTTTCTATTCTTCTCTTGATATCTCGGCATGGCAACTTCATTGGTAATCCCTCCTGGTAGTACTTCTGGAGGTGGTTGGCTCTCGTCTTCTGCTTCCCTGTGGGCCGTCTAGGTGGACCGGCTGTGTGGAGTAGTTACAGATGGGTTGATTGGGCTTGAGGTCTTAAGTATGGCTCCGTAACATATAGTAACCGTCGGGCGGATTACAGTTAACCACCATACCGGACTAACGCGAGTATTTCAGAGGTAGGAGAAACTACTCGACTGTCCTGATCAGTATATCAACCATTGATGAAGTCCTGTTAAGGTACTCTCGGGCTAGGATCTGAAATATTGAGTCTATGTGGTCGATATCGGACTAACGCAGTAAGTTTAGTTCAAGTGTCCTTACTGTCTGTCCTGATCTTTATGAGAGGTTCGGAGGACTCGGGGCGGTGTTTAAACCTTTGAGTTACATGGTCGTGTGGGTTGCCACAGACTCAGTGCACCAAGTACTTGTATCTGCAGAGTACCCGTGATGGTATCTCGCCAAGCCCTGTCTCTAACACACGGTCTCAGAGGCTCGAGACTACCTGTGCAGAGTGGTAGTGTCCACTTCCAATAGTAGAGAATGGAGAGGTCGGCAGGCCGGAGTCTCTCCACTCTTCACTAGAGAAAATGTAACCTCGCTATGGAGCCAATGTCACGTCGGCATGCCGAACGCCGACAAAGTTCCTCGACATGGACACTTTCGTAGAAGTGTTCACTTGGACTCAGTAGAAAACAGATAGGTCGGCAGGCCGGAGTCTCTCCACTTTTACTAAGAAAAGTGAAGCCTGATAATAGAGACAATGTTCATGCTGGCATGCCAGACATCAACAGAGTTTCTCTATCAGGACACTTGTTCCTTCCCACTCTAGAGAATATTGAGGACGGCAGGCCGTACACCTCAACTTCTTTTAGAGATGGTGCTGGTGTGGGCTTTCCTTAGTGAGATTGACAAGCAGGAACGGCATGCCGGTATCCTCCTTCCCAACCTCAGAATCAAGAAGAGAGAGCGGCAGGCCGGTAACTCTCTTCCTAACCCTTTAGGAAAGTTGTTCCTATCTCAGTAGCTGTGTATCTCACTGGCATGCCAGATGAGGACAGAGTTCCTGGGACAGGCCACAGTTTTGGTAACTTGTAGTCTAAGAAGAAAGTTTCCGGCAGGCTGTACGCTTTCCCACTAGACTAGCTACGAACCGCCTAAGTAGGGTCTCTATTTTATCTGGGCAGGCCTCTGACTAACAAAGATCCCTAGTATAGGGTTTTTACTCACAGACAGTATATTGGAGCTTTCGGCAGGCCGTTAGTCCAACTGATTGGAGGGTAATCTTAAGACTTCATAAGGTGGCATGCCAGAACTTTTGAAGCCTCAAAATTGCTTGTCTTTCCTCAGAAATCCTGAACTGGTATTGGGGATTACTGAGTGCTCTCCCCCGGTACCTCTAGGATGGTAAGGGCATGAGGAGGTATATGGAGGTAGATGGAGGGGTCCTTGAGCCCTTCTTATTCTGCTGGTCAAGGTCTCCTTCAATACAAGGATATTACTCGGTGATGGGGTGATGAGTAAGATCAATTATAGCTCCTAGAGTAGGGTACTTTATCAAAGGTTAATTATACATTCATAGGTGGTCTATATAAACTCAATTGAACTCTGGAAAACAATAATAGTGAATAAAGGGAATGAATTCTGAAATTTGGACTCTCGGGGAGGATTGGTGGTGTCGGGTGCATCGAAGGTGTGACGTGCGCACCAGACAAGTGAGGGCTATGATGCCCGCGAGACAGCGTTTACCCTTCTCTCTCCTTCTCGTCGTGGTGGCTGAGAGATTTTACTACGGATCTTTGTTGGTAGTAATTTTGGTTATAAGAATATGTAAATTTCCCTCTGCATTGTGTTGTCTAAATGAGTGTGTACATATACAACCTTCCTGGTTCGGGTTGGTAGGCCTGGGTGTACACACGGGTATTTAAACGTATGGAGCGCCCTCTCTCGGGGCGCGGGCGTGGAAGACCTCCCGCGTTGTTTGTACGTGGAGACAATTAGGTACAGGGTATTCTTATTTAGAAGGAAGCATGTGTGAGTTGTGTAACTAGCAAAACTAGTTGAAGAGTGTCAAAAAAAGGCATGTGTATATATGTGTGGGAAAACAATGTCCCAAGATCTATTGAGGTATATGTTCACATCTTATTGCATAAAATAGGGTTTCATACATTCATATAATTGTTTCATCTGGCAGTGCTTTCTTCGGTAGCGAAGATATGAGTTTTTCTTAACTTCTACTTCTCTATTCTCCCCGAGCTATATGGTGAGGTGGGGAGAAAAGGAAAACACAAGAATAGATGGATCAATGATTTCTTCGATGGTGAAGACAAGTTTGCTTATTCTTATTTTGCATATATATAGTATAATAATGTACAGGGGTCAGGATAGGAACATTGGTAATACAGGTAGAGAAAGAAAGTACATAGTGAACAGGAGAGGAGTAACATGTCGTTTAGAAGTGGACGCTGAAACCTAAACTTTCTCTTCGGGGTGGTAGTGGGAGCAAGCGTCCGATCTGGTGTGATGGGGCGTTCCTGTTCCGGGGCAACCTCTCGCGCCTTGTCCGGGGTGACCCGGGATACTCCTGCGCCTCGTTGGTTCGCTGCTATCGTTCTCGCCTTTCTCTGTTTCCTTGGTGGTCTCTTGGGCTCCTCCTCCTCCGGGGAATCTTCCTCTACTGTTCTTTTTCGAGGTATTTTAAGGCGCTTATGAGAACACAGTATCAAGCGAGTTGGATTACAACCACGCATAACAATGGTCCCCCCCCCCCCCCCTCCCGAAAAAAAAACATCACCGATGACACTAAGATAGGAATTGCAATAATCTCGGAAAACGATAGAGTTAACCTGCGATCAGATCTAAACAAAATCACGGAGTGGTCAGAAAATTGGTAGATACCCTTTAATGTAAGCATGTGTCAGATACTACAAATAGGCACTCAAAACAATAAATACGAATACCACATAGACGGAGAAAAGGTAAAGAGCGTATCTCAGATAAAGAAAAAAATAGGAGTGCTCATATACGAAAATCTAAAATCTACATCCCAATGCCTGTAACAGCTAACACAGCAAACAGAGCACTAGGATTCGTTAGAAGAAATTGTCATTGTCATAGTAAAAACATAATTACCATTATACATAAGCATTGTGAAGCCACAATTTTGGTCTCCCTACTAAATAATAGGCATAGAAAAACTTTAATACGTTCAGCGTACAACAACAAAGTTGATCCCTTCCCTTAGAAATTAACCATACAATGAGAGATTAAGAGAACTCGATCTGTTTTTGCTTAACACCTTATTGGCGGCCTAGGCGGTCTATTTGACCGTACCGCACAGTGTTTTTGTTTTACCCTAAATAGGGTTGTTTACGTGATCATTTTCATGCCTAAATAAGACCCAGAGTGTAAAAAAAGTATCTATCCCTGAAAGGGCATAAACAGAGCTTTCCAATGACACCCGAACCATCCTTGTACGACCACTGGTTCTCTTGCAACGATCGTGCAACACGAGTGCAAAAACCCTGAAATAAGGTAATTTCCTTACATAATTTCCTGTGTAGCGAGTGAGAAAGGGGGGAGGAAAGTAGAATACAGTTCAGTATGTCCACCGCGGTGGTGGGGAGCGGTCATAAGGTCGCTACGCTCGTCCCACCGCTCAGCTCTCTCTCTCAGCAACATTACGTGCTGAAAATGGCATCGACAGATGTCGTGCATCGCCACATAGTCCAAATTTATTTCACTCGACATAGGTCGCGCGCCGCCAGTTAAGGGTTAAGAGACGGAAAATAAGGGGGCAGCTGATAGAGTGTTTTAAAATATTAAAAAGATTTAGTAACGTAAATTCCAATAATCAATGTACGATACCCAAAGAGAGTTCCACAACAGGACACTAAAAGGCAGGAAAGCGAACCTAGACACAACTTAATATGTCTTCACCCACAGTATATTTGGTGAGTGGAATAAGCTCCCTAATGATGTTATAGACAGTGGTTCAATATACACATTTAAAACAAGATTAGACTTATACCACAGAGAAGTTGGTCAGGAGTATAAAATTATTACTGACAAGAGAACCTGGCAGAAATAAACACTGATATCAGTTGAAGAGAACAGAACAAAAAATGTGAAGGTATGCATTACATTTTCTTTCCATTTCTAACTATGCTATAAATTCCTTCAGGTGATTCCAAGCCCTGGAAGGGTATTCACTTCTAATTGTTTTCATGATCGGCAAATTGACGGAGGCAGTGAAAGGGAAAGAGAGAACCTTCATCTTTGCTATTCTTTTCTTCCACTTTCTCTTAGGGTTGCTATCTCTACTAGGATCAAGTCCTGGCCACCTCGCAGGGACCGTAAGATCTGTGTAGCCAGTGTATCTATGTAAAGCTATGTATATATATATATATATATATATATATATATATATATCCTTCTCATCCTACGTGATTAGATTAATTTAAATTAACATGACTCGTTTATGATCAAATGCGGAAATACAGTATCGATCCGTACACATAAATTGTACTTGTCTTAATTAAGCTTTTATAACATTGGACTTGCAACAACGATATTTTGAAAACCTTTGTTTATATATCTGATTTCTTAATTGGGTTCCATCACCTGTGTTGAATAAATGTTTACTATGTTCGTTTGCAGAATAATTCTTTTATTTACAATTGTTACTTTCTCGTGCGTTAGAATATGCCGCACTCGTTTGTTTATACATGCACATATGTTTTTTGTAGTTAGGGGTTGGAAAACATTGTAATTTAAATACTGCGTTTTGGGTGAGCTTATACAATGGTTCCTTGCACATCTCTGTGTATATTTATTTGTTTGTCTGTTTGCTACTACCTAGTTTCACAGTTATCTACTGCACTATTCCTTATAAGTTATTCATTACCTTCCCTTGTTTGTTATTCCTCCGACTAGGTACCACCAACTATATTTAAGGGAAGGTATACACCAAGATAGTTCTGAAGAACATTGTTCATTATAGTACTAATAGACAGGCAAAATAGATGCAACACTGCCGTCGATAGTAAGATATTGGAGAGAGATAATATGAGGAGGAGAGTCAATAATACGAAAAGCTTAAAACTCTACCTTTTCGAGAATATAATTATGCACGAATGCAATCTGACCAATAATGTGAATTGTACTGGAATCATACTGTTGGCGCACCATACCCTTGTATCAGAGAGAGAGAGGAATATTCGGAGATGGTTGATTGAAACTATAGCAAAAGTATATAATCTTTGGTATTAGGCGCACTTAGGTTACTTAGGTTGACATTGAGAGTTGGGGAATACCTGTCATAATAGTAAACATACATAAAGCAGTTCATTTAACTTGACTAAGTGACATACAGATGGTTACCCACGTGGTGGTATGCGGGGTTGTGGGAAAAGTATTGCAAAAATAAATAACATGTAGGATATCGGTCCAAATTAAACTAGATAATGACATATTTCCTATCTCCAGGATATATACCATACACAATATTGTAACTCACCTTGAATATTAGGCCTATTATAAAAAACGGTATTAATTGACGTAATGTAACTGTTATGTGTTATGCTAGACAAAACAGGCTGTGTGGGTTCACTAAACGGGAAGAAACAAGATAACCAATACACTTACACAATATAAAGAACAAGGAAATTTATAGTCTGCTCATGAACTTAAAATCAGTGAGAATGGATTGCTTGTTTTTTCTGACAACCGCTTATGTTTTTTAACGGCATTATTTAGAGGGTATTACGGAAACATTACAAGTCACGAATAGAGAGTAAAGTGGTGTGTTGGGGAACATAGTAAAGTACTGGTATCAAATCCATTTTAAATTGGACTTGTAGTCATCTAATCTTGGGTTTGCCACTCTGCTAGTGGCACCGAGGAGTGCGCTGCCCTTTGTTGTGGGTTGCCATTTGGTGCAGCAGACTGTTCGAAGGGGCAGCATGTTCCCATGCAAAGAGAGGCTCATCTGGCACTTTTTGCAGTTCGACATTGAGGGCTCCCTTGAAGATGTCTAACGAGACGCCCCCCATACCTCTTACTTGCTATGGGAGTTTGTTGAAGAGACACAGTCTTCTATAGGATAAACAACCCTCTCGCAGTGAGCCTTGTAGCACACTGATTTTTCATCTTGGGGATATCGCATTCCCAGCCTCTCCTATCACTGAACTTCATGTCTATCGCCGTGTGTAGATTTGGTACTAAACCCTCTTTGATTTTCCGTGTGTATATTATTATGTAACGTTCCCTTCTATGCTCCAAGGAGTATAGCTTCAGTAATTAAGGGGATCGTTTGGCAAAAAATAAAATAAAATATAATAATCTGAAATAAATTAACTGTGGAATGGCAACACCTCTACCAGTATTGTGATAATAATAATAATAATAATTAAAGTTGCAACCAACGTTGTGCGGGGTTCGAGCGGGGTTGCACGCAGGGCATTGTGTTGGATACAAGGGCTGTGCCACATATATAAAAATATCATGTATCTTATCGGGCATGGAGAAAGTATAGAAGGAATATAGTGTAGCCATTTTGGCTATGGCCACTTAGACCATTAAGGAGTGTGACCATTTTGGTTAAAGTTATTAATCCTGTACGAGTTGTTGTTGTTGTTGTTGTTCCCTAAGCTGCCTGGCCGAACAGCCCCGAGTCCCTGAGGAAGGCCATGGCCACGATCGGGCTTTCCCACAGAGCTCTCATTGAGTGTAGATTGTGTTGTTGGTGTAAGTGGTTGTGTGAAATGCAGTCTTCTATGATGTGTTTAATGGTATGGGGTGCTGTGTTACATCCCGGGCAGGCGTCGACAACGGAGTCATCCAGTCTCTTCTGATAGCTCATCGGAGCTGGATGGTGTCCGCATCTCAGCCTGGCCAGGTGGACTCTGTCCTCGCGAGGAAGGGAGGATTCAGAAGGATGGATTTCGGGAGGTCGTGCTTGTAGCTGCGTGTTGTCTGTGAGTGAGTGGATGGATCGGCGAGAGATATGAGTATGGATGTGCTTCTGGAAGTTGGTTCGGGGTGGGCAGGGAGGGAGAGAGGACAGTAATTGTGTGTGATACCGTGTGCTGGGTGTTGTTTTGATATTTCTTGGTGTCTGTGGGTGTGTTGCCATGTAGTTTAGTGGGTGGTCTTGGTTCGTGGAGGCTGCTGCCAGGAATTGAGTACCTCTCATGTCCAGATGGTCTTTGACTTTGAGGATTTTGGTTTCTTGATGTAGGTGATCTGTGGGTGCAGTAGCTGTGCAGCCTGTAATGATCTTCAGGGCTTTGTTTTGAATAGTCTGTAAGGTCTTATGATGTGTTTCAGCTAGGTTAGAAGCCCAGGCTGGGCTTGCGTATTCCATCACTGATCTTATGTATTGTTTATATACTGTGGTGGTAGTTTCTTTGTTGTGTCCAAATTTTGTGTGAGCAAGTGACCTGAGGGTGTTAAGTCTGGGTGTCAGTTTCTTTTTGTCAGTTTGTGGTGTGCTGTTTGAATGTCATATGAGTATCATATGTTACTCCTAGGATTTTGGGTGTGTGTGTATGTGTTAGGGATGTGTTGTTTATGGTGAGTTGAGGGATGTATTCGTGTTCTCCTGTCCAGCTTGTGAGCAGGGTTGCGGTGGATTTGGCTGGGGCTAGACTAAGTCTGTCTGTAGTGCACCAGCCATGTAGTGTGTTGAGATAGGGTTGAAGGAGATCTGTTGCTCTTTTTGGGTCATGGTGTGTGCATGTGAGTGTTATGTCATCTGCATAGGAGGCTAAGTTTATTTGGGGCGTATTGGGTGTAGTTATATCGTGCATGTACAGATTGAAGAGTGCGGGCGATAGGACGGATCCTTGTGGGACTCGATTTGGAAAGTTTCTGATTTTAGATGACTGACCGGCAAAAGATACGTGTGCACATCTGCCTGCTAGGAAGTTGGCCAGCCACCTTTTTGTGTTGTGCATGTTTGTGTTGTAGATTTTGTTTGTTAGGTTGTGGCGGGGGATGGCATCGAAGGCTTTACTAATGTCGAGTGTGGCTAATAGTGATCTGTGTGGTGGTTTAGCTGAGTTGATGCCGTCAAAAGCTCTTTGTGTAAGGTCTGTGAGAAGAGTGTTTGTGGAGTGCAGTGGCCTAAAGCCATGTTGTGTTGGAGCTAGGGGTAGGTCGGGTGTAATTAGTTGTAATATTAGGCGTTCCATGAGTTTGGAGGGAGCAAAGGAGTGTGATGGGGCGGTGCGAGGAGGGTAGCGTGGGGTCTTTGATGGGTTTGGGGAATGTGGTGATGAAACCATGCTTCCAAATGTCTGGTATTGTGTTGTGTGAATAACTGTAGTTTGATATGTTAGTGAGTGCTTGTATGCCTTGTGGTCCCAGGTGTCTGAGGTGTATGTTGCTTATGTTGTCTAGGCCACAAGCGGGTGAGTGCTTGAGATTGTTGATGATATGCTTTGTCTGGTGATTGGTGAAGGGTATATAGTCAGGGTCTGTGGGGAATTGTCTTACGTCGGATGACACATCGGTCGTCTTTGTGAGGTTTTAGGTGGCTGACATGTGAGAAGTGATTGCTGAGAGTGTTTGCTTGTTGTTTACATGAAGGAGTAGAGTCTGTTGTTGTGATTGCAGCATGTGATTGTGTTGTGTTGCCGTTGGAAAGTGTGATGCTGTTTAGTGTTTTGTAGAGTTTTTGGGGGTTAGTTTTGTGATCAAGTGTTTGTAGGAAGTTATTCCAATTTAGTTTTTGTTGTTCTTGCATTTTGTTGTTAGTTTGGGTGTTGAGTGCTTGGATTTGTTGTGTGATGTCTTGTGTGTGGGGTGCTGGGGAGTGTTTCAGTATGTCGCGTTGTCTGATGAGTGTTACGACTGAGGTTCAAATATATCAGGGCTCTTATTCATTGGACTAGTAATGGCATAAATGCTACAACGGAAAGTGCTAGACCAACCTCTGATGTATATTCCCAGTGAACAAAAAGAACACAAATACTCTCCAGAGTTCTATATGCAATAATAGGTTATCAAACTCTCAATAAATGTGCGTCTACTCTAGGCTTAATGTTATGTGAAAACAGCCTATTACTACCTATAACCGATGGTGCTTGGTTATGGTATGCAAAGTAAGGTGGTAAGAGAAGTTACAGCTTACGTTACTTTAATCAATAAATGTCAGGCACTCCTGCATGAAAGAAAGTGCACTAAAGTCCTTCAACACCAAGGAATCTCTTTAAATGTTAGATGCTATCAAGATGCTCGAATCGGAAATGGAACCAAAAAAGGCAGGCAGCGGAACAATGCTCGTGCAGGCTATGCACACAAAAAGGCAGGATATATAATGCAGTCGGAGCCAAGAATATCCTAAACTCTACAACAATAATAATAATCGCCACGACAATGCAGTATTCCTATCAACAAAAAGAGCCTAAGTCATTTGTGTCTCAATACATCAAACTAGGCTGCGAAATGCTTGTGTAATCATAAACGTGTATGCATAATAAGAGTAATTGGTTTTAATATACTTAATGTCTACTATGACTGATAAAGTCTAGCTAGAGTCAATGATACGAGATACTGGTGCGCATGGCATGCCGCATAGCCTAGTGCAAATCTCAAGTCTGTGCGTCAAATATTACGTTATAGGGAAGGGTAGCTATCTTGAGAAACCTTAATACCGAAGTATTAAGCGTTCTCCTGGCGTACCTCAAAGACAAACAACCGAGCCTAGAACAGTGCAGAATGGTATAGGCAAAAAGCCCTCATTCGTGCATGCTCTATTCTCAATGGCACACAGACTAGAATTTACCCAATCAACTCCAGTTCTCAGGTATGTCGTGCATCTTTTAACTAAAGCCAGCACTCATCGGAAACAATACCTTATAGTATCAGACTCCTAGTCTAGCATTATCTAATCTAGAAGAACACTAATAATTACAGGAAGCAGTACTGAACAATATGAATGCCAACCAATGCTTCGTGATCAACTTATCTTAACAACTAACATACATGGGTTATATAAGACCTTAACGCACAATACAACTGGCCAGCATGAAGCTGATTATGCAGAGTTAACCAGAGGGGGTATAATATTAATAAAAGGTGGTGAAAGATATGGAAAATGAGAGAGATAGGCAGAGGAAAAGGTTCTCAGGTGCAGAGAGGGGAACAGATATCAAAGGGATAAGAGGGATGCGTTCTAGAAACCAGATCTGAGGGAGAGAGTGGTGAGAAAGTTGTATATATACTAGCACTAGCTCGAACCGCGTAGGAAAAACGGTAACAAGTCCTCCAGCCAATGCCACAGAAGCCAGCCAAACATGACGTCACCAAACATGGTAAAAAACTCCTCCAACCAATCCCCAGAGACCAGCCAGCTATGACGTCATCGAGTATAGCAAAAAACACTGCGCGCCTCCCCACACTCTGTTCTACTCTCTTTCTCTCTCTCTCTCAAATCCTATCATTACTACTTAATGATAAAACATATACTTTGCAATTAAATATATAAAGCCTTGACATGGGTGAAAACAAAGAGCCTTTCTGGACTGCCCATGACACAATCTTTCATATGAAATAAAGCACACAACAATACATCAACTGTAGCCACATCCACTGCCCTGGCGATCCTAGCGAGTCACTGTAGGACAAGCCATGCGGTTCTAACGGAGTGGTTAACGTCACATGAGGTTTTGAATTTCTGGTGTGAAGTTGGGGTTGTGTCTTTTTCTGTTACCTCTTGGAATGTGTTTCTTGTCAGCGTTTTGGATAGTTTTATTGAGTATGTGTGCAACATTGTTGATGTTATTGATGGGTGTACTATTTAGAGTTGTGAAGTGTTGTTCTGTCTCATTTGTGAATGCTTACCAGTTAGCTCTTTTATAATTGGTGTATGTGTGTTTGTGGCTAGCTGGGGTGAGTCTGGTTTTGGTGGTGATAATGATCGGGAGGTCGTCAGAGCCTAAGGTTCTGACTACCCTCCAGGATGTTGTGGGGGAGAGTTCTGGGGAGCAAAAGGTGATGTCTGGAGATGATGGGTTATAGAGGGCTTCGTGAGGAATATGGGTATGTTGATGGATGTCGTTAAGGATGATGAGGTTATCAGTTTGGTTTGGTAGTACCAGCCCTCTGTCTGTGTCGGGGTTGTCGACAAACCAGGCCAACGTCTTGGCGTTGAAGTCACCACCCAGGATGATGTGTGGGGTGTTTGTGATGTGTTGTAAGTGTGGTCTGTATTCATTTGGTACTGTAGGGGATGTATGTGTTTATGATTGTTATGTTGGAGTTGTTGCCAGAGCGTATTTTAATTGATTGTATTTCTGTTGTGTTATCATTTGGGGGGAGGAGGGATTTGGTTTGTACACTGGTAACTATGTATGATATTTCTTTGTGTACCAGGGTGACGAGTCCACCGCCTCCGCCGACAGCCCGGTCTTGTCTGATGGTGGTGAAATCATGAAATGTGGGTGTTTTTTGGTGTTGTGCGGAGTTTTGTTTCTTGTAAGATGGCAATGTGTATGTTGTGTTGTTTGATGAAGTGTGAGAGTTTGTGTTTCTTTGTGTTGATGCCATCTATGTTCAATTGGAGAATGTTAATGTTATGTGCACGATGTATGTTGGGTGCTGCTGCACGAGGATGGGGTTGGGGTGAGGGAGGGGCGGGGGGTGGGGGTGAGGGAGGGGCTGGGGGTTGGGATGGGTGAGGGGGGGGGTGGGGATTGGGGGGGAGGAGATGGGGGTTGGAATGGATTAGGATGGGGTGTGGTGTGTTGAGTTGAGGATGTGGATGGAATGGGAAGGTTAGGGAGGAGAGGTGGACGGGTTTTAGGGTGGGGGGGGGGGGGGAGTGGATGATATGGCAAGGTTAGGTGGGTTGGGGAGGAGAGGTGGACGGGTTTTAGGCGAGGGATTTGACTGGGAGAGGGATGGGCATGAGGAACAGGTCCAGGTGTTCGTGTAGTGTTTCTTGGAGGCAAGTGTTGTGCAGGTGAAGTGGGTCCAGTTCCTGCATGAATTGCAGAGAACTGAACCCTTAGTGTGGCGACTCGAAGTGATGGGTTTTGAGCAAGTTGGACATATGTATGTGTAGGTGGGTCGTGGGTTGCTCTCAATGTCTCCGGCTAGAAGAAGTCTTCGAGAAATGACAGCCGGAGAGTCATTTCTCGGTGTAGGAAAAACTGTGTGATGTGTGTGTGTGGTGTGAGAGGTGTGGAAATTCCCGGCGCGACCGAAGCCGCTCCAAGGACTCCTGTACGAGTAGGCATAATTGCCCAAAATTGCCTTCATTCCCTGCTCATTTTCATGCATAAGCAAAAGCAGAGCGTAATACAATTATGTATTCGTGAAAGTACGGTAATAGCTTTCAAATTACTCCTGAATCATCCCTGTACGACGTCTGGTTTTCTTGTAAGGATCTTGCAAACAAAGGGCAAAATTGCTAAAAATTACCAAATCCGATAGGCGAAATCGCTAAAAATTACCAATTATTTTCTGTTTTCGCTATGTGTGACGCTGCACATAAGTGAGCTCTCTCTCACACAAACCTCAGTGTCATGGCGGGGCCTGTAGGCTCCGGCTGACGTCCATCCGTGCTCCTTGCAAAAGCTGGCCTGGCTCACAGGCTACAAAATAGCCGGAAAATCGTCTCCGTCATATGAGGGGTCCCGCGGGAATTTGGGTTAAGAAGTGTGATTGTTTTTATTATTTGATAGGGTCACCATAAGGGTAATGGTGTGGCATTTTTTCTGTACAGAATCTTGGCCTTTTTGGTTGGGGCTTCTTAGGAATGGGACCTTTTTCGTTAGCCATGGAGAAACTGCAGAGGTACAAATTATTATAAGCAGTTAAAAATATCTTATATATTTTTGTTTAGCTTTACTTGGCATTCCTCTTCCTCTATGTATCTAGCAATTTAACCCCCTCAAACTCCTTATGACGCGATGGTGTGGTAATTACCCCGGGCCAAAAAGCTCTAAAAGACGATCGAGTGATAACTCAAGCGAGCTTGAAATACGCAGGCGTTTCGTTCATGGTCACCCCTTCGGGGATCAAGGTGTCCGGCAATATATACCGGTAGGCTATAGATAAATTCATTTTTGGGCTATTTCTTCCATTTTATTTATCCTGTTAAAGTGCTTGATTGATTTTTGTGCTAATGTAGTTAGTATTTGGTGTAATTTTACATATTTCAGCTAAATCTGAAGAGCACATGCAATTTATTTGTGCATGTTCAGTAAATATTGCTGGGGAAAGGGTTAACGTATTCATCTTTTGGGGTATTTATTCTATGTTTTTATCATGTTTCTGTGATTGATTGAGTTTTGTGCTAATGTAGTTGGTATTTGGTATAATTTTACATATTTTAGATAAATCAGAAGAGCACATGCAATATATTTGGGCATTTTCAGTCAGTATTGCTGGGGAAACGGTCAACATACAGTATTCATCATAGGAAGGGAAGAGGATGTGTAGCTCAGATCTTTGCCCTGAAATATGTTGTGGAGAAATATCTTGAGAAGGGACAAAAGTTGTATGCTGCCTTCATGGACTTCGAGAAGGCCTATGACAGAGTTGATAGAGAAGGTACTGGTATGTAGAAAGTACTTGGAATATACGGAGCAGATAGCAGGTTGCTGAAAGCAGTGAAAAGCATGTATGAGGGTGCAAAGGTGTCAGTATGTGTTGAGAATGAACAGAGCGAGTTCTTTGATCTGAATTTTGGGTTAAAGAAAGGGTGTGTGATGTCCCCGTGGTTGTTCAATATATACTGAACTGTATATGGATGGAGTCATAAAAGAAATGCAAGGATGAGCAGTGGATGTTGGTGTACCACTAATAAGGGAAGGCAACGAGTGGAATGACAGAGTTGATAGAGAAGGTATGTGGAAAGTACTGTACTGAGAATATATGGAGTAGATGGCAAGTTGCTGAAAGCAGTGAAGAGTATGTATGAGAGTGCAAAGGTATCAGTACGTGTGAAGAATGAACAGAGGGAGTTCTTTGATCTGAATGTTTGGTAAAGCAAGGGTGTGTGATGTCCCGATGGTTGTTCTATATATACAGTATATGGATGGAGTCATAAAAGAAATACAAGGAAGAGTAGTGGATGTTTGTGTACTGCTGTTTGCTGACGATATGAATGGGAGTTGCAGGGTCTGGTAAATATGTTTGGAACAGTGTGCGAAAAATGGAATCTGAAGGTAAATGCGGGGAAGAGCAAGGTTATGGTCTTCGAAAGGGGTGAAGCCACAGAGTGTGAGGTGAAGTTGAACGGTCAGGCTATGGAGATTGTCAGCTCATTTAAGTATCTTGGCAGTGTACAGAGTAAAGATGGGAGTATGGATGAAGAAGTGTGGGAGAGGGTGCAACAGGGGAAGAGGGTTGTAGGAATGCTGAAAGCAGTAACATGAAATAGGGTGGTCAGCATGGAACTGAAGAAGTCATTGCATGACAGTGTGGTAATCCCGACAATGATTTACGGAAGCGAAGCATGGACGTTGTTGGAGAGATTCAAACCAAGAGTGAAAGGGATGGAAATGAGTTACTTGAGAAGTGTGTGCAGAGGGATAGACATACAAATGAGGAAGTACGAGAGAGGTGTGGTGTGAATGTACTGGAAAGTGCGAAAAAGAACACCTTGAGATGGTTCGGCCATGTGGAACGTATGGGAAGCGAGAGAATTACTAAGAGCGTGTACGAGTGAGGTGGAAGGACAGGGAGAAATAAACCGAGAGAGGTTGAAGGATGGAGTTAAGAAGTATATGCGTGAAAGCGGTGCTGGATGGGAGAAGGGGCGTCGACTGACTGGGGACAGAGGTGCATAGGGGTGTTTCGTTTGTGGCCAATCCTTCAGGGATCAAGGCGTCCGTCAATAGATAGATAGATAAATTCATCTTTAGGGCTATTTCTTACATTTTCTTTATCCTGTTAGTGTACTTTATTAAAAATTTTGGTATTGTAGTTGGTAATTGGTGTAATTTTACATATTTCAGATAAAGGATGTCAACAGAATAACAAATGATGAGCTGAAGAGACGTTTAGGTATAAAGAGTATTAGCGAGGAGATGCGTACAAGTAAACTGGGATGGTATGGACATGTGGAGAGAATGGATGAACAAAATTGGGTGAAAAGATGCAGGTCTGCGATTGTGGAGGGACCAAGGGGTGGACCGAGTAAGACCTGGGATCGGATTATACGTGCCGATCTCAAATCCAAAAACTTGACAAGTAAAGCATCCCTTAACAGGGTTGCCTGGAACGCCGCCATTAGGAAAAGAGACTGAAACTGCACATCTGTGTGGAGCACTCAATCTTAAAATGTTATGTACGTAGGTATGTATAAATCTGAAGAGCACATGCAATCTATTTAGGCATTTTCAGTCAGTATTGCTGGGTAAAGGGTTAACATATTAATCTTTTGGAGTATTTCTTCCATTTATTTATCCTGTTAGTGAGTTTTATTGATTTCAGTGCTACTGTAGTGGTATTTGGTTTATTTTTACATATTTTAGATAAATCTGAAGAGGACATGCAATATATTTGGGATATTTTTAGTCAGTATTGCTGGGGAAACGGTTAGCATACTGTAGTCATCTTAGGAAGGGAAGAGGATGTGTAGCTCAGATTTTTGCCCGGAAATGTGTTGTGGAGAAATATCTGGAGAAGCGACAAAAGTTGTATGCTGCATTTATGGAGTTGGAGAAGGCCTATGACAGAATTGATAGAGAAGGTATATGGAAAGTACCGGTACTGAGAATATACGGAGTAGATGGCAAGTTGCTGAAAGCAATGAAGAGCATGTATGAGGGTGCAAAGGTGTCAGTATGTGTGGATAATTAACAGAGCGAGTTCTTTAAACTGAATGTTGGGTTAAAGCAAGGGTGTGTGTGATGTCCCCATGGTTGTTCAATGTATACCGGTACAGTATATGGATGGAGTCATGAAAGAAATACAAGGAAGAGCAGCGGATGTTGGTGTACCGCTGATAAGGGAAGGAAACGAGTGGAAGTTGCCTCAACAGTACAGTACTGGTACAACTGTTGCTGACAACACAGTTCTGATGAGCGATAGTGAATGGGAGTTGCAGGGTCAGGTAAATATGTTTGGAACAGTGTGTGAGAAACGGAATCTGGAGGTAAATGCTAGGAAGAGCAATATTATGGTCATTGAAAGGGGTGCAACCATAGAGTGTGAAGTGAGGTTGAACGGCTATGAAGAATGTCAGCTCATTTAAGTATTTGGGCAGTGTGTTGAGTAAAGATGTGAGTAGGCCTATGGATGAAGAAGTGTGGGAGAAAGTGTAACAGGGGAAGAGCGTTGAACTCTGAAAGCAGTAATAGGGTGGTCAGCATGGAAGTAAAGAAGTCCTTGCATGACAGTGTTGTATTCCCGACATTGACTTATGGGAGGGAAGCATGGACGTTTCTGACTGGGATTGATCATTGATAAATCATCGGTTATGCTAGTTGGAAAATTAGTGGGGTAGAATGTAGAGTTCAGGTGTACCGGCAGCCTTGTTTACACTACGCGGAGCGGCGGCGGACGCTGGCCATCATGTTCCCGTCTATTTGACTGCTTTTGGATACAATAATAGGTTGAGGGGGGTCACCCCCCCATGACATATTGTCATCATCATATATATTGCCAGCAGGAGGCAAATAACCGAAAAAAACGCCTTCAAAATAGATGCGAACTAAAGGCTGGTTCACACATAGCCGAGTCGGTGCGCGAGTCCAACACGAGTGATGAAATTTTGCTATTCAGCAATGACTCGTCGATACTCCTCAACACTCGTATAGACTCGTGCTTTGCTCGTGTATACTCTTTGTATACTCTACACACTCGTAGGTTCTCGCCACGTGGTCCAAAAATGTCATGCATGCAGGAAATTTTTGGGTCCCGTGGCGAGTACCCACGAGTGTGGCCTAAATACGTGTAGACTCGTGTACATACGTGTTAACTCGTGTTTGACTCTGAATAACTCTTCGTTATTCGTGTTAACTCGTGTTGACTCATGTAAACCCGTGTAACACTCTTTGGTCATCATTTCGACGGTGACGAAGCAACACGTGTCTACACGCAACAACACGTATGTAACACACATGCAACACGTATCAACAAGAGTAGAAAGCACGAATGTGAGTGCCAAAATTTGGTGCCCCCATGATGCCAGAGTTTACACGATTCAAACACTAGTAAAAACAAGAGTAAACAAGAGTACACACGATCCACTGAGAAAAAAACACGAGTGTAACACGAAAAAGCAAGTGTCATTTGAAATACCGTTATTTAAAAAATGTAGGAGAAATCAACGAGTTTACACGAGTTTACACGGATGTAACACGAGTCAACACGTGTGCAACAGAGATCCAACGAGAGTCAACGCGTTGTCTTTCGTGTTGATCCGTATAACAATCGTGTTGATCCGTGTAACAATCGCGTTGACTCGTGTTAGACTCGTCCATACTATTTGTTTACGTGCCCTGGAATGTGGCCATTATTTTTCAAATTTTTGACACTCGTGATGGGTTCGTGTTACACTCGTTTTGACTCTCAGTTACTCGTACAGACTCTTGCATGAACACGTGTTGACTCATATTGACTCGAGTTAACTCGTGTTACACTCTCCTTGACTCGGGAGCAATTGCTACTCGCGGCCGACTCAGCCTCCAGCGACGGCGATAATCGACGAGTGTGACTCGTGTTGGACTCGCGCACCGACTCGGCTATGTGTGAACCAGCCTTTAACCACGATGATCGACAAATGTAAACATGACGGCGGCGGTGTCGGCGTCGGACACTTGCGATAATGTTCCCGTCTATTTTGAATGCCATTGGATACAATAATATGTTGAGG
Organism: Paralithodes platypus; assembly: GCA_032716605.1. Classification (NCBI taxonomy): domain Eukaryota; kingdom Metazoa; phylum Arthropoda; class Malacostraca; order Decapoda; family Lithodidae; genus Paralithodes; species Paralithodes platypus. The sequence continues at coordinate 26,592,887 of CM064507.1, read as the reverse complement.
GGGGGGCTTTGCCCCCATGATGTGTTGTCATCATCATATATATTGCCAGTATGGGGCAAACAACCAAAACAATTGCCGCAAAGCCCTCCCCTCAACATATTATTGTATCCATATGGCAGTCAAAATAGACGGGAACATGATCGCAAGCGTCCACCGCCGCTGCTGCCGTCATGTTTACATGGTCGATCGCCGCAGTTACTGTAAGTTCGCGTTTATTTTGAGTTTTTGACGATGATTTTTTTGGTTAGGCCTATTTGCCCCCTGCTGGCAAATGATATGATGATGACAATATGTCATGGGGGGTGTTTGCCCCCCTCAACATATTATCGTATCCAACGGCATTCAAAATGGACGGGAACATGATGGCAAGCTTCCGTCGCTGCTCTGCGCAGTGTAAACAATGGTGGCGGTACGCCCGAACTCTACATTCTACCCGGCTAGGCCTATATTATAGGCTACAATAAATAAGTAGGCTAAGCTATTTTATCTATAGGCTATGCCTAGTCTAACATATCAATTTAAGGTAGCATTCAAGTTGACTACAGCAGGATATACCCTTGCCCAGGAATAGGCTATCCTAGTGTTTACTAGGCCTATACCCCTTTGAAAGTACATTAGCCTAGCCTAACCTAACAACCTTACCTAACCTATTATAGTAAGCTATTATGGGAGGGGGCTGCCGCCCGCACACCCCGATTTTTGGTGTATTTGTCTATTTTGTCTGTGAAGTGGGAATTTTTTCAATTTGTCGATAACGAAAATCCTCCATGCGGACTATAGCCTATGGAGAAAAATATGGCGAATCTATTGTTGCCTATTATCTCTAATAAATTGTTTCTCATAATGCTGCAGTAGTGTCGTTTAAAATACCAACCATTTAATTGTGTGCCTTTAAAAATGACATAAATTAGGCTACAGGCTACTGGAAGATTAGAAGAATCTTTAAGAAAGACTAGGTTAGGGTTATTGTCGTGCCAAAGCTAGATTATAGCCTAAACATAAAAGGAAGTGAATAAAATGAAATATGCCGAAAAAAATCGCCGTCAAAATAGATGCGAAGTTAACCGCGGCGATCGCCCTATGTAAACATGACGACCGTACACCCGGTAACTACATCCATCCCATTAAAAGTTACTGTGGGACACAAAATATGTTGAGGGGGTCTCTGCGGCTCTGCCCCCCCCACGTCGGCCCGTCACGTATTATGATGTACGGTAAGTCATCATCATCTGTGCTAATTCATAGGATCCCCAATTAAGGACAAAGTCAATCAACAGACGAAATAAGCTCCCAAATTACAATAACATAGCGGCCCGCCGTTTATGGCCGACATTTTTACACGTCATTTTAAATGTTAATTTCCTGCCCTGGTCTAGGCCTAATAGATTTTTCCAAAGAATCAAACTTAAATTAAAAGGAAGTAGCCTAGCCTACAGTTTATAGGAAGGCTATTCCAACATGCATTCCAGAACTTAGGCTAGCCTAGGCCTAGGCTATATGAAAATTTGTGGGTGGTCTGCCAAAAAAGAATCACTAGGCCTATTAGGCTATGGGTAGGCTAGTATGGGGTGCATTTTGCAAATCTTCTGAACTCTTAGGCCTAGGCTACGCTAAATTAAAACTCACAAAATCTGAGTAAAACCAGCACTAGAATTTTGTCTTGTCTTGTCTTGGGGGTTAAGGGCAACCTCAGGCGAATACTCACCCGCTCCGGCCCTACCGTAGTCGCGGAGATCCTATGTCACAATTAAATTAGTTTATAGTTAAGGTTAAAATTCACCACCGTGTCACTTTCACTCTAGGTCATTCGTAGAACCGTAACACTGTAAAGGCAACAACCCAATAGCAGGTCATCAGGAGGCGAACCAGAGACCTACAAACCGTGGTACTAGGACCAGAGCAATGTCTTGAAGCGAGGTGCCCTTATCAACCAACCCCAGACAATCCAGTAGGAGCTGTCGGAAGGAATCCATCTTTGAAGCCAGAAAGGGACACCCATCCACATGCTCAGTGACGGGACGAGGCGAGGCTTAGGAGGCATATGTAGGACGACCAGATGTAGGATGTGGAGGGGAAGAGGTACCGTACGACGATACATGGGATGCGGAGATTGCGGAGGGAAAGGCTCGTCAAAGTCATACGGTTCCTCAGGACCTCAACAATAACCGGGGGACGGCCGGTGCGGGCAATGGTCGATCGCCGTAGTTAATATAAGTTCGCGTCTATTTTGACGGCGATTTTTGTTGTAGTTAGGCTAGGCCTAGGCTATTTGCCCCCTGCTGACAATATATATGATGATGACAATATGTCATGGGGGGTGATTGACCCCCTCAACATATTATTGTATCCAACGATCTCTAACCTCTGTATCTCAAAAAGGGCTAGAGCAAATTGGCTGTAAATTTCCACATCTAGGCTATTCTTTGCCAGATTTGCCAGTTCACAATGAAACCTATTGCTAACTTCCTTGTTCTTCAGCAGCCGCGGCGGTGTCGGCGTTGGACGCTTGGGATAATGTTCCCGTCTATTTTGAATGCCACTGGATACAATAATATGTTGAAAGCCCCCCCTCACCCCCCCCATGACATGTTATCATCATCATATATTATATTGCCAGTAGGGGGCAAACAACCAAAAAAATTGCCGCAAAGCCCTTCCCTAAACATATTATTGAAACCAATGGCAGTCAAAATAGACGGAACATGATCGCAAGCGTCCAACGCCGCCGCCGCCGCCATGTTTACATGGTCGATCGCCGCAGTTTGGTTAGGCCTATTTGCCCCCTGCTGGCAATTTATATGATGATGACAATATGTCATGGGGGTGTTTGCCCCCCTCAACATATTTTTGTATGTAGCGGCATTCAAAATGGACGTGAACATGATGGCAAGATTTCGTCGCCACTCTGCATAGTGTAAACATCGGTGGCGGTACGCCCGAACTCTACATTCTGCCCGGCTAGGCCTATATTATAGGCTACAATAAATGAATAGGCTAAGCTATTTTATCTATAGGCTAGGCCTAGTCTAATATTACAATTTAAGGTAGCATTCAAGGAGACTACAGCAGGACTTACCTTTGACCGGGTATAGGCTATCCTAGTGTTTACTAGGCCTATGCCCCTTTGAAAGGACATTAGCCTAGCCTAACCTAACAACCTTACCTAACCTATCATAGTAGGCTATTATGGGTGGGGGCTTCCGCCCCCACACCCAATTTTTGGTGTATTTGTCTATTTTGCCCCCTGCTGGCAATATGACGATGACATGACATGAGGGGTGGCAAAGCCACCCCTCAACATATTATTGTACCCATTGGCACTCAAAATAGACGGGAACATGATTGCAGACGTCCGCCGCCTCCGTCATGTTTACATTTGTCGATCGGCGTTGTTAAGTTCGCGTCTATTTTGACGGAGATTTATTTTGGTTATTTGCCCCCTGCCGGAAATATATATTATGATGACAATATGTCATGGGGGGGGGTGAAGGGGGGCAAAGCCCAACCTCAACATATTATTGTATCCAAAGGCAGTCTAAATAGACAGGAAAAGGATGTCCAGCGTCCGACGCCCCTACGCGTACGCGTAGTGTAAACAAGGCTGGCGATACACCCGGTAACTACATCCTACCCGGCTAATGTCCTTTCAAAGGGGTAGCCTATAAATTAGTAAACATTAGGATAGCCTATACAACGCAACTCTTGCCAATAGGCCTAGCCTAAAGGCTAACCTATTCATAAAGGTGTCTATTTTGACGGCAATTTTTTTCGGTTATTTGCCCCCTGCTGGCAATATATATGATGGTGAAAATATGTCATGGGTGGGGGGGGGGGGGGGGTGAGGGGGGGCAAAGTCACCCTCAACATATTATTGTATCCAATGGCATTCAAAATAGACAGGAACTTTATTGCAAACATCCGACACCTCCCCCGCCACCACCATGTTTACATTTGTTGATCGCCGTGGTTAAGTTCGCGTCTATTTTGACGGCGATTTTTTTCGGTTATTTGCCCCCTGCTGGCAATATATAAGATGATAACAATATGTCATGAGGGGGGGGGGCCTCAACAATGACCTCAAACCTCTGTATCTCAAATAGGGCTAGAGCAAATTGGCTGCAAATTTCCACATCTAGGCTATTCCTTGACTGACTCTTCCCAAATGGTAGACATATTAGCTTGATCACTCTAGGCCTAGTTGTTTTTTAGTTACAGAGGTTATAGCCTAGGTCATGATTTCTTGCCTACTTACAGCGAATAGACTAGGCCTATTGTAGATTGGTAAAATATTTGCTTATTGACTATTTTTACCTAATTAGGCCTAAAGCAGCCTGAGTCTATTCCCAACCCCCAAACAGTATCCCATGTTAAGCCCTAGGCTAGGCCTAGGCCTAATCCCACTCTAAATCAAAATTCGAACAGATAAATTCGTACCTACCGGTAGAGCTGCCTAGGCTAGGCCTATATTTTTCGTGAATAGATATAGAAAATGGTTTAAAGGAAAGAGCATCCCATATTATGTTCAAATAATATATAATAGCACTGTGTATGGTTGTATTCAATTTAAATAGTGATAGATGTGTATATTAATGGGATAAATACTCCAAAGTTCGCATACGTTCAGAAAATTATATTGCAACACTGTTGCCAGATACTAATCAATGCCATTATCATTATATCATAATGCATTTTACTCATTTGCATAATTTCAAATACTTAGGACATTAATATAATATTTTCCTATATTTTTTGTAGTTATATTTGTCTGATTTAGTGGTATATTGGTGTCTGTCTAGGGTTATAATGCATTGTGAAAGTTACCTCTGCATCTCTGACTTGGTAACAGTTCGGTATGGGCTGGCTTAAGTACCCCTGCTTTCTTTGAGTACTACACGGGAAGAGAAGCTTTCGGTTCTGTCATTACTGTTGTTACGACTGAGGTTTAAATATATCAGGGCTCTTGTTCATTGGACTAGTAATGGCATAAATGCTACAACGGAAAGCGCTAGATTCAACCTCTGATGTATATTCCCAATGAACAAAGAACACAAATACTCTCCAGAGTTCTATATGCAATAATAGGTTATCAAACTCTCAATAAATGTGCGTCTACTCTAGGCTTAATGTCATGTGAAAATAGCCTATTACTACCTATAATCGAAGGTGCTTGGTTATGGTATGCAATGTTAGGTGGTAAGAGACGTTACAGCTTACGTTACTTTAATCAATAAATGTCAGGCACTCCTGCATGAAAGAAAGTGCACTAAAGTCCTTCAACACCAACAAGGAATCTTCTTTAACCCTTATTTAGCGGCGAGCAACATAAGTCGAGTTAAATAAAGCTGGACTATGTGGCGGCGCTCGACATAGGTCGAGAGGCAATTTCAGCACGTAATGTGGCTGAGAGAGAGAGACAAGTGGTGGCAGGAGACTAGCGAGCGTATGACTGCTCCAGACCACCGCGGCGAACCTACTGACACAAATCTCAGCTCCCTCCTCCCTCTCTCACTCGCTACATACTCAATTATGTACTGAAAGTACCGAATTACCTGCTTTTTGCACTCGCGTTGCACGGTTATTGCAACAAAACTATCCATCATACAAGGATCGTTATGGTGTCATTCGAAAGCTCTGTTTATGCCCTTTCAGGGATAGGTACTTGTTTTACGTTCTGGGTCTTATTTAGGCATGAAAATGATCACGTAAACAGCCCTATTTTGGCTAAAAACACCCCGCTGTGCGGTACACATAAATAAACCGCATAGGCCGCTCGTAAGGTGTTAAATGTTAGATGCTATCAAGATGCTCGAATCGGAAATGGAACCCAAAAAGGCAGGCAGCGGAACAATGCTCGTGCAGGCTATGCACACAAAAAGGCAGGTTATATAATGCAGTCGGAGCCAAGAATATCCTAAACGCTACAACAATAATAATAATCGCCACGACAATGCAGTATTCCTATCAACAAAAAGAGCCTAAATCGTTTGTGTCTCAATACATCAAACTAGGCTGTGAAATGCTTGTGTAATCATAAACGGGTATACATAATAAGAGTAATTGGTTTAATATACTTAATGTCTACTATGACTGATAAAGTCTAGCTAGAGTCAATGATACGAGATACTGGTGCGCATGGCATGCCGCATAGCCTAGTGCAAATCTCAAGTCTGTGCGTCAAATATTACGTTATAGGGAAGGGTAGCTCTCTTGAGAAACCTTAATACCGAAGTATTAAGCGTTCTCCTGGCGTACCTCAAAGATAAACAACCGAGCCTAGAACAGTGCGGAATGGTATAGGCAAAAAGCCCTCATTCGTGCATGCTCTACTCTCAATGGCACACAGACTAGAATTTACCCAATCAACTCCAGTTCTCAGGTATGTCGTGCATCTTTTAACTAAAGCCAACACCCATCGGAAACAATACCTTATAATATCAGACTCCTAGTCTAGCATTATCTAATCCAGCAGAACACTAATAATTATAGGAAGCGGTAATGAACAATATGAATACCAACCAATGCTTCGTGATCAACTTATCTTAACAACTAAACATACATGGGTTATATAAGACCTTAATGCACAATACAACTGGCCAGCATGAAGCTGATTATGCAGAGTTAACCAGAGGGGGTATAATATTAATAAAAGGTGGTGAAAGATATGGGAAATGAGAGAGATAGGCAGAGGAAAAGGTTCTCAGGTGCAGAGAGGGGAACAGATATCAAAGGAATAAGAGGGATGCGTTCTAGAAACCAGATCTGAGGGAGAGAGTGGCAAGAAAGTTGTATATATACTAGCACTAGCTCGAACCGCGTAGGAAAAGCGGTAACAAGTCCTCTAGCCAATGCCAAAGAAGCTAGCCAAACATGATGTCACCAAGCATGGTAAAAAACTCCTCCAACCAATCCCCACGAGGCCAGCCAGCTATGACGTCATCGAGTATAGCAAAACACTGCGCACCTCCCCACACTCTGTTCTACTCTCTCTCTCTCTCTCTCTCAAATCCTATCATTACTACTTAATGATAAAACATATACTTTGCAATTAAATATATAAAGCATTGACATGGGTGAAAACAAAGAACCTGTCTGGACTGCCCATGACACAAGCTTTCATATGAAATAAAGCACATAACAATACATCAACTGTAGCCACCTCCACTGCCCTGGCAATCCTAGCGAGTCACTGTAGGACAACCCATGCGGTTCTAACGGAGTGGTTAACGTCACACTGTTCAAGGTAAACAGCAACTGCTAAATTCGACATCATGTTCAAATAATAATGTAATAGCATTGTCTATGGTTGTATTAGACAACAATCGTGATAGGTTTCTATTTTATGTGGATAAATAGTATTAAGCTGAATAAACTAAATACTGAAAGTTCACTAGAGTGGTTGTTGATACATTTGCTAGATATGATGGAGGTGGGAGGTAGGAAGGAAGGGTTAGGCAGTGTTGCCAGTTGTATCGCTACATATTACCGCTAGATGTAGAGCTATTTACTTCAATTTAGAAGCCATTTTTTCATATCTAGAGAGATTTACTAGGGATAATTTAAAAATTTCAGACATTCTAGTCTTATTACATTGTAAAATTTGCAAAACAAACAAACCAAAACTCTTTAGATATTGCAGCATTATTCTAACATTGTTTGACTATGTGGCAACATGCTAGCGAGTTTTGAGAAAGGATCTAGCGGTATTTTGTGGAGACATACTGGGAGGGTGGGAGGGAGGTGGTGGTTGCAGTGTTGCCAGTTGTAAAGCTACATATTACCGCTAAATGTAGAGCTATTTACTTCAATCTAGCAGCCATTTCTTTTATATCTAGAGACATTTACTAGGGATAATTTGAAAATTTCAGACATTCTAGTCATACTACATTGTAAAATTTGCAAAACAAACAAACCAAAACTCTTTAGAAATTGCAGCATTATCCTAACATTGCTTGGCTATGTAGCAACATGCTAGCGACTTTTGAGAAAGGATCTAGCGGTATTTCGTGGTAACATTTTAGGAGGGTTAAAATACGAGTCACACGGGCAATTGCCAAAACTTTAAAGGTCCATATCATTGTTATTAAACTAAGCATTTGGCAAAGGGAGGAATTGTTAAAAACTTTAGCCAATACTCTGTCATTCACCAAAAATAAATTTGAATTTATCATTATTATTTGGTAGGGTAGGTATGTATAGGTAGGTTGGCTAAATAATTGCTGGAATTCGTAGGGACTCGAACTGTTTTGAGAGAGTTAAATACAAAAAAAAGATAGATCTGAATAATAAAGAGATTATGTTATTAAACAAAACTGGGGGATGTGTGGAAGCCTATAGACTGTAGACGGTAAACTTTGTGTGGGTAGCGAATGCGGTTTTAAAGTAATTTAAGAATAGACAGTTTTCAATGCTGCGGCCAAACTATTCCACCCATTTATATGTTTTTGGTATCAAAACGTTCGGAATCGCGAGCCTCACCCAACTACGCAAGGATGGCTTTGATCATTGGCGTAGTTTTCAAGATGTGGAATTTTAAGTGGAATTCGAGGTTTTTACAAGATTGCCGGAAAAAAACCCACGTGCAAAAGCAAAACCTTCTCTATAAAATTTGCGGAGCATTAGTAGGGGAGTGCGTATGCCAAAGCCCAGTCGTTTCCTGTGAGTGGGAGAGACGGTATTTAGGCGTCAAGTTTTTCGGGAATCGGCTGCCACGGACCTGTTTGGCTGCCATGCCGGATGTTTAACATATCAAAAGTTGCCCAATACAAAAACGCACCTCCTGTGAAAGTTTGATCCCGATCCAAAAAGCGGTTCTGGAGTTATTGCGTCGAAACCGGCGCGTAAGAAGAATTTGGATGAAAACCCAGGTTTAATGATTACCATAGGGGTTCCCCGTAGGGGATGAACCCCTAATAATAATAATAATAATATTTTTTCAGTTAGCAATTTACAGAGTTGGTACCACATAGTATATTACAAATATGACATGTACCAGCTTTGCATAATTCCAACTAAGGATAGCCCAATAAGGCCGTTAGGCGTATTTCCATTGGGGTCCTTGTGGGATTAGGTTTGCTGGGGAAAAGGGAGGATAAAAGAAATAGATACTTTAGAGAAAGTATTTCTAGGGGGATATTTTAAGATACCTTACATCCTATGGTAAATATCAGTAATCCGTAATCATTAATAATTTCAGTTTGGTTTGCCTATCTCTTATGTCGTATTTAGTAGTAGACATAAGCTTGGTGCTCCCTTCTCGCAGCTGTCCGGTTCAGGTGTCCCTTCAGGCTACGTCTGAAGGAATACAGTGTTCTCTTTTCACGGACTGACTGGGGTAGGTCGTTCCAGTCTTTGATGGCAGTGAAGAAGAATGTTTGCTTATCCTGTCCTTGGATTCTCGGGACCTTAAAATTAAACATCCTGTTTCTTGTATTATGTCCACTCCTCTCATTTGCTTTAACAAATTCAATCTTAAGATAATCTGGAGCTGTGTAATAGAAAATTTTGAAGGCATTAGTGAGCCTGATTTGTTTGGCCCTGTCAGAGACATTGAGCATACCTAGTGACTGAAGTTGTTCCTGGCCAACATGTGATCTGGGTCCTAGGTTCAGTATGAACCTAACCATTTTATTTTGAGTGACCTGAAGTTTGTGCTGAGCTGATTTAGATGATGCAGAGTACCAGGATGACACAGAATAGTCAAAATGACATTGAACAAGCGCTTGGCAAAGGGTCTTTTTGGTCGCCGCTGGCAAGCATCCCACCTGTCTATACAGGTATTTTATACGTGCTCTACACTTACACAGGACAGATTCCAAAAATTGTTTCACATGACAAACTCGAGTCCAGTTTTAGTCCGAGATATTTAACTTGTGACACTGTTGTTATAGGAATATCATTACAGTTGACCGAGAAGCCCACAATGTCTTTCAGTTTGCGTTTTGTCCCACATAAGATGCCTTCCGTCTTGCCCAGGTGAAGAGATAGTCTATTGTCCACTAGCCATTCACTACATGATTCTAGTTCTTTGGAAAGTGAAGCGGCAATACTTATTGGGTCTATTCTTGAAACCAGAAGCACGCTGTCGTCAGCATACAGTAATAATTTACACGAGACGCTCAGTTCCATGTCGTTCACATAACAGAGAAAGAGTAAGGGACCAAGGATGCTTCCCTGCAGGACCCCACAGTTAATTGGCATAGGATCAGATATATTATCATCAATTTTGACTCTTTGTGTTCTACCACTAAGATAAGATTTAAACCAGTTCACAGACCCAATGCCCATTGCTTGTAGTTTATTACATAGGATATCATGGTCTACTGTGTCAAACGCTTTTTGTAGATCAAGAAGAACCATACCGGTGTAGTTACCTTTAGCCATTTCTTTACGAATGTGATCTGTTAAGTGGATGAGACAGGAGTCAGTCGAGTACATGCATCTGAAACCCGATTGAAACTTATAAAATAGATAATTTTCTTTGAGGTAGTGTTCAATTTGGGTGTATACCGCTCTTTCAAGGATTTTAGATACAATACATTATATGCTAACTGGTCTGAAGTTGCCAACTTCTAGTTTATTTCCTTTCTTGAATAGAGGGGTTACAATAGCTTCCTTCAGTTCAGCAGGTACAGTGTTGGTGTTAATTGACAGGTTGATGATGTGGGTTAGGGGACCTGCTATACCAATGGCTCCATCTCGTAGAAATTTGGCAGGAATTTTGTCTGGTCCTGTGCTTTTATGTACATTTTGGTTAGAGAGCTCGTCAAAAGTGTATTTTGGTGTAACATTTTGCAATCCAAATGTGTTCGGGTGTATGCCTTTATCTCTGTAGAAATGTCGAAAGGTGGCCGTTGTTGTCGTGTATTTATTGAGAGGTTGCGGTAGGTTCTGTGCAAGTGTGTTTGCTATGGAGGTGAAGAAGGTGTTGAAGTAGGTTAAAATTTGTTGTTTATCGTGGCAAACCTGATCATTAATGTTGAGAGCAATATTAGTGTTAGACAAATCCCTTGCCTTGTTGCTGTAGCCTGTTGTTTTTAGGTGCCTCCATAGTTTCTTTGGGTTATTCTGATATTCCTCTGCCTTATTGTGGAAATAATTAGTTTTCGCTGATTTGATTTTTCTACTTAGTTTATTCCTGGCCCTGTTGAACTCATGTTTCAGACCTTGATCCTGTCTATGTTTCACTAGCCTTTTTAACAGATTGTCTCTGTGTTCCAGATGGTGTAGTATGTCATTGTTGATCCATGGGTCTGACCTTGCTTTAATTCGTATGTCTTTCAGAGGAGCTATTTCATCTAGGATGTTTGTGATGATGGTTCTGAAGCCAACCCATGTGTCATTAACGTTTGTACTTCCTAACACTGGAGACCAGTCTGTATTCCATAAAATGTCCAGAAATGTTTCTTTGTTGTAGTTTCTGAGTGACCTTGTTTTGATATCCTTGTGATTCTCTAGGGTAATTTTTGTGGTTTTCCGTGTGCAATATGTGACGAAGTGATCATTTATCCCAGTCTGTATAACCCCTGAATGGGATATTTTGTCCTCTCTGTTACAGTTTATGTGGTCTAATATTGTGGCAGTGTTCTCAGAGATACGTGTGGGGGTTGTGATGAGTTGTTTGTGATTGTGCATTGTCAGTATGTGCCTATATTCTCGTACAAGCCTATTATTTCGTTGTTTGTAACACAGGTTAAAATCCCCTAGTATAATGGATTCATTCCGAGGGTCTAGCGATGACAAAGTTCGTTTAAATTTGGTCAAGAATTGTGTGTCGTCTGGTGGCCTATAGCACACCCCAATTGTGATGGGTCTTGTCCTCGGCAGGTGTAGGTCAATCCACAGAGCTTCGTGATTTTCTACATGGAGGTCGGTCCTAGTTGTGTGTGTGAGGTTGTTTTTTACATACAGACATACTCCTCCCCCTTGCCTATTGCGGTCATTCCTAACCATGTTGAAACCTTGAATGTTTATTTCACCATGGTTTATACTTGAATCCAGCCAGGTTTCTGTGATTGCAATTATTGAAGCTTTGGCCTTATTAGCTAACAAGTTTATTTCTGACAATTTATGGTACATTGATCTGGCGTTAATGTGGATAAGATGGAGCCCTTTGTTGGTGAACACTCTGTATTCATCTTTGATTTTGAATGTGTCCTGGCTGGATTCTGAGTTGTTAATACTTGGTTCATTTACATTAATATTCGGTAATGAATACAAGGCACACATGTTGCATAGGAATTCCCGTTCTTCACTGTTGGTCTTCTTAGAATGCACTTCATGTGAGCTACATTTTTACACTTTACACAGTTTTGAATCTTCTGACGTCGTGTTATGATAGATTCACAAATAAAACAAATGGGTGCGCGATGTTGTACAGCTGAGTTCCTACATTTAACACATTCAACTTCGTTTCTACTGTTAACGTAAGTACATCGGTTATGAACAATTTCATTACAACTGTTGCATTGTAAAAGTGAACTCCTATTATTGAAACCAATATTACACACTATACATAGATTTTTCTTACTGTTTATCGTACGTCTGGAGGTGTGGTTTGGTCCGCGTCGATCAGCTGATTGTGCGGGAGAGGGCGGGGGAAACTCGCGGTCTGGCTGTGGTTGGATGCTGTTGTTGTTTTCCTTGGTCGTTGTTGCTATTTCACTGGTGATGCGGTTGAGAGAGGTACCTGCTTTTTTAGTTCTTCTGGTTGCATGTTGAGCTACTTGGGTCGTCAATATCTGTGGTAGTGATGATCGAGTTGAGGATAGTGTTGTGTTGGTAGGGTGGTGGCACTGAGGAGGTGGCTGCCCGGCGGCCGTGGGTGTGTGTGGGAGCATGAGGGGTGCCCGCTTGTAACAATTTTAACATTTGTAACATTTTGTCGGACAGGGCCAATCGGCCGGGACTGGTTTGGAGTCAAACTGGAATCACTAGTATATCGCTAGAGTCACTAGGAGTATCGATTTTCACCGCGAATAGGCCCAGGAATCCGAATTTTAAGCTACTCCTAGTGATTCTAGCTCACATTCCTGACTGTGTGAAGTACCCTTTAATATGTCCGGTTTACGAGTAAGGGGTACTTCACACAGTCAGGAATGCGAGCTAGAATCACTAGGAGCAGCTGAAAATTCGGATTTCTGGGCCTATTCGTGGTGAAAATTGATGACTCCTAGTGACTCTAGCGATATTCTAGTGATTTCAGTTGACTCCAAACTAGTCCCGGCCGATTGGCCCTGTCCGACAAAATGTTCACCGTGTTTAAGGTTCTCGTCGCGAATCGGACCATTCCCAGTGATTCCCAGTGATCCCCAGTGATTCCCCAGTGACTCCCAGTGAGTCCTGGTGATTCTCGTAATCATGGCTTGGTTGTTTAGGGGCCGTTGTAGTCGCCGATTAATAATCTAGAAGTTCTGCAACTCCCCTGACCTAACCTAAGCAAACTAACACAACCTAGAAGTGTTACCTATTTTAGGTAATCGTATGAAACATTACAGAACTCGGTAACGAATGAAAACAAGAGGGTGGGAAGGATTAACTATCCACTATTTAGACAACAGTTTAAATATATTTGTTTCTTAAAGTATAGTAAGCATTTATATTATGACCTTACAGTACATAATAATACAGACTTATCGTATTATATTAATGTGTGTAATGATGTATGAATAAAGTCATAATACTTAATGATGATATTAGAGGACTGTAGTTATAGTGTCCGTGGGTCGCTGGTGAGTGTGCATGTGGCTTGGCAAAGCTTGGGGGCCCCTTATATAGGGGCTGTGCACAATGGGGGCCATGCCTGGCATACTCGCATCTCATTCCTAACAAATCCCAGTGATGCTCAGTGACTCCTATCTAATTCCCAGTGATTCCTATATTACTCCTATCGACTCGTATATTACAGTAATCCGAAATGTTCAACTTTTCAATAACTCGCACTTCATTCCTGGTTTTATCCCGGTGATTCCTGGTGATTCCCAGTGATTCCAAGTGACTCCCAGTGATTCGCAGGTACATTCCCACTGGTTCCTACGGTGTTGTGAGTGCACGGGGAATTGCAGACATTCGCGGTCGTATTCCCAGTAATCACCAGGAATCATTACTCCTAGTGATTCTAGTTCGCATTCCTGACTGTGTGAAGTACCCTTAAGTTGTATATCCACTTTCCGATTTTCCCTGTTACCTCTTTCGCTATAAGTTTGTGGGCGATTATACCATGATCACATTCATCAAATACTTTAGCAAAATCAGCATAAAAGCATGCTCTGAATTTTCTAAAATCCATGTAATTAACAGATAATTAACTCTTTCACTCAATGGGTTAAACTCATGGACATTTAGATATTTGTTTTTATCTTTATCATTAATAAAATCATCTTTCCCAACCGATTCCCAAAATCTCGCAATTATCGCCTTAACCCTTAATTAGCGGCGAGCAACATAAGTCGAGTTAAATAAAGCTGGACTATGTGGCGGCGTTCGACATAGGTCGAGTGGCAATTTCAGCACGTAATGTTGCTGAGAGAGAGAGACAAGTGGTGGCAGGAGAGTAGCGAGCGTATGACTGCTCCAGACCACCGCGGCGAACATACTGACACGAATCCCAGCTCCCTCCTCCCTCTCTCACTCGCTATATAAGGAATTGTATCGGGAAAGTGGCTAATTACATGCTTTTTGCACTCGCGTTGCACGGTTATTGCAAGAAAACTAGCCATCATAAAAGGATCGTTATGGTGTCATTCGAAAGCTCTGTTTATGCCCTTTCAGGGATAGATACTTGTTTTACGTTCTGGGTCTTATTTAGGCATGGAAATGATCACGTAAACAGCCCTATTTTGGCTAAAAACACCCCGCTGGGCGGTACATATAAATAAACCGCATAGGCCGCTCTTAAGGTGTTAAGCATACTTTAATATGGATCAGTAGATAGAGGGAAGGTAATACTACAATATTACTGAAAGAAAAACAATGAAACCTCTAATGATTATCGTGAAAAATTAAGATTTGGGATGTTTCCCAAATGAAATCGTTATTTTCTGCACCATAGCTCAAAATAATTAGGGAACTCGATAACTAACTATATGTGTGTGTAATACAAAATCACAAGATTTATTTACACTCTTGTTGATAGTTCATTCATAAATATTTAATAATCAATATTGGATTTTATATAAATATTCAACAATTATTGTTTTTCGGTTTTATAATACGGCTGTCGGACAAAAAATATTCACTCTCGGTCGGTTTTAGACCATAAGAAATACTTTTTATACACTTTATTATACATATATCTTAAACGAGGAAAGGGTATTCTATAATATTCAGATAAAAAAAGTATCAAAACCTCGAATTGTCATTGTGAAAACGTATACCGAAAAAATGTTCTGTCTGTGTATAATTGAACGAACAATTTCTAGGACATTTTCAGTGACAACATAGTGTTTTAGAAGTGCACTAAATAGTATTTTATGTTCAGTGTTATCATTAAAATTTATGTCCCAAAAATATTTCAATATATATGAATGTTTTCATCCCCATCATGCGAAAATTACTATTTGTTTCACTGTATGCGTACATTTAACCTATTTCGCAAACTATTCGGCTATGAAATATAGTTCTTGACTTACGGCAATGAACATGGAAGCTTTGAAAACAAGACTCGGTCATACAATATACGTACGGGTGTCCTCACGCTGTTCTTGATCACTCCGTGGTGTGCCAAGTAGTGACAGTCTTCAGTAACACCGAAGAGAACCTCCTCAATGAAACCACGTCTAATTTGATCATTGATAACTTTGGTGTAGTGACTACAGTATTAATGATTTACTTGTGTTAGCTAGAAATGTATCTACTGTATATCTTTGGTGATTTTTGTCAAAACATCTTTAGATACCCCCCTTGCGTCGTTTATATTGGGATAATGTCAACATGATGGTAGTGCATGTTGGATGCATGTTGGATGTAGATGGATGTGTGGATGTGTGTGGGGTAGGTGAGACGCACCTGTTGGGTTCTGGAGTGTGGGATGGCGAGAGTGAGCATGATTTGTGGGGTGGGGAAGGATGGGTTGTCTGGTCTGGATTGGATGCAGGATATAAACGTAAGAAAAAGGAAGGGGTAGCAGTAATTTTGTCAGAAAGGTTGAGGAAGTGTGTGAAAAACTATGGATGCGTGGACTCAAGAATTGTATAGTGTGAGTGCAAGATTGGGATAGATAGGTATACTTGTATGTGTGTCTATGCACCAGTCAACCAAGAAACTGGGAAAGGTGCGGAAGAAAATAGAAAATTTTGGAATAAAGTCAATAAATGTATAAGAGAAAGGCAAGAGTGTACACAAGTAATATTAGTAGGCGACATGAATGGTAGACTTGGAAACGAGGAGATAGAAGGTATAGTAGGTAAATGGGGTGTGGAGGGTAGGAATATGAATGGTGACTTCCTTTTAGAAGTATGTGCGGAGAGAGAGATGTTTCTGGCTAACACATTTTATGAACATCGTCACATTCATAGATATACATGGCACAGAGGTGAAGGTGAGCAGGAACAGAAATCTCTAATTGACTACGCCATGATGGACTCCGGACTAAAAGGAAGAATTTTAGATTCAAAAGCTGTAAGAGGTATGCTGACGGGATCAGACCACTATACAGTGCTGACAAAAGTGAGGATAAGGAAAGAGTGGAAATATGAGAGGAAAGAGAGAAAACTGACAGTAGAAAGAATAAATGTGAGAAAATTAAATGAAGAATGTAATGCAACAAAATACAAGGACATCCTGAAAGAGACTATAAAGGACATGGATGTTATGATAGATCTGGGAAATACTGTAGACGAAGTATGGAAAGGTACAAGAGACTCCATGATTAAAGCAGCTGAGAAAGTATGTGGGAAGAAAACCTTTAAAATGTGGAAGAAGAAAGGTAACGCATGGTTTAGTAAAGAGATAGAAGAAATAGTGAAAAAGAAGAAAGAGTTCAGAAAGAGTATGCTGCAAAAGAATATACCTAGAGCAACTAGAGATGCGAGGAAAGAAGAATATAAACATTTGAAACAAAGAGTGAAGAGGGCGATACAAGACGCTAAAAGGAAGACAGATGAGGCATATGGGAGAAAGATTAGTGAACAGTTTCTGAATGACAGGAAAGCATACTACAGAGCTGTGAAAGAAGCCAGAGGGAAGAAGACTGAGAGTGTCTCAGGTGGTAGGATGAGGGACATGAATGGGGAAGTGGTAGAGGGTGATGGTGTGGTGAAAGTATGGAAAGATCATTTTAGTAGCTTAGCTGTAAAGAGTAGGGGGAAGGCAAAGATCTCATCCATAGGAATGGAGAGAGGTAGAATAAACAGGGTAGTTGAAAGCCAGATAAGCAGAGAAGAAGTAAAAGAAGCAATCAATAGACTTAAAATGGGCAAAGCTGCTGGAGTAGATAACATCCCAGGTGAAATGCTGAGATATGGAGGAGAAGAAGCTGTTGACATAATGCATAGGTTATGTAAATTAGCATGGGAAAAGGAAAGTGTACCAGAGGACTGGAGGAAAGCAGTGATAGTACCCTTGTACAAAGGGAAGGGTAGTAAAGAAGAGTGTAAGAATTATAGGGGAATTAGCTTGCTTAGCATACCTGGAAAGGTACACGCAAGAGTAGTAACACAGAGGCTACAGAAGATAACGGATGACAAAATAGGCGAGGAACAGGGAGGTTTCAGAAAGGGCAGGGGCTGCGTTGACCAGATAGCCTCAATGCAATTGTTGGTAGAGAAGTATCTGGCCAAAAACAGAAAACTCTATGCAGCATTCATGGATTTGGAAAAAGCCTACGACAAAGTAGACTGGGAGGGCCTGTGGGATGTGTTAACAGTATATGGTGTGGGAGGAAAGTTGCTAATGGCAGTAAAATCTTTTTATAGGAATGCAATGGCAAATGTGAAGGTAGGGGATAAGTTAAGTGAAAGTTTTGATGTCAATGTAGGTGTAAGACAGGGATGTGTCATGTCAGCTTGGTTGTTCAATATATACATGGAAGGAGTGATTAGGGAATGTAGGGCTGTATCAATGGGTGTGGGAGCTAGACTGGAATCAGAGGGAAGAACATGGAAGATTTTAACATGCCTATATGCGGACGATGCAGTCCTGTTGGCGGAAAATGCTGAAGAACTTCAGAGAGTGGTCACTGACTTTGACAGGGTATGTGAAAAGAGAAAGTTAAAGGTCAATGTAGGGAAATGTAAGGTAATGGTGTTTGAGAGAAGAATGCATGAAACTATAGATTTTAAGGAACAATATAGAATCAAGAAAGAACACAAGAAAAGTTGTAAAATAAAATTGAAAAATGAAGTACTAGAAGAGGTTGAAAGTTTCAAGTATTTGGGAGCTGTACTATGCAAATATGGTAAAATGGAGAGTGAGATAAAAGAGAGAAAAATGCAAGGGAGAAAAGTGATTGGAGAACTTGATAGTATTCTCAAAGGAAGAATGGTTAGCCAGGAAGTCAAAAAGTCACTGAGAAACAGTGTGCTGCTCCCAACACTCTCGTATGGAAGCGAGACATGGACGGCAAGTGACGAGGACCTCTTCAAACTAAGAGCTGTGGAGATGAGCTTTTTCAGAATGGCAGCTGGCATGAATAGGCTAGATGGGCCAAGTAATAGGGAAGTGTACGAGTCCTTGGAATGGAAGAGCAGGCTTTGGGCATTGATTGTGGTGTGGTTGAGTGGATAAAAAGAAGTACTTTGAGGTGGTATGGTCATGTTCAGAGAATGGATGAAGACAGAATGCCAAGAAAGATATATGGGAGTCAGGTGAGTGGAACCGCTAGTAGTGAAAGACCACCTATGGTATGGGAAAAGAAAGTGGAAAAATATATTGAAGAAAAACTTCCACGTAGTGGAAGGGGCATTGTGGCACGGGCAAAGTAGGCATGTCTTGACAAAGTAGCTTGGAGATGTTTCTGTCATGGCCATCCTCTAGTGGGGGTTTCCCAGGGGGAAGCAAGGCGTCGGAGATGATGATGATGATGATGATGATGATGGTAGTGCACAGGGAATCAAACTTAAAATGATGTATACAAAATAATACCTATATGATCGCAAAGCGCTCAAATAAAAGTTAGCTGATGCCAATAAAGGTTATTTGTAGGGATCTACGATGCAAAACGCAATAATTAAAGTTAACCCGGGAATGGTGAGAACACTCTTAACACCTTACGAGCGGCCTATGCGGTTTATTTATGTGTACCGCACAGCGGGGTGTTTTTTAAAAATATAGGGCTGTTTACGTGATCATTTTCATGCCTAAATAAGACCCAGAACGTAAAACAAGTACCTATCCCTGAAAGGGCATAAACAGAGCTTTCGAATGACACCATAACGATCCTTGTATGATGGATAGTTTTCTTGCAATAACCGTGCAACGCGAGTGCAAAAAGCAGGTAATTCGGTACTTTCAGTACATAATTGAGTATGTAGCGAGTGAGAGAGGGAGGAGGGAGCTGAGATTTGTGTCAGTAGGTTCGCCGCGGTGGTCTGGAGCAGTCATACGCTCGCTAGTCTCCTGCCACCACTTGTCTCTCTCTCTCAGCCACATTACGTGCTGAAATTGCCACTCGAGTTATGTCGAGCGCCGCCACATAGTCCAGCTTTATTTAACTCGACTTATGTTGCTCGCCGCTAAATAAGGGTTAAGAGGTTTTGGTGGGCGAAGGCGACGATCCTCTTAACCCCCTCAGCCAGATCAGGGAAACTTATTGATCTATTGACAGACAACACAGTAATTGCCACTATTGTTGTGAGGCACGGCCAACACAACAATCTTATCGCTCGTTTTTCACCCACAAATATCACCCCAACTGAATTTAAATACACTTCATGAGATAGAGGGAAGTCTATACAACAATATTTCTATCAACAAAACACAGTGTATCTATAATGATTATCGTGAACAATTGATATTCGTAAATATTTCTGCTGCAAATTGTTATTTTTGTCACTTTACTTCAAGATATATCCGAAACTTACTAAATACCTTATTTTTATTTTCATACTAAATCACAGCTATTTCTTCTGCTGAACATGATGGCGGTGTTTAGAATATTCTATCATCATTATTGGATTTTATAGAAATAAATCTATAACGATAGTTTTTCGCTTCTATAGAATCCCTGCTGCACCAAAATATTCACTCTCAGTTGTTTTTCACTCATAATATTTTTTTTTTTTTTATATATTTTTTTATGAACGGCAAGAGGAAAGGTTATTATATAAGATTTCATAAAAAAAAAAAAAAAATAATAATATGTGGAATTTCACCGAAGGTGAAGGTAACTGCTCAGTCTGCCGTACGGGCGGATAAAATGTGGGACAATGTATATTCTGTAAGCAAATGCTATTTAGGATTTTTCATTAGCTTTCTAATGGTACCTATATGACCAAAGTACGATCAAAACTTATATTTTTCCTGAATATTTTTTGTCCGTCGCCGCCATCACCGACTGATAAATATTTTCGCTTCACTTCATGGTCTATTTTTAAATCATTTAACGATCGAAACAGTTTTTAGATATTAATTTCGTATATCAGCAATGAATACAGATTAATTTCAAAGAACCAGCTCTCTACGACTAAAACTTGATTTGATATAAATATTTTCATATGCCTATACCTTGCAACGAAATAATTCGACCGTACCTTACCTTTAACCTTGACCGTTGAACGTAATACCTTTACCCCATATGTATTGACGATTTCCCAGCACCTTTCAGTCATTTTCAATGCTATACATTATCACTTATATCACATAAAGCCACTCTTTGACGATATACCCAGGGGGCGGCCATCTTTAAATATCCCCAGCAAGCATGATGCCCGCCTGGCTGTGTCCGTTAAACTGAGGTTTTTTGGTTTCACAGCTTACTCGCTTAGGGATATTTTTACCTTACAGTGCTGTAAGTTACCTCACGTAAATCCATAGATTATCAACGACACACTGCTGAAAAGATACACACGATCGCGTGTATAATAAGTTTGCTAGGCTTCCACAAAATGTTAATAAGTTTCGCCCCTATTATACATGCAATTGCGTCCAAATCGGTGTTTGGTCCAAGCCATTTATACACGCGATCGCGTCATATCTGACTGAGGGGGTTAAGAGGTATAAGGCCTAAAAAAAATGTTTTAAAAGGCCCCAGTAGCACTTAAAACAGAAGAATAGGTGTTTAAGTGAGATAATTCCCCTCCATACCTTCTATCACTCCTCCATATGTGTCAAAACCCCTTCCTCTCCCCCCCCTTTAATTATCACCTATTTT
The DNA here is from genome assembly GCA_032716605.1 of Paralithodes platypus. NCBI lineage: Eukaryota > Metazoa > Arthropoda > Malacostraca > Decapoda > Lithodidae > Paralithodes > Paralithodes platypus. The sequence goes on along the minus strand of CM064507.1, from coordinate 26,571,583 downwards.
TCCTCTTATTCCCTTGTTTATCGGATTATTTACCTTGCCAACATCTCCCATCCGGTTCTAAGGCGTGGTGATGTGCCTACCGAGTGCGTGTTGTGAGAGAGAATGAGAGAGAGAGACTCAGTCTGGTTTTAGGCTTGGGAGAGAGAAGGTGTACGTCGCGTCTGGCTCACATTTCATGAATGAACCGTCGGCAATAATTCGCGATTTTGACCCTCTAAACACTATTATGTGACGCTCTTGCATAGTAGCCACGTGCGGGCCTGCGCGCGCGTCGGCTGCCCAGCCGTTTAGAAACCGGCTGGCAGCAGCCGGCTGGCCGGCTTTTCCTTAGTATATAGCCTACGACAATGTAACTAATGTCTGGGATATTCTTATGTTGTTTCACAGCTTGAAGCTGCCCTTATTCTTAACCAACACATCTTAGTATATTTTATTCTCGATAGTTGATTGTTTCATTATAATACATAAGATGCATTGTAGTGAAGGAGAGAGAGAGAGCGAGCGAGCAGGGTGGGGGAGGTGAGTGTTGCTTTTCCTCCTCCTCCCTCCTCCCTCCCGGAGGAGTTGTTCGCCCGCGTGGTCTTTTCTCTCGGTTTTGATTGGCTGGTGGTTCCTGGCGCCTTCTGCAGGCCTGCTGCCGGGTGACGTAGCGGCCTGTGATTGGCTGACCACCGTGCCTTTGTGTGGGATCCTGGAGGGGTCCAGAGGAGCTATTTTCCTCAGAGCTCACCTCACTGTCGTACCCTTCGGACCCCCTTGATATCTATCCCTCTCAACCCCACTTAGAAACTTTCTCTCTTACTTTGTATACCTTCTTTCCACTACTTCACCAATCTATTTAATTATCCCATCCCCTTGATAGACCTTATATCTATTATTGTATTAACGACGAGCTCTCTGATAATTAGATAGGATGTTGGGCCTTATGCAGAGATGTAATTGTTAATGAGACCTAGGAAGCTTTTTTGTTGTCTCATATTTGGTGGTTTCATGCTTGCTAGTGTGTTCTTGTGGCAGGTGAGCAGGGGCTAGACCGGAGGGGAGGCTTTTTGCGATCCTTTAAGTAAAGTCTGCTGGTGCGAGTCCTGTGGACCTGCACGACTTTACAAGGATACCCGTGGGAGTCTGGGGGCATTTTCTTGTCTGTGTGCCTGTGTGTCTAGTGTTGTGTTGTGTGAGGGCCCTTGCCTAGTACACTCAGCACTGCGCTAGCACGCCTTGCGTTTGTTTTAGGGTCGCCAGGAGAGAGTCAGATACTTGGGATCTGAGTCTCTCAAGAGAACACCCTTTCAATTAGAGTAATTTGGCGCACAGACTTGGGAACGTCCCTAGGCTAGAGCAGGTGGCTCAGCCCGGGTATCCGAAGCCTATATCCTTCCGGCTAGACCTCTGCCACCTGGCAGATTAACAGCTAGCGGTTTATTAAATCAGTATGCTTGTTATTGTGCCACAGTTTACCGTCTTTGTGAGCATTGTGAGTCAGGGTGTGGCTTAGAGACTCTGTCCGAGCAGGCTTGCCTGACTAAGAGTGAGAAGCACACCTGTATGTGTTTATGTTGCGAGTTGCAGCCTTTATTTAATTATACCTATGCCATTATACACTGTAGGTCCTATCACTAGTATTTATTCCTGCTTATTAGTTAAGAGTTCTCTAAATCCGTAACGTACTTTCTTTGCTAAGCATCAGATCCTACAGTAGCCGCATGCAGTTTAGAAACCTGCATCTTGTCTACCTGTACGATGTTTTGAGGACTGTTTGCTTTCACCTTCTTTCACGCAGGGGTGATTAGTTGTATTAATTCACGTAACGTTAAATGTACTTTCTTCTAGTTTGTTATTAAATTGTTTCTGCAATTTAATTCCGTTATCTATCTTTTCCTTGAAGCTTTAAGTCAACTTAATTGTGTGATCTTTTATATAGCCTGCTTGACTATCAGCAGTCTATAGTGCGTGCACCCTGTAACCGAGTCATAGGATATCTTGTCGTCCAGGCAGGACTCTTGACGGTTTAGGGTGGTTTGTTGCCTGGGTTTATAGATAAGGGTTGGATCTAGCGTTTTCCGTTGTTGCTTGTTGCCGCATACCTAGTCCAATAGAAAGAGCCCAGTGTTTATATATCCCAGGACGTAACAAATGGCGACCTTGCATAGGATTTACTGAACAGAGGTATATAGTGGTCATTTGTTTTGAGATTCCTTATGATTCGAGGAATACAGTGTACATAGTTTTTTTTTTGGAGCAACCAATATAACACATTAAAGACTTTAAATAACATTAGTATATACATACATGCATAGGAGATAAGGCACATTCTATAACCGTGATAATTACTGCAGTACACAAACATGTCTAATACATCGGAACACAGTGATGGGTCAGGTCACGATACGGGCTCGGAGGGAGAAAGACCTGTGGAGTGGCTAGTCGATAGCGAGGAGGGTGCTAGAAGATTTTTAGAGGTGCCCCTTACCGCTGCCAGGGTGTTGAAGCTGAATAAGTATGGCTTAAAGTGTGTGGCAGGTCTTCAGGGTCACCAGGGTTTAAGTGGCATGAGGAAAGATCAGCTGAGGACTTTGATATTGGGTTTAGAAGGGAGAGACCTGGGTGGAGAGGCAACTGGGGGCCCCGGTCCCCAGCCCCCCCTCCACTCTACCCCCATATCAAACGTCAGGGTGCCTGAATTTAGTACATACCCCCAAGTTGATGGTCAATGGCAGCGTGGAATTCAATCACAGGGACCCTCTCCATTAAATGCACCTTCCCCTCCTCAAGGGTTGACTCCAGATTTGTTGTTTCGGCTTGAGATGGCCAAGGTTGAGGTTGCTAGAGCTCAGGTTGAGGCTGCCGAAAGACAGGTTAGAGTTCAGGTTGAGGCTGCTAGAGCTCAGGCTGAGGCTACAGAGAGAACAGCTATACGAGAGGCTGAACTGCAGGCAGAGTCTACTAGGTATCGGGCTGACAGGGAGCTGGAGAGATCTCGAGTGGGGGTAACAGGGCGTAATATTGGGGGAGGTAATATACATCGGGACCAATCATTGTCGCACCTGCTTAAACTAGTTCCTGTGTTCGATGAATCATGTGTGACTGAGTTTTTTATGCGATTTGAGAAGAAGTGTCAGGAACACCAGTGGCCTCAGGAAAAGTGGGCAGCATTAGTTTCATCAAGACTCCTAGGAAAGGGGCTAAAAGCATATGATGCACTACCTTTAGAGTCCTGTGTAGTTTATGATGAGGTAAAGAAGGCTGTGCTACGGGCCTATGAGTTACAACCAGAAACTTACCGCTTGAAGTTTCGGGGTGTTACTAAAGGCAAGGATAGTACCTTCCTAGAACACGCCCGGGACTTGTCTGATGCACTACGACATTGGCTGCATTCTGAGAGGGCAGCTACTTTTGAGGAGTTGAGTGAGCTGGTTCTCTTGGAGCAGTTCTTTAAGTGCACAGGCGGGGACTTAACATTAAATATAAAGGAAAAAAATCCTAGAACTCTCCAGGAGGCAGCAGAAATGGCTGACCTCCGACTGTCATTAATTCGAGGGTGCGAAGCAGCAGCTAGGAGTGAGTCGGGTGCAAAGGATCGTACCCCTCCCCCTCCCAAGAATTTTGATACACATAAATACACAAAACCATGTAGCACTGACAATAAAACTGAACATAAACCAAATACCGTCCCGTATAAGAAGTCTAATGGTACCTCCCACTCCCAAGGGAATCCAAAGAGTAAAGAGTGCTTTGCATGTCACAAGGAGGGTCACTTTGCAAATGCTTGTCCGAACAAGCCACCAAACAAGGTTGTGTCATTGGCCCGCAGCATAGGGGTGGCGCCTATATCTTCTGAGTTTGCCAAGGGTAGTTCGTCAGAGGTTGGGACACAGCCTGTGTTCAAGAGTCCAGAAGGCTCGAACCCTGTCCGCGACGTCTTTGGGGGTCATAGAGGGCATGGTTTTGTGAGGTGGGCTGGCGAAAGGCGAGGAGTTAAGCTATTGCGTGATACTGGGGCTTCTCAGACCTTGTTAAGGAACTTTACTGGTAGACCGATTAACGCTGCTCGGGTGGTGGTAGTTCAGGGGATCAATGCTACGAAGTCCTACCCGCTGGTGCGGATGGAGCTGGAGGTGGGTGGTGTGGCGAAGGAGCTGGATGTCGGAATTGTAGAGAACTTGCCTGTTGGGGGCGTCGACCTCCTCCTCGGCAACGACTTTGCGGTGCCTGCTTCTAAGATTTCACCCTTGGTCGTTGCCGAGAAGGCTGCCGACGTTAGTAGGGAGGAACAGGAGTGGGTTGAGGAGTGTAGCGTACAAACCATGGCGGGTGTTGTGACGCGTTCTCAGACATCCGGAGCCTTGCAGCCACCACCTCAGTCTATCAAACCGCGGAGGAAAGGTCACAAGGAAACGGGAAGTGTTGGTCAATTGGAGAGTTTTGAGCCGGCAGTGTTTCTTGGTGACTCATTATTGGCACCTATGTTAGAGTCTGGAGAGGCCCCAGGACCTTTTTTTTTTTTTTTTTTTTTTTTTTCTATGTGATTGACGGAGGCAAAAGGCATTACTGTCTATAGCGAGTGCCTCCCCCATAGTTGAAAGAGTGTCAGGGCCAAAATCAAGGGACGTTCGAGCCAAAATGCCTGGACACACGGAGTTTGAAGCAATTTAAGTCATAGGAAGAGGGAAAGACTGATTCTGGGAGAGAGTTCCAGAGCTCAGCTGTTGAGTAGAAGAAAGTTTGAGAGTAACGTTTCACTCTTGGGTTGGAGAGTTGCACAGAGTAGGGGTGGGATTGAGTTGCAAGACGGGTACCACGTGCCCTACGTAAAGGAGGTGGTATGCACTGGGATAGCTCTGAGGAACACTGATTATTATAGTAGCGATACCTGTCACAGCTAGTGAGGAGGTAGGGCAGGAAGAGACTCCGAGGCAGCAACGTTACACACAGAGAGAAAAAAGGGTTGCTCAGTTTGATATTTGGGGAGGACTTGGGTTGCTTCAGAAGCATCTAGACAGGTTGGTTCCCTCAGATATTTGTAAACTGCAGTTGGAGGATCCGGAAGTTCAGAAGTGTGGTAATGGTGCTGTCGAGATCAAACACGAGGACGGGGAAACATGTCATGTGAACCTGTTGGAGGAGTTTGTGAGGCAACCACCTGAGCAGCCTACTGTCCCTGCGTTGGTCTGCCGCGGCCCAGGTGGAGAAGGAGAGGGGGCAGTAGGGCACAGGTGGAGGAGAGTAGGGATTGTCATGTCTCGGCGGAGCAGTGGGCGGGGGACACGAGTCTGGTGGCTGTGGAAGCGCTAGAGCACCTGCCTGAGCAGCAGTGTGCAGCGCTCCAGCACCAGCTCGGTTCATACCCCACTGGTCGTGTCGAGCCCCTGAGCCTCACAACTCGGGCGGTGCAAGATGTTCCGCGGGCAGGTCACGTGGATGTTGAAAGACCGTTAGCCTCGTTGTTTCGGTGGTTCAAGGTGGGCGACGAGGCTTTGGCATGGTTGCCAGGTCAGGGTCGGCCCATGGCTGCCAAGGGTGGTGGTCAAAAGGAGGACTTTGAGCAGATTGGTGAGGTTGGCTGTGGCATAGAAGTGCCCAGTCGTCGCATAGCCTCCCAATGCTGCTCTAGTCAATTGCAACAGCCCTACCATAGACCGACTGTATCTGGCCATGTCGCTAAAAGCGGTGATGCTGCGCAGGCAGATGTAGTCGTAAGGAATGCGGGGGGGTGCATGTACGGTATCGGCGGGGAAGCCTTAGCAATAATGAACTATGGGAATGACTGCACAGGTGGTACTGATTGTCCCTCTCATTAGCTGGCTGTTCTAGGGACGAAGGTGGAGAAGGAGGGAGACTACAGGTTAGAAGCTGCGGTCTCGGCTGGGTTGTGGAAGGGCACTAGGATTGTTATTCTGCGATATAAGTTGTTTACTAGGCTGTGGCAGTGCATCCGCATGTTTGTTGCTTCTCCAGGCCTGATGTACGGGGTAGAATCCGACATGCAGGCTGGAGATAGTGCAAGGCTCAGTTTAATTCCCTACCGAATAAATCCTGCTCGGCAGCTGTGGTGCAAGCTGAGCTGGATTACGTGTTGACGAAGGGTTTGAGGGATAAGGAATGTTGTGAGTGGTCGTTGCCTGTAACTTTGCAACCTGTGTTAAGTGGCAAGATCAGTGAGTGTGTTGATTGCGAGAGTGTGTGTGCATTATCCCTGACAGACGCCTATACCTTATCGAGAGTTGACGACACCATAGACCGCCTCGGGGCTGCATCGCCTATCACGAAGGTAGAACTAGTGAAAGGTTATTGGCAGGCCCCGTTGCCGGAAAGAGCGAAGAGAAATGCCAGTCTTGTGATGAACTGGGCAGTTTATCAGTGCCAGGTGTTGTTTTGCTGCCGGGACACAAGTTGGATGTGTGGCATGCTAAGGGCACTGATAATGTTTTGGCTGATTGTTGGTCACGGGAGAGTTTGTTTGCAGGAGAACCCTCGCCGTTCAGTCAGTGTGTGTTGATAGTGGAGGAAAATAAGCTGTCAGTGTAGTGCAGCCGCCAAAAACAAATAAAAAAAAAGCAAAAAACCTTATAAAAACTCTTTATTTTTATAACGTGTAGAATTTTGTATAAGATGTTGTGGCAGTATCTAAGTTGAATGTTTTCGCTTATTGTCGCTAAGTTAGTTGAACTTGCTCGGTGGAGTGCAACAGTCTTTATTTTGTTTATATATAGTGCCTTGTGTCGCAACAGTGTGTGGTACTATGAGAAGCTTTCTGTTAGATATGAAGAACTTAGTCAAGTGTCTTATATCTTGGGGGAGGTTTGACGCTCTTGCATAGTAGCCACGTGCGGGCATGCGCGCGCGTCGGCTGCCCAGCCGTTTAGAAACCAGCTGGCGGCAGCCGGCTGGCCGGCTTTTCCTTAGTATATAGCCTACGACAATGTAACTAATGTCTGGGATATTCTTATGTTGTTTCTCAGCTTGAAGCTGCCCTTATTCTTAACCAACACATCTTAGTATATTTTATTCTCGATAGTTGATTGTTTCATTAAAATACATAAGATGCATTGTAGTGAAGGAGAGAGAGAGAGCGAGCGAGCAGGGTGGGGGAGGCGAATGTTGCTTTTCCTCCTCCTCCCTCCCGGAGGATTGTTCGCCTGCGTGGTCTTTTCTCTCGGTTTTGATTGGCTGGTGGTTCCTGGCGCCTTCTGCAGGCCTGCTGCCGGGTGACGTAGCGCCCTGTGATTGGCTGACCACCGTGCCTTTGTGTGGGATCCTGGAGGGGTCCAGAGGAGCTATTCTCCTCAGAGTTCACCTCACTGTCGTACCCTTCGGACCCCCTTGATATCTATCCCTCTCAACCCCACTTAGAAACTTTCTCTCTTACTTTGTATACCTTCTTTCCACTACTTCACCAATCTATTTAATTATCCCATCCCCTTGATAGACCTTATATCTATTATTGTATTAACGACGAGCTCTCTGATAATTAGATAGGATGTTGGGCCTTATGCAGAGATGTAATTGTTAATGAGACCTAGGAAGCTTTTTTGTTGTCTCATATTTGGTGGTTTCATGCTTGCTAGTGTGTTCTTGTGGCAGGTGAGCAGGGGCTAGACCGGAGGGGAGGCTTTTTGCGATCCTTTAAGTAAAGTCTGCTGGTGCGAGTCCTGTGGACCTGCACGACTTTACTAGGATACCCGTGGGAGTCTGGGGGCATTTTCTTGTCTGTGTGCCTGTGTGTCTAGTGTTGTGTTGTGTGAGGGCCCTTGCCTAGTCCACTCAGCACTGCGCTAGCACGCCTTGCATTTGTTTTAGGGTCGCCAGGAGAGAGTCAGATACTTGGGATCTGAGTCTCTCAAGAGAGCACCCTTTCAATTAGAGTAATTTGGCGCACAGACTTGGGAACGTCCCTAGGCTAGAGCAGGTGGCTCAGCCCAGGTATCCGAAGCCTATATCCTTCCGGCTAGACATCTGCCACCTGGCAGATTAACAGCTAGCGGTTTATTATATCTGTATGCTTGTTATTGTGCCACAGTTTACCGTCTTTGTGAGCATTGTGAGTCAGGGTGTGGCTTAGAGACTCTGTCCGAGCAGGCTTGCCTGACTAAGAGTGAGAAGCACACCTGTATGTGTTTATGTTGCGAGTTGCTGCCTTTATTTAATTATACCTATGCCATTATACACTGTAGGTTTCTATCACTAGTATTTATTCCTGCTTATTAGTTAAGAGTTCTCTAAATCCGTACCGTACTTTCTTTGCTAAGCATCAGATCCTACAGTAGCCGCATGCAGTTTAGAAACCTGCATCTTGTCTACCTGTACGATGTTTTGAGGACTGTTTGCTTTCACCTTCTTTCACGCAGGGTTGATTAGTTGTATTAATTAACGTAACGTTAAATGTACTTTCTTCTAGTTTGTTATTAAATTGTTTCTGCAATTTAATTCCGTTATCTATCTTTTCCTTGAAGCTTTAAGTCAACTTAACCCTTAATTAGAGGCTCACCACATAAGTCGAGTTAAATAAAGCTGGACTATGTGGCGGCGCTCGACATAGGTCGAGTGGCAATTTCAGCACGTAATGTTGCTGAGAGAGAGAGACAAGTGGTGGCAGGAGACTAGCGAGCGTATGACTGGTCCAGACCACCGCGGCGAACCTACTGACACGAATCTCAGCTCCCTCCTCCCTCTCTCACTCGCTACATACTGAATTATATGGGGAAAGTACCGAATTACATGCTTTTTGCACTCGCGTTGCACGGTTATTGCAAGAAAACTAGCCATCTTAAAAGGATCGTTATGGTGTCATTCGAAAGCTCTGTTTATGCCCTTTCAGGGATAGGTACTTGTTTTACGTTCTGGGTCTTATTTAGGCATGAAAATGATCACGTAAACAGCCCTATTTTGGCTAAAAACACCCCGCTGGGCGGTACATATAAATAAACCGCATAGGCCGCTCGTAAGGTGTTAATTGTGTGATCTTTTATATAGCCTGCTTGACTATCAGCAGTCTATAGTGCGTGCACCCTGTAACCGAGTCATAGGATACCTTGTTGTCCAGGCAGGACTCCTGACGGTTTAGGGTGGTTTGTTGCCTGGGTTTATAGATAAGGGTTGGATCTAGCGTTTTCCGTTGTTGCTTGTTGCCGCATACCTAGTCCAATAGAAAGAGCCCAGTGTTTATATATCCCAGGACGTAACAATTACCACTTGCTTTATTGCTGCTACATGTTAATATCTTCATATTAAACGTAAAATAGGCGCATATGAATAAGTAATAACGATATTTATCACAAAATGACAATATTAGGCGGTAATAAAGCCTAATATGGCCGCCCAGTATTATGGTGTTCACTACATACAGTTCGCGCTTACCGGATTAATGAGTGACATTGATAGAGACGATAATTGAGGGAAATAAGAAGCGAAGCGCATTAATGAAAGTTAATGAATGACACCTAAGGCATCTCCACTCACAAAAATGTATTAGTGTACCCTACATTAAATGGGACAATTTTCTTTGAAGTACACTAAGAAAGGGATGCCTAAAATGTTATATGACTCAAAATTAATATTAAAAACATTTAAACAAATCTAGGCTAGCTTAACATTTACGGGTAGCAAATAAGTTTGTGGCAGTTACCCTTAAAATTTTACTTAATTTAATTTTAATTTACGTTAATTGAGTTGAATTATAATTTGGAATCTAATTTAGTTAGGTTTAGACATACTTTTAACATACTTTTACCACAGTAAAAATACAAATGTTCAGTTAGGAATAGAAAGTTGTTTAGCCTAATCTAAGCCTGCCACCTTCCGCTCCTCGTCCTCCTGCTGTTTTAAAGCTTTTATATCAAGCTTGAAGTAGTTCCTGAAACAGACTGTCACTGGCATCATGCATGAGATGTCCACCATCTTCAGCGAAGTCACTCTCCCACGTTTCCAAAGACTGGTAGCGGGACTTCGTGAAGGGTAGTACTTTTTTAAGCCAGCGGTTGATGCCGTTCCTAATACTTTTGTACCACTCTGCCGGCAAGCCACGGGGTGCTGCTCCTTAACCTGGCAGCTGCGGGGAGACTCTTAAGAGGTTTTACTGGGCGACTGCGGGGAGACTCTTAACCCGCTGAGCCCCAGCTAGTTTTAATATTTTGTTCACCCCAATCCCAAGCGATTTTTACATTTTTTTTTTCTAACTAAGAATGAAAAGAAAATAAGGAAAACATTTTTTTTTTTGCTTACCGATGATTTGTAGGGGTCCTAAGGGGGTGGGGGGTCCTGAGATGACAGCTGCAGTTTAGCCCGGTTCATATATCCCGCCCGCGCGGGCAGGCTGAGAAGCCCGGCAGCCAGATGTACGATGAGTCGAGTTTTCGGGTGTTTGGGCATTTGCATACCACCCGAGTATCTTGTGTGCCTTTATAGTTCATATTATACCACGTATGTATCAATAATGTCATAATAAGTAAAGTTCAAGTGTAATAAGTGCACATATGCAAGTAATGTAAGTGTGTTCACTCGTGGCAACGACTCCCGCCCTACATACAGACAGACGGACACCAGGTGACAGTTCTCACTCCCGCGCTCTCTGTCTAACTGTACATTAGTCCAGCACTTTCGCTTTTGTTGTCTGACACTGCCACACTGTCACTTTATTATATAAAATAGTTTACCGTATAGTTTACTGATATTATATCATTTGTAGGCACTTTTTAGTTAGAAATATTGGCTTTCACATTGTATTTTTGTTAGTTGTACAAGTAAAATGTATCTCACTGTTATTATGAAGTTATAGTTTATCACTTTATACAGATATTATTTACACTGAGTATTTACACTTGGTTTAGCGTCTTTTTTCGCAGTCTTTTTTATACACTTAGAAGTCTTCAAGGGTGTGGTACTGGATGAAGCAGTCCGGGTGACGCAGGGCAACATTACACTGCCTGCAGAAATTGGTGGTGTCAACACGCATAGGGCTCCTTCGTGTCGTGTTGCGACACACATGACACCGCCTGCGGGGTCTCACCTGGGCTTGAGTGGCTGGCACATACGTAGGGAAATGGCGTTCAGTGAGTCTGGCAATCCCTTCTGCTGCTGGCTGACGATGTGCTGGTGGTTGCGGGTTTGAGTCATGTATGTATGCAACATCTCTCTGCTCAACTCGATGCAGAAGTCCTCCATCGTCTCTCGCTTGCCAGTAATTGCATGGTGGAGAATGTGGCAGTTGTACAGGGTGATGTCTAGGAGATGGAAGAACAATTTTTTGTACCACCTCATAGTCTTCCTCGCACATTCACACGAAGCAATGACAGCATCGGACTTGTCAACCAGCCGCATGTTGATATTATAATCACAGATTGCCTCAGGCTTCCGGATTATTTCCCTTGTTGCTCGGTCACGTCGTCGGCTGTTTTGGAAGATTGGTTGGTGGACTGTTGTGAGGACGTTGACATCCCGGTTATCCATCCAGGATAACAGGAGGACATTATTGGCCTGCAGGTAGATGATGGAGCCCTTTTCCCGCCTGGGTGGTAGATTGGGCATGAATATTCTGTTCCTCCTGACGGTGCCACACACGCCTGTTGTGCGGTTATACAAGAACTTGGCAAGGGAGGGGCTGGTGTACCAGTTGTCCAGGTACAGTATGTGGCCCCTGTCCAAGTAGGGCTCCATCAAGGTGATGACAACGGCCCCTGATATACCATATGTCCTCGATGGCACCAATTCTGTCTTCTTCCCCATATACAGAATGATGTCCTGGATGTAGCCAGTCAAACAGTCACACATGACGAAGGTCTTCAAGCCATACCTATGACGTTTGCTGGGGATGTATTGTCGGATGCTGATGTTTCCCCGCCACAGTAACAAACTCTCGTCAATTATGAGTTTCTGATGGGGTTTGAAGGCCGCAGCAAACTTTATCTTGAGGTACTCAAAAATTGGTCTTATCCTCTCCATGGGGTCTTTGGTGTTTCTGGGTAGGTCCTGGTTTCTGGTATGGCTTGCCAGGCTGTCAATGAAGTGCAGGTTCCCCATGATTGCAGAGAATCTGTTCCGGCTCATGATCTTGGCAAAGATAGGGGTGCGGATGAGGGGATCCCATGACCAATATTTTCTTATTGACGATTTCGTCGTCACCCCCATCAGGATCACGATCGCCAAGAAGGAGTAGAGCTCTGGGATTTGGAGTGTTTCCCATGACAGCCTGGCCGAGTACCTGGATTGTGCCTTACCAGCCATAAAGTACCAATTATACCAGTTTGTCTGTTCCACAATTAGGCTCATGAGGTTGGCAGTAAAAAACTGCAGAAAGATGTCCAGTCTTGGGGTGTCAGGTCCTTGGTGATGGAACGTAGGGCCGGCAATCCCTGCGCCCACAAATTGCCAGTCGGTGGGCTGATACCGTGCCCCATCCTGCCAATCCCAAACATCAGGTACTTCGCCGGCATCTTCGTCGTCGTCGGCATCAGGGTCGTCGGGATCTGGGTCACCAGGGTGGCGAGGGGGCACAACCGTGTCTCTTGCCACTGCCCTACCCCTTGCCCTTGCCCTTGCCCTTGCCCTTGGCCTGCCTCCTGACGGCCGCCTGGACCCTCCTGGCCCTCTCGAACCGCCAGTGGGGGGGGCTCTAACGAGGGTCACCTTACCCCCCCGTCTTGGACGCCCAGTTACAACCCCACGCCCGGGAGCTGACACTTCTGCGTGAGAATCGAATGGAGGTGGTGATGGTGTTGGTGTGTGGTTGGGCACTCGTCTAGGAGTTCCGGTGGGGGTGTAGGGTAGAGAACCCGGTGATGGTGGGGTGTAGTCTGGTGATGGTGCTGGTGGTGATGTGGTGATGCGAGGGTCTCCCCTGGCCGCTGCGGCGGCGTCTTCCCGGGCTGCCATAACTGGGAAGAGACGCCTCGCAACCATCCGACGTCTTTCCACTTCCCTTGGTGGGGTGTCGGGAACCTCCTCTTCCTCTTCCTCTTCACTAGATGGTGGTGCGGCATGTCTCCTGCGAAGCCCATACAAATATTTGGGCTTTACAGCTTTGAGAGGTGAGTGCTTCCGTGGTGGTGGTGATGGGAGGCGGCGAGGAGGGAGAGCATGAACGTGGCCTCTCACACTCGCGGCCGTAGGGGTAGGCTGGCTGTGGTGTAGGGGAATGTCCAGGAACGCCATAGGGTCGTCTACTTCTTCCTGTAGCTCGACCTGTTCCCCACTTGCTGGGGAGTCCTCTATATCCCTTGCCCTGGGAGACATGGGGGAATGGTAATTTCTAGCCTCCCTCTCCCTCATTTGTTCAAAACTGAGAGGGAGTTCTTGTATAGGGATGTAAGGTGCCTCCTGATTCATAGCGGCATATTCCTCACTACTCGGGAAATATTCCTCTTCTGAATCATCGAGGCATGAGGATTCGGTGTCAGAGTCTTCCTCGTCACTTTGTAATAGGATTTCGTGGGCTTCATCAATGGTAAGGCCCTTAGCATGGGATGGGTTACGGCGTGGAGGTTGTTGGGACATGGTGATCACTCGCGGAAGACAACGGGTATACTGAATGTCCTTTGTCACGCACTAGGTCAAGCCCAGAGCATCCTTTGGTCTTATCATATCTACCAGCCAACGAACTTTTCACTACAAATTTCAAGGCAAGATGACATAGGACAAGACATTATAAGGTCTAAAGTCGCGTGACTAAGGAATGTCACACCTACAGAAATATAGATTAGTCTATCATATACACAACTCATCCAGGTACTTCCTACCATATGATCGTAGTAAATAAGGTCCAAAGTCGTTTTGACAGCTGCTCCAAAATCAAAAACATATCCTATACCATTTTTAGACCAAACCACACCATACAACCTGAGTAAATAAGGTTGAAAGTAACGAGCCAATATCCGCATATAGGATTTTCTCACGCAGCCTGTAGCATCTAGGCAATACTAGGCATGGTAAGGTACACCCATACAAAGCTCTCATACACCATCCAACTGTGTCTGACACAAATCTCAAGCCAAACCCGACCATACGACCCGAGTAACTAAGGTTCAAAGTCGGAGCGAAAAGGTGGATAATTACGCGCCCCTAATCCACCCCCCATCCAGCCGCTCACTATACCAACTCGTTTTCCCGCCAACCACTGGTTTCCCATATTGTATCGAATACCCTGTATCATTTTTAGGCCAATAGTTACCATACCACCTGAGTAAATCATGTCCAAAGTCGTGTGGCAATATGCGGGTATACGTAAATCCGTTTATTATCCATCACCCGCTCAGACTATGTTCATGTACACCAATAATACGTGTAGACAATGACATCCCACGGCTCTGACACAATTTTCAAGCAAAAACAACCAATACGACCCGAGTAAATAAGGTCCAAAGTTGCTGTCAAAAAAGGTGGTTCAGTACATGCCTCTCATCCACCCTGGTTCAGCCGCACGACCCACCAACCCGTTTCGGCCGCCAGTCCCGCCTTTCCAATACCCTAGAGTGTACGCGGTACCATTATTAGGCATTTCCTTACAATACCTGCCGCGTAACTGATTTTAATATGCCGGACGCACGTGATGCGTCGCTGGGAGCTGGTGGTCGAATAGTGCCGTCGCATCACGTGCGTCGCTGGGTCTCACCGGGTTAAGATCCTAGGCCTAAAAAAAGAAATTTTAAAAGGCCCCATTAGCACTTGAAACAATGTTTTTTTCCCCTCCATACCTCATATCACTTCTCCACATCTGTCAAAGTCCCCTCCTTACCCCCCCCCCCCCTTCAATTATCACCTACTTTCCCTGTTATTCCCTTATTCATTGGTATATATTCGTGCTAACATCTGCAAGCCGGTTGCAGGGTGTGGTTATGTGACTAACGAGTGTTGGGTAATGTAGAGGGTGGGGTGAGAGACTCAGTCATGCTTCAGACCTCTCGAGAGGTGGGGTTGCCTCGCTCTGCTCCACATTTCATGAATGGACCGCTCCGTATTTATTCGCAATTTTGACCATCTAAACACTATTCCCACTTGTTTTATTGTTGTCACATGTTACTATCTTCATAATAAACGTAAAATAGGCGCATATGGATAAGTATTAATTATATTTATGGTAAATTAACGATTTTAGTGAGGAATGAATCGTAATACCTACACACAGGGGTATGGTGTATACTACAGGGGCTACACAGCCTAGAGGTTGATCTATCACACAGTGACCGCGCCATGTCCTGGATGGCATTGGCTACAGAGCGGATGTCATTATCAGGATGGATGTCATTACCACCCAGAACAATAAACGTCAAAGCGGCAACGGACGTGGCTCTCCCAGATCGCAATGGTTCTTAACACCTTATTGGCGGCCTAGGCGGTCTATTTGACCGTACCGCACAGCGTTTTTTTTTTTACCCTAAATAGGGTTGTTTACGTGATCATTTTCATGCCTAAATAAGACCCAGAGCGTAAAACAAGTATCTATCCCTGAAAGGGCGTAAACAGAGCTTTCCAATGACACCCGAACCATCCTTGTACGACCACTGGTTCTCTTGCAACGATCGTGCAACACGAGTGCAAAACCCTATAATTAGGTAATTTCCTTACATAATTCCCTGTGTAGCGAGTGAGAGAGTGGGGAAGAAGGTGGGATACAGTTCAGTTGGTCCACGGTGGTCGTGCGGAACGGTCATAGGGTTACTACGCTCGTCCCACCGCTCAGCTCTCTCTCTCAGCAACATTACGTGCTGAAAATGGCGGTCGACAGATGTCGTGCACCGCCACATAGTCCAAATTTATTTCATTCGACATATGTCGTGCGCCGCCATTAAGGGATAATGGTGTCAACTCTTTACTAAAGGTCTTTACTTGTAAATAAGGGCACGACAAAGATCTCCCTGACATAACTATGACCTAGAATTGAAACCTTCTTGATAGGTCCAGGGTACAAAGGCACAGTGTGGGCGAAGTCGTCTTCCCGAACTTACTGCCGCACGCGCCTGTCGGAAAAACATGGCAACAGCTCATGCGAGAGGAAGCAACAAGTAGTGTTCAGCCAGAAACGAAGTCCCAAAACCATAAAAATTGGCCACAAAGCACAAATGGGAACCAGGGAAGTAGGAGCAGGCACTAGAAGAGAGGAAGATCAAGGAAGAAGCAGGAAAAAGGAAAGAAATAGCAAGAAAATGCAAAGGTGAATCTCTAGCATAAGTCAGAGGTTCACATCACAAAAGACCAATTTATAAGTTCTTGGGGTAAATTTGAGTTAAAGTTTACAGGAAACCTATCAGCAACTTACTTTAAATTTTGTAGAGTGAGGTAGATAGCTCAAACCCAGTTGTGGAGATGGTTAGAAGGTATAGTGGCCACAATAAGAAATATAATTAGGTTGACTTACCTAGAATACGGTGATTAAAGGAGCGATGGGAAGTAGGTGTTATCGAGAGTGTCTTCAGAGCAAGTCTGAAGATTTGTGGTTTGGAGAAACACTGTTTCACTTGACACATTCTCAGTGATAATAAATATATATAGTTATGTAATCCAGAATTAAAATTTATTATATAAGCCAGATTAGTATAATAGTCCAGTTTCCCACTCATATGTTCGATTCTCGAGAGTTCTAGACCTGTCATGTTTCAGTCTGTCTCTCTCAGCTTTGCGTAATTTCATTCATGTGTATAGTAGAAAATTCCAGATTCTCTGGTAACATATATATACCTCCTGAGTCCTCACAGTTTTGACTCCAGAGTCCAGACTGACCGACCTTAACATCGTGCACACACCCCTCTCTCTCTTGTAGATAGTTATTTATACTTAGTGAAGTGACATATCTCTCCTGGCTACCATCAAACGATTAAGCATCTGCATACCTGTTGTGATCTGGGAGTTGAGTATATAAGTGTGTCCCATATCATAGCCTAATTATTATTCTTAGTGATATTTTTGTGTATTAATTATAAGTTAATCTAGTGATCAGTTAATAATTAATCATCATTGAGTTTTCTGTAAATTCATATTATTTTGTTATTTCCTTTGATTGCATTTATTAATATTATAAGTGTAAAGCATTAAATGTATTTGTGATTAGTTTCCAAGTTTGTGAGTTTGATCAGATTAATTTAGTTACCCCTTATTATTGTATCTTCAGAAGGAATATTTTCTCAGGTGATATGTTTGTGCTTATTTCACTTTTAAATAGTTGTATTTGTAGTACTAATTTTCTTTTTTCTAATTATACAACTAAGGTGGGGAATAAGTCTACAGTTATTTAGAAGTTCGTATACTTTATTTAACAAACTTACTAATAGCTTTATACTAACCTAGTAACTATTTCTCTGTTCGGGCTGAAATGAGTTCAATACACAGATTGAATATTTCGTCGACCCACAATAGATTGTACGTTGGAACTCGAGAGCTCCTGTTACCACCTATTTGGATTCCCGCTATTCAGATATTGACTCAATTCGACTTCGATCCAAAGGCACGTTACTAGTCTCCAAAATAATATAGTTTTACCGGGCCCTACTGTGTCTACTCAAGAGACCAGGGCATTAATAAATCTGACCTTTATTTCCCTATCTAGAACACTAGATATATTCTTAACTAAACTCCAAAATAATATAACTTTACCGGGCCCTAATATGTATACTCAAGAGACCAGGGCGTTACAACATAATATATGACCTCTATCTCCCTATCTAGAACACTAGATATATTCTTAAATAAACTCCAAAATAATATAACTTTACCGGGCCCTAATATGTCTACTCAAGAGACCAGGGCGTTACTACATATGACCTCTATCTCACTATCTAGAACACTCTTATATTATATAATTATTCTCTTAACCCTATTACCAATAAATCCGTATACCACGTATACCACCTATTCCAATAATATATCTCAACAAATGGCTTGATATGGTCAGTATCTCAAAACACCTACATGAACAATATTCACCACTTAATACTCTACATATATTTTATGATTACAATATTATCCTTGACTTAATACTCGTAACGCTTACCACGGAACCGACGGAATATTCTTTTAAACAATATGATTGACAATGTTTCCTTTATAACAACAAGATATAGTTTATCATACGGACTTGTGTCCTCCTTATATATTTGTCAAACTAGAGCTGATCTAACTGCAACTATTCTGTATTCCCCTGAGCCCTATAGTTGCTTATCTATTTATGAATCATCCCCTCTTACTTTAATGTTAATGTCTATTTGCTGCCCTATAAGATCCTATACTATTGATAGCTAAATGGCATGGAGCCTTCTCTGTCAAGAATAACTAATATTCTCTTAACACATCATCATTTGATTTATTTTCATAAGTCTAATATCTTTCTCTTTATTTTGTCCTATAAGAACACATCAATTATTATTGGTTGGAACCACTGGGTTTGTCAAGCATTTTCTCTCTTTCTCGAAATCTGGTTCGGGCCCAATATGGGTCCTTTAAAAAATATATGACAGTCTTAGGTATCTACTGGAACAACTTCACCACCTCAGAGCTGGCCAATAACTCAACTGGAAATCTTCGCTCCCATCTACTATTTGTCGTCCCTCTTGAATCGCTTGGCTGTAGGTGTGCAAGCCAGCGATGTGACGACAGGCGGCAGGATACTGAAGGTGTATCCGCCTAGTAGGGGAGAGTGATGCCTGGCCCGAGGTGGACTTTACTGGAACTAAAGGAGTGGGCTGGAAGGCTGGAACAAGTAGATCCAAGTTTCCATGGGTGCCCAAGCGAGGGAGAGAATATGGGTTGCAAGAAGTTAGCCCAGTGGAGTCCGAGAGGTGAATGGACTCTGCAGCCTCCCCCACCCCCTTGATATAGCCCCGCCTCCCGCTTTCTGGCGCTGTGATTGGCTGAGCCGCCCGCTCGGCCAGTCGGTGCTTTGGCCGCGCGGCTCGAATATTCCCTTCATTCGCTTTAACTCTTATCTCTCCATAATAAGTTCCTGGAAGCTGGTTGCGAATGTCCTTTAGTGGCTTACGGGAGTATAGGGCGGCACTGATGCATTAGACCTATTGCAACCAGAGGAAACGGCCTGTGGAGAGAGCGAGAGCGAGTTTAAAGGTGAAGCTGTACACGTAGCTGTCAGCTCCGAAAACGGAGGCTTCTGATTGGTCGGCCGGGAAGGTGTGGCATGTTTACAGCATGAGTCCAGAATGTCTAACTCAGCTGGTTTAAAGGGAAGGTTAAAGGGAGCGCGTTGATTGGCTGGCAGTCTTTTTACCTTAGTATTAATTACTTGTATTGCTTTTATTAACGTTTTGTGCATGTCCTTAGGTTATTAACCCATAACTGTCGGGGCGCAACATAAGTCGAGTATAATAAATCTGGACTATCTGGCGGCGCTCGACATAGGTCGTGTGGCAATTTCAGCACGTAATGTTGCTGAGAGAGAGAGACAAGTGGTGGCAGGAGAGTAGCGAGCGTATGACTGCTCCAGACCACCGCGGCGAACCTACTGACACGAATCCCACCTCCTCCCTCCCTCTCTCACTCGCTATATACGGAATTGTATGGGGAAAGTGCCGAATTACATGCTTTTTGCACTCGCGTTGCATGGTTGTTGCAAGAAAACTAGCCATCATAAAAGGATCGTTATGGTGTCATTGGAAAGCTCTGTTTATGCCCTTTCAGGGAGAGATACTTGTTTTACGCTCTGGGTCTTATTTAGGCATGAAAATGATCACGTAAACAGCCCTATTTTGGGTAAAAATACCCCGCTGGACGGTGCATATAAATAAACCGCCTAGGCCGCTCGTAAGGTGTTAAACATATATTATCCATTTCCAGTGATCTTGAGAAAATATTAATTCTTATGTGATCTAGCTATTTAAACCTTGCATTGCTTCAGTAAAGATATATATACTTATTTATTTGTCACTTGCATATTTTCTGATTATCATTCTTTTTGTTACTAAGCTAAATCTTAGTGCATTATATTCTCATTACTCGTCCTGAAGAGACTGATTTTATTGTTGCATTATAATAATTAATTTAATTAAACTAAGAATTTTTGTTCTAGTTTCCTTGAACCTGGATATTTTTTGAGAGTGTTCTGACATCAGTCATGAATTTAAAAGTTAGCATATTGTTTTTGTCATTTCACCTCGTCCAAAAACATAACATTGGCGACATTGAGCCAGGATCTTCGGGACTTGTTTAAGAATATATTAAATGATTTGCTTGTGATTGTACTATTTAAATTTGCATGATGTCTTCTTCAACTATTTCTACCTTAGATTAAGCTAAATATTTTGTAGAGAGTGTTAGGACAGTTGTTGAGGTAGAAAGTAGGAAGAAAAACGAACTCAAAGTTGTTGCACGATACCTGCAGATTGCTCATTCTCCTAGTGCTACTAAATATGAAATTGTTGACATGATTAATATAAAACTATTTAATCTAACTCCTTCAGTTGACCCGAATATGAATGCACAATTGGAGCTTGCAAAGATTCAGTTACAGTTAGCACAAGTTGAAGCTCAAGTTAAAGCACAGGCACAAAAAGCTGTAATCTTAGCTGATGAGTATGTTCTCACTCACAAACTTTGTACAGGTAACACAATAAGGAGGGAGAGTAAAGATAATGTTTCTCAGGAAGAAAATACTAGTTCCACTTCTAACTTCTTTAAGAAGTGTAATTATTGTGGTAGACTAGGTCATATTGCTGAGAAATGTTTTTGGAGACAGCGTGATGCTAATAAAACCTGCAAATGTTCAGTCAGTTGGTCTGGTGTCCACTCTTGAGAGTTCCCAATGTCTTATAAATGACTCTGTTTCACCTGCTTTGAGTGCTTTGGAGAGTAACGTAAGCTCTATTGATAAAGCTCCTCTTTTGCGCAGTAATTTTGTTGTATCTGCTTTGAAGGGTAACATAAGCTCTACTGATAAAGCTCCTCTTTTGAGCAGTGATGTGGGTCACACTCTCAAGAGTTCCTATGCACATTTCCTGTCTGATGGTTCTGTCAGTTCACTGGCAGTGACAGGAAGTCTGTTAACATTTTACGAGACACAGGTGCTTGCCAATTCCTACTGGTGACCAGTGTTTTAGGCTCTAATAATTCCTCTGGTGAAACTGTAATGTTGCAGGGTTTAGGGAGTAATTATTTTTCTGTCCCTCTGTGCAGAGTGAATCTTGAGTCTGATTTTGTTCAAGGTCCAGTTATGGTAGGATTGGTTGAGACACTTCCGATGTCTGGTGTGACTTTTCTCCTTGGCAACGACATTGCTGGGGGTCGGGTTTGTCCAGCTCCTCGGTTGTCCAGTGACCCGGTGGCTGGAGTTGAGGACGGCTCCTCTGATGTGTTTCCTGCATGTGCTGTTACTAGGGCTAAATCTAAAGTTACTAGTGATTTAGAGGTTGATAAATATGATGATGTTCTCTTGGCTGATACTATCCTTGCTAATTTAAACCATTCAGAGGATGAAGCAGTTCCCCGCAGTGTGGATAATTTGTCACCCTGTGAGTTGGTAGAGTTGCAGCAGGCTGATCCAGAGTTGGAAGGTTTAGCTAGTTCTTCTTGTAGTGAGGAAGAGTCAGTCAGTGCTTCTACTTGTTACTATTTTAAGTCAGGAGTATTAACCTCTCTGCTGCGTAGGTGGGGTATTGGCCACCGGTAAAACTCTTATGATGAGATACGCACTTGCTGGGTTAATGAGAAAGTGGAGACCCCCAACGTCAGCAGCTGACTGTGAATGGGAGGTTGTGCATCAAATTGTCATCCCTCAAGTTTGTAGGCAGGATATCATTAGGGTGGCTCATGACTCCAGTTTGGCAGGACACATGGGAGTGAGGAAGACTGCAGCCCATATTTTGAAGCATTTTTACTGACCAGTTATTTTCAAGGATGTTTCCTGGTATTGCAAATCTTGCCACACCTGTCAAGTAGTGGGGAAGTGTACTCAAAAGGAGAAAGTTGCACCACTCGTTCCCATTCCTCCCTTTGAGGCGCCATTCACGCGGGTTTTAGTTGATATTGTAGGACCTCTTCCCAAGACTTCTTCAGGGTTTTCCTATTTGATGACACTTATTGATATGGCTACTCGTTATCCTAAAGCAATCCCTCTCAGAAATATTTCGGCGAAGAATGTAGTGAATGAAATAATTGGGTTCTTCACCAGATTTGGATTGCCTAAGGAAGTACAGTCAGATCAAGGGAGCAATTGTATGTCCCATGTTTGTAAGCAGTTTTTGAAAGAGTTGGGCATCACACAGATCACGTATTCTGCAAATCATCCTCAAACAAAGGGAGCTCTGGAGAGATATCATCAGACACTCACATCTATGCTGAGGGAGTACTGCTTGAAACACCAGAAAGATTGGGACAAAGGTCTTCCTTTTGTGCTGTTTACTTCAAGAGAGTCACCAAATGAATCACTAGGCTTCTCACCTTTTGAACTACTCTTCGGGCATGAAGTTAGAGGTCTATGAAGTTGTTGAAGGAGTTTTGGCTGTCGGAATCGGATGACGTCAACCTTCTGGAATATGTGGCGAACTTCAAGGAACGGTTATCAACAGCGTTCCAGCCAGCTCGAGAGAATTTGGGAGCTGCACAGGCGAAGATGAAAACGTGGTATGACAAGAACTCAAGAGTACGCCAGTTTCAGCCAGGTGATCAGGTCCTAGTTCTGCTACCAATACATGGACAACCTCTTTAAGCCAACCTTAGTGGACCGTACACGGTGGAGAAGAAAGCCAGTGATGTGAACTACGTTATTATCACGCCAGATCGTAGGAAGAGCAACCAAATTTGTCACATCAACATGCTAAAATTGTAGTACAGGAGAGACCCTGATAAACCCATCTGCACTGTAGCTGTTCCTCAAGACCCCGAAAGTGAGGCACTCCCATGCAGTATGAACTTCAGCGATAGCCTAGGGCAGAATCTTGCTATCATGAGTGATCTGGAGACTAAGTTATATCATCTAACCCCTGAGGAGAGGCAGGAATTCACGGCTCTACTCCAGAAATACCATCAAGTGTTCCGAGATACTCCAGGAAGAACAACCATTTTGATGCACGATGTTGATGTTAGAGATGCGAAGCCAATCAAGCCGCAAGCCTACCGTGTGAATCCCTTAAAGGTTCCCCTGATCCAGAAGGAGATTGACTACCTACTCACCCACAAGATGATTAAGCCCTGCCAAAGTGAGTGGAGTTCTCCTGTCACCTTAGTTCCTAAACCAGGTGGATCACAACGGTTCTGTCTTGACTATCGACGTGTTAACCTAATCACCAAAACAGACACCTACCCAATACCTCGCATGGAAGATTGTATAGATACGATTGGAAAGGCACAGTACATCAGTAAGTTTGACTTGTTAAAGGGATATTGGGAAGTACCTATGACTCAGCGTGCTAGGGATAGCTCATGTTTTGTGACTCTTGGTAAAACTTTTGCACGTTCTGTGATGCCATATGGTATGAAGAATGCACCTGCGACATTTCAAAAACTCATGAACATTGTAACCGTGGGTTTGGAAGGATGTGTTTTGTATATTGATGATGATTGATATTTAGTGACATATGGAAAGATCATCTATAGTCTATACCATGTCAGTAACTTTCTTGATCGTTTGGTTCAGGCTAATCTTGTTGCAAATGTATCAAAATGTGAATTTGGTCAAGCTAAAGTCCAGTATCTTGGTTATGTGATTGGTAATGGACAAGTTGTGCCACCAGGGGCTAAGGTTCAGGTGATAAGTGATCTTTCCAGATCTAAGAATAGGAAAGAATTGCAAAGATTTCTTGGTATGGTAGGATACTACCGCCGGTTTGTTCTAAATTTCTCAATTCTTGTGTCACCACTCACAGATCTTCTGAAAAAGGGAGTTAAATTTGAGTGGAATGAAGCATGTGAATCCTCTTTCAACAAGCTCAAAGCTATCCTGTTGAGTCAGCCAGTGCTTTCCATCCCTAACTTTGCTAAATCCTTTAAAATGGCTGTGGATGCTAGTGATACAGGAGCTGGGGCAGTTTTGTTGCGGGAGGATGACCAAGATATTGAACATCCTGTATCTTATTACAGCAAGAAGTTCACTCCACCCCAAAGGACTTACTCAACTATTGAGAAGGAACTTTTAGCTCTGATTTTGGTATTGCAACATTTGTCTTTATATTTGTGTTCAGCCCCAGATCCTATTGTTATTTATACTGATCACAACCCACTGAAGTTTCTTAGTAAATTTAAAGATAAAAAATCAGAGATTGACCAGGTGGAGTCTGTTTTTTCAAGAATATCCTTTAGATATAATACATGTTAAAGGGAAGGACAATGTGATTGCAGATTGCTTGTCTAGATTGTAATCTAATTGTTTTAAAGTATAGAAATTTCCCCTTTAAATTTCTTTCTTTAGGGGGGAGGTGTTATGTAATCCAGAATTAAAATTGAATATATAAGCCAGATTAGTATAATAGTTCAGTTTCCCACTCATGTGTTCAATTCTCGAGAGTTCTAGACCAGTCATGATTCAGTCTGTCTCTCCCAGCTTTGTGTCATTTTATTCATGTGTTACAGTGTATATTAGAACATTCCAGATTTTCTGGTAACATATACATTATACACTCTGAGTCCTTGTAGTTTTGACTCGAGACTGACCGACCTTAACATCGCACACACATCCCTCTCTCTCTTGTACACAGTGATATATACTTAGTGAAGTGACATATCTCTCCTGGCTACCATCAAACGGTTAAGCATCTGCATACCTGTTGTGATTGGGGAGTTGAGTATATAAGTGTGTCCCATATCATAGCCTAATTATTATTCTTAGTGATATTTGTGTGTATGAATTATAAGTTAATCTAGTTATCAGTTAATCATTAATTATCATTGAGTTTTCTGTAAATTCATATTATTTTGTTATTTCCTTTCGATTGCATTTATTAATATTATAAGTGTAAAGCATTAAATTTATTTGGGATTAGTTTCCAAATTTGTGAATTTGATCAGATTAATTTAGTTACCCCTTATAATTGTATCTTCAGAAGGAATATTTTCTCAGGTGATATTTTAGTGCTTATTTCACTTTTAAATAGTTGTATTAAGTACTTGTATTGCTTTTAATAACGTTTTGTGCATTTCCTTAAGTTATTAAACATATATTAACCATTTCCAGTGATTTTGAAGAAATATTAATTCTTATGTGATATAGCTATTTAAACCTTGCATTGCTTCAGTATAGATATATAGTTATTTATTTTGCACTTGCATATTTTCTGATAATCATTCTTTGGTTACTAAGCTAAATCTTAGTGCATTATATTCTCGTTACTCGTCCTGAAGCACGATTTTATTGTTGCATTATAATACTTAATTTAATTAAACTAAGAATATTTATTCTAGTTTCCTTGAAACTGGATATTTTTTAGAGTGTTCTGACATCAGTCCTGAATTTATAAGTTAGCATATTGTTTGTGTCATTTCTCCTCGTCCACAAATATAACAATATCCATTAATGCCACATTTACCCACAAAAGTATTCCGGAATAATTATAATGATAACCTGATATATCTTTGGTTATTAATAACCTATAGACAATTAATATGAAATTACACAGACCTTCAGTAAAGATATGTAGGCTAAGGCTAATACTGGTGCCTAATTCAAACTTGTATCTACTTATCTTAGATTGTAGAAGTGTTACGAATCTTGACCATTTTTATATATATTTTTCGGTAACATATCAGTCTGATTCTTACATAAAGAATAATATAGGGGAAATTGGATTATCTAATGTAATATAACTTAATCTACGTATTAGTGCAGGCCGTGTTTATGTGTACTCATTATGTAAGCATATATTTGGTGGATGATACAGTTCTGATGAGTGATAATGAATGGGAGTTGCAGGGTCTGGTAAATGAGTTTGGAACAGTGTGCGAAAAACGGAATTTGAAGGTAAATACGGGGAAGAGCAAGGTTATGGTCTTCGAAAGGGGTGAAGTCACAGAGTGTGAGGTGAAGCTGAACGGTCAGGCTATGGAGATCGTCAACTCTTTTAAGTATCTGGGCAGTGTGTTGAGTAAAGCTGGGACTATGGATGAAGAGGTGCGGGAGAGGGTACAACAGGGGAAGAGGGTTGTAGGAACGCTAAAAGCAGTAACAAGAAATAGGGTGGTCAGTATGGAAGTGAAGAAGTCCTTGCATGACAGTGTGGTAATCCCGACACTGACTTACGGAAGCGAAGCATGGACGTTGGTTGAGAAACTCAGACCAAGAGTGAGAGCAGTGGAAATTAATTACTTAAGGAGTGCGTGCGGAGTTACATGGAGGGATAGACAGACTAATGAGGAAGTAAGAAGGAGGTGTGGTGTGGAGGTAGATGTGCTGGAAAGTGTGAAAAGGAACAACTTGAGATGGTTCGGCCATATGGAACGTATGGAATGCGAGAGAATGACTAAGAGGGTGTATGAGAGCGAGGTATGAGGTGGAAGGATAGAGTGAGGAAGTACATGAACGAAGGTGGTGCTGGTTGGGGGGAGGGGCGTCGACTGACTGGGGACAGAGGTGCATGGGGGCGGTTCGTTCGTGGCCACCCCTTCGGGGATCACGGCGTCAGGCAATAGATAGATAGATAGATATTTGGTGGTTATTGTTATTCATAATTTTGAATAAACTCAGTGATTTGGTGACCAGCTTGACATTCACATGCGCGCATCTCATCTGGTAGGAGAAATTTGAAATTAAATTGTAAATTATAAATAATATATGAGTTCATACAACAATGTTTTCTCTTTGCCACAGCTAGGAATCTAAACCACGATCATTGAAGTGAGACAGGCATCTTCCAACCTTGCTATGACCTAATGAAACCTAAGAAACCATAATTCATTACGGATTCTGGATATATCCCGCATAATGATACTATTCCAATGCATCACGCATTTGTAGACCCATATTCCAGGTCATATACTGCACACTTACCCCATTCTATTGTTTAAAAAAAATAAAAAATCCTCCAATCTGTTATTCCAATGATGCATTTATATAGTATATAATATCATTTAACATCTACGCTGCAGCCAATGCATCCATATGTTCTATATTAAAAAGGCCCATTCTGCGGGTGACGTAGCCATATGTGTTGGTAATACCAGCTAAGTTGGTTGGACCAACTCGCCCCGCTTGTTTCCAGACACTTCCATGAAGATCTAAACTTGCCACCCATAGTAATATCAGTCTGCTCCATGCATTCATTGAAATAGGGTGTGTGTCCAAGCAAGAGGTGTTTTAGAAACAGAAATACTCCTAAAACAGAGCTAATTATACATCTATTTATAACAGCTATATACCATGTACACTCGGCCGAAATTCCGCGAGGGCCACCTAGTCGTAGGGTTTGGGTAAATCCGTTGTGTAGTTTGTTCGCTCTGAATATAGTAAGATCTCGCACTCCCCTCCCTGAATCAATCGAAGATTTTTCCCCATAGATGGCGCGGCTTGATGGGAAGGGAGGGAGCTTGTCATAGTGTTAAAAGGGTAGGACACAATGGGAGGAGGTGACGTTCTATAACATACAGTGACGAATGTTAAACTTATTTACTTTTACTTGTTCATACAATAATGTTCCCGAAACTAATTCGTAATGAACAGTAGATTCCCTCTTTCAGTAACTGAAACGTCTCTCTCTCTCTCTCTCTCTCTCTCTCTAGGTTATAAGAGGTATACAGAATGTTGAAAGTAACACTATTATATATATTCATTTACACCTTTAATGAATCACATTATGAAATTTATTCAGCAATATGATGAGAACTTGAGAAGAATATATTTTGAAGTAGCACCACGAAGTAACATAATACTGACGCGGCCATGTATAATTATCCACCTTCCTCTCCCTCTCCGCGCTCGGACTTTTTTCTATCCTCTAGTCTATTTTTTCCTAGCTGAGGGTAAATTGTCATGTTTCTATCTTTGTTACTCGGCTATAAGGTAGATTTTGTAGCGAAAGATGATGTTTATTCTGAAAACTTGGCATTAATATGACACACAGCCATAGTAATTTCATATATTTCCATTAAGTATCGAGAAATCAGCTAATGAGAGATTCAATTTACGATCAGCTGGAAAAAAATAGAGTATAGTTGTCACTAAGAGATGGAGGGAGGTAAGGGTGGCGAGGTGACTAAGAAGGTGGGTGGAGGTGGAGGAGTTGTGGTGGGATTGTTTAGACTGGTGGATGAATGTATAAAAACTAAATTTAGGATATTTCTGTGTGTGTGTGTGTGTGTGTGTGCGTGCGTGTGTGTGCTTAAAGGGCGATCGGGACACGAATGCATAGAGGTTTTGTGTTCGTGGACGGGTGGAAAATTATAAAGCTAAATTTATTTATGTACTATATATTGTATCTTTTTTATACTGGCATGGCCTTACTTACTCTTTACTATGTATTAGTTTTGCACACTGTTACGACTGGGGTTTAAATATATCAGGGCTCTTATTCATTGGACTAGTAATGGCATAAATGCTACAACGGAAAGCGCTAGATCCAACCTCTGATGTATATTCCCAGTGAACAAAGAACACAAATACTCTACAGAGTTCTATATGCAATAATAGGCTATCAAACTCTCAATAAATGTGCGTCTACTCTAGGCTTAATGTTATGTGAAAACAGCCTATTACTACCTATAACCGAAGGTGCTTGGTTATGGTATGCAAAGTAAGGTGGTTAGAGAAGTTACAGCTTACGTTACTTTAATCAATAAATGTCAGGCACTCCTGCATGAAAGAAAGTGCACTAAAGTCCTTCAACACTAACAAGGAATCTTCTTTAAATGTTAGATGCTATAAAGATGCTCGTATCGGAAATGGAACCCAAAAAGGTAGGCAGCGGAACAATGCTCGTGCAGGCTATGCACACAAAAAGGCAGAATATATAATGCCGTCGGAGCCAAGAATATCCTAAACACTACAACAATAATAATCGCCACGACACTGCAGTATTCCTATCAACAAAAAGAGCCTAAGTCGTTTGTGTCTCCATACATCAAACTAGGCTGCGAAATGCTTGTGTAATCATAAATGGGTATGCATAAAAAGAGTACTTGGTTTAATATACTCAATGTCTACTGTGACTGATAAAGTCTAGCTAGAGTCAATGATACGAGATACTGGTGCGCATGGCATGCCGCATAGCCTAGTGCAAATCTCAAGTCTGTGCGTCAAATATTACGTTATAGGGAAGGGTAGCTCTCTTGAGAAACCTTAATACCGAAATATTAAGCGTTCTCCTGGCGTACCTCAAAGACAAACAAGGAGCTTAGAACAGTGCAGAATGGTATAGGCAAAAAGCCCTCATTCGTGCATGCTCTACTCTCAATGGCACACAGACTAGAATTTACCCAATCAACTCCAGTTCTCAGGTATGTCGTACAGCTTTTAACTAAAGCCAGCACTCATAGGAAACAATACCTTATAATATCAGACCCCTAGTCTAGCATTATCTAATCCAGCAGAACACTAATAATTATAGGAAGCGGTACTAAAGAATATGAATGCCAACCAATGCTTCGTGATCCACTTATCTTAACAACTAACATACATGGGTTATATCAGACCTTAACGCACAATACAACTGGCCAGCATGAAGCTGATTTTGCAGAGTTAACCAGAGGGGGTATAATATTAATAAAAGGTGGTGAAAGATATGAAAAAAGAGAGAGGTAGGCAGAGGAAAAGATTCTCAGGTGCGGAGCGGGGGACAGGTAGCAAGGGATAAGATAGATGCGTTCTAGAAACCAGATCTGAGGGAGAGAGTGGCGAGGAACTGTATATATACTCGCACTAGCTCGAGCCGCGTGGGAAAAAAGCGGTTACAAGTCCTCTAGCCACTAGCAAGGGAGCTAGCAGCATGGTAAGGACCTCTCTCAACCAACCCCCACGAGGCAGCCAGCCGTGACGTCATCGAGCGGGCAAAAACACTGCGCGCCCCCCTCTCACTCTGTTCTACTCTCTCTCTCTCTCCCAGATCCCATCATTACTAGTTAATGATAAAACATATACTTTACAATTAAATATATATAGCCTTGACATGGGTGAAAACAAAGAGCCTTTCTGGACTGCCCATGACACAAGCTTTCATATGAAATAAAGCACACTCTAATACATAAACTGTAGCCCCATCCACTGCCCTGGCGATCCTAGCGAGTCACTGTAGGACAAGCCATGCGGTTCTAACGGAGTGGTTAACGTCACACCCCCCCCAAGATTTTTCTCAGAGGCCCCAAGGCTCACAACAAATCTGATGGTTAGAACCCATGCTATATCTCCACTTCCCATCACCCAGCGGCAGTAAAATATCTGGCACAGTTCTTCAAAAAAAAAAAAATCAAAATTATAACCCTCCCCAACACAATAGGTTAAATTATATGTAGTTATGCTCCTCAAGAGCGAGCTTCTCTAGCCCAGCATTCTGAGAGGAGTGCAACTCAGAATTACTGCTATAACATACTGAAAAAATTCAACTATCAAAGAAAGAGTTTTTATTTGATTTTTATGTTTTTAATTTGTTTATTTCGGCTGCAGTATAGGGGCAAGTCTAGTTTTTTCTTCTATACCAAACGCTCAACTCCTGCTTTACGACCCAATACACTGGGCTACAACCGCGAGCCAACAAGCACCAAGCGCAAAATACTATTCAAACTAAAGCAGGAGGCTACCCGTGTGTCAATCTACCCAGGATCATATACCCTGAACGACCATCTGCAACCACGTTGTCACAACCGGCAATATGGCGTATGTCCAGGTTATATACCAATAACCTTAGTGACCACCTGGTCAGCCTCATATTCCGATTGTGAAACTGGTCCAAGAACTTGAGAGGGTGATGATCTGGGTAAACTACAACGACCGGACCATAGGCTGGATCATAGACCTCGAAATGCCCCAGCGCAAGCACAACCGCTAGCAGCTCCTCCTCGACAACAGAGCAGCTCCCCTGGGCCGAATTGTACTTCTCCGAGCAGAAACTAACAGGATGCTCCAGCCCATCATCGTCCTTTTCCACAAGGACGGCACCAGCCCCCACCCCACTAGCCTCCGTTGCTAGTTGGAAAGGTAGGCTAAAGTCAGGGGCCCTGAGGATCGGGTGAGTGCACAACAGGTGTTTTACTTCTCTAAACACCTTCTCACACTCAGGCGCCCATTTGAACTTCTTATCCTTCCAGTTATCCTCCACCTGAGGTTGACTGTCCCATTCTCCTTCTCCACCTTGACTGCTAAACGTCATCACAGGCACAGTGAGAGGCTCAGGGGGGTGCCTCCCATACTCCTTCATGGGATTAACATGACATAACTGATTGCGCTTCCGTCTGTCTGGAGTGGCTACCAAGTAATCCAGGTCTGATAGCTCCTCAACCACCCTATAAGGACCAGCGTACTTCGCAGATAAGGGGTGACCTACAAGGGGCAGTAGAATCAACACCTGACCCACGTGAAACTCCCTGAGTTCACCCTTGAGGTCGTACCTGTCCTTCCTGAGGGCCTGAGAGCTAGTCAAATTACGGCCAGCCAACTCCAGACTGCGCAACATCCGTTCTCGACTGTTGAGGACACACTTGAGCATAGAACAAGGTTTTTCTGCGCCCTACCATACTTCTTCAACCATATGGAGAGGCCCTCTGACACGGTGTCCAAAGACGAGCTCATTAGGGCTGAATCCCAAACTCTCCCCAGGTACCTCCCACACAGCAAACAAAACACATGGCAGGCCAAGATCCCAATCCCTCCCACTCTCAAAGCAACAACAACGAAGCACAGATTTCAAGGCTGAGTGCCATCGCTCTAACACACCCTGGCTCTCCGGCTGATACGCAGATGACACAACCCCAACAATCTCATGCTGCGGCATTGCTTGAACAAGAGGCTAGAAGTGAAGTTGGGTCCCTGGACTGACTGAATCCCCTGCGGGTAACCATACCGGGAAAAATACACTAGCAAGCTTCGGACCACCGTCTTCGCCGACCCATTTCTCATAGGGTACGCGTCAGGGTACCTTGTTGCTACATCTCCCGACTGTGCATCACTGTCCTCCTTCAACTCTTTCGTCTTTTTAAGCCCATCCTCTGCCCCTTCAGGAACAGTTACTGGGTCTTCTCCAGACTCGAAATGTGGTCCTAATAATGAGTCCCCGAGAAGGTCCGTTGACACTAAACTCTCAACCGCATCAACTTTCAACCCCTTCTCGGTACCCTTCCTCCGCTGATCTAAAGACTGTTTACCAGAATGTGACTCCCTGGATACAGAATCTCCGGTGACAACACACGCCATAGGCTGCCCCGGACACTTCTCAACCCACTCCTGCTCCTCCCTACTCACGTCGGCCGGCTTCTCGACAACGACTAAGGGTGGAGCCTCAGAAGTAGGCCCCGCAAAGTCGTTGCCAAGAAGGAGGTCGACGCCCCCAACAGGTAACTTCTCCACAATTCCTACATCCAGGTCACGAGTCACACCATCAACTTCCACCTTCATTCTTACAAGCGGGTATGACCTTGTCGCATTAACTCCCTAAACCACAACCACCCGCGCCGTATTGACAGGTTTACCAGTTAAATTTCTCAACAGTGTTTGCGATGCCCCAGTGTCACGCAAAATTCTCACCTCATGTCTTCTACCCCCCCACTCCACACAACCGAGTCCCCTGTGGTCACTAAAGGCATCACGGACAGGGAATAAGCCTTCCGGATCCTTCTGCACTGGCAGTGTATTTACCTCGGAAGAAATGCCTCTAACAAACTCCGATGTCCTTTTGAACACTCCAATGCCGTGACCAAAAGACACGGCTGCCGGAGGAGGTCGACTAGGGCACTCATTTGCCTTATGACCCTCCTGGTGGCAACTAAAACACATAAATTTCGGTTTTGGCTTATACTGTGATGTAAAAGGCCCCTGACTTTTCACATACGGTGTGGTGTAAGGTTTTGATTCAGTTTTAGTTTCATGGCTCTTCTGTTTAAATGTGTCATTGTTACGGGGAGGGGGAGGATAACGGTTCTTAGCACTTGCATCGTACTTCTGTGAGGACCCGCAACCCCAAATCAACGACAGCCATCGATCAGCCATTTCTGCTGCTTCGACTAGAGTTCTTGGGTTTTTCTCCTTCAAGTTCAAAGTTAGATCACCGCCCATGCTCTTAAAGAACTGCTCCAACATCATCAAATGCTTAATTTCATCAAATGTTGTGACCTTCTCAGATCGGAGCCAGTTCCCCATAGCATCGGACAAGTCCCGGGCGTGTTCCAGAAACGTGCTATCTCTTCCCTTAGTTACACCCCGGAACTTCAAACGGTACGTTTCTGGTTGCAGTTCGTAAGCCCTCAGGACAGCCTCCTTGAGATCCACGTACACAATACATAACTCCAAAGGTAACGCATCGTAGGCTTTAAGACCCTTGCCTATTAATCTAGAGGATACAAGTGCTGCCCATTTATTCTCTGGCCACTGTTGTTCCTGGCACTTCTTCTCAAAGCGTGTGAAAAATTCTGTTACACCACTCTCATCAAACACCGGAACCAGTTTCAATAAGTGCGAGAGAGACTGCTCATGAACACGGTTACCAGCCCCAAGTCGCTGTCCCGTTGCCTCTACTCGCGACTTCTCTACGTCCATGTCGGCACAGTACCTAGTCGACTCAGCTTGGATTTTTGCTAGCTCTATGTGCTCATGACTGATAGTTTTTCTCTCTTCTATCTTGGCTAATTCTATTTGCTGCTGGATCTTAGCTAATTCGAGCTGAAGCAATAATTCTGGAGTTAACCCTTGAGGAGGTGAAGGTGCTACAATGTTTGAAATTACCGGTGGTCCCCCCAGGGGCAACCCACCCTGCCAGTCACCACCCAACTGCGGAAGCGTACCCGGGGTCGGCAAACTACTGGGATGGCTGGGAGTCGAGTGTAGGGGAAGCATGGCCGAAGGGCTCTGAGCACTCAACCCATCTCGCTCACCAGTCACCCTGCCCAGTACACACGTTATCAAGTTATCCTTTGTCATGCTGCTAGTAACCGCATGACCGATAGCTGTGGCCAGGCATTGAAGACCGTACCGCTCCATACCCTCCAACCGCTCGGCAGTAACAGGCCTTTGCAAAAATATCTTAGCATCCTCCTCACAGTTCACCTGATTAACCATATCATCATACTGCTGTTCCTCAGTTTCGACATTACGTACTGTGTCTCCATTCTCCTCTGATCCGGTATAAGACATGATGCTCACAAAAATTTCCCACCTCAATATTCAGAAAAGAAGTACCCCAAACTCTTATACCTCAATATACACACACAAATTCTCGGAAATACTCAAGGGCTATACTATGTTGCAAACAAAAATTATTCTTGCTGATCCCCACAAAATATTCTCCAAAACAACAAATGTTCCCTGCTAATAAATGTAGGTTCACCAAATCCTAGGTATGGTCGCCATTTGTTACGACTGGGGTTTAAATATATCAGGGCTCTTATTCATTGGACTAGTAATGGCATAAATGCTACAACGGAAAGCGCTAGATCCAACCTCTGATGTATATTCCCAGTGAACAAAGAACTCAAATACTCTACAGAGTTCTATATGCAATAATAGGCTATCAAACTCTCAATAAATGTGCGTCTACTCTAGGCTTAATGTTATGTGAAAACAGCCTATTACTACCTATAACCGAAGGTGCTTGGTTATGGTACGCAAAGTAAGGTGGTAAGAGAAGTTACAGCTTACGTTACTTTAATCAATAAATGTCAGGCACTCCTGCATGAAAGAAAGTGCACTAAAGTCCTTCAACACTAACAAGGAATCTTCTTTAAATGTTAGATGCTATAAAGATGCTCGTATCGTAAATGGAACCCAAAAAGGCAGGCAGCGGAACAATGCTCGTGCAGGCTATGCACACAAAAAGGCAGAATATATAATGCCGTCGGAGCCAAGAATATCCTAAACAATACAACAATAATAATCGCCACGACACTGCAGTATTCCTATCAACAAAAAGAGCCTAAGTCGTTTGTGTCTCCATACATCAAACTAGGCTGCGAAATGCTTGTGTAATCATAAATGGGTATGCATAAAAAGAGTACTTGGTTTAATATACTTAATGTCTACTGTGACTGATAAAGTCTAGCTAGAGTCAATGATACGAGATACTGGTGCACATGGCATGCCGCATAGCCTAGTGCAAATCTCAAGTCTGTGCGTCAAATATTTCGTTATAGGGAAGGGTAGCTCTCTTGAGAAACCTTAATACCGAAGTATTAAGCGTTCTCCTGGCGTACCTCAAAGACAAACAACGAGCTTAGAACAGTGCAGAATGGTATAGGCAAAAAGCCCTCATTCGTGCATGCTCTACTCTCAATGGCACACAGACTAGAATTTACCCAATCAACTCCAGTTCTCAGGT
The DNA here is from genome assembly GCA_032716605.1 of Paralithodes platypus. Lineage (NCBI taxonomy): Eukaryota > Metazoa > Arthropoda > Malacostraca > Decapoda > Lithodidae > Paralithodes > Paralithodes platypus. The sequence continues at coordinate 26,536,226 of CM064507.1, read as the reverse complement.
ATGTCGTGCAGCTTTTACCTAAAGCCAGCACTCATAGGAAACAATACCTTATAATATCAGACCCCTAGTCTAGCATTATCTAATCCAGCAGAACACTAATAATTATTAGTAACTAAAAGAATATGAATGCCAACCAATGCTTTGTGATCCACTTATCTTAACAACTAACATACATGGGTTATATCAGATCTTAACGCACAATACAACTGGCCAGCATGAAGCTGATTTTGCAGAGTTAACCAGAGGGGGTATAATATTAATAAACGGTGGTGAAAGATATGAAAAAAGAGAGAGGTAGGCAGAGGAAAAGATTCTCAGGTGCGGAGCGGAGGACAGGTAGCAAGGGATAAGATAGATGCGTTCTAGAAACCAGATCTGAGGGAGAGAGTGGCGAGGAACTGTATATATACTCGCACTAGCTCGAGCCGCGTGGGAAAAAAGCGGTTACAAGTCCTCTAGCCACTAGCAAGGGAGCTAGCAGCATGATAAGGACCTTTCTCAACCAACCCCCACGAGGCAGCCAGCCGTGACGTCATCGAGCGGGGCAAAAACACTGCGCGCCCCCCTCTCACTCTGTACTACTCTCTCTCTCTCTCCCAGATCCCATCATTACTAGTTAATGATAAAACATATACTTTACAATTAAATATATAAAGCCTTGACATGGGTGAAAACAAAGAGCCTTTCTGGCCTGCCCATGACACGAGCTTTCATATGAAATAAAGCACACTCTAATACATAAACTGTAGCCCCATCCACTGCCCTGGCGAGCCTAGCGAGTCACTGTAGGACAAGCCATGCGGTTCTAACGGAGTGGTTAACGTCACAACACATTTTCAGCATATTTCACTAATTGGCTTAACCCTTTCACGCACATATGACGCAGAGGTTGCCATATTAGCAATAAGAAATAGAGTTCTCTCACTCTTATAATTACCTCTCCAAAATTAGTTTTTTGCCCACAGCTAACTCAAAGACAACTGCAGAGGTTGAAGTAACTAAACTAAAGGTTTCTAAATATCCCTGATGGTAACAAAGGGTTTAAAGTATCCCCAAAAGGCTCAAAATCGTGTCATATGTAGGAGACGGTTAAATATAGTTATGTTGTTGTTGTTGTTGCTGTTCCCCAAGCTGCCTGGCCGAACAGCCCCAAGGCCCCGAGCAAGGCCAAGGCCACAACCGAGCGCCCCCACAGAACCCCACCCTGCCGACCACAATAAAGCCTGGGTGACCGAAGCCACTCCATGGCGGGGAGCTGAGGAGGGTGAGGAAACGCCTGGGAAACCAAAGCCCCACCCAGGGCCCTGTGTCCCTCAGCAATTATGAAGAGAAAGTTGAGGGGCAAAGGAAAAATGTGACGCTTTGGCTTCCAATATTGGTAGATTGGGAGGTCAATCCACGGAAGAGACGCCGTCACTTGAGATCTAGAAAATATATAAGTAAAAGGAACAGTCAGATTAATCTATGGGTATGGCAGAGCTCGCTCAGTTCTCACTCTGATAGACCAGCCCATCACCACATGACTAGAACCCAATCCTCTCAGCAACAGCTAGGAAAGGCCCTAGAAAGCCGCCTTTGGCGGGGGGGATACCTCCCCTATTTCAACCCTTTTCGGGGTTGGGCACCTGCCCAATGAATGATGCATTAGGATCCCTTTGGACGATCCCCTGTTCGCTTGTTTATGCTTCCTCTTACAACTTCGGTTAATAATTGCACACAAATCTTGATGTCATATCATATTTCGTGAACTCGCTAATCTGATTTATCTATCTATCTAGCTATCTATATATCCATCTATTGCCAGACAACCTTATCTCCCGAGAGGAGGTGGACGTGAAAGTATCACCTTCATAAGCTTCTATATGCCGAGGTAACTCATTCGATTGTCTAGCTTTTTTTCAATTAATTTCAAAATAAATGTGTAGCTTGATCATACAAGATTATTGCGCAATGCAATATAACAATGACAAATATTAATTGTCCTGTTGATAAACATTATGTTTGCGGTAATATGAACAATTGATAAAGGTATACTCAATTAACTTCAGTAATTATATTTATTTAATTGATATTTATTAGACAGTCATAGTAAAGTAAATAGATCAAGGGAATAATGTGTTGGGGAAAATGTGGATTGCAATTCTCGAGGGTAATTTACTCTAGGTAAATATTTCCCCCTCTATCACATTATCTTGTATTATCAGACTTGGCAATATGTAACAAACCACATGCAAAGAGTATAACATATCAGTATTCATAATTATATGTGTGGAATAATATTATGTGTGTATACCCTGCTCTATTTGTGATATCTAATAACCTGAGTTTACATGTAGTTACTCATAGTCTCACTGTTACCAAGGTAAAGTACTTTTAAAGTACCAGCAGCTGATCAAGTCGTTTAAGGAGAAGTCATCAAGGATCATCGTCTCAGGAATCGTCCCCCGGCTTGGTGTAGAGAGCCGATTTTACAACATAGCCACCAGCACAAATCGTTGTCTAGCAAACCTCTGCAGGAAGGAAAACGTAGGATTCGTCGACACCTGGGACAATTTCTACTACGATGACTATTTGTTTTCGGACGATGGAGTTCATCTGAACCAGGTGGGAGCAGCACGTTTTGGGCGTCTTCTCAACGATGCGGTGAAGGATTTTCGGAGAAGAAATCGACTCAGCACAGGACAACCAGGAAGGAGGACCGAAGACAGCGAGGGCGGCAACCTGCGAAGGAATTAAATGCTAATCTGTCAAGAACCGCGAATTTGGATAAAGCTCCACCAACACGACCCAAATTCAAAACCGCCAGGGATAACGACCGAGGACCGATGTCAGCCATGAATGTAAATGTAGATCCGACCAGAACCAAAAATTTGATTAAAGAACGTTCTGTGAGTTCTAAAACCGCAACTTTAAAGGTGTTCTATGCAAACGCTCGTAGCATACGCAATAAATTTTCAGATTTAGAGGAACTAGTGTTTACTGAAAATTATGATGTGATTGGTATAACAGAATCTTGGCTCAATACAGTAGATAGAGACTTTTTAGCAGAGTATTCACTTCCCGGATATGTAATGTTTGAGAAAAGCCGAATAAATAAAAATGGAGGTGGTGTTTTATTTTATATCAAAGAAAGTCTTAACTCGACCCTCTTGTCAAAACCTCAAATTGTGAACGTTGACACATCTTTTGTGCTAATACATTTTAGAATAATAAAGGTACAAAAATAATACTTGCATTAATATGCAGACCTCCAGCTCAATCAGTGCAAACTGACCGAGAAATTTATGAACAAATTGCAGATGTAAGTAACTCACAAGATACCGTATTTATTGGCGACTTTAATTTACCTGTGACCAAGGGGGGCGATACTCTTACTTCACACTCCGGACATGACTTGTATACGAACTTGCAAGAGAGTTCGCTTTATCAATTTGTTCGAACACCGACCCGTGGTAATAACGTTCTTGACATTGTACTTGCAACAAAAGAAGAATTAATAGAGAATTTGAATGTTGGTGATGAATTCAGTAACAGCGACCATCGTACGATAACTTTCACTTTAAACTTTACTAGTAACGAACCAAATAGTAGCATTGAAAAAGTCCCTAATTTCAAGAAAGCAAACTTTCATAAACTTAGAGCTATGTTTAAAGAAACTGACTGGAGCTTTTTAATTAACAATAACGACATAAATACATCTTGGAAGTTATTCGAAACCACTTACCTAAAAGCAGTGCAAGACTGCATACCATCGAAAATACGGCGTCCAGGCCATAATAATAAGCCCAAATGGTGGAATAAAGATATTTCAAACTGCCTGCTTGCTAAAAAATTTGCTAATGATTGATTAAAATCCTCACAAAATGACGAAGAACGGGTGAAATTTGTAGAGCTACGACGCAAAGCCAAAAAGTTAATTAAGCAAAGTAAAAAGACCCTAGAGTTACATATTGCGAATCAAAGTAAAACAAACCCGAAAGAATTCTATAGTTATATCAGAAAGAAAAAAGTAGTTACTTCAACTGTTGGACCGTTAGTCGATGAAAATGGAGAATACACCAAAGACGAAGTACAAGTGATTAATGCCCTCAATACCTTCTTTGCATCAGTTTTTACAACAGAAGACCTCAGTGATATCCCTACACCATCGCCGATTCAGATTGATAATTCAGATGTTCTAAGCAATATCACCGTTACAGAGAGAGAAGTATTGAATTGTTTAGATAAACTCAAGGTAAATAAAACGCCTGGACCTGATATAATCTCGCCTAGAGTTCTAAAGGAAGCTAAGGATGAGCTCTCCAAACCACTGACATTACTATTCAATAAATCCTTGCAGTCTGGAACTATGCCTGATCAGTGGAAGCTAGCTAACGTAACACCGGTATTAAAAAAAGGCAGCAAATCCCTACCCAGTAACTATCGTCCAATTAGCTTAACCTCAGTTGTATGTAAAATGCTAGAAACGGTCATAAGAGACAGACTCGTAAATCACTTAGAGGAAAATAACATACTTAACCCTTATTTAGCGGCGAGCAACATAAGTCGAGTTAAATAAAGCTGGACTATGTGGCGGCGCTCGACATAACTCGAGTGGCAATTTCAGCACGTAATGTGGCTGAGAGAGAGAGACAAGTGGTGGCAGGAGACTAGCGAGCGTATGACTGCTCCAGACCACCGCGGCGAACCTACTGACACAAATCTCAGCTCCCTCCTCCCTCTCTCACTCGCTACATACTCAATTATGTACTGAAAGTACCGAATTACCTGCTTTTTGCACTCGCGTTGCACGGTTATTGCAAGAAAACTATCCATCATACAAGGATCGTTATGGTGTCATTCGAAAGCTCTGTTTATGCCCTTTCAGGTATAGATACTTGTTTTACGTTCTGGGTCTTATTTAGGCATGAAAATGATCACGTAAACAGCCCTATTTTGGCTAAAAACACCCCGCTGTGCGGTACACATAAATAAACCGCATAGGCCGCTCGTAAGGTGTTAAAGATACTCAACACGGCTTTTATCGTATAAATACGATAGACTATGACTCTTTTGTGATCTTGTATGTCTCTGTGACGTCACGATCTCTCCTACAGCACGATGTAGGACGAGTAGATCGTATATTATAAATTGTAATTATTATAGATTATAAATTACATAAATTATTATAAATTATTATAGATTGTAAATAAGTTAAGTTATAAAAGGCCTAATATGCTATTAAGCAATATTGCCATGGTCTTATGTAGTATATATGAATTTATCGTATATATTAATATAATTTATCGTATAGAGCAACCTAAATGCGGTACGATAAATTGGGCTCCTGGCGGTTTGCCAAGGCAGCAAGGTGTGCTTTTGAGGTACGTCAGAGCCTTCACGAACACCAACCAGTTAACATCTAATTTTCCGCCCTCAGTTGATCGTGCTTTTGTGCCTCTAATCACAATACACATACAGCAATACACACAGCTACACCATCACGACGCTCTCATCGACATCATGACTGACTGATAGATAAGCATAATATTCATGTCCATTCCCATGTAATCATTTATTCTTTCTTTAACTTGACTCGTGTCTCGGGACCGAAGTCTCGTTCCCCATTGTCCACCACCATATTGGGTAAAACGTTCTTCCTTGCCTCATTGCCACGTGGAACTATTGGTGAGTTAATTCCTGGCTAATATTAACCCTTATAACCTTACCCTATAATTATATACATTTATTATGTGAGACCTTTGGATATAAATTAGCTTGTTTCAGATTGAATTCAATTTAGATATAGAGTATTCATTTAGATTGATTTTATTTGATTCATTATAGCTTAGTAATATTTAACTTCCATTGATAGTTTACCACATTGGTGCCCAGACCCGGGAATTAGCTACCAGTAAGGGATTTTAAGGCAATGAACAAGGGGACATATAACAGGATGCAGGAACAACTCTATGGTAAACTGGCAAGGCTAGCCAAGCGATGGTTAGAGCCGGAATGCAGGGTCACATCGTTGCACCTGCCCAAGTTCTGCATCCCACCCATCGTCTTTCCCCAATAATTTTCTTTTCTTCCTGTGACATGACCTGACCTAACATTTTTTCTTGTTCAATATGATCCATTAGTAGGTATTGCTATTTAGTGTACTATTTGTTCTCAATAACATAGAAGTCCGCAGGTTGGCGTCTCTTAATTAGACTATTGATTTGCCGTTGTCCTTGTAACGTAACATTTAGATACATAGCCTATAGGCTCACATGCAAAATGGATAAAGACCATAAAGAGACACCGTCTAGTGGGGTGCTAAGCAAAGCCCCTAAAAATCAAAGGGCGGGACTTCGGGGAGTGTTAAATAGGCTAATTGTGGACTTAAACACTTTCATCACTACTGCTGATCTAGAGGAATTGGAGGCTAGATTAGATAACGTCCAGGCTACCCACGGTCGTATTACGGCTCTGAGTGAGGTGATTGTGGCTGACATGATAGAGGAGGAAGAGATAGTTACAGAGTGTGATAATCGCGCCCTCTATGACGAACCTGTCTTTAGAGCGAAGCGCCTATTACAGCGTGCTGTCGCAAGTAAGAAGGGAGGCGATAATGAGGCCCATAGAAGGGCTGACCCAAAACATACTGTACACCTCCCAAAGCTCAATCTTCCTACATTTGGGGGCAAGTTAACCGAGTGGTTAGCTTTTTGGGACGTATTTCGATCTACGGTTCATGAATCCTCTTTGGATAATGTCCGCAAGTTTCACTATCTGAAGGGACAAATGGAAGGAGAGGCCTTACATTTAATAGAGGGTTTTGCAGTAGTAGGTGGTAGTTATCTTGAAGCGGTACACTTATTAGAGTCCACATACGGGGATAGAGAGCAGTTGAAGATGGCCCATGTCGTTGCCTTGTTGGGGCTCGCAGAACCACAGTATAAGGTTGATGAGTTGACAAACTTCAGGGCAAATATGGAGTGCCATACTCGATCGCTAGATACCCTAGGGCTTACCACGCAGGAAATGATAGTCATTATCTTGCGTCAGAAGCTTCCTATGGCAATACTTGATAAGGTAAGATCATTTGAGCTGGGGGAATTCAAAACTCAGTTCAGTAAGGAGATCAATAATCTACAGTTGAACAAAGGGAGAATGTATGTGTCGGGAGGGAGTGAGAATGTGGAGAAGAGGGGAACAGTAAGCATGACAGTGGGGACTAAAGTAAAGAAAGAGGGTGTGTATAAGAAACCTGCTCAGATTCTATGTAAGCTATGTAACAACAAACATAAATGGAGTTTCTGTGTAAAATACCCGACAAATGAGACAAAACTAGCACAGGCGAGAAGATTGAAGCTGTGTGTAGGTTGTCTAAGTGGGGAACATGGTAAGCAGGGACAATGTACTGCTACATACTTAAGGCCCTGTCGGCACTGCAAAGGACATCACTTTGATAAGTTGTGTCCTACTGCAGATAAAGTCAAAGACGTCAAAAATGAGGGTACTACAACTGTGGCACTAGGTAGCACGCAAGACACCACTATATTGCCCACAATACAGATTCCCATGGAAGGTAATGACAGTAACAAAGTTTGTCGGGTACTTCTAGATCAAGGGTCTCAACGTTCCTTTATAAAGAGGTCCGTACTAGTGGGACTGAAGCACCGAATCGTAGGGGCTGAGACTCTTCGATTACAGGGCTTCACAGGGGTTACTGATAAACAAGACTACGAGATAGCGGAGATTTCATATTTCTATCGTAAAAACCGGTACTTTATGACTTGTATCGTAGTAGACACCCTACCAGAATATGTATCTGTGGGTGTGAAGAAGGTGGAACACGCATTACGTAGCAAAGGGGTTAACTTGTCAGATCCCATGGGAAATCAGAGTGAGGTGCATGTTCTACTTGGTGTGGATCATTATTATGAAGTAGTATACCCTGGATTTAAAAAGATGTGTGGTGTAATTTTAATCCCCACTAAATTTGGATACTGCATGAGCGGAAAGGTGCATACTACACAGTCAAAGGTCCTGGTCGACACGGTCTCGATATATAGAGTCAATGTAACCGCGGCAGAGGAGTTGGGAAGGGAGGATTCCCAACCTAGTGACCCTAAGATGGCTGCCGAGTTCGACCTGGAACGACTGTGGAGATTGGATCACATAGGCATTAATCCTATGGAGACTGATTATGACTCGGAAGTTGCGCTACAAAGGTTTGACGAGTCTGTGTGCTACTGTGCCTCAGACAAACAATATAAAGTTAGTTTACCTTGGAAGAACAGTGAGATAAGCCTACCTACCAACTATGGTTTGGCATTAGGTCGCTTGCGCGCATTGCAGCGGAAATTGTCTAACGAACCGAGCACGCGCCAGGCGCATGAAGATGTATTTCGGAGTTATGAGGATAGGCGTTTTATTGAGAGAGTCGATGTCAAGGAACCGTGTAAGAAGGGTAGGGTTCACTATCTGGCCCATCATGGGGTAAAGAAAGACAGCGTCACCACACCAATACGGGTGGTGTATGACTGTTCTGCCCACCAAGGTCAACAACCCAGTCTGAATGACTGCCTGTTGACAGGTCCGTCCATGGTGTCGGATCTGTCCCAACATCTATTGCGGTTTAGGCTGGGGAAGTATGCCTATACCAGTGACATCGAGAAAGCATTCTTGATGGTCAAGCTAAAGGAGGAAGATAGAGATGTTACCCGCTTTCTTTGGTTCAGCGACATTAGCGACTCTGAAAGTCCCATCATAATATACCGTTTTCGGGTTGTACTCTTTGGGGCCACTTGCTCGCAGTTTTTGTTAAATGCCACAATCAGAAAACATCTAGCTGACACTCATGAGGACACAAGTAAACTATCTCGCGGATTATACATTGACAATTTGCAGGGTACTAGCGATAGTCAAGATGATTTGTTGTATGCATACTGCAAGCACGCAGATTGTTTGCGGATGCACATCTATTTCTCCGCGAGTGGGTTACTAATAGTGAAGATCTTCAGAGTTTAATACAGGTGGATGGTACGGCATCTCTTAACCAGGAAAAGTCCAGAAATTTGGGGATGATCTGGCAACCTAAACATGACATACTAACTTTTCAAACAAGGTCTTTTGCTCAGCAGACAGGAGCGCACACAAAAAGAAGTCTGTTGAGCAAAGTTGCACAATTTTTTGATCCTTTGGGTCTAGCATTACCTGTTACCATAAGAGCTAGGATTCTAATGCAGGAAGTTTGGAGACGTAAAATAGGATGGGATGACAGTTTGCCCGAGGACCTGAATGACCAAGGGACATTGTTGTTGAATGAATATGCCATCCTATGTACGAAACCTATACCTCGTAAAGTGGCGGCGTTCGGTGACATTACATTACACACATTTTGCGATGCTAGCGCCACGGCATACGGGGTAGCCATATATGTTGTTACTTCATTTGGGGCACATTTAGTTACAGCCCGGGCCAAAGTAGCCCCGGTTAAGAAGGTAACTATCCCTAAAATGGAATTGACTGCCATGCTGCTATTAGCACGTCTGGTGCAACATGTACGCGCAGCATACGAGAGCGAATTAAATATTGAAATCGTTCACGTATGGTGCGATAGTCAGGTCGCACTCAACTGGATACATAGCAAGAAGTCTCTGCCAGTTTATGTGCGGAATAGGGTAGATGAGATTAGAGCCCTTTTGCCAGACGTTGCTTATCATTATGTAAATACTAAGGAAAACCCTAGTGATCTCATAACTAGGGGTATAACGGCTAGCCAGTTAATGAAGTCCGAATTGTGGTGGCATGGTCCAAAGTGGCTGCTCCATGAAAGTGAATGGACGATATGGCATGCTGTTGGTGAGAGACTTCTGCCACTGGAAACAGTGGCAGTTACAGCCCAACCAAATGAGCCACCGGGTCCTATCATAAAGTGGGCAAGATTCGGTGACTATAATAAACTAGTCAGAGTTGTAGCTTGGGTGTTGCGATATGTATCCAATCTTAAGCTTAAAGTAACGGGCCAACTCTGCAACAGGGGTCACAACATTGATGCTCGTGAATTTAAAGCAGCTGAAGTAACTTTGATCAAATGGGTTCAAGTAGAAACCTTTTCCAATGAATTAGAATCCTTGAAAGGCTCGAATAAGACATTAATGCCTAATATAGTGCGTCAACTAAGGTTGCACCTAGACAATGGCCTCATCAGGTGTGAGGGTCGCCTGAAGTGGTCGGGTGTACCAGACGGCACAAACCGACCTATACTTATGCCAACAAGACATCACGTTACTGATCTATTGATCATACGTGCACATAGGGAAGTAAAACACTACGGGGTATGTCATATTATATCAAATTTACGTGGTGGATACCCAGAGTTCGACAAGTAGCTCGACGCGTAGTGAGAAAGTGTGTAATATGCCAGAGACTAAAGGGTAAACCATATGCAACTGGCCCAGCTCCACCTCTACCTGAATGCCGTGTAAAGCACGTAGAACCTTTCCAAGCGGTAGGATTAGATTACACAGGGGCATTGAAGACGAGGGAGCATGAGAAGGTTTATATATTATTGTTTACCTGTGCGACGTCTCGAGCGGTACACCTAGAACTATGTGATAATATGTCTAGCGAAGAATTTATGCTGGCGTTCAGACGGTTTTGTGCCCGTCGTTCATTCCCTCAACTCATTCTTAGCGACAATGCTCCCACTTATGTCCAAGCATCAAAATATCTAAAGGATATGAGTAGTGATCCTACTATCATCACTTTTTTGGGAGAGAAGAAGTGCGAATGGAGGTTCATTCCAGTTAAGGCACCTTGGTTTGGTGGAATGTGGGAACGGTGTGTCGGCATAGTAAAGTCAGGACTAAGAGCGGTTGTAGGACGTGCTCTATTAAAGAAGAGTGAGTTGACGACAGTCCTCACAGAGATAGAGGCAGTCGTGAATGATCGCCCTCTTACATATGTGTACACCGACCTGCAAGAACCACTACCATTAACGCCAGCTCACTTGCTATATGGACAACCATTGACTGCGTTTCCATCTGATTTTCAGTCCATAGTAGAGTTAGAGGATCCCTCGTTGTACTCTGCGGTAGCGGTGTCTAAGAGATACCAGTATATATCCAGGATAATCGAGGATTTTAGGAAACGGTGGATTAGTGAATATCTGCTAGCATTGAGGGAAAGGAGTGTTACTCCCTCTGGTAGACCAACGGCCCCTACAGTTGGTGACGTTGGTTTAATTAAAGAAGATAGTCCTCGTTTATACTGGAAATTAGGCCGCGTATTGGAGGTATACAAGGGGGCAGACTCTGTAGAGCGGGTGGCGCTATTAAAGACAGCCACTGGAACTACTGTTCGTCCTATCGCACGTTTGTACGCTTTGGAGCTAGATTCCGCATTGCAATCTGAGGCTCCACCTGTTATTGCTGGGTCCGAGGATTCTCGAAGGAACGACTCACCTCATACTGATGGTGATCATTCTCGGACCGGGACGCGTCCCAGACGCGCTGCTGGTGGCGCTGTCGACTTGTGGCGTCAGAAGATAGCCTCTGGGCAACTTTAGGTTTAAGGTGGGGTTCAGGTCTTTTTTGTGGGGGGAGTGTATCGTATAAATACGATAGACTATGACTCTTTTGTGATCTTGTATGTCTCTGTGACGTCACGATCTCTCCTACAGCACGATGTAGGACGAGTAGATCGTATATTATAAATTGTAATTATTATAGATTATAAATTACATAAATTATTATAAATTATTATAGATTGTAAATAAGTTAAGTTATAAAAGGCCTAATATGCTATTAAGCAATATTGCCATGGTCTTATGTAGTATATATGAATTTATCGTATATATTAATATAATTTATCGTATAGAGCAACCTAAATGCGGTACGATAATTTGGGCTCCTGGCGGTTTGCCAAGGCAGCAAGGTGTGCTTTTGAGGTACGTCAGAGCCTTCACGAACACCAACCAGTTAACATCTAATTTTCCGCCCTCAGTTGATCGTGCTTTTGTGCCTCTAATCACAATACACATACAGCAATACACACAGCTACACCATCACGACGCTCTCATCGACATCATGACTGACTGATAGATAAGCATAATATTCATGTCCATTCCCATGTAATCATTTATTCTTTCTTTAACTTGACTCGTGTCTCGGGACCGAAGTCTCGTTCCCCATTGTCCACCACCATATTGGGTAAAACGTTCTCCCTTGCCTCATTGCCACGTGGAACTATTGGTGAGTTAATTCCTGGCTAATATTAACCCTTATAACCTTACCCTATAATTATATACATTTATTATGTGAGACCTTTGGATATAAATTAGCTTGTTTCAGATTGAATTCAATTTAGATATAGAGTATTCATTTAGATTGATTTTATTTGATTCATTATAGCTTAGTAATATTTAACTTCCATTGATAGTTTACCACAGCTTTCGTAAAAAACGTTCCTGTTTAACAAACCTCTTAGACTTCTTCCACAATATCCTCAACCTCTACGATGAGAGTAAAGCTGTAGATATTATATACCTTGATTTTCAAAAGGCCTTTGACAAAGTTCCCCACAAACGTTTACTGCTAAAACTAAAAGCGCATGGAATACAAGACGGTGTGTTGAAATGGATAGAAAATTGGCTCAGCGACAGAAAGCAAAGAGTAGTCATAAACGGTAATGCATCTAAATGGACCAATGTAAGTAGCGGGGTACCCCAGGGATCGGTACTAGGACCAATTATCTTTCTAATTTACATCAACGACATAGATGAGGGTCTCACCTGTACAATCTCAAAATTTGCTGACGATACAAAAATTGCAAATAGCGTACTCTCAAAAGATCAAGTTGACGATATGCAACACAATCTAGATAATTGTCACATTGGGCCCAAATTTGGCAAATGAGTTTCAATGCGGATAAATGTAAAGTACTATATCGGATACCTAAATGAGAAAGCAAACTATTCGATGAATGCACTCAGCTTAAGAATGTAAACAAAGAATCCGATCTGGGAGTAACAATATCGAGTAACCTAAAACCGAGTCAACAATGTTCAAAGTTGTTAAGAAGGCAAACAAAATAATTGGCTTTATAGGCAGGTCATTTGAGCATAAATCCAAAGACGTTATCCTAACCCTTTACAATTCCTTAGTCCGCCCTCTTCTGGAATACTGCGTTCAATGCTGGTGCCTTTATTACCAAAAAGACATAAACAAGCTAGAACGAGTTCAACGTAGAGTTACCAAAATGATACCTAGCCTAAAGAACAAACCATACGAAGAGAGTCTTAGAGAATAAATCTATTTCCTTTAACCCAGCGCAGATTAAGAGGTGACTTAATTCAAGTGTTCAAAATCATCAAAGGCATCGACAATATGAACTGTAGTAAGTACTTCACTATCGACCAATCTAATTACACGCGGGGAAACGGTTGCAAAATTATTGGTAAATCTTTTAACTCACACGAATCTAAGAATTTCTTCTTCAATCGAGTTGTCAACTTGTGAACTTCCCCGAGACGTTATAGACTGCAGCACTGTTGATTCATTTAAACTCCGCCTAGACAAATATCTCGCATCAAACCCGCGACTGACTGCATTTGTAAATGAATAACTTCTTTTATCCTCCCCTCAGTTACTAACCCATATGTCCCCTACTAACTTCCTAGTACTGCCACGGACATTAGTTCCATGGCAGTAGTTCCCTTTCCAATGTTCCCTTACCCACTCTAAACCACTGTTTGGACACTTGATCCTTAGTGTTTTGGAGGACAAGCAGCCTAGAAGGGTCACTAGACCTGTTGTTGCTTGATTTCCTTTGTACTCCTTTGTACTCCCTTGTAATGCACACATTATTTATCAATACCATATTTACTACATACATCGATTAACACAGTGCAACTTCTCTCTCTCTCTCTCTCTCTCGACATCGACATCGACAAAGTCGATGTAAATGCACTATTCACATTAAACAATACTAATCAAACTCGCGGAAATGGAATGAAATTAAAAAACAAAACGGCAAACCTAGATGTCACAAAGAGTTTCTTCACCTACAGTGTGGCGACAGAGTGGAATAAACTACTAGCGAGAGTGGTGGAGAGCGACACAATAAACGCTTTCAAGGGAAGGCTTGACCTCTATCTGCAGAGGGCTGGGGTGATATGAAAAAAAAAATAAAAAAATGTATGTATGTGTATGTGTGTGCACTGTACAGTATGTATATATATACTGTATATATATGTATGTATGTGTGTATGTATGTATGTGTATATGTGTGTGTGTGTGTATGTGTATGTGTATGTACCGGTGTATATATATATATATACTGTATATATATATATATATATGCATATATATATATATAGTTTGTAAGGCCAGACTGCCTAGTAAGGACCTTGAGCTCTGTGTGGTCTGTGTATCTATGTAGCTCTATGTAGCTCTCTCTCTCTGAGAAACCAGACTTGGCTCTTCCGTGATACCAACAGATTTTTCATATACTTTAGTAATTATTGTATTTATTGTTTCTAGGTTAGTACACATCAATTATTAGCATTCGTCTATAGAGCAAGTTAATCAGAAACAATTAGATTGGTACTATAGCTGAATAGTTAAGGTCATAGAATTTACCCTGATAAATGTTGGTAAGCCTGTCGAGTAGGAAGTGTGTATTTCAGCAGAAGTTTTGGTAAGGAGCTCATTATGAAGATCCATACTAATTTCAACCTAATGCAGAGAGCAATAAAGGTGAAACGAGACTCAAACTATCCATTTGGGGGAGGGAAGGGGTAGTTTACCTTGATGCACAAGAAAATTGACTTTAAATCGCCATAAACAGAGAGGAATTTTGTATCTAAGTTTAAACACTGTTGCCAGCTACTCTAAATATACTGATATTCCTGAGGGAAATGCTTTATCAGCAAATTTGCTTCGATGTAAATTAATTGTTAAATATATAAATCAGACATGTCATACCTCTACCATTTGGCTTAATGTATCAATGTGATCATATGTAATGTTTTCTTTCTGGCCACAGGTAATTTAGAATCTTGATAATGATATTACCAATCTTAATGAATCCTGATCAATGTAATCAATAGCCCACCGACTCAGTATTAACTGTGACTCTCATGCTTGAGGTAAGTCATCCACAGATCGACATATTTGACACTACAATGGTAACTTATCTAAATAATAATAGTTTACTATTTCTGTTAATCTAATTTGTCGCTAGTTTGTAGTTTGCTAACAAAAGATGTATGTTATATATTATATAGTATGACCTGTACTATTATTTTATTCATACCAATAAAGTGGAGAGAGAGAGAGAGAGAGAGAGAGAAAGAGAGAGAGAGAGAGTGACGTTTCAGTTACTGAAAGAGGGAATCTACTGTTCATTACGAATTAGTTTCGGGAACATTATTGTATGAACAAGTAAAAGTAAATAAGTTTAACATTCGTCACTGCATGTTATAAAACGTCACCTCCTCCCATTGTGTCCTACCCTTTTAACACTACGACAAGCTCCCTCCCTTCCCATCAAGCTGCGCCATCTATGGGGCAAAATCTTCGATTGATTCAGGGAGGGGAGTGTGAGATCTTACTATATTCAGAGCGAACAAACTACACAACGGATTTACCCAAACCCTACGACTAGGTGGCCCACGCGGAATTGCGGCCAAGTGTACACATATGAGGTTCATTTCATGTAAAAAGCCATAATTCATACTGCTTAACAAACACAAAACTAGATAAAATAACATAACATTTCATTAACACTCCCGCTGGAGGCATAATTGCCCGAAATTACCTTCATTCCATGCTCTTCTTAATTAATGCATAAGCAAGAGCTAGAGCATAATACAACTTTATATCCGTGAAATTACAACGATAGAGCTTTCCAATGATACCTGAATCATTCCTGTATGACATATGGTTATCTTGCAATGATCTTGCAAACAAATGCCAAAATTGTAAATAAAAGGGCAATTTTTGCTGTTTTTTCTCTGTGTGACTTTGTACATGAGTGTGGGAGCCTTCTCTCACAGCTCGGTGTTTGCCCGGCGGTTGTAGCCCCCCTGCGCTCCCTCCAACAGCTGGCCCCTCTCTCAGGGCTCATAATAGCCTCAAAATACTGTACAGAAGGGGCAAAGTTATCATGAGTGTGAAATACGAAGATGGAAGAGACAAAGATTGTAAATATACGCTTTTTGAGTATCCGCGAGCGAGGCCACTTTCCCTCCAATATTCAGAAGGAAGCGAGGGTCAGACTGAATGAATGAAGAATTGTATGGTGAGAATTAAACCCATTCTTTTCATTGGAACCCATTAGAATTCGGTATGGGCTAAGGATTTGGCAATAGGGTGACACATATTGAACGGAATTAGCGGGAGAATACCCACCAGAGTATAATCTTAACTAGGTAACTCACTGCAATATAAGGGTTAATGACAAAGCGAAGATCGAATGTCTGTCCAACCATCTTCCTCTACTGGTGGTCCCTATTGGTCAAAAATTAAGATTCGATATAGCTTTAACACCTTACGAGCGGCCTAGGCGGTAATTTATATGTACCGCCCAGCGGGGTGTTTTTACCCTAAATAGGGTTGTTTACGTGATCATTTTCATGCCTAAATAAGACCCAGAGCATAAAACAAGTATCTATCCCTGAAAGGGCATAAACAGAGCTTTCCAATGACACCCCAACCATCCTTGTACGACCACTGGTTTTCTTGCACCGATCGCGCACCACGAGTGCAAAAACCATGTAATTAGGTACTTTCCCTACATAATTCCCTGTGTAGCGAGTGTGAGGGGGGATGGAAGGGTGGTTTTCACTTCAGTTGGCCCACCGCGGTGGTGTGCGGCGGTCATAGCCTTACTACGCTCCTCACACCGCTCAGCTCTCTCTCTCTGCAACATTACGTGCTGAAAATGGCACACGACATAAGTTGTGAACCGCCACTTAGTCCAAATTTATTTCACACGACATAAGTTGCGTGCCGCCAATAAAGGGTTAAGAAATATAGTAGAAGGAATTACCTGTATTACCCATACCTCTTTTAGGCCAGTAAATATTGACATACCACTGGGGCATTTTAACCAATAACCATTTTTCAATTTTATTGTCGTCATATCATCGCCAGGATATCCCAAAAAAAAATTCAACCAAAATCAACCTTGGGGAAATATGTGTTTCCACACAAAATGGCAGCCATTACCGCAATTGTTATTTTATCCAATATCTTCAAAACCACTAATGCTAGACAAGAAAAAACAGTGTCTACAGCCATGTTTTCATGGTCAACAATTACAATAAAGACATTTTTAGAAAAGTTTGATCATTACCATTATACCATTATTAACCAATCTTGCCCCAAAATGTTAGCAATCTTTCCCTTTATAGCAATAATGATGTCATGGAGATGATATTCAAATTCATGGATGAACAATTGTGAAGGAATAAAACAAAACATAATGCTTGCAATATACAACACTTTTTTAAAACACAGATCTATCTATCCAGTACAATGTGTCATGAAATAACCCTGTGTCTAAAATGAAGCATTACTTATCAGTTCGAAATACTCAATACACATCTTTATATCGTTTCATTAATATAAACTAGAAATATATGCAATTTAAAAACAAAACTAATATTATTGTAAACAGGCTCATACTAAAACCTACAAAAACACTTTAGCAGACAATAATGACTAGCTAGTACAAGCATATGAATTAAAAATAACAGCTTGTAACATACCAAATATGATGCATGCACTCTTGCACATGGTTTTACAACATTCATGTAGTGGTGTGACTGTTCAGTTTTGCAAACACTACACTTTTGGCCAACTTAATATTGTGCATTATTGATGCACTGCATTTCACATTGTCAGTGAATACTGCATGGCACCCTGTGTTTTGAACAACTGCAAGATGAGCAAAAATGTGTGCTGCTCTTACATGAACACCTGATATGCTGCAACAGTTCTGGTGGTGCAGCTGGTAGGTCTGTGATAACTGGTACTACTGTTGACCCCTCGTTGTTGAACCATTAGTCCTCCTTCCTAAGCACAGTTTTCAAGTGATGCCATGTGCTGACTTGGAATTAAATGTACCCGAAGATAATGGTAGTAGCATGCTCTGCTTGTGGGAGGCATACGCTCAACACTGACAAACTTGGGTGAGATGGCATGGAGATAACGCATTTGGTTGAGGTCAGGTGCACTAGATCCTCCACTGTATAACAGCTTCGCAAATTGTTCTCCAGTGTCACATATCTCCTGTGTTGCTGCTGATGTGTCTCCAAGACGAGGACATCTGATCGAATTTGCTGTGATGACTCCAGGAGCTTCATGTGTTTGATCTTTCCTATGCCATACAAGGATGACGTTGTGTCACACCCTGACATGGCATGAGCAAATGGCAGGCACATACAAAGCTCCCTTCGAAGGACAGCTTTTGTAGCTTTGATAGATATTGTTTTTTGCCTTGTCCACATAAGTACTTCTCCAGACGGTGGTGTATGGTACAACAAAAGAACCAAAACATCTGTATCTTCACAAAATACATGCACATTGTTACCGTTGAATGACAAGAGATCCAATGCTTGCTGCACAATAACTACACCTGCATCACCCTTGTCCCCTGCATGTCTTACATCTATTCCAGCTTGTGTCAGGTGTTGTCCCAAGAGGGTGATGAGCTTGTGCTTATTTTTTTTTGTTAGACAGAAACGCTTCCTTGTTTGATGGGACTGGTGTTGTAATTGAAACATCTATATCAGGGCAAGGCTTTTCTAGGCAACGTCTTCGTTTCTGTTCAGGATCTTTTGTGGTTACTGTGTCATAGCTGTCAAACACAACACACAGTGGTACTGAGGAATGATTTGATTTGTCTGAGACTAGATGTGAATGAATCACATATATTCTGAACAGTTCCCACCTTTGGCCATTGTATGCAGTGCAAAAGGGCACAACCATCATAAACAACTCCACTTGGCTTGTCAAGCTCATGTACCAGTTTACTGGGATCTTTCTGAAGTATGTAGCTGGCCAACTGAGATTTAGCAGATTTTCGCATTGTGCCATCATCTTGGAACAAAGCAGCTGACACGGGAGCAAGTTCATATGCAAAAGTTTCTGGGACTGCTAGTCCACTGACATAGGACATTGACAACAGACGCTGGTACAGCTCACCAGAAGAAATGTGCAAATACTCGCCATGTATTTTCACACTCTTGCGCATTGTGGTATACTATCAATGGAAGTTAAATATTTCTAAGCTATAACAATTCAAACAAAATCAATCTAAATTAAATTACTCCATATCTATGGTTAATTTAGATAAAGTGGACTGAATATATTTTAATTTGGAAGAAGATTAACACATATAGAATATTTTAGTTACCTTTTATGATGAACTCAGTTGTTGATTGAAAGATGGCGGAAGATTGGCTAGTTGACTTGAGTGGTTAGTAGGATAAAGAAGCGTATGGAAAGAGGCTAGAATAGGCTAAGATAGGCTAGATACTTACGTTACATTTTGTGATAACTAACAAAGATGA
This sequence comes from Paralithodes platypus, assembly GCA_032716605.1. NCBI lineage: Eukaryota > Metazoa > Arthropoda > Malacostraca > Decapoda > Lithodidae > Paralithodes > Paralithodes platypus. Next base: position 26,516,671 of record CM064507.1, on the reverse strand, counting down.
TGATGAAGTGACTATATGAAATATGAGATGATAGTGAAGCGAAAACACCTAATATATGAAACTATGAAGAAGCAAGCTTAGCGTGTGGCAGGGACGGAGGTTGTTTGGAGAGTGAGACGAGAGAAACGTCTTCGTGTCTCTTGTGACTATCCGCGCCTGCGCATAGCATATGGAAAATGTATCCCATCTTTATATTGAGATACATATGAACAATCTTAATACATAATACACTAATATATGGGAATTATAATCCTACAATACTTTCCCATATACAAACTACAGAATAATATATTCTTACCAAAATCATGGAACGTTCGACCTAAGGTTACGGAAGCGTTCAACTTAAGACTACGGAAGCGTTCAACTTAAGACTACGGAAAGATATGTAACGCTACATTAACCCAGATTACGTAACACCGAGACTGTTCATACTAGATAGAGTATACTAAGTATGGACATATTCCTGCCAACAGAAATTATAAAAAATTTACATGATTAGATTTGCCCGGAGGCAATCTTATCCCGACAAGATTGGGAGGATATCTGGGCCGCCTGTCGACTGGGGCGTCCGCCGGGCGCGTCAACAGGCTGCGCCGAAGTCGGTGCCAGGGAGGGGACATCTATGGATAATTGATCCTAGGGGGTGTCCTTGCGTTCGAGGTCACATTCAAGAGGATATAGTCGTACTGGTGGCCGGGTGATTACTCCAGTCCGGGTGCGAACTTTTGCTACCCGAACCACACCATCACAACCTGGTAACAACTCCTCTATCCGACCCAATTTCCAGAGTGCGCGTGGGCCCTCGTCATGGATGGTTACCACGTCACCTACCCTAGGCCAATGACCATTTAATGTGTTAGTTTACTTTTTTGCGCTTCTCTCAAAGTCACCAGATATTCTGTCGACCAGCGATGCCAAATATCTCGCGATAATTTACGAATATATTTGTAGCGGGCCGATATCACGTCCTTACTTGTGTAGTCTGGATCTTCCATAGTATCCTCACCATGTTCTTCAGGAAGATTCTGCAGTCTGTATCTACGTACCAGTACTGAGGGTGTGATTGGGGTAAGGTCTTCCAAATCACCAGAAGCATAGTATAGAGGGCGATAATTTACGGTGGCTTCAATCTCCAAGAGTATGGTGTTGAGTTCCTCAATTGATATGAGAGCTCTACCCAACACCTTCTTCAGACCTGCCTTCACGATGCCTATGGCTCTCTCCCATATGGCGCCAAACCAAGGCGCTCTGGCGGGAATGAAACGCCATTCGCAATTTACATCCGCAAGGCAGGTCTGAATCTTGGGATTGTTGTTCACTTCTTTAAGATATGTAGATGCCCCTATGAAAGTCTTTGCATTGTCACTCAGCATGATACGTGGATATCCCTGTCTACTGCAGAATCTTCTGAAGGCATGTAGAAGCTATCACAAGTGAAGTTGGTGACCAGTTCTAGGTGAATTGACCTGGTAATGGCACAGGTGAAAAGCATCATATACACCTTAAGATTGGGTGAAACTTTCACAGGGATTGCTCCACTGTAGTCAACCCCGGTAACTTTGTAAGGGTCACCTTGGGTGGTTCGCAGGTTCTGTAAGGGAGGAATTCCGACGGGATCATAATGTGTTCCCTGTACCCGCCTACATTTTAAGCATTTGCGTAGGACTTTTTTGACCACCTGCCTGATTCTAGGCACCCACCATCGTTGTCTTACATAGGTGACTATAATTATGACCAACCCCATAATGCCAACAGAGTCGGTGACACCTATCGATGATAAGATGGGTGAAGGGATGATTGGGGGGCAGTAGTATTGGATACTTACTTGCCTCAGAGAGTGCTGCCAATCGTAATCTGCCTCCGCAATGTATCAAATTCCCCTTCAAGTGTAAGCCCAATTGGTTGATCAGGTTATTCCTGGTCTTTGCTCCCTTAACCAGTAATTTATATTCCTGCGTATATATTTCTTGTTGACAGAGCTTATGTAATAATTTATCTGCAATTCTGATCTCCTTCACATTGAGGTAAGCACTACCTGTGGGAGGTGTGCCTTTGATTTTTGATTTTACATTTTCTACAAATCGTATCACCCATGTTTTTTTTTTTTTTTTTTTAAAGAGACAATGAACGGAGAAAGGAAAAACACAGATAAAACAAAAAGGTCAATGTGCCTAAAGGCATCCTTCATTCATAAAATGTTTGTAACAACTGGATTTAAACTTTTGTAGATTGTAAGTTTGTGGAAATCAACTCGATGGAAGTGAATTCCAAAGAGTAGTAGTTCTAGGGATAAATTAATTTTGATAAGCAGAAGTTCTGCATTGTGGAGGAGAAAGTGTAAATTCATGGGCGCTCTCAGCTGCCCTAGTAGTCTGGGATCCAAGGCCGCAAAACAGCACTTTGATATGACACCCCTGCTGTAAAAATTTTGACCCTTGGAACATGATAAGGGAAGTGTTGGACATCTGAAAAGTGAATTTGGACACTTGGTTCGGATTGCGCAACGTGAGGACACTCAATTTTACGAAGTTAAGACAGGAATTTTAAAAGCGGAAAATTTTGAGGTTGAGGAAATTCAATGCATCATATCTCCTTACTGTGACACTTTATTGCAACAAATGACCACTCATTTTTTTCGTCATGATGTCAGCTACAGAATGATAGGTAAATAATATTGATTGGGTGAACTAGAAGGACACCAGAGGTCAAAAGATCTCGAAAATCATGTCTCACCTAAAATTTTGTATTTTTATCAAAGAAATGGGTTTAAGAATATATTCTAGTATGATTTATGAAGAAATGATAGTTCTACCCAACTTTTTACACCTTCATAATGTTTTATGTGAGTGGGATATGCTTGTGGAGTAGGAATATAAGGCAGCACTATGCATTTATTTGTATAATCCAATTTGAAGAAATTACTAACGATACACTTTTCTTGTCCGACAGGTGATACTGCTGCTTCCTTGACATCCACGATGGATCCTGTGATAACAACAAAGCGCAAGCAGCCCTGTTCAACAATAACTGATTATTCCAGGTGTTTGATATGCCAAAGTACTACTGATGAGCTTGGACGTATGTGTAAATTAACAAGCAGGGGTTTCAATACATTCAAAGATGCAGTAGAAACAAGAAGAGATCATGTGTATTACAGACTTTGGAATGACCTACAAAATGCTGATGAGTTCCTTAAAAGGCAACCTATGTGTCATGTGAACTGTCGAAGTGATTATACACATAAGAAAAATGTACAGGCAAAACGGTTGAAAACAGAAAATGAAATGACTGGAGAAACATCTAGCACATCGGATCGAACCAGTAGAACAGGAATTATTGATTATAAGCTTGTGTGTTTCTTGTGTGAAAAAGAACGTGATGGAAAAGGTGATAGGCTGCTGACTGCAGTTGCTAGCTATGAAAGACAGGCATCAATTCACAAGAAAGCTAAGGAACTAAATGACGAAACTGTGTTACTGAAAATTCAAGGGCATGGAGATACATGCTTAGATCTAATTGCCAATGACTTTAGCTATCATCTCAGATGCATGAACAGGTTTATGGCTGCACGTGGCAAACCTAACACTGACAGTGGCAGTTCAGCAGTCATGACCGAGTATGATTCAGCATTTTTAGCGCTTGTGTAAGAGATTTCCCATGGACTTTTGAATGACAAACATGCCTACTCCATTGATCAGATTTTAAAAAGGTACAATGAACTGTTGTCTCAGTATGACATTGCTACAAAGTCTGGCTATAGAAAAGACAGACTGATAAAACGGTTGACAAAACACTTTGGCAGTAGCATTCAGTTTGTCTCTTTAACCCGTACAGCCCCAGCGACGCGCCTGACGCGTCGGCGATGTATGTAACGCACAGCCCCAGAGACGCGCCTGGCGCGTCACCCTAATTGCGCCGACCGTAACCTCAGGTGTAGCCACTCAAGAGGGCTCAGATTTGTATGGGAACTGTGTACGTATCCCACGCAACCGTGCCGATGGTTGAAAACTCTCAAAGTCCACGTGCGTGCGCGCGAGCGCGCAAAAACCTGTTTTTTGGGATAATTGCCTTCAATTTTTTACTCTTATAAAGTCCGTTTTCGGGGGCTCTGTAGGACCATTTTTTAAGCTTTTTGAGCGGTTTTTCGTGGTTTGTTCATTCCTAACCCATTCGCTATTGTTTCTGGAATAAAACCATTTTTTGAAAACCGGCCGGGTTCTGGTGCGCAAACATTACAAAACTAGCCGGGGCTCCACGGGTTAAAGGGTGCATCATGTTTAATGTGTCTATCTTCATTGACTGTGAAGGAGTTGTGTGATCAAGTTGTGGGTCTGAAATCTGAATTAGAGGAATATCAGGTATATAGTGATGATGATGTTGATGATGATCCTAATCCAATGAAAAATGTTGACATTAGCTCATACCCTTTGGCAAAGCATCTAAGAACAGAGGTAAAAGCAGCTTCAAAAAGAATGCATATTGATGTAGACAATGAATTCAGTATTTCGTATGATACTGCCTCAAGACAAATTCCTGTTGAATTGTACAATCATCTAGCATGGTTAATTACTGAAAGTGATGAAAACAAAGGTGACAGTGAGAAAGTTCATCTTAGTGAAAATGACAAAGAAACTGTTCTAAACATATCTCAAGATATTATTAATTACATTTGTAAACAGCCTACACCTAAGCAGGTAGGATTGGCAATGCATGTTCTAAAAGAAACTCACAGCAAAAATATTGTTACCATGTTAAACAGATTTGGAAATAGCATTAGCTATGCCAGTGCTCAACGTTACTTAACAACGATTGCGAGTGAAAGTAACTGAACAGGAAAGAAAAGAAGGTATCTTTATTCCATCCAACATTATACACAGACATTTTGCTCAATATGCCTTTGATAACCTTAACTTTCACTCTGAAACTGATGATGGTAGTCTGGATGCAACTACTAATATTATATTCAATATACAAAGCAGGAGAATATAATTGGGCTGGGAAAGTACCTCTACATAAGACAAGACAGTTAACAGTCAATAAACCCGAGGCATTTGTCCCTGTTAGCAGCAACCTTACCCTGAAGGACAGAACAGAGGCAAGATCGTTATGTGGAATAGAACTCATTTCTGATGCCACTGTAGCTAGTAACACTCTGATTGATGAAAATATTGTATGGTTCCTTTTACGGATGTTTCCCACTCAAATGATGACATGTAGAAATGATAGCACTTCATGTACTCCAACTTGGAATACCTTATTTGAAGTGTATGATGGTCAACAGGCACATAAAACAAGTATTGGCTATGGACCACTGTATCCTCAAACTCCAACAAACGCAGATGTTGTTCAGACCTCCCTGGATTATTTCATCTCCCTTAATCTGAAATTGGGACAATCAAAAACTGTCATCACATGTGACCAGGCAATATATGACATTGTAAAATGCCTGTTGAACAAAAATCCTCTCAAGTATAAAGATGTCATAGTACGATTGGGTGGATTCCACATTGCAATGAATTTTATGGGATCCATCGGGTTCTTTATGAGGGAAAGTGGCATTGAAGACATACTAGCTGTGAGTAATATATGTGGTAGAGGAACAGCTAATAAGGTGATGGCAGGGAAGGACTACTACAAAATGGTTCGTTATCATTCCCTACTCTGTGAGGCGTTCTTTATGCTGAAGTGGGAGGCCTTTGAGCAGTGGTTGTTGCACAATGATGAAGCTGAAGCTCTTGGATTTCTATCTTCACTGTTGGAAAAACTTAGGACAGCTTATGAAACAAAAGACACTGAGAGAATCGTTGTATTTGTTGGTGATGTGATAAAACAATTAGGATTGCTTGAATCACAGTGGAAAGACTTTGAGAACACATTGGGAGTAACAGCTCAGTTATGGGGAATGTATATTGACATGGTGCTCATTTTGAAGCGCTACATCCATGCTGAAAGAGCTGGTATTTGGAAGCAACACCTGCTGGAGGTGCAGAACATGCTACCGTACACTGTTTCCTCTGAACATACTAAGTACATGTCATGTCTCCCAATCTATTTAAATGAAATGAAAAACCTACCCAACACTGCACCAGAGATACAAAGAGAATTTGAAGCAGGCAATTTTACTGTCCACCAGACAGAAGGTGTGTTCAATGGTGTATGGACAGATCTTGCATTGGAACAAACATACAATAATGAGGGAAAGACTCGCTTATTCAAAGGTATTACTCATCCTGAGGCTGCTCGAGAAAAGTACATAAAAACATTACCATTCTTGACATCTGTCTCTGAGAATGTCAAGAAGATGGTGCACATGGAATCCCCTCACCCAGATCACCATGAAAAGAGGAGTAAAGATGATATAGAAAGGGTTCTGGAAATCAGAAACACTGTAGCAGAAACTATGAGGAATCCGTTTGTTGCAACCCTTGGGACGGATAAGCTGATAAACATTGCAACAGGAGAGACGCTTGAATCTACAGAACTAGTCAAAGCTAGAACGGTTGGGCTAGAATCAATCAGAGATGCCAGCACCACCAATGCTGCTAAAATTGTTACCCCAAAGATAATGACATTTCCCAGTCAACAGAAACAAGGCAAAGGAAAGCGACATTGTATGAAGAAGTTAATCAATGTGGAAAACACTGTTACAAGAGCCCTTTGTTTTACACAAGAATTAAGTGATGAGGCAAAGATTGAAGCCTTTAGTTTATGAATGGAATGGGACTATCCCCCATCATTATTTGAGCCAAACAGTACTGCATCTGAGGGATATACCATGCGCAAAGGAACTAAATATGATTTTATTGAAACACTTCAAAAAGAGGAAGCTGATTCATGGAAACCAATGACAGAAATTTCTCAATCTGATTCTGAATCAGTGTATGTTATTGACGCCATGGCATTTATACAACGCTATCGGACACTGGCATCAGAGAGTTTTGGTCAGCCTCAGGAGAGGTACTTGCAGAAGATTCTGGCCATGAAACCAATCGGTTGCTCAGAGGTTCACTTTGTTGGTGACAGGTATGACTTTGGTGAAATGAGCTTAAAGGATGGTGAACGACAGAGGCGGGTGAAGGGAGTTTTGACACCAGAGTATATCCCTGATCATAACATGAAAATACCAGAGTGGAAAGGATTTCTTTCAAACCCACAGAACAAGGCAAACCTACTTTCATATATTTCATCCTCTTGGACCCAGCCATCCTCAGTTCCTGATGGGATTACCCTGATAATAGGAGTTGGTACTAAGGGAATTCGTGTGACCAGTTGCGGTACAACTGTGTTACAGGAACTGTGTTGCCACAATCATGAAGAAGCTGATACCAGGATCTTTTCACATATTGCAAGCTGTCAGAAGAGTAGTGTGTTTATTGTTCATGCAGCTGATACAGATATCATTATGCTTTCTATGTATCATTATCCTCGACTTCCACATGTTGCTAAACTGTGGGTTGAAAAGAACTACATATTCTTTCCCATTCATGATTTAGTTGATAAACTAGCTAGTACAGTAGAAAAAGATGCACTGGAACTCACAGACACTGCTTATTTCATATGTTTTATCAGGCTGTGATTCAGTAAGCTTCCCATTTGGACGAGGGAAAAATAGAGCGGCAAAAGTAGCAATGCAGCACATAGGTAAAATGACAATGCTGACTAGCTTCTCACATACTAATGTAGGCCTAAGTGACAAGTTGTTTGATGAGGCACGGGACTTTTGGTGTGATTTGTACGGCAAGCCAGGATATTCATCATTGGATAGGTTACGTGCCCATATATTTGCCTCTAGCAAACAGGATCTCCGCTCTCTTCCTCCAACTGAAGACTCCTTTAATTTTCATGTCCTTAGGAGTCTTTGCCAGATTAGCCTGTACAAACAGGCTAATGTGTGTAATCCAACTCTTCTTGCACCTGAACAGTATGGCAGGTATTTGGACAGTAATGGCAGATTGTTCCCAGTTATGAAGCGCAAAGTTAGTAAACCTGCAACAGCAAAACTAACATTCTGCAAGTGTAGGAAAGGCTGCATTAAAAACTGTCCATGTGCTAAGGCTAGACTGGAGTGCATTATTGCATGCACTTGCAATGGGACTCCCCAAAATGTGGGCGGCTAACTGAAGATAACGGCGATAGCGATTAGTGCAAAATATAGGTTTAACTGTTAGGTTTGCTACATTTATTATCTTTAGCACATAATGTCTGTTTTACAATAATTTCATATGTATTAATGAAGAATAAAAAGCCTTATTTTACCACTTATTGACATTACATCAATAATTTTCAATGTGTAAATAGGACTGTATACTTTAAAGAATATGTCACTGTCACTAATTCACATTTGTTTTCATTACATCTCTAAGCAGCAGGCAAAAGTGATGCCTTTTACTTTTAGTTTATTAGTATTTTCTTTTCTAAAATACATCAGTAGGACATACAAGGTTTAATGAAAGTGTTTTTCTAAATTACAATTGAGAAAAATGTATTATAAATTGCTTTGTAAAAAATATATACCAGTTTTGGGGTGAGACATGATTTTCTTGACCTTTTGACCTCTGGTGACCTTGTAGTTCAACCAATCAATATTATTTACCTATCATTCTGTAGCTGGTATCATGACGAAAAAAATTAGTGGTCATTTGTTGCAATAAAGTGTCACAGTAAGGAGATATGATGCATTGAATTTCCTCAACCTCAAAATTTTCCGCTTTTAAAATTCCTGTCTTAACTTCGTAAAATTGAGTGTCCTCACGTTGCGCAATCCGAACCAAGTGTCCAAATTCACTTTTCAGATGTCCAACACTTCCCTTATCATGTTCCAAGGGTCAATAATTTTACAGCAGGGTGTCATAATAAAATGCCTTTTTTTGCACTTTTTGGGGTGTGGATCCCAGACTGCAGGGTTATTGATTAATCTAATAGCTTTATTTTGAATTTTGTCCAACTGCCTCCATGCAACCACTCCACTTCCACTCCACAGAGGTGAACAGTAATCCATCTGAGAACGCACATGACCTTTTTATATTATGGCCAACTGCTCGTCAGTGAAGAATTCTCGAACTCTGTACAGTAGTCCCAGTTTTTTAGAGGCATTGTGGAGTGTTGAGTCACCTGCGTAGGAATGTATTGGATTATGAGTGGTAGATATGAGATCATTGATATGAATGAGGAACAGAATTGGGGCCAAAACTGATCCCTGGGGAACACCAGCATTTATTGAGTGAAATTGAGAATAAAGGCCATCTACCATTACACGTATTTTTCTATTATGAAGATAAGAAGAAATTAGTGGAACTAATGATGCAAGGCCGTAGTGTGACGTCTTCGACAATAAGGATTGATGCCAGACTCTATCAAATGCCTTTGATATATCCAGTGCTATTGTATGTGTTTCTCCATGTTGGTCTGTAGCTTGGTTGATTTGATGCGTAAGAAGGCAAAGAATGTCTGCAGTTGATCGACATCGTCTAAAACCATATTGCCTATCACTGATTAATTTATTATTCTCAAGATGCTTAATTATGTGATTATTTAATATAATTTCAAAGACTTTACCAAGAGTGAAAGTTATAGCTATTGATCTGTAGTTTGATGGATCTGAAGAGGCACCTTGTTTAGGAACTGGATGGATGTTTGCTTCTTTCCAGGGTACTGGGAAGCATGAAGTATGAGTACACAGACGGAAATATTTTGCCAATACAGGAGCGAGCACCAAGGAGCAATTCTTAAGTACTATTGGAGGAATTTCATCTGGACCAGGAGCCTTATCTACTGAGAGATTCTGCAAAATAGTTTTGACATGTCTGGTGTGGATCTTAAGTGAGGGAATTTCAGGCGAATTAAAATTAAGTACAGGGACATCTTGATTTATTTCATCTAAGGTTGAGTTGGTGGAGAAAATATCCGCAAGAAGGTTAGCTTTACCTCGTGGGTCACTTACAAGATTGCCAGTCGGAGATTTTAATGGTGGAATGGATGAAGCAGTAGTGAAGTTGGATTTGAATGAGTTAAGAGTAGACCAAAATATTTTGTTATCATTTGGATTATTTAGAAGTTTATTTGCCTGCTTGTGGAGAAAGTTTGATTTAGTTAGATTTAATACAGTTTTGGCATGATTTCTGATGTTTCTAAAGTAATTAAAGGCTTCATGTGTTTTTGATCTTGTGTATGCATTGTAGGCTATTGCTTATTGTTCAGTTACTCTAGCACAATTATGGTCAAACCCTTTAGGTGAATTAGATCTTTTACTGTACTTTTGATGAGGAATAAAAGTTTCCATTCCAATTTTTACAAGATCTTGTATGTGGCTCAAGGTGGAGTGTGCATCATTAGAAAAGAAAGAGGTCCAGGGAATATCAATAAAGAAACCTTGAAGACCCTCCCAGTCTGCCCTATCGTAATGCCATTTAGTCACCAAAACAGGTTCAGAGTGGGAAGGTGTGGTAGGTGATAGACAGGTGGCCTGTATCAGACAGTGATCAGAAGATCCAAGCGGGGACCTCACTGTAACATCATAATTTTCTGAATTGGTTGTTAAAAATCAGTCCAGTAGGTGGGAATTATGATTAGGATTATCTGGTACACGGGTGGGTTGGTTGACTAGTTGAGTGAGATTAAATGAGTCTGCAAATAGCTCACATTCAAGACCAGCATCATCAGTCCTGCTGAATGAGTGAGCCATTCAACATTATGGAAATTAAAATCACCCAACACAGTGATTTCAGAAGAAGCATTTAAGTTGAGGACACTGAGTTGTGAGGACAGAGAATCAAAAAGACTTTGCTCTGGAGGAGTATTTGGGGAACGGTAGATGCAACATATGTATTTAAATTTACCAGCAGAAATTAATTTGTATATAGAATAATCAAAATAGGGACAATTGAAACTAGTAACCTCCTCCAGGGCAATTTCAGATTTTGCGAAGCAACATACACCTCCTTTAGGTCTGAAATTTTGGAGCAGTTGATAACCTGGAAAATTAAATCTAGACGTGTCAGATGTGGATGTTACTTGAGTCTCTGTCAAAAAAAGGAGTAGGGGATTCTGCTTGAAGAAATTGGTGTACAGAATTGATGTTAGAGTGAAGTCCCCTTATATTGCTAAAGAAAAAGCTGTACCGACGAGCAGCTTTGGGACGTTGCAATGCTCTTGACACAGTCGCATGATGACGACCGGGAGGGCCCTGTGTCGATGACCCAACCCTGCCGGGGGTGGATATCCGAGGGGCCACCAAGTTTGCTCTTAACAATTGTACTGCCATGATTTATTAGGTAAAGGTGTATGGTGTTACATGTATGATATGTAGTGGGAAGAGTAGTGTTTTATGGATAGAGGATAGCGATGTAGGGCAATGTCGTGAAGTTGGATGTGTATGTTGTATAAAGAGTGTTTTCCTTATACCCCTGATGTGTGAGGCAGAAAGATATGTATCCAGCTACCAAGGCCTGAGAGAGAAAATGGAATTCAGGCTATTCCCTGAGTCTCCCGATACCTTGGCGGTAGTACTTCCCTGGGCGGGGCTGCCTACCCTGTAACACATTGTGCTGTAACACATTGTAACTTCTCATAGCTGCTGAATCTATCCCAGTCCCATAACCGTGTGTCTTCGTCAGGCACCGAGTCAATTACCGGTGCCACAATAGCAGTGTGTTGCTCGCTCAAATCTATATTTTCGGGCCATTCATTCGGATTATTAAGCCAGCATGGGCCATTCCACCACAACACAGGAGATTTGAGATATTTAGTAGATACACCACGAGTAATGCAGTCACTTGAATTATCTTTGGTAGATACACACCGGAACTGTGCGGTTGGGAGCAGGGTATCAATTTCGTCGACACGGTTGGTGACGTACACTGGTAGCTTCTTTCGGCTATGTAACCAGTAGAGCGTAATTTGGCTGTCACTCCATATAACTGTCTCCGAGATGTTTAGCAATGTTTTAAAAGTTCCTCTATAAAGTGAACGAGTCTAGCAGCCAACAGAACTGCAGTTAGCTCTAACTTTGGGATGGAAAGGGATTTAATTGGGGCGACTTTCGCCTTCGCCATGACTAGACGGCTGCCACTTGTGTCAACAAAGTATATGGCGGTGCCGTATGCGACCTTGCTAGCGTCTACGAAGGCGTGAATAGAAACAGGATGGTCCATGACAACTCTCAGAGGAAAATTAAAACCCTTACAGAGACGAAGATCCGAGATAATGTCTTCCCACTCCTGAACCAGATCGCCAGTCAAAACCTCATCCCAACCTAATTTTATCCTCCATAATTGCTGAAGGAATAATCTTGATTTGATCGACACCGGTAGAACTATCCCCAAGGGGTCAAAAAGTTTAGCCGTCATACTCAGGCAAATCCGTTTTGAAATCAGCGACTATTGCACATACTGAACGCCGAATGAGAGGGTATTGGTGTCCGTTTCCCAAAACAACCCTAGCACCCTAACATGTTCCTGCTTTACCACCGCCACACCATCTCGTTGCAGTACAGTCCGCAAAACAGAATTATTTGTCGCCCATTCACGCAGATGTAGATGGGTATCATTCATAATTTCTCGGACTTCACCATAGGTATGAATCAGGAAATCTTCATCTTTACCTGTACCCAGTAAATTGTCGATGTATAGCCCTGACCGAATCTGCTGAATAACCTGCGGATCTGCACTGACATTCGACAAGTGATTTAAAATGGTGGCGTTTAAAAGAAATTGGGAACATGTCGCGCCAAATAAAACCGCCCGGAATCTGTAACAAATGAGGGGGGAATCTAGCTGCCATGGAAATTTTGGCCACATAAACCGCGTATAGTCCTGGTCGTCTTCATGGAGTTTTAACATCAGAAACATCTTCTCGATATCAGACACCCAGGCATACTTATCGAGTCTAAACCGGAGCAAAACCTGCGCTAAGTCTGGTACCAGTGAAGGTCCAGTATGCAGGCAGTCATTAAGACTAGGCTGACGATCACTCACCTTGGCGGAACAGTCGAAGACGATACGCACTGGCGTAGTTTTGCTCCCCTTGACCACTCCATGATGAGCCAAGTAATGTCCGGTATCTGAATAATCAAAAGGCACCTCTTCTATAAAACCACGGGACACTTGCTCCTTTATGACTTTCGAGTTTTCCTTGCAAAAGTCAGGCTCTTTGATAAATCTTCTCTGAAGACCCCGAAGACGGCCTATGGCCAAACCCTTGTTAGTTGGCAGCTGATTCTTGTAATCGTTCCAGGGTAGTCTCACTTTATATTGTTGGCTGTCAGGATCGTAGGTAACGGTATCCTCATACGATGATAATGCTTGACGCTCAACTTGTGAGTATTCCTTAGGGGTTATCCCGATATGATCTATTTCCCACAAAACATTTAAGTCATTTTTGTAAGGTGGAATATTACCAGTGGACATGTATTCGTCCATTGGGGTTACTGCTACTTTCAATACAGTAATTACTTCAGTGTTGGAGCTGGTAAGTTGTGCCAAATATGAACCACTTATGGCGTATCCGTACTTGGTAGGAAGCAGAATTAGGCTACCTGACCTTTTATACCCAGGTCGCACTATATCGTAGTAGTGATCCGCACCGATGAGCAGCTCTAATTGATCTGTGTCCGTTGCATGTAATGAGGATCGGCCAATGTTATGCCTTTACTTTGTAAACTAACCAGTTTAGACTTTAGGCTAAGTTCACCTTTATGTTCTGGCAATTCATCAACCACTATTGCGTCTAGATGATGAAATTTACCTCTGTGTTTGTATTGCAATGCCGCAACATTGTATTACCTAGAGGCTTGTTTTCCGGTAAATCCGTGAAGACAAAACTCCTTAGTTCCTTTAGAAATGTAGGAAAGGGAGGATAGAACAGAAGACTTCACAAACGTCCTCTGAGAACATTGGTCAAGTAGCGATCTGATTTTAACACAATTATTATCCTTACCCTTTCCCGCCAGCTGTACGGTGGGCAACATTACTGTATTTTTACCTGTGGCAATGGACATTGTAGTTGAAGTAGTAGCAGTATGCTCTCTCTTGGTGTTATCCTCCGCTGGTGTACTTTCCTTCCCTTGTTTCTGTGTACATAGGGAATGAAAGTGTTAGCCCTTACAAAACTTGCAGCTTCTTATGTTAGGATTAGTATAACTCGAATGGAAATGCTCTTTTGACAAGCACCCAGTGCAGAGACGTAGTTGATGGGCTCTTTTAACTTTAAGAGGCCCTGTCTTATACTTCATACACTTGTACCACAAATGATTGGTGCCACTACACAGGACACAGTTAAATTTCCTGTTTTCACTTTGGGCGGTAAATGTTGACGTAGACATGGGTGTACCCCCTACTTTGTCTTGACCTGCCAAATTGTACACTTCATCCTGGAAGCAATGGGTGAATTTCTTATAATCCAGGCTCAAGTCTCCCATTTCCCGTTTTATGGTTTCTTTTAGTGGTGATGGTAACTTATTGACAAGAGTCACCACACAAAATTCCTCCAAACAAATGCCATGGCTAATGATTGACCTCATCACACTCTCTGTATTGGCATAGAAGTTCTTCAGGTCAGCTGTTTGGTATTTGGGTGACGCTAGTTGATTGAATTGGGTAACATAAGCTGCCTTGATTCGATCTGGATGCCCATATGTCTCTTGCAGGAGTTCTATTGCTGGGGCATAACTTGCACTTTCGACAATGAAACCTTCGACTAGCTTATGCGCATCACCAAGAAGCTGACCCTTTAGATAGGTGAAGCGTTGTATATCTGTGAGGTCGGGATTGTCATGGATGGTACATTTGAACATCTCCCAAAATCCCGACCACAATGTGGCATCACCCTCAAATTTTGGAAGAGTAAGATGTGGTAATTTGACTGTGGACTTCTTTGGCTCCTTCTTGACCTCGTTCTTGACCTCTGGAATCAAGATTCCCTTCAGTGTGGCAACGATTACTTGTATGCCCTCCAAATACAGGGTATCCTCTCTTAACTCCTTGATATACTCGGCTTCCGTCTCGTAAATGTCGGCCAGGTCCTCTTATGTGACCTCATACTTGTCAAGTTGCTTTTGAATACTGAGCGATTCAAGGAAGTCATCGATGTCAGAGTAACTTTGTAGCCATGATTATAGGGGAAGGAAACTTAGTGATGTTAAATCAAACTATCAATGCTAGTCTGAATATGTTGCAGACAACAATACAGTACTCCGAGAAATCAAATTAAATCGCGAGCTAAAAATAAAACACTCTCACGAAATGCGGAATAAGAATTTTGCCCAAATGCAGACTAGCAGTCTGGAGCCTTTCAATTGAACTCCTTACATAATAGTTTTGATTTAGATTTATAAATTATAGAATCATTACACCATAATTAAAGAAAAGCCGGGAGGGAAATTTAGTACAATACAGTATAGCCCAAAATCTCTAGATGTCAAAGAAAGAGGTACCGATTTTAAGTTATAATAAATTCAAGAATTTTAAGAGAGAGAGAGAGCCAATAGGGTAATTTAATCGGGCTAAACTCAATGGGTACCGATCATTTTATATTAAATTTAATAAATGTGAAAATTGTACACAAGAAAAGTTCATATCAAGAAGTCACAAGGAAAACAGTTTTGAGTTGGATTAACACACACTCATCCTATCAATTATCATCATACCTTGCCTTCAGGGCACATGACGAGAGTAGAATTTAGAAAGATATGTGAATGAACAAAGAAACTATTTGACAGTACAATTTTGATCTAGATTGAATTACCTTAACTTTTGAAATTATTATACAGTACAGTATGGATGATTTTAATCTTAGTGCCAATCAATTGTGATATAATTTGGGCCTAAAGGATTGGTAATCAAAATTTAATTAGTAAATACTGTACCGACTTTGAAGGATTACTATTCTAGACTGTACTGATTTTGTTGATCTACTCTACATCTCGTCGTATGCCCTGTCTATTCGCATATTCTCGTCCTGTGCAAAGAACCGGTGCCATATTGCCAGAATTTCTGAAAACAGACGGGCACCTGGGGTGGCCAGAGGAGTAACCGCAAAGAAAGGCCGGTACACGGGGCTGTCCACGTAAATAGTTCTCACGTAGGAGTGGCCCAAAATCGCCACTTTCCTAAGAGGCCCCGGGTACGCAGGCCTATCAGGAACCTCAGGAAAATCCTCCCCTACCCCACCACCCGCGGCACCATGAGGCCAAAAGCCTTGGGCCATAAGGTACGGACGAAATACGGCACAATAAAACCCACTAAGGCTAGGCTACCACTAACCGCCGAAACACAGAAAAAAAAGGGGTGGAGGGGTGGGGGGGGGGGGCAAAATAGTGAAAGGTCGAAGGACCAATTATATGGTTAATTTAGATAAAGAGGACTGTATATATTTAATTTGGAAGAAGATTACCACATATAGAATATTTTAGTTACCTTTTATGATGAACTCAGTTGGTGATTGAAAGATGGTGGAAGATTGGCTAGTTAACTTGAGTGGTTATTAGGATAAAGAAGTGTATGGAAAGAGGCTAGAATAGGCTAAGATAGGCTAGATATTTACGTTACATTTTGTGATAACTAACAAAGATGATGCTGAAGTGACTATATGAAATATGAGATGATAGTGAAGCGAAAACACCTAATATATGAAACTATGAAGAAGCAAGCTTAGTGTGGCAGGGACGTAGGTTGTTTGGAGAGTGAGACGAGAGAAACGTCTTCGTGTTTCTCGTGACTATCCGCGCCTGCACATAGCATATGGAAAATGTATCCCATCTTTATATTGAGATACATATGAACAATCTTAATACATAATACACTAATATATGGGAATTATAATCCTACAATACTTTGCCATATACAACTACAGAATAATTTATTCTTACCAAAATCATGGAACGTTCGACCTAAGGTTACGGAAGCGTTCAAATTAAGACTACGGAAGCGTTCAACTTAAGACTACGGAAAGATACGTAACGCTACATTAACCCAGATTACGTAACATCGAGACTGTTCATACTAGATAGAGTATACTAAGTATGGACAATATCTAAATTGAATTCAATCTGAAACAAGCTAATTTATATCCAAAGGTCTCACATAATAAATGATATATAAGGTAAGGTTATAAGGGTTAATATTATCCAGGAATTAACTCACCAATAGTTCCACGTGGCAACGAGACAAAGGAGAACCTTTACCCAATATGGCGGACTTCGGCCCTGAGGCTCGAGTCAAGTGAAAGAAAGAAACAAATGATTATATGGGAATGGACATGAATACTATGCTTATCTGTCAGTCAGTCATGGCGTCGATGAGAGCGTCGTGATGGTGTAGATGTACGTATTGCTGTCAGTGTATTGTGATTATAGGCACAAAAGTTCGATCAACTGAGGGCAGAAATTAGATGTTAGCTGGTCGGTGTTCGTGGAGGCTCTGAGCTCTCTTCCTCAGAGTCACACCTTGTTGCCTTGGCAAACGCCAGGGCCCAAATGATCGTACCGATTCTATCTTGCTCAATACGATAAATTATATTAATATATACGATAAATTCATGTATAACTTCATAAGACCATGTCAATATTGCTTAATAGCATATTAGGACTTTTATAATCTTAACTTACTTACAATCAACAAGTGTGGTGGGAGGGCTTGTGGCTTTGGCTCCGCTGCATGTCTGCCTGCCGAGATCGGAACCTCTCCGGGTGGTTGGGGGCCAGGGGAGTGCTGGAGCGACCATGGTGACCCTGGTCTCTGGATCTTCTCCTGGATGACCTGCATGTGTGTGAGTTTGTGCTTTTTATCTGTGTTTATTTGTTGTTTTATGTTGTTTTTGTGTTTTCCCTGTTCTTGCTCTGTCTTGAGTCGGCTGCCCCCAAAATGGGGATTGGGCCTGAGCATATAGATAGATAGATAGATAGATAGACTTACAATCTTATAATATACGATCTACTCGTCCTCCGCCCTACCGTGGGAATGAACGTTAGGCTGTCGTATAACTAGTGACGTCACAGAGACGTACATAAGCACATAAATTATCTTACACTATCGTATTACACGATACACTCCCCCGCAAAAATACCTGAACCCCACCAGGGGACCGGCTGCTTTTCACTCATGAAAGTGCTCAGAAAGGCAATATTTCGCAACCCGATATATGGCATCATCACCCATCCCTCTGTCATCAGTGAAAGTCCTGAGGCGATATTCAGTCTGGAGTATTTTATTTCTGTGCTTGTTTCAAACTTTCGCGGGTCGCGGGTCGCGTAGCGGCGTAGGAAATGCATTATGGTTTTCATACATGTAAAAAAAAAAAAGTCAAACCATGCATTTTGTGTGTAAATATTACCTTCGAAGATATTTTTCCTGGCAGTATCTGCTATCCCTACCCTAGTAACAGCTCGGGTGTAGGTACACGAGGGAGAGAGAGGCAGTGTGCTTTGAGCGGCGAGTGAGGTAGGGTGCGGCTGGCCGGCCCGGTTGCCAGCCGTCTCCTGGCTTATTACCTCATGTAAGATAGCGCGCTAGTTGGTGCAACCATGAAGTAACCAAACATGCTACAACAATGATTCTGGTGTCATTGGAAAGGGCATAAAATTCCCTACAACTCAACATTTCCCATTTTTTTATTTATTTCCATTTCGACACAGCACCCCGAGACAAATGTCAGCTAATTTGTTCCTCATTCCACGATTAGATGCAAAATAGAAAAAATTGAAATGTTCATTTGAAGTTCAACCTATTGTGAGTACCCTCAATACAATAAAACAATCATACAAAAAAATTTGTATATGCCTTTGATTTTTAATAAAGTCATACATTTACACACTAATTCTTACCTAACTCCAAACATAATTGCCCTAGAGAATTAAGATTACAGGAATCTCTCTCTTTTTAGGTCCCCTATAAGTATTCCAAATATTATGGAACTCAGACAAAATTCACTGACACCTTCAAGAGTAAAAAGCGGCCGGTCCCCTTAAACTTAAAGTTGCCCAGAGGCTATCTTCTGACGCCACATATCGACGGCGCCAGCAGCAGCGCGTCTGGGACGCATCCCGGTCCGAGATTGATCACCATCAGTAAGAGGTGAGACATAACCTTGAGAATCCTCAGACCCAGCAATAACAGGTGGAGTCTCCGATTGTAAAGTGGAATCGAGCTCCAAAGTGTACAAGCGTGTGATAGGACGAACACTAGTGCCAGTGGCTGTCTTCAATAGCGCCACGCGCTCTACAGAGTCTTCCCCCTTGTATACTTCCAACACGCGGCCCAATTTCCAGTATAAACGAGGACTATCTTCTTTAATTAAAACGACTTCACCAACAGTAGGTGCCGTCGGTCTACCAGAGGGTGTAACACTCCTTTCCCTCATTGCTAGCAGATATTCATTAATCCACCTTTTTCTAAAATCTTCGATTACCCTCGATATATACTGGTATCGCATAGACACCGCTGCTTCAGAGTACAGCGAGGGATCCTCTATCTCTACTATGGATTGGAAATCAGATGGAAATGCAGTCAATGGTTTACCATAATTATAGCAAGTGAGCTGGTGTTAATGGTAGTGGTTCTTGCAGGTTGGTGTACACATATGTGAGCGGACGATCATTCACGACTGCCTCTATCTCTGTGAGGACTGTCGTCAACTCACTCTTCTTTAATAGAGCACGTCCTACTACCGCTCTGAGTCCTGACTTTACTATGCCGACACACTGTTCCCACATCCCACCAAACCAAGGTGCCTTAACTGGGATGAACCTCCATTCGCACTTTCTCTCTCCCATAAAAGTGATGATTGTAGGTTTACTGCTCATATCCTTTAGATATTTTGATGCCTGGACAAAAGTAGGAGCATTGTCGCTAAGAATGAGTTGAGGGAATGAACGACGGGCACAAAACTGTCTAAACGCCAGCAAAAATTCTTCGCTAAACATATTATCACATAGTTCTAGGTGTACCACTCGAGACGTTGCACAGGTAAACAATAATATATAAACCTTCTCATGCTCTCTCGTCTTCAATACCCCTGTGTTATCTAACCCTACAGCTTGGAAAGGTTCTATGTGCTTTACACGGCATTCAGGTAGAGGTGGAGCTGGTCCAGTTGCATATTGTTTACCCTTTAGTCTCTGGCATATTGCACACTTTCTTACTACGCGTCGAGCTAATTGTCGAGCTCTGGGTATCCACCATGTGAGATGCAAATTTGATATAATATGACATACCCCGTAGTGTTTTACTTCCCTATGTGCACATATGATCAATAGATCAGTAACGTGATATCTTGTTGGCATAAGTATAGGACGGTTTGTGCCGTCCGTTAAACCCGACCACTTCAGGCGACCCTCACACCTGATGAGGTCATTATCTAGGTGCAACCTCAATTGACGCACTAGATTAGGCATTAATGTCTTGTTCGAGCTTTGCAAAGATTCTAATAAATTGGAAAAGGTTTCTGCTTGAACCCACTTGATCAAAATTACTTCAGCTGCTTTATATTCACAAGCATCAATGTTGTGACCCCTGTTGCAGAGCTGGCCCGTTACTTTAAGCTTGATATTGGATATATATCTCAACACCCAAGCTACAACTCTGACTAATTTATTATAGTCACCGAATCTTGCCCATTCTATTACTGGACCCAGTGGCTCATTTGGATGGGCTGTAACTGCCACTGTTTCCAGTGGCAGAAGTCCCTTACCAACAGCATGCCAAATCGTTATTCATTTTCATGGAGCAGCCACTTTGGACAATGCCATCAAAATTCGGACTTCACTAACTTGGTAACCGTTATACCCCTAGTTATGAGATCACTAGGGTTGTCTTTTGTATTTACATAATGATATGCAACATCCGGGAAAAGGGCTCTAATCTCATCTACCCTATTCCACACATAAGCTGGCAGAGACTTCTTGCTATGTATCCAGTTGAGTGCGACCTGACTATCGCACCAAACGTGAACGATTTCAATATTTAATTCGCTCTCGTATGCTGCGCGTACATGTTGCACCAGACGTGCTAATAGCAGCATGGCAATCAATTCCATTTTAGGGATAGTTACCTTTTTGATCGGGGCTACCTTGGCCCGGGCTGTAACTAAATGCGCCCCAAATGAAGTAACAACATATATGGTACCCCGTATGCCGTGGCACTAGCATCGCAAAACGTGTGTAATGTATCGTCACCGAACGCCGCCACTTTACGAGGTAATGGTTTAGTACATAGGATGTCATACTCTTTCAACAACAATGTCCCTTGGTCATTCAAATCGTCGGGCAAACTGTCATCCCATCCTATTTTGCATCTCCAAACTTCCTGCATTAGAATCCTAGCTCTTATGGTAACGGGTAATTCTAGACCCAAAGGATCAAAAAATTGCGGAACTTTGCTCAACAGACTTCTTTTTGAGTGCGCTCCCGTCTGCTGAGAAAAAGACCAGTGTTGCCAAACTAGCGCGAAATGCGCTAGTTCTAGCGCATTGGCATCACAAACAGCGCATAAATTTCGTACTTTGCGCATAGCGCATTTTCTAGTGCATTGTTTGTAGTTTGGTGCATCTTCTAGCACATTTCTAAGAAGCCACAATCATTAGTAAGTTAAGCATAAATGTACACTTCTTCCTAAGGTAGATAAATCGTTACTCGTATATTCTAAGCTATACACGAAATCATCAGATGTAATAGTGAATAAAATAGGAACAATGGCAGCATACAGTGAATATAAATCATCAGGAGCTACTGCAAGTCCTTCATCAGAACCTGTACCCCACTGTTCATCGGATTTACTTGCTGAGGATGTTGAAGAGGATCTAGAGGACACCATCATTTTTTCCCTCAACTAAAGGTGAGTATCAATTAATGAACAATAGACATGATCATTACTTTGTTGAACATATATTAGCCTAGTCAGCTAAACTTTAACATTTATCATCAATTGTGTGTACAAAAATAACTACCGATAATACAGGTTAGGCCTATGTTGCTATTATTATTTTTATTATTTGTAGTAGTAGCTAGGTATATTGAAGTAATAGTAGTAACATCAATATTATTATCATCCGAAAAATCATAATTGCACATATTGTTATTAAAATTATTATCTATTATCAGTATCATCATTATCGATCTATATGCAGGGGAGGAGACGAAAATAATTTAGGACGAAAGTTTCCCTAGCGCATTTCTAGCGCATTTTATACTTCAATCTAGCTCATTTACGTCTGGCACATTTGGCAACACTGCAAAAGACGTTGTTTGAAAAGTTAGTATGTCTTGTTTAGGTTGCCAGATCATCCCCAAATTTCTGGACTTTTCCTGGTTACGAGATGCCGTACCGTCCACCTGTATCAAACTCTGAAGATCTTCACTATTAGTAACCCACTCGCGGAGAAATAAATGTGCTTCTGTAAACAATCTACGTGCTTGCCAGTAGGTATGTAACAAATCATCCTGACTATCGCTAGAACCCTGCAAATTGTCTATATACAACCCGCGAGATAGTTGACTTGTGTCCTCATGAGTAACTGATAGATGTTTTTTGATTGTGTCATTTAACAAAAAACGTGAACATGTAGCACCAAAGAGTACGACCCGAAAACGGTTGATTACGACCGGACTTTCAGAGTCGCTAATGTCTTCGAACCACAGAAAGCGGGTAATATCTCTATCATCCTCTTTTAGTTTGACCATCAAGAATACTTTCTTGATGTCACTAGTAAATGCATACTGCCCCAGCCTAAACCGCAATAGATATTGGGACAGATCCGACACCATGGACGGACCTGTCAGCAGGCAGTCATTTAGACTGGGTTGTTGACCTTGGTGGGCAGAGCAGTCATATACCACCCATATTGGTGTGGTGACGCTGTCTTTCCTCACCCCATGATGGGCCAGATAGTGAACCCTTCCCTTCCTAATCGGTTCTTTTACATCGACTCTTTCGATGTAAGCCCAATCTTCATAACTCCGAAATACATTGTCATACGCCTGGGATCTGACAAGTTAACCCCTTTGCTACGTAATGCGTGTTCCACCTTCTTCACTCCTACAGATACATATTCTGGTAGGGTGTCTACTACGATACATGTCATAAAGTACCTGTTTTTACGGTAGAAATATGAAATCTCCGCTATCTCGTAGTCTCGTTTGTCAGTAACCCCTGTGAAGCCCTGCAATCGAAGAGTCTCAGCCCCTACGATTCGGTGCTTTAGTCCCATTAATACGGACCTTTTTATAAAGGATCGTTGAGACCCTTGATCAAGAAGTACCCGACAAACCTTGTTACTGTCATTACCTTCCATGGGAATCTGTATTGTGGGCAATATAGTAGTGTCTTTCGTGCTACCTAGTGTCAAAGTTGTAGTACCCTCTGGTTTGACGTCTTTGACTTTGTCTGCTGTAGGACACAACTTGTCAAAGTGATGTCCTTTACAGTGGCGACAGGGCCTTAAGTATGTAGCAGTACATTGTCCCTGCTTACCATGTTCCTTACTTAGACAGCCTACACATAGCTTCAACTTCTTTGCCTGTGCTAGTTTTGTCTCATTTTTTGGGTATTTTACACAGAAACTCCATTTATGTTTGTTATTACATAGCTTACATAGAATATGAGCAGGTTTCTTATATGTACCCTCTTTCTTTTCTTTAGTCCCCACCGTCATGCTGACAGTTCCCCTCATCTCCACATTCCCACTCCCTCCCGACAGATACATTCTCCCATTGTTCAGCTGTAGATTACTAATTTCATTAATGAGCTGAGTTTTGAACTCCCCAGATCAAACTATCTAACCTTGTCAAGTATTGCCATAGGAAGCTTCTGACGTAAGATAATGACTATCATTTCCTGTGTGGTGAGCCCTAGGGTGTCTAGCGATCCAGTATGGCACTCCATATCTGCCCTAAAATTTGTTAACTCCTCAACCTTATAATGTGGTTCTGCGAGCTTTAACAAGGCAACAACAGGCCATCTTCAACTGCTCTTTATCCCCGTATGTGGACTTTAATAATTGTACTGCCTCCAGATAGCTATCACCTACTACTGCAAAACCCTCTATCAAATGTAAGGCCTCTCCTTCCATTTGTCCTTTCAGGTAGTGAAACATACGGACATTATCCAAAGAGGATTGATGAACTGTAGACCGAAATACATCCCAAAAAGCTAACCACTCAGTCAATTTGCCCCCAAATGTAGGAAGATTGTGCTTTGGGAGGTGCACAGTGTGTTTCGTGTCAACCCTTCTATGGGCATCGTTCTCGCCTCCCTTCTTATTTGCGACAGCGCGCTGTAATAGGTGCTTCGCTTTAAAGACAGGTTCATCCTAGAGGGCACGATTATCACACTCTGCAATTATCTCTTCCTCCTTTGTCATGCCTGCCACAATCACCTCACTTAGAGCAACAATGCGACCGTCGGTAGCCTGGACATTGTCTAACCTAGCCTATAATTCTTTGAGGTCAGCAGTAGTGATGAAAGCGTTGACATCAATAATTAACCTATTTAATACTCCCCGAAGTCCTGCCCTCTGATTTTTAGGGGCTTTGCTCAGCACCCCACTAGACGGTGTCTCTTCCTGTTTACTCATTTTGTATGTAAGCCTTTAGGCTATATACCTAAAATGTTACAAATACAACGGCAAAATAGTAGTCTAGTTAAGAGATGCCGACCGGCAGACTTCTATGTTATGGAGAAAAAATAGCACACAAAATAGCAATACCTACTAAAGGGTCATATTGAACAAGAAAAAGTGTTAGGTCAGGTCATGTGTCACAGGAAGTCTGAAATGAAAAAGAAAATTATTGGGGGAAAATGATGGGTGGAATGCAGCACTTTGGCAGGTGAAACAATGCGACTCTGTATTCCGGCTCTAACCATCGCTTGGCTAGGCTTACCAGTTTATCATAGAGTTGTTCCTGCATCCTGTTATATGTCCCCTTGCTCATTGCCATAAAAAATCCCTTACTGATAGCTAATTCCCGGGTCTGGGCACCAATGTGGTATACTATCAATGGAAGTTAAATATGTCGAAGCTATAACAATTCAAACAAAATCAATCTAAATTAAATTACTCCATATCTAAATTGAATTCAATCTGAAACAAGCTAATTTATATCCAAAGGTCTCACATAATAAATTATATATAAGGTAAGGTTATAAGGGTTAATATTATCCAGGAATTAACTCACCAATAGTTCCACGTGGCAACGAGACAAAGGATAACCTTTACCCAATATGGCGGACAATGGGGAAGCAAGACTTCGGCCCTGAGGCTCGAGTCAAGTGAAAGAAAGAATCAAATGATTATATGGGAATGGACATGAATACTATGCCTATCTGTCAGTCAGTCATGGCGTCGATGAGAGCGTCGTGATGGTGTAGATGCATGTATTGCTGTCAGTGTATTGTGATTAGAGGCACAAAAGCTCGATCAACTTAGGGCGGAAATTAGATGTTAGCTGGTCGGTGTTCGTGGAGGCTCTGAGCTCTCTTCCTCAGAGTCACACCTTGCTGCCTTGGCAAATGCCAGGGCCCAAATGATCGTACCGATTCTATCTTGCTCAATACGATAAATGATATTAATATATACGATAAATTCATATATACTACATAAGACCATGTTAATATTGCTTAATAGCATATTAGGCCTTTTATAATCTTAACTTACTTACAATCTTATAATATACGATCTACTCGTCCTACGCCCTACCGTGGGAACGAACGTTAGACTGTCGAGTACCTAGTGACGTCACAGAGACGTACATAAGCACATAAATTATCTTACACTATCGTATTACACGATACGCATAATTGCAAATGTTACTGCTTGCTCTGATTTCTTCATTGTGAGGCTTCCCATTGTTTGGCCTGTCAGTTTATCTTGAATTCTTGTTCCAATATCAACTGAACTATCTACATTGACCCTGCTGTCTGCAATAACTCCAGTAACAACGTTCTTGAGCTCATTTGACTCATCTTCTGTGAATGGGATGTGCTCTTGTATGTAACCAATGAACTTCTGAAGATCCAAAAGGTCGTGTTTGATGTTACTGGGATTAATCTCTCGATGTTGTTCTGAGAAGGTACCTGTAAAGGTGTTGCTTAATGTACGAAGAGCATCAGTGTACTGTGATACCACATGTGCTGACAGTAACCACTTGGTCTTTGTAGCTTCTTTGTGTGTTATGTTTATCAGTCCCCCTTGTGTCTTTCCTGCTCGCATCAGAGACTGCTCTATTGTCATATCTGCCCAGGTTCCACTCCAGAAGAGCTTCTGATTCCTTCTCACAGTCCATCTTCCAAAGGTTGCTGAAGACAGGGACCTAATTCTTGGCAATCTTGAAGGTAGAGGCGACAACATTTGGCATAGTTGTTTTGCCCAGCAGCGGCAAAGTATGGTAACATATCTTGGGTTGCCTTCAGGTGCAGCCTCCAGTTACCAGTCCTCTCAGCCCTGATAAACATTTGTACAACAGACACAAAGTTCATGAACACAATCCACAGTTTCCCTGTTCTTGATGTTTGTTGTTTTGCTTTCAGATCCTGAACTAGTTTTTTAAGATCACATAGAGTATCATTGTCAACTGCTTCATCTGGCGTAATGGCATGTGTCACATAGAGGGATGTGTATATCTTCTGAGGAGTAGACCACATATCATCTGTTAGCATTTTGGTTTCTGCCTCATCAGATTTCCATATTTCATCTTGGTCCTTATCTTCTTCTACTTTCTCTTGTACTTCCTCTTCATTGCCTTCTCCTCATCTGATACCTGACATCCTGATTCCTCGTGTACATCCCCTGAGTCTTCTGTGGCTACTGAAGGTTCAGAAAAATCTACATGTAGAGGATGAATGAGCACAACATGAAGTGCTGCATCAGTCAAAAGACAGGCGCGCAAGGTCTTTGTGTATGCTTTTCCCTCCCTCACTTTTGGTAATAAATTTCTGGCATGCACAGTGGCCCATATATCATCCAATCCACTGTCTTCCATCAGATTACACCCTGCTCCAAGAAACGACATCAATTGATGAAGTCCACCTAGTCGCAAAAACAGATGTTTGAAGTCATGGTGTTTGTCCTGCTTGATCTTATAACCTTTCATGTATAGTGGCTGATCAAATGTTAGTGTGGCACAACACATCCCGGTTTTTTCTGATTGCTTCTGAACAAAACACATTGTACTGCACTATATGGACTCATTTGTTTGTGGGTTCAATGGAATCATGGGGTTGTACACCACAGCAGTAGCCTACCCTTCACCATAGAGGACATAAAACTTTGCCAGCTTGGAGGAGATGAGTGGAGCACACTTGAGTACAACCACAGCATATCTAGAGATTCATAATGCTGGGTGTAAACATCTATGGGCTTGATTTCCTTGAGTCTTGTATCAGCGGAGAGAGATTTAGAACTTAGCTTGAAAGGTTTGATAACATCACCAAAATCTCCAGCTTGAGCAATAGCCTTGGCACTTACGTTCTTCTGTGGAATCTCCACTGTGCGCTGATCCTTACTCGGTGGAGACTGGCAGGTTATAATGCCCATTACATGTGTGGTGTCATTGCCTGTTACTGTGTCCTCATTGTAGTCGAAGTGATCTGCAACCCATTGACAAAATTCACCCCCTTTTCATTTGTCTGCAATTCCAGGGGTTAGATCATGAATTGAATCACTCACTACTGCTGATCTTTCAAATGACATGACTTGACTGTATGAGGCACGGAGTCCCAGTGAAGACAAGCCATCTAGGAGAACACATGAACGTGTAGTCTTGAACAGACCAACTGAGAGGAGGAAAGTAGATATATTCGATTGGTTTCCACCAGCTTGCAATTAATATGACACAACGAAATCTGTAGCAATTTCTTCTTTTGTTTAGCAGAGTCGGTTCTTGATTCATTTAACATACTTGCTATGAGCTGCCACAAGACCTCTGGCACACAGGTTTCAAGCTTTGCAATGTCTATATCATGAGGTGAGGGATACACAGCTGGGTTTTGTTGGAGGCCTTTCAGGCATGTCTTGAGAGTTTGCCCACTCTCCTTTGCCAATCTTAAAATGTTCATCACCTTCTTGAGATTTTTTTTAGTTATCATGAAGAATATATGCAGCTTTCGCTTTTAAACTAAGAACATTATTTTTACCATCAATTTCAGCCACAGTAAGACTCTCCCAAAAATATTCAAATTTCTTCCTCTGTACGTGTCGAGTACTGTACGCTGGCACATCTGCTGGAAGATAAGTGGCTAATTGGGCTCGCAGCAGATCATTCAATGTAAACTGACAGTCCTGTTTTTCATCCTCTTCAAACCAATCACATAACTTCAGAAAACCTTTCTCATTCAGTGTGTCAAGATTCCTAATGTTTGCTGATTTTGATTGTGCAACACATTTTGTTTTCAAATTTTGTTGCATAAATGCCTGATGATACTTTGCTTCAACTGCTCTGAGATCCCCAGCAAAGAACATGTGTGCTTTGATGTCAATTGCCTGACTGTCGATTTTTTGTCACATGCAGCCAAAATGGTTTTCTGTATAACGCTTTCACGATCATCCTTTGAAACAACCTCAATGTTTGAAAAATGTGAATATCGATCTGGATGTCAACGCACATTCTCAGGATCCATCTCTTCAGTGCATATGAGCCAGTGTGTTGGATAATCATATGAGTGCTACTTGAACGCAATTTAGGCAGTGAATCTGAAGAGTCAGTAGAACTCTTTTGTGCTCTTGCAACATTCTTTGCTGCTGTGTATGTTTTATAGCACTTGTCATGCACAAAATAGTCTTCCGTAGAGAAATGTTTGTTGTGTATTTCGTCTGCCCGAAGTTTCGAAACACTTTGGAGTTTGTCAAGTCCTTTTGGACCAAGCTTTCTACAACTATTACTGCCCCCACCATCACCTTCACCACACACAACACAAACCACCATGCTTGCAATCTTCTTCAGTCATCAGCATTCCTCGCATCTAGTACCTGCAACATGAAAAACAAACTTAAATGTACAGTAGAGAAGAGTCTGAAATAACATGTACAAATTAAGCTTAAACTTTCAAATAATGTTCTCATTGTGTCCAGTGACCATGACAATATGGGTGTGAACAGTTTATTTTTGTGTCTACCATGAATAGTTTGGAAGATATCGACACAAAATTCTATTTCGGTAATGGCAGCCTTTGACCCCCTAAAAAACAGGTTTCCCCAAGGTTGATTTTGGTTGAATTTGTTTTGGGACATCCTGACAATGATTTTGACATAATGAAGTGAAAAAATGGTTATTGGCTAAAATGTCCTGGTTGGCCATTTTTATTTAGATGTGTCTCTGACTCGATAAAGTATGAACCCAAACTGGACGAAAACAAAAAATATACATACATTTCTGAAATTTGTCTCATGTTTTCCAGTGGTCTAGTCCTGTCAAACCACTTTTGACAATTTCTACCATTACAAAGGAATATGCAAACTGATGCGAAAAGCAACAGACAGTTGGTCTCGACGAGGCTGCTCATATATAAGTAAAGAGAGAAGTAGCATGTACTGTATGTGGGCATAACACAATTCACTTAGGCTATGTTGATCAGCTATTAAATTGACTGGGAGAGAGTTGAATTTGTTAAATTTATTTTATAGTATTTTGAAAAACGATACAGTCCAGCTATTTATAACATCCTGTCGGAATAACAAGTTAATCATTATATATAATTTATAATAATGGTAGAATGATTTTTTTCAGATCTGAATGTAAATTATCACTTTCTGATTGCTTCCAAGGGGTGGAGGTTGGGATTTAACCCTGTTGGTGCGGGCATATATCCGCCATATTAGGGCTCATTCAGGCACTCCTGATTGATTAGGCAAGTGGGTGAATGAAATTAAATGTATTCAGCCAAAAACTAGAAGAAAATAGCTTTAAAATTACACCAAAACGAGCTTCGTAGCTCGCGGGCTTCACCCGCAGCGCTACCATAGACATTTGCTAAAATGAGCAATCATCGCTAATGTCGCGCTACATTTGCCTTTGGCAGCGCTGTATATCTCGCGAGAGCATAGATCACAGTTTCTCAGTGCCTCAGCCGGCTGGCTGGAGGAAGGACGTGTGGCCTGTTGCGCTCCCGCTCCCTCGCACTCGATTCAACAGGCTTTAACCCATTGCCTGCAGGTGACGTTCCAGAACGCATTGGCAGCTTAGAGCAATTTCCAGACTTTAAAAGCCGTAGAAATCGAGTGTCAGTGGGCGGGAGCGTGAGGGACCTCCGTCCGACCCTGAGAGCAGCCAGCCGCTCACTGAGGTAGATTATGGTCTCGTGCGGCTGTCTCGACCTTGTTGCCGAGCGAGCGAGAGCTAATAATTAGCAAGTTTTCCCGAATGTCTACGGCAACGCTGCGGGTGAGCCCCGCCACCTACGAAGCTCGTTCTGGTGTCATTTTGAAGCTAGTTTCGCCTAGTTTTCAGCAGAAAACAGTTCATTTAATGCAGATACCTGATTAATCATTCAGGAGTGCCTGAATATGCGCTAAATAGCGCAAATAAGCCCACAGCGCAAGGGTCAAGAGGCTTTAAGAGCCTGTAAATTGCCTTATATTGTCAGGACCTTCCAGAACGTCTCCCACAGCCAATGGGTTAAGGTCCTAGTAACTACACCACCAAGATCATCAACTTCTGTTCCATTGATGTTGTAATGCACATGTTCAGGTTTGTTTCCAATATATTTAGTTCTTGACATTTTGAAATGTTGAAGTTCGTATTACATTTTCAGACCAGTTTACAATGGTATTTGAATTGATGAAGTTCTTGTATTTCTAGTGTTAAGTGGGGTTTTATCGTTAATGTATACTAAGAACAAGATTGGACCAAACACCGAGCCCTGTGACACACTACTAATGACATGCCACCAGTCGAATTCTCTACCGTAAATCTTCACTCACACCTTTCTATTCATGAGCCAATCACTTATCCACTGCAATATGTTGTTTTCAATTAGCCATATTCCAATTGCACGTAAGGCCATCTGGATCCCATGGCGGTAATAAGTAGAAAGGTACTATCAACGACAAAAGTTAGTTCCCTCAACCATCCACTGAGTGATTCCAAAACATATGGGGTCCAAAAATGAAGAATTGGAAAAAGTGCCATTTACACCCAATAAATGCATCGTTTGTTTTAGCCCCAAGTGATTCAGATTCACACAGTGGCAGGTAGGGGGAACAAACTTTTGTCATTCATAGTACAAAGAAAATCAAAGTCATTGGGAATGTGAGAAGTCATTCATCTTTAGTAAATCCTTCTATGTCGATTCTCGATTCTCACATATCAATATTTTATCAAAGTAAACAAATATATAAATATATACTCTACATTTATACAGAAGCATGAAACCTCTACATTGTTAATATTATTATGTTCTCTCCACTAACCAACTTTACTCCTAAACTCGATTAATGAAATTAACAAACACATGTGGCAGCCCGGGGATTCGAACCCAGGACGTCTACTAAAGCAGTGAGGGAAGCAATATATCATGTGAGAGGTCTCTTGCACAAAACGTCAAGGAGAAACCACGCGCCTTTTATGCATATGCCAGAAGCAAAACACGGATCAAGGAAACTTAAAACGCCCAGACGGATCCTTAACGAATTCCTCACAAGAGGCAAGTGAACTGCTGATCTCGGAATTCCAAAAGGTCTTCACCAAAGAGTCAGACAACAATATTCCTGATGTGCAAAACCAGTTTGAAGGAGAAGGATTACAACAGTGTAACTTCAGCGTGCAGGATGTGCAGAAAATTCAGGCAGGTCTCCAGGAAGATTCGGCACCCGGACCTGACGGCGCTCACCCTAAAATGCTGAAGGAAAGTGCATCATCACTAGCCTTTCCTCTCTTGCTGTTGTTTAAGTCAACCCTTGCAACTGGGAGGATACCAGAGGGCTAGACTAAAGCTAATGTAATCCCAATTTTTAAGAAAGGAGAAAAATCGAATCCACTCAACTACCGACCAGCCAGCCTCACCTCAGCTCCCTGCAAGGTTATGGAGAAACTCCTAAAACAAAGAATAGTTCACCATCTGGAGAGCAACAACCTTCTCAGCAATCTTCAGCACGGGTTTAGATCAGGAAGGTCGTGTTTAACGCAGTTGCTAGAGTACCTGGAGGAGCTAGAGGATGCTTTAGATGATGGTGACAGCGTCGACGTAATCTACTTAGACTGCAAAAAGGCCTTCGACACGGTCCCACATCTCCGTTTGTTAAAAAAGCTAAGAGCAGCAGGAATGGGAGGCGACATTATTGGGTGGATTGAGAGTTTTCTAAGGAATAGAGTACAACGCGTGACGATCAAGGGTACCCAATCACAATGGCGACGAGTGTGGAGTGGCGTACCACAAGGAAGTGTACTAGGGCCAATCCTCTTCCTAGTGTATATAAACGACCTTATGGAAACAGTACAGTCCGATGGCAAACTCTTCGCCGATGATGCTAAGATTTACCGAAGAATCAAGACGCCTCAAGATGGAGAGACCCTACAAGACGATCTTACCAAACTTCAGGAATGGAGCACTAAATGGCTTCTTAGTTTCAACGAGGAAAAGTGTAAGGTCATGCACCTGGGGAGGAGAAACCCTGGATGTCAATATCATGTAGGAAACACTCCACTAACTACCACAACAGAAGAGAAGGACTTAGGAGTATATGTCACCACAGACCTAAAACCTGCAACACAGGTAGCCAAGGCGGCTGCCAGTGCCAACTCATTGGTGGGATTATTGAAAAAAACATATACATACCTGAATGTTGAAATGTTCCTCCCGCTGTACAAATCCCTGATTAGGCCTCGACTCGAACATTGTATACAAGCCTGGTCCCCTTACACTCGAAGAGATATCAACAAACTTGAGCAAGTTCAACGGAGAGCAACTAAACTGGTTCCGGAATTGTCCGAGTCATCATACGAGGAAAGGTTAAGCCGCCTTGGCTTAACTAAGCTGGAGCAGCGAAGGAAGTGGGGTGATATGATTTAAACCTACAGAATCCTACATGGTATTGATGCAGTGAAGGAAGACCATATCCTTCAGCTCGCTCCAAGAAACAAACGGCCAGACACCAGAGGACACAGCCTGAAACTAGCAAAGCCTAGAGCCCTAGACATAGGACATCCAAGAGGAATAACTTTTTTTAACGCAAGAGTGGTTAACCAATGGAATACTCTCACAGAAGAAATCGTCTTGAGCCAGAGTGTTAACACGTTTAAAAATAGATATGACCGGTATGAGACAGTTAGACTGAGAAGAGGCACCCTTTATGAGCACTGACTCCCATGCCTCTTTAACTATCACTAGGTAAGCATCACTAGGTAAGCATCACACCGAAAATCAACACACTTATGCATTGCACCACGAAGACAGTTAAAGAATGTTGCACAAGCCTACGATTTGTTATGCAGTTTCGAATCCTGCATACCAATCTTAGCATGTACAACCATTCCAACTGTACTAGCGGAGGCTATGAATATGTGAATGGAAATAGTAATTAATGGGGCACTTAACCCTAGGGAAGGCCTCTTGATAAACTACTACTGAACCAGAATTAATTAATACAATGAGAAGAGGAAAAGACCAAGAAGAGGAAGATACATAAGAACAAGAGAGAGAGGGAGGGAGAGAGAGCCGCGCATAGCCTCCATCCAAGAGAAGCCTAAATGCGCTAATACACCAGGTCCTTCTGTCACCCAAGCCGCCAACCCAGGTTATACTTGCTCAGCCTGGGTCCTATCACCTCAAGCCAAATGAGGTCAAGTCTAACACTGCCTTTCTTAACCTCAGACAGACCACCAGTGATAATGCAACCAAAGTTGAAACTAGCTCAGCCAAATCATTGGAGGTCTGGTAAGGAGTGGACATTGGTACTGACCATTTTCACAGGCACACTGTGTGCACTGTTCCCTCTCCCCCTCTCCCACTACCAACAAGACTGTGTCGTGTGCTAGCCATCCCAATTAATATAGTATTGCAGATACCCCGACTGCTAGCATAATTTACCTATGTTGTGCACTGGCGAACCCAGCATAGCGATAAGCCAAGCCGGAAGTCTTGACAGAGGCTGGCCACTGTATAATAGGTAGTTTTGTGTACTGGCCAAGGCGAATTGTTCTATATGGAAGAAAACTATTCTACCCCGGTACTTGAATGTGCACTTGCCAGACAACAAAAAGGTAGACTTAGTAATTTATTTAGGAGTGGTATTTATTTAGTCGTTTTGTACACTCAATCAATATGTTGTGACAATGCATGGCCGCATTCACCCGCTGACGCCACCCAATGGGATCCTCCCTGGAAAGCCTCCAGGCATCTGCCTGGTCCTTATGAAGTATTTCATTGGATGCTTTACCGACTTCCTTCAGCCATGAGTTCAGTGTCTTCCCACCGGCCTCCTCCACTCAGGGTTGTCTTTTGTAAAGACCATCAGGTGAGCGGGATCAGCCTCAGGGAGGCGAACCACATGCCCATATAGCCAAAGTAAGCGTTCACGGATTATGCAACAAATATGTCTTGAGTCAGTTTCACGGAGTAGTCGCTGGTTTGATACGCGATCGTACCAGCGATAAGCCATGATCCTGCGGAGACATTTATTACCAAAGGAGTTGATATGTTTTTTTTTAAACACTGTTGAGTGTCCATGACTCCGAGCCATACAGTAAGACATGGAGCAGCAGTGTCTTGAAGATCGGCAACTTCATCCTTCTGCATAGATATCGACAACGCCACATGCTTTTGTTGAATTAATCCAGATGCCAGAAAGCTTAGGAAAAGCTAAAGTTGGATAGTTCAGTAAATTTATCATTGATGAAAGAGTGTTTGGTAACTCGAAGAACAGATTTGGTTTGATTCCGGGCAGAAACATAAGAAGAATGAGGAGGCGTCGGTACCGTTGAATGCCTCCTCCTTATTGTGGACAGCAGTAGAACAAGCGTGAGTAAACCAAGATTTTGTTGCATTAGTCGGAGAGAAAAAAAATTAAATGTATGCCTCCATGCCTGATAGGATTACCTCGGTAATGCGTTCAGCACTCTCCGAGGGTCCCCGGCCACGGAAGCAAAAATCATTCCATGGGAAATCAAAGGAGTATACTGTCCGAGAGCCTCCCAGTTGGCAGCGCCAAAGTGCCACAAGTGCCGCCGGCTGGGAGAATCGGGTGGCCGTACTGGAGAAATAGGACAGGTGACAGAGATAAATTTATGGTCGGAGGAGCCCAAAGGAGAGAAAAGATAGACAGTATAAGAAGAAGGGTTAGAAGCTAGAAACAAGTCAAGAATGTTGGCCCGATCTCCGAAGCGATCCAGGATACGGGTTGCTGAACCAACTGCTCTAGGTAATTTAGGATGGAAAAGATGTAGGCTTGTTCACCAGGTTGGTCAGTAGTAGGAGAGGAGAGCCATTGGCGGTGGAGAACGTTGAAATCTCATAAGATGGACATTTTTGAGAAAGGAGGAATGGATAGAATGGGTTCCAATTTAGAGTTTAGATGGTCAAAGAATTTGGGAAGTCGGTAGAGTTAGGGGAAAGATAGACAGCACAGAAATATTTAGTAAGAGAATGACAGGAAAGTTTGAGCCATAAAGTTGAGAATTCAGAGGAGTCAAAATCGGGAACACGAGAGCAAGTGAGTTTGTTGTGCACATATGCACAACATCCACCTTTGGCTTTGAAACTAGGATAGAGAAAGTAGGAGGATACAGAGAAGGGGTTGCTGGATGTTGCTACAGACACCTGAGTTTCGGTGAGGAAGAGAAGATCAGGTTTGTAGGAGGAGAGATGGTGTTCAACAGAGTGAAAGTTAGAGGAAAGTCCGCGAATGTTGCAGAAATCAATAGAAAGAGTAACAGGCCGAGGTCCAGGTAATTTTGTGGGGTCGTCAGGGGATGGTCGGTCGGGTGTGGAGGCATTCATTGATGGTCCCCCCCCCCCCCCTGGGGACTCCGAGGCTGGGCTGAAATTTATAATTTTTAAAACATTTGGTGTGGAGGAATGAAGTGTGGTGTGCATGTTTAGTTTAGTGAAGTACTGTAGATAGGAGGAGGAGATGTTTGTGAGAGCTAGCTGGATTGCTCTCAGTTTAAATGAGGCACAAAGAAAATCAGTAGGAGAGGCCAAGCAAATGAAACAGGAGTTCCAGCGACTCTTTATCACATGCCTATAACCTCACCTGGGTTTAGCCCTGATCGATTGGTGCTTACAATCTCCCAACTGTAAATGGTTACCACAAGTTTATCTCCCTGGATGGTATCTACTTACTGCTGGGTCTACAGAGGTTTTGAGTTATAGGAGACTGGCCCAAATAGTCATGCCCTTGAATTGAGCAATTTATTTTCGTTGCTGTGTACCAACTTATTTTGTTATATGTGTAAGAAGGAGACACAAGTCAAAGCTGCCCACATGTATCTCCCCCAAAGTTGAAAGAGTGACAGAAAATCAGTTCCCTTCCTAAAACCGCCCTGCTCGTCACCTATTCATTTCTCCGATCTAGCTCTCACTCTCTCAATCACTGCCCTACTGTTCATCTTCCCTACTATGCTTAGAAGACACATTCCTCGGTGGTAACCACACACTCCTCTGTCCCCTTTACACTTATATAGGAGGAATAATATTCCTGTCTTCCAGTCATCAGATGCACTCCCCTTCTCCCATGCTAGTTTGCATTTTCCATACCCATTTGCTCACTATCTCATCACCATACCTCAGCATTTCCCCACACACTCCATCTATTCCTGGTGCTTTCCCCAACTTCACCCTTTTCATGGCTTCACACACTTCTGACCTGATCCCCACCTACTCCTCCACTACTTCTCTTCTTCTCCCTCCCATACCCCATCCAACTATGTTTACTGGCGCTTCATTCCTTACATTTAGCAATTCGTTGAAGTACTCCCTCCATCTGTCGACTCTCTCTTGCTTCTTGGCTAGCACTCGCCCATTCTTATCTTTCACACTCTTACTGTTTCCCTTGCTACCTTCCCTAACTTTCTTGACTTCTTTTCAGAACAGTTTCTTACACTCCCTCCATTTTACACTTAGATTCCTTCCAAATTCCTCATCTACTTTTCTCTTACTTTCCTTCACTACTCTCTTCACCACTCTCTTTTTCTCCACGTACCTCGTTAGTTTCTGTCTCTCCAAATCGTCATTCCCTCTACTACCCAACCACTCTCTATACGCTTTCTTCTTGTCTTCCACAGCTATTTTTACCTCTTCTGTCCACCATGCTGTACCCTTCACTCCCTTCCCTCTTCTCCTTACTCCACACACCTCCTCACATGCTTCACAGATCTCTTCCTTAAACACCTTGCTCATCTCCTCCACTTCCTCCATACCTTCCAGGTCAAAATTACCTAGTCGTCTTTCTACTGCTCTCTTGTACTCTTCCCTAATTTCCTCCTCCTGTAGCCTCTCCACCCTCCTCGCCATTCCACCTTCCTCTCGCCTCCCTCCAGCTCTCCTCACCCACTTCTTTTGTATCCTAATTTTGGCTACTACTACATATAATGGTCAGAAAGACCCCCTCCAATACCCCTATACACCCTAGCATCCAGTACAGATTTCTTCATTCGTTCATCCACACATTTATAATCCATCAGTGCCTTTCGTTCCACTACTGTCATATCCAAATCCATCTTCCTCCACACAACTTTCCATGTGTACTTGTGTATCATTCTGTGTCGGAAGAAAGTGTTGGCTATCCTCCGCCGCCTCCTCCGCACATATACGTCCACAAGTGCACTACCCTTCCCATTCACCTCTGATGGTACCCCCCACCCTCCCACCACTCCATCAACTCTCTTATCACCCACCTTCCCATTCATATCCCCAATCAGAAATATTATTTCGTTCTTGCCAAACATATCCAGGCACAAATCATTTAGTTTTAATATATTCATGTTTTTAAATGCCATGGACGTATGTTCATTATATGGTAATCTACATAATTATACTGTAGCTCTAATCGCCTATTTTTGTTTGTAGGTCAGATATTTTATAGGTTATGTTTGAATATGTACCGGAATATGCTTCGATTCCATAAAGTAAATAAGGAAGTATCATTGTTGAGTATAGAGTTCTCTGAATAATTTGTGGAAAATAATTGTTAAGTTTGTATATAATTCCGACTGATTTTACTATTTTAGAAGATATGTATTTAACCCTCTCCATCATATATGACACGATCGTGGCGATTTGCTCAAAGGTATCATATGATACGATTGCATCATATGAACTTAGTGAAATAGCTCAATAATAAGTTTATGATGCGATTTGCGTCATATTGAGCTCAGTAAGTTAGCTAAGTTAGATCATAATCTGTCGGTTGGTGACAACCCCCAATTCCTCCGACTTCTAACGGTCCCTCAGTGTGAGAAAGAGAGTTGTGGGGGAAATAGCGGGCACTCGGGCATCCCCTAACTTACGGAACTAAATATGACGGAGAGAGTTAATATGGTATTCAAAAGTTAAATGTATATCAAGGTATATTCCCAAGAATTTTACGTCATCAGTTTCTGATAATTTAATGTTGCCGATTAAGGGGAGATATATTTTACGTCTATAAGAGAACACTATGTATTTTGTTTTTGATGCGTTAATGCTAATTTTGTTGGATATAAGCCACTGCATTTATATGATTACATAATTATAGTACTACACATTTTTGGGAGGAATGTGGTTGAGAGTGTGCTATCATCAGCAAATAGTGTATATCTGAAGAAGGTCGTAACTTTTGGAAGATCATTTATAAAGATTAAAAATAATAGCTGACCAAGTATAGAGCATTGTGGAACTCCATGAGTTATTATTTGTTGTTGTGATTGTTTACTATTAACGACAGCGTACTGTTTTTTGTTACTTAAGTAGGATTGCAACCTGAAATAAAGAGAAAGGAGAGTAGAAACACAACACCTCCAAGAAGTATTATTACCACCCTTGCCACCACACCTCCGAGGAAAGAAGCCCCAAG
Organism: Paralithodes platypus; assembly: GCA_032716605.1. Classification (NCBI taxonomy): domain Eukaryota; kingdom Metazoa; phylum Arthropoda; class Malacostraca; order Decapoda; family Lithodidae; genus Paralithodes; species Paralithodes platypus. The sequence continues at coordinate 26,477,707 of CM064507.1, read as the reverse complement.
CGCCACACCACCAGAATACGCCCGAGTCACCTCTATCACGCCCGCACTTCCTCCAACACCAACAAAGGACATAATAGTCACGAGTAAACATCCAAGTAATGACAGGAGAAAGAAGAAGCAAAAGGAAGGCAAGGCAAGTAAATACTTGCATAGATCCTTCATCACCACGCGCCCTTCTTCCTCCAAGCCGCACCACTGCCGTGATAGAAAACTCCAGAGGGGCTACCCCAGCCGCTCCTCCCAGCACATCAGCCCTTCTTGCCTGGATAATGGACACCAGGAGAAACGCCAGAAGCGGTAAGACTATGACAGGCAAAGTTAAGATCTACACAGTTGGAAAGCTCTTAAAACATACTTCATTGGAAGATATTTAACCCTTATTTAGCGTGCTAGGTGGTCTATTTGACCGTAGCTACGGCCAGCGTTTTTTTTTAACCCTAAATAGGGTTGTTTACGTGATCATTTTAATGCCTAAATAAGACATAGAGCATAAAACAAGTATCTCTCCCTGAAAGGGCGTAAACAGAGCTTTCCAATGACACCCGAACCATCCTTGTACGACCACTGGTTCTCTTGCAACGATCGTGCAACACGAGTGCAAAAACCCTGTAATTAGGCAATTTCCCTACATAATTAATTCCCTGTGTAGCGAGTGAGGAGAGGGGGAGGAAGTTAGAATACAGTTCAGTTGGTCCACCGCGGTGGTGGGGGACGGTCATAGAGTTGCTACGCTCCTCACACCGCTCAGCTCTCTCTCTCAGCAACATTACATGGTGAAAATGGCGCTCGACGTAAGTTGTGAACCGCCACATAGTCCAAATTTATTTCACACGACATAATTTGCTCGCCGACAGTTAAGGGTTAAAGGGCTGGAAGATTTGGGCTATATTCAATAACCTATTAAAGCACTGGTATATAAAGGTTTATTGAGGATTTTTAGAACTTGGCTCATCAAAGGAATTGTTATTGGATCACCATGGTGGCAACCCAATATTAATTCTTCCGCCTCAATTATTAGGAATTACTGTCGCTAAAGAAGGCTGCACTGACGTACGCTTTAGCGGTAGTAAACCGACCCCATTCTGGTCCTTATAAAACGTTCACGCACTGGCAATTGGCTTTTTATATGGTAGGCCTCGAGAGATACCGTAGCAATTGCATGACGGCACTCTGCATAGAGTCCATATGGTACGTTGTCCCAGGCACTGGCATTAAGACACGTATGCTTTAAAAGACCTAAATAAACCCACCCAAAAGTCCCTGAAAGACTCTAATAAAGGTCAGAACAGTTAAGAGACGTTGCATAACGACCCTCTTACGTTAGTCCGATTATATGATATGTAGGCTATAGCACTAGCAGAACAGATTCATATTCATTCAGGACCCCAAACCAAAGAGTACTGGAAGATTCTCAATTAAACTCCTATAAAGGTCAGTATAACTTCTACTCATGTTAGTCTGATGATATGTTATGTATAACACTGGTATAACCGAACACATTCATTGAAGACCCCAAACCCAAGAGTTCTGCAACATGTTCCCTCCTGCTGTCATCAACACACGACAGGACCACCACCACGGCCAAGAACCTCGTTGGCTGAGATGCGGACACCATCCAGCTCTTCTGAGCTATCAGAAGAGACTGGATGACTCCGTCGTCGACACCTGCCCGGGTTGTAACACAGCACCTCATACCATTAAACACATTATAGAAGACTGCATTTCACACAACCACTTACGCCAACAACACAATTTACACTCTTTGAGAGCTCTGTGGGAAAGCCCTGACCGTGGCCATGGCCTTCCTCAAGGACTCGGGGCTGTTCGGCCAGGCAGCTTAGGGAACAACAACAACAACAACAACCTCGTTGGAAGTACCACGGAAGTGCTTTGTGTAACCTCGAAATTGTACAGTGTCATTCCCCTGGAACTTAATTGTGGATCCTCGTTCGTGCTTTGCAACTTGTATATATTGACCTATCCATGTCTGAGAGTAACTATAGTTACATTGAATAATATAACCTATGCTTGTACTCTGTATTATATTTATCCTCTATTACCTTTGTTCATGTGTGTATGTGGATTCAACTTCTCCAGTCAAGTAAGAACTTACCTAATTAGTCCACTTAACCCCAGCAAAAACCTGGTATAATAAAACCATTTGTGAACTGTGCAACGAAAGCCGTAAAAGTAAAGTTTATGAAGCAGCAATGTGTGGTCCAGTGAATCGAAGGCTTTCCTGAAGTCCAAAAACAGGGAACAAACTATTCGGTAAGAGTCTATATTTTCATAAAGATATTTTAAGTGATCAGTGGTGGCTTGGCCTGTTGATTTATGTTTTCTAAATCCATATTGTTGTTTATATAGTATATTTTTTGTTTCAAGATATGAATAAATTTGCCTATTTACTGCTCGTTCCATTACTTTACTTAGAAGAGGCAAGATTGATATAGGCCTGTAGTTGTTTAAATTGGTTCGTTCCCCCTCATTAAAAATAGGGATAACTCTTGCAATCTTTTGACTATTAGGAAAAATACCACTGGTAAAGGAGTTGTTTATTATCAATGTTAATACTGAAATAATTGATGTTTACAAGATTCTAGTGTTATGTGTCAATAGAACCAGGCTTATGTTTTAAGGTCTCAATTACACTACTGATATCGTCGTTCGAAACGGGATTAAAATTAAATTAAATCAAACAATTACCTTTGAGATAGTTGTCTATATTATTTTGGGAGTCAGAAATTTCGTTTGCTATATATTTGCCAATATTTGTGAAAAAAGGAGTTACATTTCTCAGCTATGTCAGTATCATCTTCATAAACTATGCGGTTAATGGTTATTTTTGTTTATTGATTTAGTTGTTCTTGATTCACCAGGTCTTAGAATACTGTTAATGGTTTTCCATGTTTCTGAGATATTGTCTTCGAACTGTTTGAATCCAATGTTAAGTGTCTTCTTTTAGGTGCGCGAATTTGATTTGTTACATTTATAAATTGTTTGTAGGTTGTATTTGTGATTACATTTTGACATTTTAGTTTTGTATATAAGTTATCTCTTCTATTTATATTCTGAAGTATAGAGTTATTTATCCATGGCTTAGAAAAGGACTTGTGTGATACGGTTTTCGTCTTAACTAGGCAACACAGATTGTAAGCAGTAAATATTTCTAAATTTAGCTTATTAATAGCTTCGTTACAGTCCTTGATGTTTTCAATGTAGTTTAACTGATTAATGCTGAGTTCTTCTTTTAGTTTCGATAGAGTGTCATCGTTTATCTATCTGTATGTTATGTGCATTGGTTTATTTATACTCACACTCAGCGCCTCTTTTTAAATCAGAAATTAAGGCAGGTGATATGATAGACCAGATACTAGACAAACCATGATAAAATGAGAAGGAACTTTTACGAAAATATTAACTATGAGTGTTGCACTTGTGTCCGTTATTCTGGTTGGTTTAGATATAATCGGGATTAAACAAAAAGTATATTAAATGTATTGACAAATGCTCTGGTACTATTAAGATTGTCATAATTTAACATATCCATATTGAAATTTCCACATAGTATACTTTCGTACGAGGTTTTTACTCATTAATTCTTACCTGGTGTTTGCATTTCGGAGGTCCCTATAATTGTTTTCGAGGCTTCACAATGTATCAGAATTAACGACTGCGACTTTAGATAATCTGTCAGGTTGTGTTCATATATTCTTCCATTAAGTTGCGATACTGCGCAAGGCGGTGGTAATGATAGAAACCGACTAAAAGCCAGAAACGGTAGCATCATACTTGATCTAGAATCTAGATATACCTCATTAGCCTCAGGTTAAATGACCAAAAGACATTTGACTCACATCCCATTGTTGGGACTGCTCCTAATATTATAACTCCAGTATGCTTTTATTTGTCTTCACCATTTGTAACCGTATATTGTATGTTACAAAACTAGTCACTGTTCTGTAGTCTCTCTCTCTCTCTCTCTCTTCCACAAACACACTCACACCGTCCATCTTTTGGTAATGCCTTGCGCTGCCATAACCTACCCAGCTGTTATCTTTTACTGCTTCCTCTGTCTTTCCTGCTGAAGGAGTATTGGAAGGAAAAGTGAAGAGAGGAAAAAAATATATTTTGTGCAAAGTTTTGGGGACACGATGATATTCTTACCATCAGGTGGGATAAATGTGTTGAAATTATTCAACGTACACAAACAAAACACTATGGAAGTAGGATTGGATGTTATGCACTGGTAGCAACAAGTGTATCATCTCCCATACGAGTTTGTATATTATGCATTTTATGTATGGTAACAGCAATTGCATTACTAAATTCAATGTGTAGTTTGGTATGTAGTAATTCAATCTTCTGGTCAACAGAGCATAATACATCTATTATGTATACGTATATCAATACATTCAGGATGAGAGAAAGAACTGATGCGGGTGAGTGGATCTGAGGCTTGTGATGTGACGGGGTGACGAAATCAAACGTTTTCACAAATTTATTATGTTGTGGTGAATTTATGAATTTATGTGTGTTTACAATACTATTGGTTAACGTGGGTAGTGCCATTCATGTCCAATACTGCTATGCATCAACGGGTTATAGTTATCAAATACAACCAGCCAGCCAGGTTAATGTAGTAATGTTGTATATTATGTTGAAATGTGGATACATTCTATAGCTGTAGTAAAATACAATGGTAGCTTACGTGATCGTCCCGGAGCAAGCTTAACATATACCGTATCCATTGAAGGAAAATTATATTATTTTTGGAATCGAACATTTTGTTACAATTGTACAAGTTATATTGTCACCTCTTCCCTCATTACTCACATTCGCAATAAATATGCAGCATTAAGATTAAAATATTTACTAATTAGCAAGATATGAGCTATTATTATAACATGCACAATAAGTTAATATATTTATATGGTAAATGCTATGTCGACAATACTACCACTTTATACAATGTCATAGCGTAATGCATGTACAGTTGGTCAAAGTTCCAGCTGACCCACCCTCGCTCTGGGGCTCGCAGAATTATCTGGCAATACTGGTGTTGGAAGGAGGTGTGTCTTACAAAGATCGGGATTGGTAGATCTGATTTCAGCTATATCATTGTTAGAACATATACTAAACATGGGAAAGTAAGCCTATTTCAAATAAAAATGCATACATCGCTATGTATGATCCCAAACATTCACCCAAAGTTCGTAGATTTGCTTAAATATTCAAGTTATTATATCCACTGATTGGCAACGCATACAAACCCTGCTGGCTGCCACAACATAATTTACTCGATTTTATAAGAGCGAGGGTGGGTCAGCTGGAACTTTGACCAATTGTACCATTATTCCTAGTGGATATATATATATAACCAGAGTGCTTCTTCAAGACTCTTACTGTCTCACTGAATCCCTATCCCTGGTTGGAAGAGCGGCGAAAGTTATGTTGAAAACATTCATGCGAGGTGAACATACTAAATGGATCATTGGTCTCACGGCTGCCAAAAGCGAACGTTGGCTTTAACAGGCATGATAATTTTCGTCACCCAGGTTTTTCTTTACTATGATAATAAGTAAGCTGAAAAAATATTTTAAAGTTCAGTAAAAGGTTTTCGTTTGAAGAAAAAAAAAACAGCAATTTTGTTCATTGAGTTGAGATATCAGGATTAAAGATACATGATCAACCGGCGGCGCTTGTGGCACTTTGGCGCTGCCGACTGGGAGGCTCTCCGGCAGTACTTCTTTGATTTCCCATGGAAAGATTTCTGCTTCCGTGGCCGGGGACCCTCGGAGAGTGCTGAACGCATTACTGAGGTAATCCTATCGGGCATGGAAGCATACATTCCATTCTCTTTCTCTCAGACTAATGCTAAAAAATCTTGGTTTACTCACGCCTGTTCTACTGCTGTCCGCAATAAGGAGGAAGCATTCAAACGGTACCGACACCTTAAAATTCAAGACTCTCATTCTTCCTATGTTTCTGCCCGGAATCAAGCCAAATCTGTTCTTCGACTTGCCAAGCACTCTTCCATCAATAATAAATGCACTGAACTATCCAACTCTAGCTCTTCCCAAGCTTTCTGGCATCTAGCCAAAAACCTATCCAATAATTTCTCTTCCTCGTCTTTCCCTCCCCTTTCCCATTCTGATGGCACAATCATCACTTCTTCCTCTGACAAAGCTAAACTCTTCGCTCAAACTTTTGCTAGAAACTCCACCTTGGATGATTCCGGTGCTATTCCTCCCTCTCCGCCCTCCTCTCTCTTATTTATGCCTAATATCCTAATATCTTCTAAAGATGTACTTTCTACCCTCTCTGGGCTTAATAATAAGAAGGTGTACGGTCCGGACGGTGTTCCTCCTATTGTACTCAAAAACTGTGCTTCCGTGCCGACTCCCTGCCTAGGCAAAATCTTATGTCTCTGTCTATCCTCTAACGTCCTCCCTTCATGCTGGATGCTCTCATTCAACCTGTCCCAAAGAAGGGTGACCGCTCTCAACTCTCCAACTATCGTCCAATTGCTCTCATCTCTTGTATTTCCAAAGTTTTTGAAACTATTCTTGCTTCCAAATTTCTTAAGCATTTCTCTTCTCATAATCTGCACTCAGATCGCCAGTATGGCTTCCTTAAGGGTCGCTCTACTGGTGATCTTCTTTCATATCTTACTAACTGTTGGTCATCCTCCTTTCGGGACTTCGGTGAGACTTTTTCTATTGCACTAGACATATCGAAAGCCTTCGATAGAGTCTGGCGCAAATCTTTCATTTTTAAACTACCCTCCTTCGGTTTCTATCCTTCCATCTGTGCCTTTGTCTCTAATTTCCTCTCCGGCAGATCCATAGCTGCGGTTGTGGACGCCCATCGCTCACTTCCTCACCCTATAAACTCCGGTGTTCCTCAGGGCTTGTCTTATCTCCTATTCGCTTTCTAATTTTTATAAATTATCTTCTCAACTGTACATCAATTCCCATTCCATTCATACGCAGACGACTCAACCTTACACTACTCCATTAGTTTTTCAGAACACCCAAGCCAGGAATTGCTCAACGACAAACAGAATGAAGCCATAGAACACTTATATTCTAATATAACTACTATCTCCAATTGGGGCAGAGAAAACCTTGTTACCTTTAACCCTCCTCTATCGGGTGCTCTGTGGCCGTTTTGGGCCTTTCTGGGCCGTTCTGACTGCTATATCAACCATCAGTATGAAAGGAACTGTATTGCGCCGAAAACTAGGTGGAAATCGCTACACAATGACGCCACATACAGCTACGTAGCACTCGTGGGGCACTGACAGTGTTACCTCGAAGATGGAAGTTTAGCTGATTTTGCTACCTTGCTCACTTTTAGCGAACTATTGGTTACACTGTCATCCTCACGCGTGGTGGGGGAACTGGAGTTAGTGTGGGCCGGGAGGCCACAGATGTCGGACGTATGGATCATTACTATCCCACCCATTTTCACTCGATTTCCACCCTTTTTTCACCCGTTTTTTGCCAGTTTTTTCAACTCGACTTATGTGGTGAGACGCTTTTTAAGGGTTAATGCTTCCAAAACCCAATTTCTCCATCTATCTACCCGTCAGGAACTCCCTGCGGACTATCCCTTATTCTTCAACAATACAAAAATCAATCCTTCATCTTCTCTCAATATTCTTGGTGTCTCTTTTTCTTCTACTCTCAGTTGGAAGGACCATATTACCAGTCTTGCTAAGGCAGCCTCCCAGAAGCTGGGTGTGCTCAACCGCCTTAGGGGGTTCTTTACCTGTGCACAGCTTCTTGCTCCATACAGGGGCATATTGCGTCCTTGTATTGAGTATTGTTCACATGTAAGGGGAGGTTCCTCTCACACCGCTCTCCTAGACAAAATTGAAAGGAAGGCCTTTCGTATCATTAACTCCCGTCTACTCACCAACTCTCTGCAATCTGTCTCTCTTCGCCGCAATGTTGCATCTCTCTCGCTATTCTATCGCTACTATAATAATCAGTGTTCCTCAGAGCTTTCCCAGTGTATACCACCTCCTCTACGTAGGGCACGTGGTACCCGTCCTGCAACACAATCCCACCCCTACTCTGTGCAACTCTCCAACCCAAGAGTGAAATGTTACTCTGACTTTCTTCTATTCACCAGCTGAGGTCTGGAACTCTCTCCCAGAATCAGTCTTTCCCTCTTTCTATGACTTAAAATAAGTGGCGGATCCAGCTCAGGCGTAAGGGGGGGGGGTGGCTGATATATATACATGAGGAGTGCCATAATTCACACAATATTCTTTACATGTATTGTATAATGAAGAAGCCTGTTTGAAAGAGCGCAATTTTGGTCACTGAGGGGGGGGGCCCCCCCCCCCCTGGATCCGCCACTGAATTTCTTAAATTGCTTCAAACTCTGTGTGTCAAGGCATTTTGGGTTGAACGTCCCTTGATTTTGGCCCTGTCACTCTTTCAACTATGGGGGAGGCACTCGCTATAGGCAGTTCTGCCTTTTGCCTCCCTCACTCACATAGAAAAAGAAAAACAAATTGCGAACCTAATTTAGCGTTATACTCTGTTTGGAGTATCTTCTGTTGTGTTTGTCAGTGTAACTAAAGGGGCTTTCCTACATCATACCTGATTATTGTCGTCGACAACAATCGACATAACGTTTTCGATCTTGTCTTTTCTTTTCTGATATAATTCGTACATGATCGTCTGTGGTCCCCGAATGAATGCTGGAGTTCTGATGGAGTTGGGTACGGGATCATGAGACTAGTGCTAATTTTTTTAAATTCCAAAACATTTTCTGAATGTCAGCCACGTGCTCGACAGTCGAGCAGTGTCGGTCACGTATCTGCGAGTGATAGGCAACTAGTCGATGGCATTCTGATGTGTTGGAGAGGGTGTCGCACGAAAAAAAAGTCATCACTAAGCCCAACGACCTGCGTAACTTTATCGAACGACAAAATGAACCGGCAGATGTGGTATGTCAGGCAAATAAACTATCAGACTTTGACCAAATGGGAGTATGTTATACTTGACAGTATTGGTGACATTAACGAATGGTCTTAGACACCTTCAGGCATGTCGTACTAACAATGTCCGAATTTCTGGAAACCGTTTTTTTGTTTTTTTTAATTAAGCAGCCGTATGGCTGGTATCGATAAGGCCGGGTTGGTAACCCATTAATAAGCAATCAGGTTGATATCCACAGGTTTTGCTACCTGGAGAGTTCGTGGGTAGAGATTTTGCTACCTACTAGATTCTGGTGCGCAACCCAGTTGATTCGCTTGCAAGAGGCTTCACCACATATAAAAACTGGTTCGCTACCAAGTGTTTTTCGCTACTTTTCTTCGTCAGTTTAGTTTTCTTTCCTAGAATGCTTCAATGAGTTACATAGCCTATAACGTATGAATGATAGGTAAGGTAATACAGTTTCAATTCTTATTGTTTTCTTTCTTGGGGTGCGAAGCTTAAATTATATTAGTGCTATTAGTATGAGCTTTTCATAGCTTTCCGATCGAATTACTCAAGCACTTCGGCTATATACTGTATAAGTAAGTGATTACATGTACAGTACAAGGGACTAGAGTTCTCGAAAAGGGGCTCCAGTCCTGACACTATTCTTGATATACAGTGTGCTGGCTTAAAAATCCACAGGGGTTAATAGCCTCTGAATTCCTATTTTAACAAACTAACTGACTGTGCAAGGGATTGGAGTTCTCTAAAAAGGGGCTCTAGTCCTGACGCTATTTTTTACTTACAGTGTGCTGGCTTGATAATCAAGAATGGCTGATTGCCTCTGAAGTCCTATTTTAACTAAATAAAGTACAGTACGTTGCTAGTGTATACTAAACCATGCTACTAGCGTCAATAACACTAAAAAAATGCCATTAACGGAGTAAATGTCGCCACCTATATGGTACTAATAACTTATAAGACGCATGGCAATGTCTATACAGTGACGACTATAGTGCTGACAGTTGCTTATAAACGTGGATTAATTGGTTAGTAGGTTAGAAGCATATTTTTCTTTTCAAATTATTTATCTATCAATATTAAATACGTATACATGTACATCTAAAATCGAATTGATAACATTGTTTTGTAGACATTCAGAACTTCAAATGTGTTCAGTTGAGTTTTCACTTATGATATAATGTATTTCCCTAGATACAAAATGAAAATATCTTTATTATACCCTAGAGTTTTTGCAGGAAGGAATTGAATTAACAATAATTGTTATATATTTTGTATTTTATTTGTATATATTTATCTTTTACAAACGGGTAAGCTTTCTGTCTGGAGGTTTACATCTAACATATAATTGTCTGGAAGGATGACATCAATTTGGATGTTTGAATATCTCTGTATGAACCAAAGTTGAAAGTATTTGGAAAATGGTTTTATAAAATTGTATTGTTATTTTTTAATGGACATCACATTTAGAAGAGAAAGAAATTAAGATTTCTTTTTCGTTGAAATTAAATATAGTGAAGAATTCATGAAAGAGAAGCAAGAAATCTATGTATATTTAGGGAATATTTGGTTGGAAAATGGTAATATAGGATATACATATGGATAGAAATGGAGAAATATATTTATAGTGCTTTATATTCACGGTGTGTACCGCCTACTGTACGTATACGGTATATTCGCGTATAAAATCATCTATAGATATTGCACAGATTCATACATACATTATAATACTCATACATGCGTACACAAGTACGTGAGCAAGCACCTATATAAATATAAATATATTGTCATTATTAATACCGGAATAACACACATACGCAAATGCATATGCGTCAGACACGTTCCAGAGCATAAATATAACGGGTAATTTGCAAATACATTTTATCAACGAAACATTGGTATTTGTACAGCTAAATTGTTTGATTATGTGAGACAGCTTTTACATGTTATTCATGATGTTACCACGGCTGGAATTGGGCTGATGTTTAACCTATTGTGGTCTAACTTTTATAGACTGTATTTCGTTGAACCGGTGGGCTGAACGAATAGGTCTGGGGGCATCTGATGGGAGTAGATTTCTATGCCTTGGAGGGTTAAGCAATTTTGCTACAAACTACTTCAGTATGTGGAGGTGGTGAGTTGAGAGTGCAGACAGGCTCTTCCTTTTTTTTATTTTGTGGAACCTTAGACCAACAATACATACATACGTGTCTGTGTGTGTGTGTGTGTGTGTGTCTGGGTGTGTAGCCCTTTGTGTGTGTTTGTAGGTGTGTCTGTGGGTGTGTGTGTGAGTGTGTGTGTGTCTGTGTGTCTGATCTTCCATCTCTTTCATTAGGTTCTCGTAGACACCTGATCACCTGCCGGAAAAAGCACACCTCATAAGTAGTCGATTGTGTCTGTGAACATTCGCAGACATATCGTTGTATGGTTGCATGTAGTCGACCTTGGTCGGAGTGGCTGAAATATACATTTGGCAGGTGTCGGAGGTTTTCGATGTGAGTTGCACAAATTATCGGCGACAGGATGCTAAATATTCGACAACATGTCAGGGGTTGCTCACCAACAAGGTGCATGTTGTCCTAAATTTTTCAAAATAACGGTCACCAACCCGACAAATGGGCCTATTCTTATGGAAAATCACTTGCGAGGCAAAACGAAAATCGGGCATTTGGGGAACGCCCCTTAACCCGCTAAGCGCGAGCTATATGTAGTGAACACCCTATAAGTGGGCAGCCATATTAGGCCTCATTTCAGCCTAAAATCGTCATTTTACGATAAATATCGTTATTACTTATTCATATGTGCCTATTTTACGTTTAATATGAAGATAGTAACATGTAACAGCAATAAAACAAGTGGGAATAGTATTTTGATGGTGGAAACCGCGAATTATTGCCGACCATTCATTCATAAAATGGGGAGCAGACGCGATGTACAGAAGCTCTGTACAGAACCTCTCTCAGAAGCCTGTCTCTCTCTCTCTCTCTCTCTCTCTCTCTTTCCCCACACATTAGACACGCAAGACCACACCCTGGGACCGGTTTGGAGATATTGGCACAGTAAATATACCGATAAACAAGGGAATAAGAGGAAAAATAGGTGATAATTGAAGGGGGGGGGGAAGGAGGGGATTTTGACACATGTGGAGGAGTGATAGAAAGCATGGATGGGAATAATCTCACTTAAACACCATTGCTTTTGTTTTAAGTGCTACTGGGGCCTTTTAACCCTCCTCTAGCGGGTGCTCTGTGGCCGTTTTGGGCCTTTCTGGGCCGTTCTGACTGCTATATCAACCATCAGTATGAAAGGAACTGTATTGCGCCGAAAACTAGGTGGAAATCGCTACACAATGACGCCACATACAGCTACGTAGCACTCGTGGAGCACTGACAGTGTTACCTCGAAGATGGAAGTTTAGCTGATTTTGCTACCTTGCTCACTTTTAGCGAACTATTGGTTACACTGTCATCCTCACGCGCGGTGGGGGAACTGGAGTTAGTGTGGGCCGGGAGGCCACAGATGTCGGACGTATGGATCATTACTATCCCACCCATTTTCACTCGATTTCCACCCTTTTTTCACCCGTTTTTTGCCAGTTTTTTCAACTCGACTTATGTGGTGAGCCGCTTTTTAAGGGTTAAAAGGCTTTTTTTAGGCCTTACCTCTTAAGAAGATCGTCGCCTCTGCCCACCAAAACCTCTTAAGAATGTTCTCGCCGTTCCCGGGTTAAGGAAGGAGAGTTAGGTTGTCTTAGAGTTCAGAAGTATTCTGTGCCTCTCCAGTTACCAGTTCATAACTGATGGTGACCTCTGCCTTGGATACTCGGGAAACCTACTAAAAAGGAATGATACAGTGTCTTCACAGTGTGCAGCTCAGTGTATCAGTTGTATAATTAAGTCTTAGGACACTGTTTACCATTTGTTATTTTAGTAGAGATCATTAGTCATTTGCAATCATGTCGGAGGAAGCTCAGATTAACCTGCATTTAACCATTGAGAGGGATGCGTGAGTTTTTATTGACCCAACCAGGTGTGGAAACATTTCAAGCTAGAACTCCTGACGAACTGGAGCTGGTAGCTTGGATCTATGGAGGTGTGGGAATGGCATTGCATAACCAGGAGGAATATATTGAGCACATTCAAGAGTGCCTGAGTAGGGAGGGGAGGGGGGTGACTTTGTAAAGGGGCCAAACCTGCAAGCTCCAGAAAACGAGGCTAACTCCCAGACTTCTAGCCGTACACCTAGTCCACAGGCTATCTCACAGGTTGGCGGTTTGGATTCAAGACCTGTTACACATCCAGCATACTCTACGTTATGTCAGGTAATCATATTAGCAGTGCTTTTGCACCTGGGGTCACACAGGGTTGGAGTCTGTCAGTAATTCAGAGAGCATTCGGTTTGAGTCAGTTGTCGAGAACTTCACATACTCCATTTCTACTACCTCACCACTTTTCTGGAGTTCCGCCTGTTTCGGCGACCTACCAGCTCACAAGGCCAGGGTGGCCTGTCGCAGGACTTGGCACTGCAGATTAAATTAAGAAAGATAGAAATAGAAGCAGAGAGAGAGAACAAATGCAGAGTGAGAGAGAGCAGCTGTAGCTGGTGCGACAACAAATTGAGCTAGAGAGCAGTAGACTACAAGTTATGGGGTAAGATTTCAAGCGATGAGGGCTGCTGGCTTTAGCGGCTGGGAGGAGTCCAAGGAAGCCAAGCTCAGTCGAAATCTCAAGCTGATGCCACTTTTTGATGAACTCTTAAAGTTACAGAGTGTTTCCCTAGGTTCGAAAAGAAGGCCCAAGAGTTTGGGTGGCCTCACGAGCGATGAGTACTGCTGGCATCAAATGTACTGAAGAGCAAGTCACAGGAAGCCTATAATCGTTTATAGTGATAATGAGGGATATACAACGGCCATTTTCAGGGCCTATGAGCTTCGTCCTGAAGCCTACTGGCTCATGTTCCGGGGAACTTAGAAAAAGCCTATCAACACCCTTGTTGTATTCGTCCGTTACCTCACAGACACGTTAGCTTAATGGCTTTTTAGTGAGAAAGTTACAACCTTAGCAGGGACAAAAGTGTTGTTTCTCATGGAATATTTTACTAATGCAACAGATAAAGAAATAAGCACCAAAATCTGGGAGAAGTGGTTTGAGAGTGTGATGGGCTGATGACAGAGTCATTGCCTTGCATGGGACTGCAGCTCAGAGTGGGATGGCTTCACAAATACCTAGGGACAAAGGTGCTGGGGGAACAGCCTCCTCCGTGAGCAGTAGTTATCAGCCCCGTGGTGGTGCAACGGGAGAGAAGTCAGGAGTTAAGAGTTGTTCTTTTACTTTTGCCATTTAGAGGGTCACATTAAGCCTAACTGTAGTAAAAATGAAGCGTCTATTAATGCTAAGCCCGTTCCATTAGTTGTGGGGGACCATAAAAGGGTGGAGCTTGGGGCAGGCTAGGGCATAGCACCAAGGTGGCACAACGAGGCCAAATACCGAAATGCTCTGAACAGTTGGCTATTGTTCCAAGGAGGCCTCACCAGGAAACGTTGTAGGATTGGTGCCGTCCTTTCTTGCACAAATACAGAGTTAGTAACAGAAGGAGAAATTGGCCAGTGACAGTGCTGCATGATGCACAAAAGTCAATGTGTAGAAGTATCACTAGGGGGCCAATTGACACGGTTGAGTTCGTACTATGTTGTGAGATAAATGCTGATAAATACACTGTACCATTAGTTTGTACAGGTAAATCTCACATGCCCTGTTGTGAATATGTTGGTGCAGGTAGCTATATCAGATGCACTACTGGTGAAGGCCTTAACTTCGTGCTCAGTAATGATCTGGCTGGGAACGTGGCGTTTCCCTCACCAGTCGTTGTGTTGTAGTGGGTCATACCTGTGACTAGGGCATCGGTGGACACTGAAGATGCAACCTGGTTCCCGGTGAGCGCTGTAATTCACTCAATGTCTTAGTTGGCACATCAGGAAAGTGATCAAAGCATTGACCAGGTTGCTGGGATTCAGTGATGTAAGGTGGAATCACCACAATAAGCACTGTAGCTCTTGGAGATACTGAGGTGGGTACAATGTTGGGATACTAGGGAGAATACCTCTGTCCATAAAGAGTCCCATACTGATGTCAGAGGTTCCTTGGGTGGCACTAGGGCAGAATCGGCGGCTCAGGGGCAGGAGTCGGCTGGCTCAGGTTCACTCGTGTCATCCCCTATTCATGACCAGTTACCTTGTGGTGAGCTACCTATGATGCGAGCCGCCGAGTTGAGCCAGCTGGAGGATCTTAGACTGTAACCTCTGTTTGTTCGAGTGGGGGAGGAGGAGAGGAGTTTGGAGGGAAACGTGGAGTCTTTTAACCACTTGAGTAACAGCGACGCACGTTATGCGTCGCCTATGTATGTAACGCTAAACCCCAGCGACGCAATGGTTGCGTTCGCGTTAATTACTCTTGTCCTATGGCACCAAGAAGGTTCAGGTTTGTATGAGAACTGCTTTAGTATCCCATCCAACCATACCGATGTTGGGAAACCCTCCAAGCATAGCTGTGTGCGTGTGGGCACACGCGGGAGTGATTTTCCAGTATTTTGCCTACCCATTTCCCCGTGTTAAATGCAACTTTCGGCCGCCCCGCTGGACCCCTAAATGAGGTGAGCGTTTTTATGTATTTTTTCCTTCATTACTGACCCGTCCCATGTGTTTTCAGGAAGAAACAAAATTACAACCTGCTGGTCCCTCGTTGTACATTTATTATAAATCAGATGGTACTCAATGGGTTAACATCAAGGGGGAAGTGCTGCATCATCGGTGGAGGCGTAAAGGTTCCAACGCGGGGGTGGCTGGTGGGAGTAGGAGACTTGATGCAGTTGGTGGTGCCTGTAGCGTACAGGGAGGCTCTGGTGCAGTTGGCACATAAAGAGCACCTTTAACTGGGCACTTTGGTGGTAAGATCAATTAGAAACTGCGATACCACTTCTGGTGGCCTAGTATTAATCAAGATGTGGCTATAATAATTAAATGTTGATAAATTATGTGTGTCAGCTTGTTGGAAAACCTAATCAGAGCGTACCTGTGGCCCTCTTAGTTCCCATTTCTGCCATGGAGCTTGCACTGATATGGTGGCTTCCCTACCTCCTACTTCGGCTTGTAATAAATATTTGCCAACTATTATAGATGTCACTACCAGAAATCCGGAGGATGTCCTGGTTTCCAAAATATATTTCTTTTCAATTGGTATTATGGAGAAAAAAAGGCAAAACTGCTTATAACAAGTGTGCACCTAAAGTTGAAAGAGTGACAGAGAGCCAAATTCAGAGTACATTAAGAGTAAAAATGCCAGAACACACGGAGCATAAAACAGTTTAAGTCATAGGTTGAGGGAAAGACAGATTGAGGGTGAGAGTTCCAAAGTTTACTTGTTGAGTAGAAGAAAGACTGGGAAAATCAGTTAATTCTTGGATTAGAGAGTTGGGCAGAATAGAGTTGGGAGTGTGTTGAAATGTGGGTGTCTCCCACTCCTCATAAGGGAGGAGGTATACATTGAGAAAGCTCTGAAGAATACTGATTATTGAAATAGCGATAGAAGAGTAAGAGAAATGCAACACGGCGGCATGTAGAGAGAAATTGTAGGGAATGTTTAGGAGGAAGTGAGTTGATAGGACGAAATGCTTTCAACTCTCTCCCCCCCCCCCCCCCCCCCCCGCACTTTCGAAAAATACCCGATACATGGACGTATTGTGCCCCTGTACCGAACAAGAAACTGCGTGGGAGTGAAGGATCCACAGAAACGGTTGAGCATACCTAAGTTTTGGTAACTGATTTAGCAAGAGTGGTAATATGATCTATCCAAGAAAGGTCAGGAGAAAAAGAAACACCAAGAATTCTGAAAAAAGATGAAGGGTTGATTTGTGTATTGTTGAAGAATAGGGAAAGTCGTGTGTAGGATCGTGACAGGTAGTTAGTAGAAATTGGGTTGGGGAAGCATTTAATTAAATTAACAACACTTTCGTTGCCCCAATCGGAAATAGTTGATAGATCAGTAGATAGGCGTGCTATGGCCTCATCACGTGAATTTTGGAGTGAATGCATGCTGGGTCGTTGTGGAAAACTAATTGAATAGCCCAGTCACAAGCAGGAGCAGGTGTTTCAGACCGAAAACTCTGTGCTTAGTACCAGAGGAAGCACAGACTCAACCCCCTTCCCCTAGTACCTGGCACCAATCGCAAGAGCCAAATAAGGTGCCATGTGTGCTATGATACTGTCCACGGGCCCACAAAAAGCACAAAAACAACCGAAGAATGCCTGGAATGCAAAGTTCCAATATGTGCAGCTCCGTGCTTTGCTGACTACCATATTTACACAAACTTTTGAAGTGCCAAAGACTTGAGACCGTAGTGAAAGTGACACTAATATATCGGTGAAAGAGCAAGTGACAAATAAATGCAGTGAGCGAAAGTGACACTCAAATATATATCATAATAACGCCTAAAAGTGAAATACTAAAAGTGGAAGTGACACCTAAAATTGTGTACCGTACACCTATAAATTCCACACATAAATAGTCTATCTATCTATATATTGCCGGACGCCTTACTCCCCTTAACCCTTAATTAGCGGCGAGCAACATAAGTCGAGTTAAATAAAGCTGGACTATGTGGCGGCGCTCGACATAGGTCGAGTGGCAATTTCAGCACGTAATGTGGCTGAGAGAGAGAGACAAGTGGTGGCAGGAGACTAGCGAGCGTATGACTGCTCCAGACCACCGCGGCGAACCTACTGACACAAATCTCAGCTCCCTCCTCCCTCTCTCACTCGCTACATACTCAATTATGTACTGAAAGTACCGAATTACCTGCTTTTTGCACTCGCGTTGCACGGTTATTGCAAGAAAACTATCCATCATACAAGGATCGTTATGGTGTCATTCGAAAGCTCTGTTTATGCCCTTTCAGGGATAGGTACTTGTTTTACGTTCTGGGTCTTATTTAGGCATGAAAATGATCACGTAAACAGCCCTATTTTGGCTAAAAACACCCCGCTGTGCGGTACACATAAATAAACCGCATAGGCCGCTCGTAAGGTGTTAATGAGGGTGGCCATGCACAGAATGCCCCCAAGCGGACCTATTCCCTGTAAGAGGGACAACCCATGCCAGTTTATTGAAGGACTTACAGGATTGACCACTCAATTTAGGATCCGCCCAACTCCGAGGCCCTCTGTATCTTTTAGCACTATTTTTCTACAGTGGTGTTCGGCTAGTCCATCCACTAACTTGCCTTAGCCTTAGGTAAGCAGTACGGATTTGTATCAGGTTTACTCCGCTAGACAGGTTGCCGACCAAGGCTGACGAGTCCCATCCAACCGGATTTGTATAAGGTTGTCTCCCCTAGATGGGTTGCCGACCAAGGCTAACGAGTCCCATCCACACATAAATGCTACTGTAATATATAATAACCAATTAGTAAGTAAAAATGACACATATGAATGAATAACAAGCATTAATAACATGATAATATTAAATAACAATATACTAGAAAGTGCAAGTGACACCTAAAATCGTTTACCGTACATCCATAAGTGCCACAAATACAAATACACTTAAAATTATGTACCTTACACCTATAAATGCCACATATCAAAAGTGCTACTGTAATATATCATAACCTATTAGTAAGTGAAAATGACACATAAGCATGAATAACTAAATAATATGATAATAATAAATAATAACATACTAGTAAGTGCATGTGACACCTAAAATCGTTTACCGTACACCCATAAGTGCCACCAATACAAACTGATATGCAATAATGCATAACAAGCAATAATATCATAAAAGTAGTAGCTAATAACAATAACACTCATAAAATCGCCTCTCGGACAAATTTCCACTGGTGCGACGAGTGACTTACTGAGTAATAGGCCGGGGCCGCGGCGATGAGTCCGAACACGGCCTGAATCTCCCATCTTCACAACATCATAACAACATTGCCATGCAACGTAGCAATGCCAGGTCAATGCCAGGATAACTAAAACAGCAAGTTCTCCACATTCCCATTGAGTTTACACTTCTACATGCTTTTATTGCTTAGCTATGAAGGTGTAAAGATCGAGTGATATATAAATAGGCAAAAGGCCCGAGTCAGGGGTATGGGAGCGTAAGAGGACAGCCAAAGTCAGAGGGTTAACCCCTAAACGGCGAGCGTCCTCATATGAGTCCGTACTGGGCGAAGGCAAGCGTCCTCATATGAGCCAAGGCCTAAACAAATTTTTGTTTAACCCTGCTCAAGTAATGCTCTCGTTAATTCGCAAACTTGCTCAAGTGGACCCCATATGGTTACCTGCACTTTAACCCTTCTTTAGCGGCCTATGCGGTTTATTTATATGTACCGCCCAGCGGGGTGTTTTTAGCCAAAATAGGGCTGTTTACGTGATCATTTTCATGCCTAAATAAGACCCAGAACGTAAAACAAGTATCTATCCCTGAAAGGGCATAAACAGAGCTTTCGAATGACACCATAACGATCCTTTTATGATGGCTAGTTTTCTTGCAATAACCGTGCAACGCGAGTGCAAAAAGCAGGTAATTAGCCACTTTCCCGATACAATTCCGTATATAGCGAGTGAGAGAGGGAGGAGGGAGCTGAGATTCGTGTCAGTAGGTTCGCCGCGGTGGTCTGGAGCAGTCATACGCTCGCTAGTCTCCTGCCACCACTTGTCTCTCTCTCTCAGCAACATTACGTGCTGAAATTGCCACTCGACCTATAAGGGTTAAATGGCTCTCACTCGAAAACTACTGATTGGATTTTAAATTTCTGTGCACCACTAGAAACTACATTCATTGCTTATATTATGTCAGGTGGAAGTAAAATTTCTCCATCATTTACTCTTTAATATAAAATTTAACGCAAAATTATCACTAGAAAAAAAATAGGGTTAACAAAATGAGGTGTATCTCATACTTTACTTGGAATAGAAGTAATCTGGTTCCAGAGCCGTGGAGGGGAAGGATGAGGCTTCATGGTATCCAAAGGGCAGAAGTCTGCTGCTAACCACTGAAGAGCTGTTATGGCGAAAAAAAAGGGTACATTTTTTATGCCAAAAAAAGTAGTTTCTTTTGCCTGTTGCCCAAGGGTACCTAAATATGGAAGGATTTGCATAAAAAATTGTATGCCACGCAGTATTATTAATGTCCCTCTTTTACACAAGGCTATAAAGGCTGTAAATGTATAGGTATGTCAAGAGGAGGATGTGTTATGAACTTGGTAATATGGTACCAACCTGGGGACCGAGCAAGCTGGTACAGGATGAGGGTGAGAGAGAGCGGCGGCACACGTCCTCTCCCAAGCGTCCGACATGGTACACTGATGGTTGGACGATCGAGGCCCCGCCCATCGACGTTTGCCCACGAAATATTCAGGAAAAACGTGTTTTACGCATGCGTGCGGTTCCCCTATGATGCCTGAGCAGGGTTAAAAGGCCCCAGTAGCACATAAAAAAAAAAAAATTGTGTTTAAGTGAGATAATTCCCCTCCATACCCTCCTCCACATGTGTCACAATCCCCTCCTTCCCCACTTTCCCCCCCTTCAATTATCACCTATTTGTCCTCTTATTCCCATATTTATTGGTGTTTTTATCATGCCAATATCTCCAAACCGGTCTAAGCCATGCTCATATTGTTAGAGAGGGTGAAGAGTGTCTGAGAGTGTGAATGAGTAAGTCAGTCTAGCTTCAGGCTCCGAGAAGGGAGGGTGTGGCCCGCCTCAGCTCCACACTTCATGAATGGCCGGTCGTCAATCATTCGCGATTTTGACCATCCCAACACTATTCCCACTTGTTTTATTGTTGTTACATGTTGCTATCTTCATATTAAACGTAAAATAGGCGCATATGAATAAGTAATAACGATATTTTTCGTAAAATGACGATTATAGGTGGGAATGGAACCTAATAATATTATGTCCACCCAGTTGTGTGGTGTCCATTACACATAACTCGCCGTTTTTGGGTTAAACATCAAAATCAGACTTTTCCCCCTGGAGCTTGAGGCTACAGTAGTATAATTAGATGTGAGATATATAAAGGGGACTGTTGATATGCTCACTTACTGTTTATTGTGTGAGGGTATGGTGACCTCAAAATGTTGGATAGGTTGGTTTTGGGTTACAGAGAAAATTTAGAAATTTAAAATTATATAAACTCTAAAAAATCCTTATAAATGATTGTAGTTATAGTTTTGAGATTGGCGATAAATGTTTCAATACAAGTTTTATATTTACCCTCACACAAGGCCTTTGTAAACAAAATTTGCTTTAAATTTCACTGTACCATTTGTGTGAGCAATTATATAACCCTGTCTTGATTTTATTGTGTGATCTCTTTAACCCTCATCGTCGACCTGGGCTCGATAGCTCCATATCAAGTTTACCCCGCCTCACACGGCTGGACTCGATAGCTCTCTCGCATTATTTCATGGCTTAAAACCACTTAAAACCGCATTAGAGAAAGTTGACTCAGCGGATGGTCCGTATAACCAACAAGAACAAAAACACATAGCTGACTCTTGCTTGCTTACAGCCTTAACAAAAACTTGTATTGATTTTTTGTAGTCCCAACGATGTATGAAACCAATCGACGGTGACTTGGGAATGGTTACACTAGTGAAATAAATCAGTAATCAATAATCAATAAATATACATAATATATAATCCATAATCAATAATTAATTGTTTAACGAATGTAAATAGAACGTGGCCGTGGCCGCCGATACTACATCGCCGCATTCAGACAATTCTCAGTACCATGACAAAACACTCGGTTGTATTTTCCACCTCACACAATAACCGCTTAACTTACAGTGTTCTAATCTTCACCCATCGCAAGATAACACAGAATACTGTCTCTGGTATGTATAAAACCAAGGTTAGGCCATTTATTTGCGGAGATATGCAATGCCTATACGTAAATGACGAAACTCAAGCATTCACACGAATCCAGGCTTGCTGCGCCCATAACTGACCTACTTATTTTCACAATAAAAGCTAAACCACTTGGTCTGAGAGTTCTAATCTTCACCCATCTCAAGATAACGAGTACTGCCTCTGGATATATACAGTATATAACCTAGGTTAGGCATTTTTTTTTTGCGTAATTATAAGCGTGCCAAAATCCCGAGAATTTTATGTTTCACCCAGATCCAGCGCTGGCGGAAGGTTTAAACCACAGTTTAAACCACCGGTGAGGGTTAATATTTACCAGCAGTGCAGTTTTTTATGTTGATTGTGAGCTATATAATATGCCACAACGTGCTGTTGAGTTGTCAGTATCTCAGTGATATATTTATTTTGTTTATATTTAGTTCAGGTGAATTGCTGTAAGTTACTTGCTCATAATTATCACATTGTCCCTTTCTTCTGGCGCCTAGTGATGAGACAAAATGCTTTGGACTCTACTCTTTTGAGAAGTGCGGTATGGGTGGAGCCTACCCCACATGTGAACAATACTCAATACAGAGGCGCACTGTGCCCCGATATAGAGCAAGAAACTGTGTGGGGGTGAAGAACCCAGGGAGACAGTTGAGCATACCTAACTTTTGGGAAGCTGTTTTATCAAGAGTGGTAATATGATCTTTCCAAGAAAGGTCGGATGAAAAAGATACACCTAGAATATTGAGAGAAAATTAAGGGTTGATTTGTGTATTGTTGAAGAATAATTGATAGTCTTGCAGAAGATTGTGATGGAGAGATAAAGGGAGAAATTGGGTCTTAGAGGCATTGAAAGTAACAAGGATTGCATGATGGGTTGATGTGAAAAATGAGTTAAATAGTGTAAGGTAGAGTCATCATAATTTTTTTTTTTTTTTTTCTATATTCCAACTACTCCCTCTCGGGCATAGGCTGATAGCTTTTTACACTCTACCGCTGAACACGATGAGGCCCGTGAGGTCTTACTCCAGTCTAGGGAGTGAGACATGCGAAGCTACACGGCTCGAAGCAATTCCATCTCTAAAGCTGCTCCGCCTCTGTGATTCACAGTCTCATCCCCCCGGCTCGGACCCTCACTCTCAGAACGCCACCTGTTGAGCAATTAACTCACTAGGCATTGCCCCCCTGTAGCATATTTTTGAATATGGGAATATTCATACAATGCTATTTAATCAGGGAACAATGAGGGTATTTATTTTGCATTTCGGTGTGCTATGGTAATGCACTGATACTCTAGGTACAGCACAAATTCCATCCCAATAATATCTTCCCATTGACATATTGGGATTCGAACCCGGGTCCATTGGATTACCAGTCCAGTGGCAAGACCACTCCGCCACACCTCCCCTGTGTGATGTGGATAGGACTAGAGGTACAGTTGAGAAGATCAATAATTAATATTAGAAAGATAATTGGAGAGAGGACAGAACCTTTAGGAACGACAGAGTTGATAGGTTGAGGAAGTGAGCAATGGTCGTCCGCAACTGCAGCTATGGAGCGGTGTGAAAGGAAATTAGAGACAAAGGCACAGATGGAGGGATAGACACCGAAGGAGGGTAGTTTGAAAATTAGATATTTGTTCCAAACTGTACCGAATGCTTTCGATATGTCTAGTGCAACAGAAAACGTCTAACCGAATCCTAAAAGGAGGAAAACCAAGAGTTAGTATGATAAACAAAAACATCACCAGTAGATTATAGGAAGATAAATGCTTAAAACATTTTGAGTTAACCCCCTGAGCCCCAGCTGATATATAATAAATATACACTCCAGTAGAGATGGACCGAATATTCGCTTCCGCTTTCGCATGTGCGATTAATTGCTATGTTTTTCAACATTCGCATCCGCATTTCCATTCATAGCTATCAGCGAATATGTGAATATTTTCACGAAGCCAATGGAAAATAAACACAAATATAAAATATTAAATTTTAATGTTAACACAGACGAATAAATAAAAGTGTAGATGTGCGTTGTGGTCGCTAGCGTGGAATGAAGGATGCCTGAGCAGTGTTGCCACTTAACTTTATTTAATAGTTCATATTGTTTCTCCAACCAACTTAACTTCTAAACTCAATTAATGAAATCAACAAATACATGTAGCACTTCAAGGACTCGAACCTAGGATACTCACGCCGTAATTCCGGGCATTTATGCGTTACGCTATCAAGACAATTACAAAATTATGCACAAGCCTATGATTTATTTTGCAGTTTCGAATCCTGCATATTAATCTGAGCATGTACATACATTCCAACTGTGCTATGGCAGTCTAATGTACTGTATAGACGAATTGAAGGAGTAATTAATGGGGCACTTAACCCAAGGGAAGGCCTCTCTATAAATTGCTCCTGAACTAGAATGAATTCATATTTTTTCACCAACCAACTTTACTTCTAAAATCAATTAATGAAATCAACAAACACATGTGGTACTCCAAGGACTCGAACCTAGGATACTCACACCGAAATTTCGCGCATTTGTGCATTACACTATCAAGACAGTTAAAGAATTATGCACAAGCCTACGATTTATTATGCAGTTTCGAATCCTTCATATTAAACTGAGCATGTACACTCGAGTAAAAAACAATCTTTACACTAACGCTCTAAACATTCTGGAACTGGGTCGAAATCTTGTGATAATACCTCACAGACGTATGTTTCACCCGGTTCATTCCGTTCACACAAGATTATATATGGCTCACTAGTGTAACAATTTGTTTTTCCTCGAGTGTACATACATTCCAACTGTGCTATGGTAGCCTAATTTATAGACGAATGGAAGGAGTGATTAATGGGGCACTTAACCCCAGAGAAGGCCTCGCTATAAATTGCTCCTAAACCAGAATTATTCATATTTTTTCACCAAACAACTTTACTTCTAAACTCAATTAATGAAATCAACAAATACATGTGGCACTCCAAGGACTCTAACCTAGGATACGCACACCTAAATTCACCGTCACAATATTTCCATTTCATACATATCCAATGTAATAGCATGTCAATAAACAATATTCAATCATATTTCCTCACTGATTTCGTATTTAGTGCCAGATATTGATTTTTTTATTGAAGGATGGAATAAGGATTGAAATATTCGCAATTCGCATTCGCACTCACTAATTTTACAACTAAATATTCGCATTCGCATTCGCATTCGCAAATATAGAAAATTGACATTCGTTCCATCTCTACACTCCAGGCCCAGCAGGTTGTCAAAAAATTTGTTTTTCCTGAAAACACATGGGATGGTTTAGTAATGAAGGAAAAAACACAAAAAAACGCTCACCTCGGTCATTTAGGGGTTCTGTGGGGCGGCGGAAAGTCGCAATTAAAATGGGGAGATGGGTAGGCAAAATACCGCGTGTGCGCCCATGCGCACGTGGCTGGACTTGGAGGGTTTCCAACCATCGGTATTGTTGCGTGGGATACTAAAGCAGTTCCCATACAAATCTGAACCCTCTAGATGCCATAGGATAAGAGTAATTAACGCCGACGCACCCCCTGCATCGCTGGGGTTTAGCATTACATACATAGGTGACACATAACGTGCGTTGCTGGTACTCGAGAGGTTAATAATTGTTTCCAACACTTTAGAGATGCAAGAAATGAGAGCAATGTGACGATAGATGGAGGGTTGTGAGCGGTCACCCTTCTTTGGGACAGGTTGAATATAAGCAAACTTCCAGCAAGAAGGAAAGACAGAGACGAAAGAGTTTGCCTAGGCAGGGAGTCAGCACGAAAGAATAGTTTTTGAGTATATCAGGAGGAACACCATCCTGTCCGTACACCTTCTTAGTATTAAGCCCAGAGAAGGCAGAAAGTACATCATTAGAAGATATTATAATATTAGGCATAAGTAAGTGAGAAGGGGGTGGAGAGGGTGGAATAGCACCGGAATCATCCAAGGTGTAATTTTTAGAGAAAGTTAAGCAAAGAGTTCAGCTTTGTCAGAGGAAGAAGTGACAGTAGTGCCGTCAGAGTGGTAAAGAGGAGGGAAAGATGAGGAAGTAAAGTTGTTGGAGAGGTTCTTGGCTAGAATGCCAAAAAGCTTTGGAAGAGATAGAGTTGGAAAGTTAAGAATATTATTTATTGATGAAAGAGTTTTTGGCTAGTCGAAGAACAAATTTGGCTTGATTCCGGGCAGAAAAATATAAAGCATGTGATTCTTGAGTTTGAAGGTGACGGATCCGTTTAAATGCATCCTCCTTATTGCAGACAGCAGTACAATAAGAGTGAGTAAACCAAGATTTGTTTGTATTAAATTGAGAGAAAAAAATTGTATGTATGTCTCCATGTCAAAGAGGATTACATCGTTTATGCGGTCGGCACACTCCGAGGGTCCCTGGCACGAAAGCAAAAAATCATTCCATCGGAAATCCAAGAAGTACTGCTGAAGATCCTCCCAGTTGGCAGCGCCAAAGTTCCTCAAGCATCACCGGCTGGGATGATTGGGTGGCCGTACTGGAGATGTAGGACAGGTAACAGAAATAAGGTTGTGATCGGAGGAGCCCAACGGAGATAAAAGGTTTACAGCGTAATTAGAAAAATTAGAAGTCAGAAGTAAGTCAAGAATGTTGGACCGATCTCCAAGGCGGTCAGGACCTCGAGTGGGGTTCTGGACTAACTTCTGTAGGTCATTTACGATAGAAAAGATGTAGGCTTGTTCACCAGGTTGGTCAGTGAGCTGGGAGATGAGCCATTGGTGGTGGTAAACATTAAGATCTCCTAAGATGGACGTTTCTGGGAAAAGAGAGATGGATAGAATGTGTTCCACTTTAGAAGTTAGATAGTCAAAGAATTTTGGATAGTCAGTAGAATTAGGGGAGAGATAAGCAGCACAGAAATATTTAGTTTGAGAGTGACAAGAATGCTTTAGACAGAAAGTTGAGAATTCTGAAGAATCAAAGTTGGGAACACGAGAGAAAGAAAGATTGTTGCGCACATAATATATATTATACACAACATCCACCTTTGGCTTTAAACTGAGGATAGAGATAGTTGGAGGATACAGAGAATGGTCTGCTGTCATTAGTCCCAGACAACTGTGTTTCGGAGAGAAAGAGAAGATCAGGGTTGGCAGAGAAGAGGTGGTGTTCCACACAGTGGAAGTTATATGAAAGGCCACGAATGTTGCAGAAATCTATAGTAATAGTGTTCTTTCTCAGTACAGGGGCACAGTGCATCCATGTATCGAGTATTGTTCGCATGTGTAGGGAGGTTCAACCCATACCAAACTTCTCGAAAGGGTAGTGTCAAAAGTATTTCATCTCATCAACTCATCTTCTCTTACTAATTCCCTACAATCCCTCTACACGCCCCAATGTTGCATCTCTCTCTCTCTCTCTTTCTCTCTTCTGCTGCTATTACAATATTCAATGTTCTTCAGAGCTTTCTAAGTGCATATATTCTCCCTTATGGATAGTAGGGAGCACCCACCTTTCAACACATTCCCACCCTTATGATGTCCAACTCTCTAACCCAAGAGTGAACTGATATTCCTTGTCTTTCTCTACTCTACAAGTAAGCTCTGGAACTCTTACCCTCATTCTATGACTTGACTCTTTCATAGTGGGGGTTTTGGCCTTAATTGAGCTTCATTCCCTGCACATTTTAATGCATAAAGAAGAGTCGGAACGAAATACAATGATATATCCGTGAAGGTAAAGTAATTTTGCTTTCCAATGACACCTGAATTATCTCTGAACAATGTCTGGTTATCTTGCAACGATCTTGCAAAGGTCGGCCAAAATTGCTAAAATTGAGCAGATTTGAGCGGTTGTCAGTGTGTGTAACGCTGCAGTGAGGTAGCAGACAGCTGTTAGTTACATCAATGCCGGCCCAAAGTTGGTGGGCGATGGATGAAGGGGTCCTGCACTGCCTGCAACCGTTTGCCTCACTCCCAGGAAACATAATTAGTGTATTTCGATGCCAGTCTGGTGACGGGACCCGCCAGGAAGGGGTTAAACTGCTTTAAGCTCCATGTGTCCAGACATTTTGACTAACTTGAATTTGGCTCTCTATCACTCTTTCAACATTAGGAGGGACTTGTTATAGGCAACATTGCTTTTTGTTTCTTTCATAAAAAAAAAATATATATATATATATATATATATATATATATATACATGTACAGTATATACAGTATATATATACTGTATATATATTATATATATATATATTTATATATATATATATATGTATATATAATTATATATATATATATATATATATATATATATATATAATTATATATATTGTCACTCCTAAATGAGTTTTGTAACCTATGTCATTTGAGAGTGAGTTACAATTGCATAGCCTTTGTTATATTGAGGGAGCTTTGGGAGAGGCTAGTCGCGTGTCATCCCTCTGTCTTTCTTACCTCGTGGCCTGGAGTCTGTGCTGCCATTTTGATAGCAATATAATTAGTTAGTTTATTTAGCCTTGGTGCAATTGTTTCGTTATCATAAGTTTACACAATGTTGTCTTATGTTTTACTTGATTAATTTTGTAGTGTTAATTAATGAGAGCACGACTGCCTAGTATAATTGTGCAGTCTGGTGACGCTTGGAGCTCTCACTTCTCTCCTGGCGCTGCCATGGGACCCTCCGAGAAGTTTCCCACGGCCCCATCCTTATGCCCCTTTGCCACATGTGCGATTTCTTACGATTTTCACCGGCGACACCCATATTCGTGACATGTTGGACAACAAACGTATACCCTCGCATAATAATCGTATGCTTTTGCCGGCCTCGCGTGGACCCTCGTGGGACGTTGCAAATGTTTGGTTTGTTAAAAATTTGGGACGAGGACTCACGAGGGTTCATTGCCCTCGCAAGCATCGTCGAGCATTGCAGAATGATCCGAGAGGCCCTCGGGGATCATCGACGACATCGGCGAGACATCGCGGAGGGTTTCACAAAAAAAAACAATTTGCAACGCTGCATGGCACCTCGCCGATGCTCTCAGATGGTCTGAGAACATCGACGATGCACAAGAGCATCGGCAATTTCCTCGTTGATTAGTCGTCGACGTGCGCACAAGTACTCGCCGAGAGTATACCCGCCAGGGGTATGCTCCGCACGAGGCATGCGAAGGGCCTTGTGACGTCGCGGAATGCTCAAGACACACCTGCCGAGGCCAAAGAGCACCTTCAGCGAGGTGGGTAAAAAAAGATGATTAGGCCTATAATGAACCTGTCAACCCTTTTTTCTATGCACTTCTCGTGGGGGGTTCACCTGTTTTTTTTTTCTTCTCTTTCTCTCCTTTTCTCTCTTTCCCTGGTTTGTATCCATTCAACCCCATTCAGCCAACTGGTTTAAGACATTTATCTGCATCCAGGTAACGATAATCTTCCTGGCAAGCGATAGCGAACCAGCATTACATCCCCCTGAGTGCCAGGTCCGTATATATACGGACTAGGGTCTTGTCACGCCCAGTGCCAGGTCCGTATATATACGGACTCGCCGAAAAAATATTGTAGCAGCGAAACGACTGCACCTATGGCTTTCATATTTCTACCACATGTACCCTTACCCTTCTGGCTTCTTGCCACCACCAACATGACCCACTCACCCCACCAACTCGCTGACTATCGGTCGCCTCACAAGGAAAAAAAAGGAAAATCTGTGGCGGCGAAACGACTGCACCAATCAGTTCCATATTTGTGTGACAAGTCCCTTACCCTTCTGCCTTCCCCCCACCACACCCCCAACCGCATACCACCACCCACTTCCAGCGTATCCGTACGAAGAAAAGGAAAACAAGGAAAATCTGTGGTGGTGAAACTACCTCACCAATCGGCTTCATATTATTTTTTAACACGAGTCAATTACGCTTCTACCTTCCCCCCACCATCTAATGGAGAAAACTAAAGAAGGCGAGGTGGGCTCAATTTTTAAGCCTTAACGCAAACATTGAGCCCACCTCGCTGTTTTTTGTTTTATCTTCCTCTCCCTCTCTCCTCGTTTTTTTTGTTTCTATTTCTCTCCCTCTTTCTTTGCCTTGTATCCGTTCGGCCCCGTTCAGCCTACTGTTTTAAGACGTTTACCCCCATCCAGGTTTCAATATTTTCCTGGTGAGCGGTAGCGAGCCAACATATATATTTTTTGTTTTGAGAGCAAGCTAAATTTGTACATTATTTGATAGAAAAATTTCTCCGGCGAAGCCGGACATTGCCAATCTCCGAATTGGGGAGATGGATTGTTTTTCTGGTCCCCTTTCTTCCTCATGGTTAACCCCATTAGTTTTCATATTATATGACGTTCGGCCCATTAGTTTGGCGATTTTAAGATAAATTTTTACATTTTCGCCGAATTGGGTTGGGTATGAGGGAGAATCTGCTTGGTGTGGGCCAATCGGCGCTCTGCAGACCCCGTAATCTTGTGTCGATCTCTGACCGTTTTGGTGAGGTCAGTCCTCAAGGCATTAGTGATTTGGGTCTATAATTAGGCCTTGTAATTGGGGTTGGGTGTGACAGGGATCTGCCTTGTGTGGGCCGATCGGCTTTCTGCAGACTCCCGTTTTCTGATGTTCTTATGTTTTTGCCATGAAATATATGCAAAAAGTTTTCGGATAATCTCGCCTAGGTAATCGCCGAACCATCGCTTAATTCGCCGAAGACGTCGCAGAACATACGCCGAGGATTCGTTCATCCTTCGCATTATTTCGCAATATTTTATTCAAATGTGACAGTTCTCGCCGAGGTCATCGGCGAACCATCGCTCAATTTGCCGATGTTTTCGCATAATGTTGCCGATTACGCCTTACCCATCGGCGACGTTGTCGCCGGGTGTAAACTTGTCAACATTTTTTAACGGTCAAAATCATAGACGTAGCACACATTCCTTGCGAATTGACAAGACTACGTCCTCGGCGACGAAAATCGTATGAAGTCGCACATGTGGGAAAGGGGCATTACTCGAGCGACGGACCCCTTGCAGAGCACACATGTTGTGGAGTCGGTCCAAGGCTTGCTTCAATGTTTCCCTAGATACCACATATGTTTTCCTTGTTCCTTATTGAGTAGTAGCAGAGCAAGTCTGGGAGTCATTTAAACCATAAAATATTGTTCTATCTTTATTATTTTGCATACAGGAGTTTTCTGCATTTGTTAACTAGAAATACTGCATCTTCTTATCTCGCAATCTTAAGTATAAGCTTCATACCTTTTTCTCTTCCAATTCTCTTCCATTATTCTGCTGCACTGTTTATTGTTAATATATGTGGGTATTCTTTTTTATTGAAGTTGGTATTCACAGTGTTTTGGGGTTTGCTATGAGTAGCCTGCCACAACCTACTGGAATACCAACTATTGTGTTTTATGTGTTAGGATAGTGCTCTGGCAGTGTTATGTTTCCTCAGTTATGTGCAGTTTAGAATAGAAGTACTCTTAAATACTATACGCATTATCTACCAGACTCGGGGGACAATAGATATTGTTGTGTCTCCTTGTTGCTGCTTTAATAAAGCCAAGAGGAAGATAACCATTTTTCCTAGAGAACCTGCGTGTCTTGGTGTT
The DNA here is from genome assembly GCA_032716605.1 of Paralithodes platypus. Classification (NCBI taxonomy): domain Eukaryota; kingdom Metazoa; phylum Arthropoda; class Malacostraca; order Decapoda; family Lithodidae; genus Paralithodes; species Paralithodes platypus. Next base: position 26,446,237 of record CM064507.1, on the reverse strand, counting down.
TGAGTCAGATATTAAGAGCGTGTCTGTTGCAGGGTAGTACGGTGCTGTGGGCTAGGCTAGTTAAGCATCTGGTTACCCCGGCTCCCCTCGTAACAGTGCCGACCTTGCCTAGGATAGTGTGATTGATGTGTGAAGCAATTATATTTGGATTGTTCAGTATTTTTCTTGCAGTTGAAAGTCTACGGACCTAGTACTCTTATTTCATTAACCTGTGTCCACAACTATTGCTAAGATGTTGCATGTTGATTACATTCCTGTTCATATCATGGGGAAGGAGGACGTTTGGCAGTTTATTAGAACCCAACCTAGTCAAGAAGAGGTTGCTGGCAGGAGTAGTGATGAATTAAGATGTGTGGTGGAGATGCATGGTTGGAGGTGCAGTGGTATGGCTAAGGCAGAGTTAGTTCAAGAGGTGTCTAAGCTAGTTGCACAGCAGAATGGTCTTCATTAAGCTAGTACTCGTGTCGTGGATGATGGCACCCTCCAGCATGTGCCACCGCGTCCAATCAGTCAGGCTAGCTACCATTCTACTGGGGACCGGAGTGGAGCAACAACTCCAGAGCAAGGTGATACTGTATGTAGGCAGTCTCCTACTATTACCACAGCACCTGCCACCACGCCTCCACCGTCGGCATTTAACCCTATCAGTACGGCCCCTTCATTTTAACAAGGCTATGTTCAGGCCCCTATGGCCAGTACATTTGTTTCAAGTTATGCTAGCAATCCTCAGTATCCTCCTTCCCCCCATGTGTCATTGGCCACACCTCAGTATTGCAATGCCACTCACACGGTGGCTGCTCAGCACAATGTCCCCCCTTTCGCCCAGTTTTCCCCTATAACCCCGATAGGGTCGAGAAGGAGTCCAGAGGTTGAGCTCCAACTAAAGAAAATGGAGTTGGAACAGAGAGAGAGAGAGGAGAGAATTGAGTTGAGGAAGTTGGAGATAGAGGAGAAGATAATACAGGCAGAAGAAAGACAGAGAGAGAGAGAGATAGACAGGTAGATTTGGAGAAGACGAAGTTGGAAACTAGTGAGCAAAGACGACAAGGGAATACTGCTGGTCATACATCTAGGGAGGAGGCAGAAGAGGTGCTGTTGTCTCGACGGTTGAAACTCGTGCCGGCCTTCGATGAACTCAAGGTCACGGAGTGGTTCTTGCATTTTGAGAAGAAGGCCCACGAAACGCTGGGCAGTGTGGGTGTCTAATGTTTTAAAAGGCGAGGCCCTTGATGCATACGATCGCCTAGAAGTGCAGGAGCTAGAGTATGATGTACTTAAAGAGGTTGTGTTAAAAGCCTAAGAGCTGCATCCCGAGGCTTACAGGTTGGCCTTCAGGGGGGCTCGGAAGCGGCAGGGGGACTCGCACGTGGAATGTGCCAGGTACCTGCGCGATACTCTAGCTAAGTGGCTGCATTCAGAGTCGGCTAGTACTTTTGAGGCGGCCTGTGAGGTTTGGCTGATGGAGCAGTTTCCATCATAGTTGAAAAGGACATTGGGGCAAAATTAAAAGAAAAGCGGTTTAAATCAATAAAGGAAGTAGCAGTTTGGGCTGATGACACTGCACTAGCCCAGCGTGGCACGTGCATGGGGAGCATTGGTGACAGGAGAGACCGACCTGTGCACCAAGCAGCCACAGCATCAGCTCGCCCATCAGCACCCAAAGGTACCACAAATAAGACACAACATTATACCAAGGCTGACAACCAGCAAGCTTCTATGGAAGTGAGATGTTATTTTTGCAAGTAAGTGGGTCATAATAAACCTCAGTGTGCTAAATAGAAGGCTACCCAGGAACGCAAGGCTGTCCAGTTGGTGACGACACTAGGGGAGGTGCCTGTGAAAGGCAAGCCAAGTACTGGTGAGTTTGGGGGGCAGTGTTGGCCAGCGCGAAGCAGGGTAGTAAGCATTTCCGCCCCAGATGGTATCACCACCTGAGCACAACCAGACTTCCCCTGATTGGTGTCGGCTATTCATACATGATGGATCAGTACGGATCGGGGAGCAGACGTATGCTGTCCAGGTGATTAGGGATAGGGCAGAGCGGTGATGGTTCGGACGGAAGGATGGTTCGGACAGTGCATTTCCTGAGAAACATATGGGACCTAAGGCCCCGAGATTTTGCGTGAAACTGCGAGATTTTGTCTACTTTCATCATGCGTGATTTGGTTCCTACATCAGCTACACTTTTTAATGCAGGTCCGATTTTATGTTTTTTTGCACTTCCGATGTAATATTTTCACTTTATATCGTAAGCTCTACCTCCATGAATATGTCAACCAGCGAAATATGCATTATTATGGTGAAACTATGTTGTATGCCGAAGATATTGCCGTAAATAACAAATGCTGAAGTCGCTTGTGTGAACGTTGAGCGTACCCATCAATTAACTATATAGATTCGGGATCATTCGGCCAGTTGAGGGTGGTGATGGTTCGGACCAGTCCGAACCATTCTTCCCACTAATTACCAAAACATTACCTTATCAATTGATAACACTACTTCTTGTAAAAATGAACACATAGTGAAACACAACTCTTAATATCCATCAGGGAATAATATATTTATATTTTATTATGTATTTATCTGTGCTAATACAATATAATATAAATTAAGTCAATTATGTAATTTATTTGAAGTAAAATAGTCCTAATCCATACCTATAATATTGTTTATACAAATAAAGGTACTGTATGTTAATTTGATTTATGGATAAGTACATTATCCATAATTCTGGTTAAGTATAATCCATTTTGTTTTCAATATTATTTGTTTAGATATATGAAGAGGTTAATTTCGATTATGAAGTTTAATTTTGTATTTTAGCTAAATAAAATGTCTTTGAATTGATAAATTCTTGTTTTTAGCAAATCCAACTCACATAATTTTAAAATTATGCCAATTAATATACGTGACCGAACCATCCCACCCTTCTGACCTAACCATCACCACTGGTAGGGAAGGTTCGGACGATTTAGAAACTTGTGTTTCGGGAACTATAGCTCAAAACTGAAAAGAGCTAAGGGTTTGAAATATTTAAGGTTAAAGAACCAAATAACGAAGCAACATTTTAACATCGACTAGATTATACTACAGCTTAAACCTGAATTTCTACAAATATTTAAAAAAAAAAAAAACGTCCGAACCATCACCGCTCTCCCCTACTGATGCGCAGCAATCCATGTGTCGCAACCTGACAGGGGGACCTATTAGCACCGAAGAGTTTACTATTTGCAGGGGAATCAACAGTGAGCAATGCTGTGATTTAGTCCCGGTGACCCTAGAGTGCCCGTTGCTGACCGCCGAGGGTAAGGTGGCCATGGTGGACACTCTGCCCATTGAGGGGGTGGATTCTTTGCTCGGGACAGACTTGGCAGGGGATGTAGTTTTCCCGCCTCCTATAGTCGTCACTGAGGCTGCTTTTGAGCTCCCTACTGGTGGATGTTTGCAGGAAAATAACATGGACTCTATCTACCCTGTGTGTGCAGTGACCAGATCAATGGCACAACAGGAGGATGATTAAGTGGATGCGGGGCCGACAGCCATGAGTACGGGCCATCCCACGATGCACTACTATATGACACTGGCTCGGAGGCAGTGGTGGGCGTGGCTGACCCCAGTGAGGCTACCGAGACTAGTAGATATGACCTAGTGCCGGATGAGGAGTCTGACATAGTGCCGCCGACTCAACCTTCTGCTATTTTTGAGAGGTCAGAGGTAACTTGCCTTGTCGGAGATACCTAGAGACGAATTGAGCAAGTTTCAGCAAGAAGACCCGAGGCTGGGCCTCCTGTTTAACCCTTAAAAAGCGGCTCACCACATAAGTCGTTTTTAATAAAGCTGGACTATGTGGCGGCGCTCGACATAGGTCGAGTGGCAATTTCAGCACGTAATGTTGCTGAGAGAGAGAGACAAGTGGTGGCAGGAGACTAGCGAGCGTATGACTGCTCCAGACCACCGCGGCGAACCTACTGACACGAATCTCAGCTCCCTCCTCCCTCTCTCACTCGCTACATACTGAATTATATGGGGAAAGTACCGAATTACATGCTTTTTGCACTCGCGTTGCACGGTTATTGCAAGAAAACTATCCATCATACAAGGATCGTTATGGTGTCATTCGAAAGCTCTGTTTATGCCCTTTCAGGGATAGATACTTGTTTTACGTTCTGGGTCTTATTTAGGCATGAAAATGATCACGTAAACAGCCCTATTTTGGCTAAAAACACCCCGCTGGGCGGTACATATAAATAAACCGCATAGGCCGCTAAAGAAGGGTTAAGAAGGTTGGCACGACTGGTGGGAAGAACGGTCTGGAGAAATTTATTGTAAAAGGGACATTATTGTATCGGCAGTGGACGCTGGATACAGGCTCAGGCATGGGGGAGGAGCAATTAGTGGTGCCTGCTCAGTTCAGGGAAGAGCTGGTTAGGCTAGCGCATGAGGCACCACTGGCGGGGCATTTAGGGGTGCGTAAGACTACTGAAAGGCTGCGTTTTCATTTATGGTGGCCTAATATGCATGCATCGGTGGCTACTTTTTTTATGTTATGTCATGTTTGTCAGGTAGTTGGAAAACTCAACCAAGGAATACCCGTAGAACCTTTGATCCCTATACCTGCAGTTGAACCGCCATTTACCCATGTCATCATTGACATGGTCGGTCCTTTACCACCCACCAGTGCGCGATATAAATACTTGCTTACTTTGATGGATGCCACAACTAGATAACCGGAGGCTATTCCGGTTAGTAGCATGAACGCGAAGGTTGTTCTCAAACACCTGCATTTTTCACTAGATTTGGTTTGCCACGTCAACTCCAATCTGACAGAGGGGTTAATTTTACATCCAATCTCTTCAAGCAAACCCTCTCAGAGTTAGGTATAAAGCATGTGCTGTCAAGCACGTACCATCCACAATCACAGGGAGCCCTTGAGCGTTTTTACCAGACCTTGAAGAGTATGCTGCGTAAATTTTGCTTGCAGCATGAGAGGGATTGGGACACTGCTATACCTTTTGTTCTTTTCGCGATTCGTGATGTCCCTTCAGAGTCTCGCCCAATTCCCTTGTGTTTGGTCATCGTGTCAGGGGTCCGCTGGATGTGGTGAAAGATGCCTGGGAGAGTCATGCAGCAGGGGGCTCTGTGCCTCTGCTCGAGTATGTGCAGAAGACTCGAGAGAAGTTGTATACTGCCCTGCAGCTAGCTAAAGAGCATCTAGTGCCAGCACAAAGCAAGATGAAGTACCATTATGATTAGCAGGCTAAATCTAGGGCGTTCAAGGTGGGCGACGAGGTTCTGGCACTGTTGCCAGTTCAGGGTCGACCCTTAGCAGCTAAGTTTTGTGGTCCATACAAGGTCGTTAAGCAGATTGGTGAGGTTGACTATATATTAGACACGCCCGACCATCGCAAAGCCTCCCAATTCTGCCATATTAATATGTTAAAGTCCTACCATAGGCCGACTAGATCTGGCCGTGGCACTGACGGAGGTGATGCTGTTCAGGCAGGTGTAGCTGCAAGGAATGCGGGGGTGCGCATGTCTGGTATCGGAGGGGAAGCCTTTGTTCTTATGAATTGTGGGAGTGACTGCACAGGTGGCACAGATTGTCCCTCTCATGACCTGGCTGTAGTAGGGACGGAGGAGGAGAAGGAGGTTGACTATTTAGAAGCTGTGGTCCCGGCTGGGTTGTGGAAGGGCAATGGGTATGTTGCTTTTAGAGACAAGTTGGAGCATCTTGGTCCTAAGCGACAAGACGAGTTATTCAATAGGCTGTGGCAGTACTCCAGTGTGTTTGGTGATTCTCCGGGTCTGAAATCCTGGGCGATGCACGACATAGAGGTTGGAGACAGTAAGCCACTCAAGTTGGCCCCCTACCATATAAATCCTGCTTGGCAGCCTGCCCTAAAAGCAAAGCTGGACTACATGTTGGAGAAGGGTCTGGTGAAGAAGGGATATAGTGAGTGGTCTTCGCCAGTGACTTTGCAACCTAAACCGAATGGCAAGATCAGCTTTTGTGTTGATTTCAGGAGGGTCAATGCACTATCCCAGACAGATGCCTATCCATTACCTAGAGTTGACGACTCCGTAGACCGCATCGGTGATGCCACGTTTATCACTAAGGTGGATTTAGTGAAAGGTTACTGGCAGGTCCCGTTGACTGAGAGAGCCAAGAAAATTGCTAGTTTTGTGGTGGACGGGGCAGTTTACCAGTGTCAGGTGATGCCCTACGGGCTTAAGAACGCCCCGGCTACATTTCAGCGATTGATGAACCGGGTTGTAGATGATATCCCTAATTGTGTAGTCTACATTGATGACGTCGTGATTTTTTATACCACCTGGTGAGAGCATGTTGATAATGTTGAGCTTCTTTTCAAAAGACTTAGTGAAGCAAGTTTGGTTGTAAATTTGGAGAAATGTGACTTTGTACAGGCTACTGTCAATTACTTGGGATTCGTGGTAGGACATGGTGAGGTGTCTCCACCCTTGGCAAAGGTGAAGGCTATTGCTAGTTTCTCTCCTCCTACCACTCGCAAATCTCTGCAACGGTTCCTAGGAATGATTGGGTACTACCGGAGATTCATTACGGACTACTCTACTGTACTTGCTCCGCTGACTAATTTACTGCGGAAAGACATAAAGTTCAAGTGGACAGAAGACTGTCAGGAGGCTTTTGCAGGAGTTAAGTCTCTCCTGTCGCACCATCCCATCCTGCGAGCTCGTGACTTTGGATTGCCCTTTATCCTAGCTACTGGCACTAGTGATGTGGGGATAGGTGCGGTACTGCTGCAAGAGCATGCAGGGATAGAGCATCCAGTGTCCTACTCAAAGAAGTTTAATCGAGCCCAGAGGAATTAGTCAGTGGTTAAGAAGGAGCTCCTAGCTATTGTTCTGTCCCTGCAGCACTTTCAGGTGTATGTACCAGCCTATGGCCCGACTGTTAAGATCTACTCCGACCACCATCTCCTCCAGTTTTTGGAGAAATTTAAGTACAAAAATCAGCGGCTAACTAGGTGGGCTCTTTTGTTGCAGGAACACAGTTTGGATGTGCGCCACATTAAAGGCACTGATAATGTTATGGCTGATTGTTTGTCACGTGAGGGCATGTTGTAAGGGGAAATCTTAGTGGTCAGTTTGTTTTGGTGTAGCCTCCTACTTTGGTTTGATTAGCATGTTTGCATCTGGTGCTTGTTGGTTGCCGTATGTAGCCCAGCGTAGGGTCGTAAAGTAGGAGTTGCTGTGTTTCTGTATAGAAGAGACTATTTAAATACAAAAATATAAAAAATATAAAAATACTAAAAAGACTGTAGTTGTGTATGTCTTGTAGTGTTATTGAAGTATAAACAGTCTGTTGTCTCAAGATGCACCAACAGACTCCCCCTGGGTGTGAGGGTGTCACTCCCAAATGAGTTATAACCTATGTAATTTGAGAGTGAGTTACAATTGTATAGCCTTTGTTATACTGAGGGAGCTTTGGGAGAGGCTAGTCGCGTGTCATCCCTCTGTCTTTCTTACCTCGTGGCTAGCAGGATGGTTACTTTTGTAGTGTTAATTAATGAGAGCACGACTGCCTAGTGTAATTGTGCAGTCTGGTGATGCTTGGAGCTCTCACCTCTCTCCTGGCGGCTGGCGCGGCCATGGGATCCTCCTGAGAAGGTTCCCACGGCCCCATCCTTACTCGAGCGACGGACTCCTTGCAGAGCACACATGTTGTGGAGTCTGTCCCAGGCTTGCTTCAATGTTTCCCTAGATACCACATATGTTTTCCTTGTTCCTTATTGAGTAGTAGCAGAGCAAGTCTGGGAGTCATTTAAACCATAAAATATTGTTCTATCTTTATTATTTTGCATACAGGAGTTTTCTGCATTTGTTAACTAGAAATACTGCATCTTCTTATCTCGCAATCTTAAGTATAAGCTTCATACCTTTTTCTCTTCCAATTCTCTTCCATTATTCTGCTGCATTGTTTATTGTTAATATATGTGGATATTCTTTATTATTGAAGTTGGTATTCACAGTGGTTTGGGGTTTGCTATGAGTAGCCTGCCACAACCTACTGGAATACCAACTATTGTGTTTTATGTGTTAGGATAGTGCTCAGACTTTCCTCATGTTTCTGCTTCATATTATTCCTAATTCCTAAGCGATTGGGCATACTATGAAGTGTCTGGGAGTCTGGCAGTGTTATGTTTCCTCAGTTATGTGCAGTTTAGAATAGAAGTACTCTTATATACTATACGCATTATCTACCAGACTCAGGGACAATAGATATTTTTGTGTCTCCTTGTTGCTGGTTTAATAGAGCCAAGAGGAAGATAATAATTTTTCCTAGAGAACCTGCGTGTCTTGGTGTTTGAGTCAGATATTAAAAGCGTGTCTGTTGCAGGGTAGTACGGTGCTGTGGGCTAGGCTAGTTAAGCATCTGGTTGCCCCGGCTCCCCTCGTAACAATATATATATATATATATATATTTTTATTATTTTTTTTTCTTTCTATATTCCAACTACTCCCTCTCGGGCATAGGCTGAGAGCCTGCATACTCTACCGCTGAACACGGTGAGGCCCGTGAGGTCTTGTTCCAGTCTAGGGAGTGAGACATGCGAAGCACCCAATCACGGCTCGAAGCAACTCCATCTCTGAAGCCGCTTCGCCCCAGTGCCTCACAGTCTCATTCCCCAGACTCGGACCCTCACTCTCAGAACGCCACCTATTGAGCAATCACCTCACTAGGCATTGCCCCCCTGTAGCATATTTTGAATATGGAAATATTCATACAGTGCTATTTAATCAGGGAAGAATAGGGTTTTTTTTTTGGCATTTTGGTTTGCTGTGGAAAAGCACTGAAACTAGGTACAGCACAAATTCCATCCCAATAATATCTTCCCATTGACATATTGGGATTTGAACCCGGGTCCATTGGATTACCAGTCCAGTGGCAAGATCACTCTGCCACACCTCCACTATATATTTACATATATATATATATATATATATATATATATATATATATATATATATATATATATATATATATTTATATATGTTAGTATAGCCAGGTAATAGATTCTCTTTTAAACAGACGAGGTTAAAGGCAACAGCAGTTTCAGCATTCAGTATTTTATTGTTACAGCTTTCAATAGTTCTAACAATTTTCCTCTGGGGTTCAGAGATGAGGTACAACAGGTTAGCAAAATTCATGGTGGATCCAACGTTTCACAAGTAAACATCTTGCATCTTCAGGGAATGGGCAGGTAATGATTAGAATGAGGACAAAGCAACATATTTATACAAAATTTGAGGATCAAGAATAGGTAGGTGGGCGGAGCTACTGGGTGTGGGGTGGCTGTTCATTGGTGGAAGGCAGTCTATTCGCGAGACGGGCACTAAATCTTATCAACGAACAACACAGACGACAAACAGAGAACACTACCATCCAAAAACTCTCCCGTCTATATGGTGGGAACATAAAACTTCCCAAGCCAACAAAAGGATATATTAACCTCACCAACACCACCATGACGCCGGACCAAGAAGACCTACTGAACAAAGGCTTAAATTGCCACTACATTTCCAAGCCGGGACCCCACCGAAAATGCCTTGAAATTGAAGTCCTACTGGATGACATCCTACGATCCCAGAAAGACGGCAAGATCACCACCACCCCAGCCCTACAACCCACCCTACTAGCAGAAGCCGCCAAAACCAGGGGATCCCACCAAAGCAAGCTCCTCAACAAACACCACTTCAAAGCCGCTAAACAACTTAAAGAGAACCCCAACATCATCATCCGACGAGCTGATAAGGCCTCCTGCCTTGTGATACACGGAAAAGAAGAATACCTACGGAAAATGGACGACATTCTTAGTGATAAAAACAAATTCAAAAGGATCACTCGCAATCCTACTGACGAAATAAAAAGGAAAGCCAACACCACCATCACTGCTATCAACGCTAAAGTCGATGGCGTACACCTGAAGAAACTCATCGGCGAATTCACCCCAGGTTATGCTTACGGTACTATAAAAACCCACAAACCCGGGAACCCCCTCCGCCCCATCATATCACAGATCCCTACTGCTACCTACCAGACCGCCAAGGCCCTGAACAAACTCCTCACCCCTTTTGTTCCTCGGCAATACAACCTCAACTCTGCTTATGACTTCCTAGAAATTCTACGAGATGCCCCCCCTGCTAACGACCACATCATCGCCTCCCTCGACGTAGAGAGTTTGTTTACCAACGTGCCCGTTGACAAGACAATAGATTTTATCCTACGTCGAGTTTACCACTGCCCTAATACGCCCCCCCTGGACATCCCGGAGAAGGCCCTGAAGACGCTCTTGGAACTATGTACCAAGGATTCCCCTTTCCTCTGCCCCCGCGGGAATATGTACCAGCAAATCGACGGTGTAGCGATGGGAAGCCCCCTGGGGGTCCTGTTCGCCAATTTCTTCATGGGAACTATCGAAGAGGAACTCCTGGCTGCCCACCGGCCCACTGTCTACTGCAGGTACATCGATGATATCTTCGTGCGGGTGAAGGACCTGGACGAACTCAGGGACCTCCAGCAGCGCTTCATGGCCGCCTCCGGACTCAACTTCACATACGAAGAAACCACCGATGGTCATCTACCCTTCCTCGACCTCCTTGTCTCCCTCCACGACCACGGCTTCAAAACTACAGAGTACACCAAACCTACTAACAATGGCCAATGTCTTAATGGGGAAAGTGAATGCCCTAAACGATACCATCAGTCCACCATCGCCGCCTATGTCAGGAGAGCCCTCACCCATTGCACCACCTGGAATGACACACACAATGAATTGGAAAGGCTCACCCAGGTCCTAGTCAACAATGGGTATTCCAACACTGACGTCACCAATGCCATCAACCACCACCTAGAAAAATGGTACAAACAAGACCCCCCTAGCACCAACCCGGCCAATGACATTACATTTGTCTACAGAAACTACATATCTTCCGACCACACAACAGACGAATCCATTATGAAAGAAATAATTCACAAAAACGTCCTCCCCACCAACCCTGACAATAAAATAAAACTCATTATTTACTACAAATCTCCTAAGACCTCCAACCTTGTCCTCCGTAACCGCCACATTTCCACCAACCAACCGAAAGACGATCATGTGATATACCAGCATATTTGCACCTCTGGGGACTGTGGACCCCTATCCTATGTTGGAATGACACAGACTCGCCTTTCCCGTCGACTAACCCTCCACCTTCAATCTGGCGCTATAAAAGATCACTATCAAGCCCCCCACCATCTTGCCCTAACTCGCGCCGACCTAGACAAACAAACTACCATACTCGACAAAGAATCAGACCCCAGAAGACTAGCTATTTTAGAAGCTCTATATATCCAAACGCTCAACCCCAGCATCAACAACCAAACACAAGACCTTCAAATTCTTCCTTCAGGCAAGCGCTACAGGCATACTGCCCTCGTTCCTCTCGCCCTGTGCCCCCCTCCCTTACCTTTCCGCGCTCAGCACACAACTGACAACACCAACCAATCACAGCCGCCCACAGCCAACAACCAACCACCGATAAGATTTAGTGCCCGTCTCGTGAATAGACTTTCTTCCACCAATGAACAGCCACCCCACACCCAGTAGCTCCGCCCACCTACCTATTCTTGATCCTCGAATTTTGTATAAATATGTTGCTTTGTCCTTATTCTAATCATTACCTGCCCATTCCCTGAAGATGCAAGATGTTTACTTGTGAAACGTTGGATCCACCATGAATTTTGCTAACCTGTTGTACCTCATCTCTGAACCCCAGAGGAAAATTGTTAGAACTATTGAAAGCTGTAACAATAAAATACTGAATGCTGAAACTGCTGTTGCCTTTAACCTCGTCTGTTTAAAAGAGATATATATATATATATATATATATATATATATATATATATATATATATATATATATATATATATATATATATATATATATATATATATATATATATATATATATCTATATATATATATATCTATATATATATATATATATATCTATATATATATTATATATATATATATATATATATATTCATATATATATATGTGATGGATGCTAGGGTGTATAGGGGTATTGGAGGGGGTCTGTCTGATCATTATGTAGTAGTAGCTAAGGTTAGGATACAAAAGAAGTGGGTGAGGAGAACTGGAGGGAGGCGAGAGGAAGGTGGAATGGTGAGGAGGGTGGAGAGGCTACAGGAGGAGGAAATCAGGGAAGAGTACAGGACAGCAGTAGAAAGACGACTAGGTGGGTTCGACCTGGAAATTATGGAGGAAGTGGAGGAGATAAGCAAGGTGTTTAGCCCTTAAAGAGCTGCGCCCGGCTATAGCCGGGCACCAATTTGCAGCAAGTTAGGAGCATTATTATGGCTTTTAAAGGGTTAAAATCGAGTGCAAATGGCCGGGAGTGCAGCGGGCCACACATCCGACTCCCAGGGCCTACCGCTGCCACTGACTCACCCTCCCTGTGTTCTCGAGAGGCCGGCAGTGTAGCCAGTTGTGAGCGTAGCTGGGAAAAATATACCGCTATATGCTAAACTCCCATGTTACTGGTACCACTGTATGAGAACCACGAGTGCTACATAGCTCGTTCTGGTCTCATTTTGAAGCTATTAGCTCCTAGTTTTTTGCTGAATAAATTTATTTTCATGCAGATACTTGATTTATCATTCAGGAGGGCCTGAATATTCCCAAATAAGCCTAAAACCCCCCGCTAGACGAGGGCTAAGGAAAAGATCTGTGCAGCATGTGAGGAGGTGTGTGGAGTGAGGAGAAGAGGGAGGGGAGTGAAAGGTACAGCATGGTGGACAGAAGAGGTAAAAATAGCTGTGGAAGAAAAGAAGAAAGAATATAGAGAGTGGTTGGGTAGTAGAGGGAATAAAGATTTCGAGAGACAGAAACGATCGATGTACGTTGGAAGGAATCTGAGTGTAAAATGGAGGGAGAGTAAGAAACTGTTCTGGAAAGAAGTCAAGAAACTTAGGGAAGGTAGCAGGGGGAACAGTAAGGGTGTGAGAGATAAGAATGGGAGAATGCTAGCCGAGAAGCAAGACAGAGTCGAAAGATGGAGGGAGTACTTCAATGAGTTGCTAAATGTAAGGAATGAAGAGCCAGCAAACATAGTTGGATATGGTATGGGAGGGAGAAGAAGAGAAGTAGTGGAGGAGGAGGTGGGGATCAGTAGGTCAGAAGTGTGGGAAGCCATGAAAAGAGTGAAGTTGGGGAAAGCACCAGGAACAGATGGAGTGTGTGGGGAAATGTTGAGGTATGGTGGTGAGATAGTGATCGAATGGGTATGGAAAATGTGCAAACTAGCATGGGAGAAGGGGAGTGCACCCGATGACTGGAAGACTGGCATAATAGTCCCCCTATTTAAGGGCAAAGGGGAAAGAGGAGTGTGTGTTAACCACCGAGGAATATGTCTTCTAAGCGTAGTAGGGAAGGTATACAGTAGGGTAGTGATTGAGAGAGTGAGAGTGAGAACGGAGAAATGGATAGGCGACGAGCAGGGAGGTTTTAGGAAGGGAAGAGGATGTGTAGATCAGATGTTTACCCTGAATTGTGTTGTAGAGAAATATCTGGAGAAGAAACAAAAGGTGTATGTTGCCTTTATGGACTTGGAGAAGGCCTATGACAGAGTGGATAGAGAAGGTTTGTGGAAAGTACTTAGGATATACGGAGTAGATGGCAAGTTGCTGAAAGCAGTGAAGAGCATGTATGAGGGTGCAAAGGCGGCAGTACGTGTGGAGAGTGTGCAGAGTGAGTTCTTTGACCTGAGTGTTGGGTTGAAACAGGGGTGTGTGATGTTCCCGTGGTTGTTTACTGTATATATGGATGGAGTCCTGAAAGAAATACTATCAAAAGCAGTGAATGTTGGTGTATCGCTGAAAAGGGAGGGAAATGAGTGGAAGCTACCTATGCTGTTTGCGGATGATACAGTTCTGATGAGTGATAATGAATGGGAGTTGCAGGGTTTGGTAGATGAGTTTAGAACAGTGTGCGAAAAACAGAATTTGAAGGTAAATGCGGGGAAGAGCAACGTTATGGTCTTCGAAAGGGGTGAAGTCACAGAGTGTGAGGTGAAGCTGAACGGTCAGGCTATGGAGATCGTCAACTCTTTTAAGTATCTGGGCAGTGTGTTGAGTAAAGACGGGACTATGGATGAAGAAGTGCGGGAGAGGGTACAACAGGGGAAGAGGGTTGTAGGAATGCTGAAAGCAGTAACAAGAAATAGGGCGGTCAGTATGGAAGTGAAGAAGTCCTTGCATGACAGTGTGGTAATCCCGATGCTGACTTACGGAAGCGAAGCATGGACATTGGTTGAGAGACTTAGACCAAGAGTGAGAGCAGTGGAAATGAATTACTTAACACCTTACGAGCGGCCTAGGCGGTAATTTATATGTACTGCCCAGCGGGGTGTTTTTACCCTAAATAGGGCTGTTTACGTGATCATGTTCATGCCTAAATAAGACCCAGAGCGAAAAACAAGTACCTATCCCTGAAAGGGCATAAACAGAGCTTTCCAATGACACCCCAACCATCCTTGTACGACCGCTAGTTTTCTTGCAACGATCGCGCAACATGAGTGCAAAAACCATGTAATTAGGTAGTTTCCTTTCATAATTCCCTGTGTAGCAAGTGCGTGAGGGTGGGGGAGGGTGGGATTCATGTCAGTAGGTCTTCCGCGGTGGTCTGGAGCAGTCATACGCTTGTTACTCTCCTGCCACCACTTATCTCTCTCTCTCAGCAACATTACGTGGTGAAAATGGCACACGTTATAAGTTGTGAACCGCCACTTAGTCCAAATTTCTTTCACACGACATAAGTTGCGTGCCGCCAATAAAGGGTTAAGAAGTGCATGCGGAGTTACATGGAGGGATAGACAGACTAATGAAGAAGTAAGAAGGAGGTGTGGTGTGGAGGTAGATGTGCTGGAAAGAGTGAAAAGGAACAACTTGAGATGGTTCGGCCATATGGAA
Organism: Paralithodes platypus; assembly: GCA_032716605.1. Classification (NCBI taxonomy): domain Eukaryota; kingdom Metazoa; phylum Arthropoda; class Malacostraca; order Decapoda; family Lithodidae; genus Paralithodes; species Paralithodes platypus. Next base: position 26,431,216 of record CM064507.1, on the reverse strand, counting down.
CGTATGGAAAGCGAAAGAATGACTAAGAGGGTGTACGAGAGCGAGGTGGAGTGACAGAGAGGGAGAGGTAGACCGAAGGAGAGGTGGAAGGATGGAGTGAGGAAGTATATGAACGAAGGCGGTGCTGGTTGGGGGGAGGGGCGTCGACTGACTGGGGACAGAGGTGCATGGGGGCGGTTCGTTCGTGGCCACACCTTCGGGGATCACGGCGTCAGGCAATAGATAGACAGATATATATATATATATATATATATATATATATATATATATATATGTATACATATATATATATATATATATATATATATGTAATATACATATGTATTATATATATATATATATATATATATATATATATATATATATATATATATAGAGAGAGAGAGAGAGAGAGAGAGATAAGGTGTGGTGGAGTGGTCTTGCCACTAGACTGGTAATCCAATGAACCTGGGTACAAATCCCGATATATCAATGGACAGATATTATTGGGATGGAATTTGTGCTGTACCTAGAGTATCAGTGCATTACCACAAAGCCCTCCGAAACGCCAAATAAATACCCTCATTGTTCCCTGATTAAATAGCACTGTATGAATATTCCCATATTCAAAATATGCTACAGGGGGACAATGCCTAGTGAGTTCAGTGCTAAATAGGTGGCGTTCTGAGAGTGAGGGTCCGATTGTAGGAGGTGAGACGGTGATGCACTGGAGCGAAGCAGCTTCAGAGATAGGGCTTGTGCTAGATATATAATTTTTATCGGTGGCATTAATTGGGCTAAAATGGCACCCAAGCTCATGATACTGGTATCAGTGTATAGCCGGAATGGCTTACTAATATCAGGGAAGGCTCTGACGAGGGAGTTAACGAGGATGCTATTTAGTTTGTCGTACACAACTTGCTGCTTGGAGCCCCAGTGAAATGGAGTTTATTTGTGAGTAAGAAGGTTTATGTGGGGTGGTGATGGTGGAGAAGCCATTGATGAATCGTTGGTAATAACTAGCCATGCCCAAAAATGACTGGACTTCTGTGACACATGTCAAAGGATAGATCTGGGCTGTGGTGGCGGTATTCTTGGGCTGGGGCTATACTGGCAGTGCTATGTGTCCTAAATAGGGAACGCTATTGTGGGCTAGTGCACGTATCGATGGCTTCAGTTTTAATCCTGCTTTGACGCACATGCCCATATCGATGGCTTCAGTTTAATCCTGCTTGATTCACATTTTTTTTTTTTTTTTTTTTTTCTATATTCCAACTACTCCCTCTCGGGCATTGGCTGGGAGCCTGTACAATTGTACATTCAACCGTACGTTCATCGGTGAAGCCTGTGAGGTCTCGTTCCAATCTAGGGAGTGAGATATGTGAAGCACTTTGAGATGCAACCAGCCCCCCCCCCCCCGCTATCTTGCCTTCACAAGATGCACGGGGTCCGGTTGCCGACCCACGGCTCGAAGCAGTCCCATCTCTGAAGATAAGGTGTGAAAGGGGGAGAAAATAATACTCCTTGACGAGGAGTACTTTCTGGGCGTCATCCGTTATTTCATGGGGATTCCCGGGGCCAGAGGGCATGTGCCCAACTGACAGGCTTGTAATGGGGGTCTTAGTTTCGGATGGGCAGGGGAGGGGGGTCGATTCGCACCTCATAGCCAGCTAATATGTCCCACCCCCGAGAGCCATCAAAGTTACAGGGGGCATGTATATGACTGTGACTGTGGTATGAACAGAGCCAACTCTAAGCTCAAGTGGGAGGATTTAGGTGACGCTGTGTACTGAAATGGGGGCACCAATGGCCGCTAATAATTGGGTGAGTGTTTGCTCTTTTGGAGCTGTTTGGGGGTATTTGGCAACTTCCCAATAGTATATAATGTAGTCAATGTTATTTATTTAAAAATATTATCTTGAAAATTTACATTATTTTGTACTACTTGTTAATTAAAATGTAAAACTTGCAAACTAAACAAACCAAAATTGGGACAAGGACAATATAAAGTCAAATTAAATTATCAAAATCGCTATGTGGAAACAACGCTTACTAAACTGAAAATTATTAAATAAAAGAACACAATCCACCACATAGGGTGTACATTACTACATGAGCAAGTTAATCTGTTTCCCAAGCAAACTAATCGCACATATAACAACGCACTATCGTCACGTTAAAGGAATTAGTCAAGTTTGGGAAGTCCGGGACGTTCTGGTAAATTTGACTAAACTCTGCATGAATAAAGAAACTACATGTTAAATGTCAAAATATTATTTAAAATCAAATTTGCAACATGACAAGACATTAACAATAGTACATAATACAAATATTGATAAGATATCTATACTATTACAAAATAATATATAAATACAGTACAGCACTCACTAACGATAGTGCTATCGGGTAGGTACCTGTAAGCATAGCATGCCTCAAGTGACCCCTATCAATAACTACCCTACAAATAACCTACATTTATCGCACAAAAAAACTAAGGAAATCGCAAAAGCAAGCAATTGATACTATCGACAATGAATACATATAATATAAAGACAAATAATTGCAAAATATGAAGTAACAACAGATTTAAACAAAGAGTACTCTTTTAACAAGAACAATAAATTTAAAAAATCATCAATATTAATATTAATAATAGAAAAAGAAAAAGATAAACAATAAATACCGACAAAAAGTAAGCAGAGGTTATACAAGAAACTTCAAGTTAAAAATGCTTGATTAAAATTATTGATGTCAAATTTTAGAATACAGTCACAATAATTGACCCTAAACAGATTAAATTTATGGAACAATTTACTTGCCTCAAAACCTCTGTCTACTAAGAGTCTGTATAGTAACCCAGCTCTAGCCCAAAAGTCATCTACTTTAGTGCAGATTTTACAAAATCTTTTTAACTGGGAATAAAAACAATTATAAGTTATTTTACTATCGATATTACTACTAGGGAAAGGAAAGTTTATTACGTTAAAATTAAAATCATCAACTTTGTGATATACTTTAAGTATGCACTGTTCATTAACAATCTCTATATTTATATCAAGAACATTTTCAACTTTATAATTTACGTTACATTGTGTGAGGGGAATAGAATTAGGGTAAATCAGTTTAGCAACTTGATTACAATTTAACAAATTGCAAACGTGAATATCATCAATATATCTACTATTATTACTTAACAATTTAGCAAGTGCTAATTTTTCTGGGATTTTATTTTTCTTGCTACTGTCAACTAAGTCTTTTTTATATTTAAATTCTAAAGCAAGCAAGAATAAGTCTGCAATTAAAGGGCTAGCATTTCCACCCATAGGAATTCCTAATATTTGTTTGAAAATGTAAGGCCCGAATCTAACATAAGTATTGAAAAGGAGGAATTTAAGGGCATCTTTAAGTTTAGTTCTATCAAAATATACAGAACTAGTGGGAGTAGAGCTAAGTGATGCATTATTAAAATATGTATAAACATTTATGAAATAATTACCATTCCCAACGAACCTGTCAAAGTGCAAATCTATAATAAAGCAAAGCTCTGAATATACTAAATCTAAAGGCAAATTGGTATACAAAGTTGAAAAGTCGAAGCTATGTACCGAGGTAACTTTCGGCATGGTATTTATTTTATCAATAACTTCTAACGAATTGTCAACACTCCAATACTAGTTAATGCCAGTTCTTCTCATGATGGTATTACAATATCTTTTATGAGTACTTTTAATGTATTTTAAGCAATTTACGACTTGTTCTGATAGAGTTTTAGTGGTAGCAAATTTTGCTCCGGCAATAAAGCGATATTTATAAGGTCTTTTATGAAATTTAGGTAACATGTATAATTTTGCAATGCACTTGTTCTTATCAGAAAGTTTAATATCAAATGTTATATTTTTCTCGGTATGTTCATCGATTAAGTTATCAATATTCAGATTATTTTGAATTTCATAAACAGAATTACCGCAAATATTTTTACGTAATATGTTACCCTTAATGCCTAATTCTGTTTTCATGTTTTCAAGATAAAATTTCTTACATGTGAAGCTATAATTATTGCTGGCTTCATCTACTGTAGTGATTACAAAATGTTTATGTAAATTTGTTAAATCAGCTTTAAGCTTATTATAATTATAGTTTATAAAATCTGAAAGATTAAATTCATTTTTAAGCGAGAAAATTGTATTTCTAATTATCTTAATTAATAATTTAGACCATGCTTCTAGTTCTCTCGCATCGCAGCATACAATTTTTAACAATTTATCTTTTAATTTATTGACTGAAAAAACAATATTTTTTAAAATTATGTCCCATGTTACTTTATTACTCCCTATTCTAAATTTAAATCCTTTACGACATAGCTCCGCTAATTTGTTGTTTGCAAAATGTTTAACTAGTTCTACATCACCTGTTGATATGTGACATATCGGACTATAAATGAACTTTGCTAGTGCATCACGTCTGCTAGCTGGCATATCCATGACTTTTTCACACACGCATTTATTATTATTGAAAATATCATTATCTGAAAGATTTCCTAAAACTTTATTATAATTACAAATAATAGACCCAACAGGTCGTTCATATGAATACACTATTAATGGTTTGAAATCTTTACAACCATCTGGTAACATGGACTTAACTTTCTTTGAATTAATAAGACTGTTAACATTAATTTTGTCTTAAATTTTAGAAGAAGAATTTAAAGTGGACATGACTTTATCTTTAATACGGTTATCTTTGGATTTCTTAGAATTAGCTCTAATATATCCCATAAAAGCAAAGACTATATTCTTACATTTATTTGTGAAATTATGTTTATTGTTTAGAATATTTTCTATAAAAGGAGCAAAACTTAATGAATATAAATTATTGACAATAATTTTAATATCAGACCTGTTTTTCTTTTTATTAAATGTATTTAGTCTTCTATTACCGTGTCTACCAGGTCTTCTGTTTAAAACAGGGAAGTTAAAATATGGGTTATTAAAATCGTTTTTTAATAAATCTTTATACAAAATGTTGCCTACATTTTTTATTTGATTGTTAAGTCCAAATGGATAGATGGTCATTAATTTTCCAATCCAATAATTTTCTCTATCTAAAACATTTTGATTACTTTGAACAATTTCTATAATTTTGTATTTACAATCAAATTTAGTACAATCTGTGTTAAAATGCTTATATAGAAGAATCTTGAAGTCGATGCCATTCTTAATTCCTGATCTATGCCCGTAGGCTCTTTCTCTTAACCCTCCTGGCCCGGGCAGGCTCTCCTAATGACGGAGCTCGTATCCGGGCGATCTGGTCGAATATCAACAAAAGTAAACTAAGGCTAATCTCGCTTAATATATTACCTACATTAATCAAACATATATAGAAATGAGCGCCTTACCTTCCTGCGTAGAATGGCGTTGAGTAGAGCTCTCTAGCTCAACTGGTTCCGGAGTGATGGTGATGGAAGTGGAGGTAACTTTTGCCGCGTATTTACCTCGGCCCGTCCGAACACTCAACCGTGGCCCCGGCTACGACGCCCAGTCGCACTCATCGCTCAACCCGCAATTATGCCAGGAAGTGATTTGATAGTGTTTTATTGGTTATTCTGTCATTTATTATAGTTATTATGTTATTTTCACTCAATAAAGTTATTTATATGAACTTATTTGTGTCTCTGTCACTTATTACTTCGTTTTATTATTATTATTATGATTATTAGTGTCACTTTCACTGGACTTTGATAATTGGTAGTGTCATTTCCCCTTTTATGTATTGTTAGGTAAGCTAATAATATATATAGTGTCACTGTCACTTATTCATATTGTTATGAAGGCACTTATTATTACTTGTGTGTGTCTCTTTCACTTATACTTAGTTTTATTATTATTATACTGTCACTTTGACTGGCCTAGGCTTATTGAGTGTCATTTTCACTTAATTATTGTTAGAAATATATATTTTAGTGTCACTTTAACTTGTTCATATTGTTATTGAAGGCACTTATTATTACTTATGTGTCCTTTTAACTTATACTTAGTTATATTATTATTCTTAGCCTACATTTGAGTGTCACTTTCACTGTTGTCACTTCCACTTCAAAAGTTTGTTAGAGTGTGGAAGTCGTTGAAGCAGGTGCCAGCACACAGTCCAACTTGACACTCGAGGCATTCCCAAGTGGTTTTTGTGGGTTTGCGGGGTCTGCGAGTTGTGTGGCTGCACACATGGCACCTCTTCTGACTCCTAGCATTACTACCTGGTGCTTTGAAAGGAAGGGCGCTGAGCTGGTGCTTCCTGAAGAATTCAGCACACCCCGTTCTGTCAAGCTGGCCTGGTCCTTGTATTGGCCTGCCTGGTGTACCCGCATGTTTAGCCAGGAGCTCAAGTAGCACCTGCTTGTGGAACTTCCGCAGGGATTTGTACTTCTTGGCTCCTGGAGTCCTCAGACGGTAGATGTTGTAGGCATTGAGGATCGACATATCTACCGTATGCAGGATAAACTTCTTGTACCACCTGCAAGATGTTCGCAGGCAGTCGATGAAGCCCATCTGCATGTCGGACTTGTCAACGAGGCGCATGTTGATGTTATAATCCAGGACAGCAGCTGGTTTTTGGACGGGGTTCTTGGTTGTTCGGTCCACCTTACCTGTGGCGACCATCTGGGCCTTGTGGCATGTGGTGAGGAGGTTGGCCTTGCGCTGGTCATGCCAGTGGATGGAGAGGATGGGGCCACTCTTCTTGTGGAAGATGTCCGCCTTCTTCGTCTTGGTTGGGTAGCCTGGCATGCCCTTCCTTTTGCCCTTGACTGTGCCGACAGTTCCGGTCTTGCGGTCATGGAGGTACTTGGTCAGGAGAGGCGACGTGTAATAATTATCTGTGTAGAGGATGTGGTTATTATTGAAGTGCCTCACTACATCATCTTCTTCACTACAGTGCCACCAAAACCAATGAGAGGGTCAGTCACAACTTCTCCAGCCTTGCCGCTGTAGACTATAAAGTCCAGCACATACCCCGTCAAGCAGTCGCAGAGGACGAAGAGCTTGATGCCGAAGCGGTGTCTCTTGGGCGGGATATACTGTCGGAATATATCCCTACCACGGAACAGGACGAGAGACTCGGCGAGGCACATCTTCTGGAAAGGAATCAGGTATGTGGTGAACCGATGACGTATCATGTCATACAGCTTCCTGATCTTCCATAATGAGTCGGGAAGGTGGACTGCCATGTTGTTTGTCAGGTGGAGATAGGAGAGGATGTCGAAGTACCTGTCCCTGGACATGTATTTGCCAAATGATGGAGTCGTTATGATGTCGCCAGTGATCCAGTAGTCAGCCAGAACGTGCTTCCTTATATGAGTCATCAGCATTGTGAGTGCCAAGAACACATATAGTTCTGCCACAGTGAGAGCTCTCCATGCCACCATCTTGGCACTGGTCTTCCTCCCAAGAAAGTTGGCACAGATAGCATGGTGGTGATTTGTCTCTTTGACGAGGTATTGCATGACTTCATTGTCATAGAAGCCACAGAAAAGTTCACTGGGGGTAGCATCTGGGCCACAGGGATATGCTGGTGACACCCCAGAACCCATCTGTACCTCGTCAAAGGCAGGACAATCTGGCTCAAAATCAGCTCCATCTGTCCACACAAACAGGTCGGATGCTGATGCTCGAGGTCGTGCTGCAGCAGGCACACGCCCTGGACGCCCTGGCACACGCCCTTGGCCACGCGGACGCCCAGGCGGACGCCCTGCATGCCCACGCCCAGGCCCAGGGGCAGCGGCGTCGGCAGGCTGAACACGTCCACGACCTCGCCCTCTCCCTCGATTTGTCGGCACATCCTCTTCCTCTTCCTGTTCCTGTTCCTCTTCCTCTTCCTCCTCAGGCGACGTCAGGTCATCTGGGGCAATGTTGGGGTCGTGAGCATCCTCTTCAGGAGACAATTCTGGTGAAGAAGTGACCGGGCGTCGGCGGTGTGGGGCGCGGGAGGCTGCGGGAGCTTCAAGAATGGGAGCCGAGGCCTCGGGAGTTGGGCTCCTTTTGCGGCGAGCCGAGGGCTTTTCAGCAGCAAATAATGCTCTGCGGTGTGTTGAGGCCTGTGGCACATCACCAATACCACTTGAAGAGGCCCTTTGGTCATCCTGAACGAGAGATGAAGGCGAGGGCTGTGGGTGACCCACGCAGCGTCCCGTGTCAAGGCGTCGGGACAATGGAATGCGGTTGGTTGCTAGGCCAGGGTCGGCGTCATTATCGCTATCTTCAGCTTCCCTATGCTTTTCTGCGGCTGCCCTGCGTGCTTTTTTAGCTGCACTTTTGATCAATGATTGTTTGTAGAAATACTTGCCCACTTTCAAGGGCATACGGGCAGGCAAAGGGGAAGGTCCTGGGGTAGGGCTAGGGCTAGGCCTAGGCTGACCTAGCAAAGATGGCGAGGGGGTAGGCCTAGGTTCTAGCACACTGGGAAGCTCAATGGCACCTTCCTGAAACACTTCCACATCAGGATCATCACTACTGTCTCCCCCCTCAAATACATCGACATTATCGTCGTCTCCAAAGCCCACGAAATCGTCTTCACTTTCACTTATAAATTGTACCTTGTCCACCAAGCTTTCGCCACTGCTCTCTTCATCACTTTCAAAAAGTTGTCGCTGTATAGCGCTATCACTCAACAAACGCTTAACTTTCTTTTGTTGAGCTCTCTTCTCGGTTGCAACAGGCGTTGAAGTTGCGAGTGGTGTAGCACTGGGGCCCGCGGGAGGTTGCAACGATTCGGACACGTCGGAAAACATTTTTTTCGTATTACTCGCTACGGCGGCCACGTACGACCTGATAACACTAGTAGTTGAGGCTTGGTGGCGCTGCGGTCGCTCCTACCATGCCAAAATTGGCCGCGCAAATTTTGAAGCACGCTTTCAAGCACAAGGATTTTAAAATGACACCCGGGTTCCGGCCCTTTAGTTTTGGTGTCATTTTAAAATAACACCCGGGCTGGAAGGGTTAAACACTGCTCCGTCTTTGTTACGTTGTTAATCACTATTATAATGTGTTCATGCAGGACAACCGTACACACCTGATGTGGTTTCTATTGGGGAGTCTTCTCGATAAAGACAGTCATACTGAAACGAAAAACTGTTATCAATAAATAGCCCTGGTAGACTATGGGTTAAACTAAAACAGAATACGCATCTCAATGCACGCCAGGTGCTGTGTAACAATTGGTAAGAATATTTAATTAATAATGTAAGTTTCATGATAGACCGCTCGGCCATAATTTCCCTTTACTTGTCATAATTTGTAATCACACCAAAATGGGGCATCTTATGCATATTTAACATTGTTAATAACATTGTTAATTTAATATTGTTCATGATTGTTTCCTAAGTTCTTTATGTTGTCGATGTGCAACTGTTAGATGTCGAGGATAGTTTATATAAAATAAAGAGAGTAGCCAAATATAGAGCAAGTTTGGTAAGTAAAATCATTATTCTACGTTGGCAAATATTGGTGTTGCCATAGCTGCAACATTTTTCTTCTTGGTACAAAAATGCGATTCAGCTTTCGCTTCCTTCCTCTCAGAATAATTAATTTCGACCCTTCCCCAGTTATCAGTGACTCCCATGTCCTCTTATTCTCAATATTTCCACGAGTAGAACCTCCGATTCCTTCTAATATGAACACTTTATGCTTGATGGAGTGACTTCCATTTCCATTTCCTCTCCCTTTTCATGCTGTGTTTGTGTACATGTTAAGAGAAACATTGACCAAGTTAAAATACTAACTTCAAAATAATAATAATAATACAGTATTTTATGTATATCAGTGATGTGAGTAAATATGTATATAACAACCAAAATGTATTGTTCATATTTTAGTCTTAGAGCTTTTATGTTGAATGCATTGTTAACCTTCAGAAAATATTCTTTCGTGACTTTCTGCACAAAATATTTTACTGTTTGAATTTAGCAGGGTTTTATCGGGTCACATTTTTACTGGGTAGGTATTTTGAAATTATATTTCTACATTCGCAAATATTTTTGTATTGCATGAACACATGTCAAATTCATGTGAGATATGTGAAAAATAATCGTTTATTTACTCTCTAAAGTATCTATATTATATTTTACCGAACAGCCTCTGGGTTTAGTCAAAACTACAGAAAGTAGGATATTTCAAACACAAACACATTGCCATATAATTATGTTCACATGTTATAGTTTTAACAAATAATATACATGCAGACATTAATATTAACGTTAGTTTTCTTGTCCGTTGATATTAGCAGATACATTCTGGTTTATTTCTTTTCTCGTAAGAACATCCATTATCTTTATGTGTATGAATGAGACAAAAGGCAGAGCTGCCTGTAACATGTGTCCCAACCTAAGTCGAAAGTGGGATAGAGCTAAATTCAAGGTACATTAGAGTCAAAATATCTGGATACACAGTGCTTGAAGCTGTTTAAGTCATATAGTTGGGGAAAGACAGATTGTGGGAGAGAATTCCAGAGCTTACTTGTTAAGTAGAAGAAAAACTGGGGAGATTGGTACACTCTTGGGTTAGAAAGTTGGACAGAATAGGGGTGGGAATGTGTTAAAAGGCGTGTGCCCTCCACTCTCAGTAATGGAGGAGGTAGACACTGAGAAATCTCTGAAGAACACTAGTTATTGTAATAGTGCCATGGTAGAAGAATGAGACAGATGCAACATTGTGGCTCGTAGAAAGAGATTGTAGGGAATTAGTAAGAGGAGGTAAGTTGATGAGACAAAATGCTTTTGACTCTACCCTTTTTAGAAGTGCAGTATGGGTGGACCCTACCCACATTATGCGAACAACACTCAATACATGGGCACACTGTGCCCTTGCACTGAACAAAAAGCTGTGCAGGCATGAAGAACCTACAGAGATTGTTGAACACCACTAACTTCTGGGAAGATGGTTGTGAACAGCTAATCCAAGGACCTACTCATATGTCTGGAAATTGTCTAGATCTAGTACTAACAGATATTCCTGGCATTGTAGAAACTTCCGTTCTTGTACCTGTTGGCACTTCCGACCACAATGCCATCATAGGTAAAATTATTCTTGCTTTTTCTGCTCCTGATATTACTCTCTCACGTAAAGTCTACCTTAAATCCCAGGTTAACTGGGACAACGTTTGTAATTATGTTTGTAATATTGAGTGGAATCTCATACTAAGATCTCATGACCCAGTTTCAGCTCTCAACAATTCCCTTCTTGGTATCCTTCGCAAAAGAGTTCCATCAAAAACAATTAAGTCTCATATTAGGGAAAAAGCATGGTTTAATGATGACTGCAAGCGTGCATTTGATGATAAACAGGCTGCATATCGTCTATGGAGGCGTAGTCAAACCCCCTTGCATTGGGAAAATGATGTTGCTAAAAGGGCAGTTGCGCAGAGTTTATGTTGCTGCTGAGAGGGAATAATATAACTCCCATCTTCAGGATGCTCTGGCAGGAGCTACACAGCCTCATAAATGGTGGTCCGCTTTGAAGTCCTCTTTATTTGGAATAGATTCCTCCATGCCTGCTCTTTGTGATTCTGATGGCTCCATCTCTTTTGATTCATTATCGAAGGCCAATATTCTATCTAATATTTTTATTAATAAGCAGATTAATCAGGAATTGTCTTTGCCATTGACATGTTTCCCTAGACCCAACCTCAATTCAATGGCATTCAAATCAGCTGAACTGAAAAGGTATTTACTGGATCTTGATACCTATGGTGGCACAGACCCGGATGGGTTTTTCCCTCTCTGTTTAACAAAGGTTGCAGTGGTCTCGGCACCTAAATTGGCCGTGGTGTTTAGGTTGCTTTTGAAATCGGGTATTGTTCCTCTTTCCTGGCGTAAGGCTAGTATCACTCCTATTCCAAAGGAAAATACTGCCTCATCATCTCCTAATGACTATCGCCCTATCTCAATTACGCCTATCCTATCCAAGCTATATGAGAGGCTTCAGTCCAGACGCCTTTCCTCTTATTATAATAGTCATAATTTGATACCAAACTCACAATTTGGTTTTCGTAAGGGACTGGGTACATGTGATGCGCTTCTGACACTCACCATGACTTGCAGTCTTCGTTGGACCAGGGGCATGAGTCTCGTGTCGTGGCTATTTACTTTAGTTCTGCTTTTGACTTAGTCAACCATAAAGCACTTCTGTATAAGTTACTACTCATCGGTATTGGTGGCAATTTTTTAAGGATCTTTGAAGATTTTTTGACGAAAATATCTGTCTGTGGTCATTGATGGGTGTCGTTCCCTTTCTGTTCCTGTTGTTTCAGGCGTTCCAGAAGGCAGTTTTCTTGGGCCTTTGCGTTTTATTATTTTTACTGCTGACCTGAGCTCCGAGCTTGAAAATAAACTAATCTCCTATGCCGATGATACTACTTTATATGCGTCAATTCCATCACCAATTGATCGACACAAAATTGCTACTGCTCTGAATAGGGATTTAGCCAAAATTACATTATGGTGTGAACTTTGGGGTATGAAACCTAATGCTAGTAAAACACACTCCATTATCATCAGCAGATCTCGTACCTTGGATACTCCCCATCCTTATCTACAAGTTTCTGGCGAGCAAATTGAGAATGTGGATACTCTGCATTTGTTAGGAGTTACTCTGGATCCCAAACTTACTTTTGAAAAGCATATTTGTTCTTTCTCCTCTTCCATTTCCCCGCAAAATTGGTCTGCTTCGCAAGTGTTATAAAACGTTTGCTTGTGACGCCACAGTTATCAAGTCTGTTTATGCTTTTATTTTGCCACAATTCGAGTACTGCTTACCTGCCTGGTTGTCAGCAGCTGACTGCCATCTCAAGTTGCTTGACAGGTCCCTGAATTCTATCAGTTTTATTCTACCTCATTTTTCTCTTGATCTGTGTCATCGACGTAAAGTTGGTACCCTTAGTCTTTTATTTAAAGTTTTTAACAACCCTCAGTGTTCCTTATATGGGGTTCTGCCTGGGCCCTATGTTCAGGCCCGTGCAACTAGATTCACAAGCAAACTTAATGATCTTGTCATGAGCCGTGTGAATTTTTCTACTAAACAGTTTTCACAGTGTTTTGTGCCAGCCATGGTGGACTTTTGCAATAAGTTGCCAAATAACCTAGTCAATTCAGCTCATTTCTCCATTTTTAAATCTAGAGTTAATGTTTTTTTGCAGCATTAATTCTAATGATAAACTTATTTTATTCTATTTTATTGTACTATATTTATACTTGACATCCTCCATTGCGTAGGCTAATATTTTATTAATTTTATTTGTATTCAATATATATGTATCTGTATATATATATATATATATATATATATATATATATATATATATATATATATATATATATATATATATATATATATATATATACAATATATATATGGGTGATGAAACGGTGAAGCACTGAGGCGAAGCAGCTTCAGAGATGGGACTGCCTCAAGCCATGAATGGGTGCTTCACATGTCTCACTCCCTAGACTGGAACCAGACCTCACAGGCCTCGCCGTGTTCAGCGGTGGAGTGTGCAGGCTCTCAGCCTATGCCCGAGAAGGAGTAGTTGGAATATATTACTTGTCACCATCATCACTACTATTATGACCATCATCACTACTACTAGTACTATAACCGTCATATCTACTACTGTCATCATCATCACTACCATCATCATTACTACTGTCATCATCATCACTACAACTACAACCATCATCACTACTATTATCACTATCATCACTACTATTACCATTATCCCCACTATTACTATCATCACTTCTAATGTCAACTAAACTAACTTAAGCTAACAGATGCAGGGCGAGATGTTTTCGGACCCAGAACGAATGCGTTGTGTGTGAGCCCCTTTGGGGTACACACACTAAGAACGCCATCAATGCTGGGTGGGTAGAGAGGAGAAGGGGGGAGGTTAAAACCATATTTTGGACCTAAAATCATAACTATTGCATACATTCAAAAAATCTGTTTTGACTAACGTTCGCATTCACCCAACAAATGTTTGTGTGAAATTTGGTTAAAATCCGTCCAATGGTCAAGGAGGAGTTCAGCGACAGACGGACATCGACGAACACGACGACAGATATTTTTTTCGGGTGGTACCCACTATACGGGGGTGGGGGGGGGGGGGGGGGGGGTGATACCAAACTCTGCTAACGCAGAGTTGATTATAATAGTCACAAGAATATTGAGAGAAAATGAAGGGTTGATTTGTGTATTGTCTAAAAGGAAGGGATAGTCGTGTGGAAGATTGTGATGAAATAGTTGATACATCAGAAGATAGGCGTGTTATGGCATATCACGTGAGTTTGGGAGTAATTGCTTGGTGGATCATTGTGGAATACTAGTTGAATAGTGTATGGGGTAGTCATCAGCATATGACTGGATAGGACTAAAGGTAGCCTACAGTTGAGAAGATTATTAATGATTTATTATGTTCCTTCCAACAACCAACAATACTCCTAAAATCGATTAATGAAATTTACAAACACATGTGACAGTCCGTGGACTCGAACCCAGGATGCTCACACCGAAAATCAACACCTTATACATCGCACCACGAAGACAGTTAGAAAGAGAACTGAAGACAGGACAGAAACCTGAGGAACACCAGAGTTGATAGGTTGAGGAAGTGCGTGATGGCTGTCCACAAAGGCAGCTATGTCTATCGCAATATAAAAGGATTCAATCAAGTCCGAAACAAGAATGACTACGAGTTAGTAAGATAAGAAAGGAGATCGCCAGTTGAGCGGCCCTAAATGAAACCATACTGGCGGTCTTAAAGTAGATAATAGGACGACAAATGCTTAAAAAAAAGGGAAATGGAAGAAAAGAGAGCAATTGGAATTGTTAGAGGGTTGAGAGTGGTTACCCTTCTTTGGGACAAATTGAATGAGAGCAAACTTCAAGCAAAAAGGGAAGACATAAAATTAAATCCTTTATTACCTTCGGAGACTGGAATATTGCATAAGAATCAGGTGAATGACTGTTGGATAAATGTGTGTTAAATATCAAGGTAGCACCCTAATGTTCAATTCATTTGTTACATTTTGCAGTCACAAGTATGGGAAAATAATACCCAGATGTGAAAAAGGTTTTATTATAAGCCAAGAGAGGCTGAACCGTCTCTGGAATTATTTGAAAGTGTGAATGAAAGAGTAAATTATGATAATAAAATGTGTTATTCACTATAGACAATCTTCTGAATGCATTTTTTGTAGTTATAGCTCATAAAACTCGGCCTTTTGTTTACGTTTTCAATTGTTCTTATTCCAATTTTCCCTCTAAAGGAAAGGGATAGCGAACTAATTGAAGATGACTCATGTTATCAAAAACTTATCTGTACCTTTCGTCATCTTCCTGTAGGAATTCGTTGAAAAAACAAAAAATAAATTAATAATATAATTATATATATATATATATATATATATATATATATATATATATATATATATATATATATATATTGTTACGAAAGGAGCCCGGGGAAAGCAGATGCTCTAATAGCCTAGCCCATAACACTGGCAAAAAGGAAACGCCGTAGCAAAAAGACAACCAATGCTGTAGACCTGCACCCAACACTGCCCACTGTACTACACTACCCTGCAACAGACACGCTCTTAATATCTGACTCAAACACCAAGACACGCAGGTTCTCTAGGAAAAGGGGTTATCTTCCTCTTTGCTCTATTAAAGCAGTAATACAAGGAGACACAAACATATCTACCGTCTCCGAGTCTGGTTGATAGTGCTGGTAGTATGGCAAGAGAACTTCTAAGGTTATTCTAAACTGCACAAAACAATAATGACACAAATGCTGCTAGACTCCCAAAACAATTCATATCAGGCCCAATCACTTAGGAATTAGGAATAATATGAAGCCAAAACATGGGGAAAGTCTAATGCAGAAGCCCAACAATGCACAGGGGTTGGCATATCAGTAGGTTGCAGCTGGCTTCTGAGAGCCACCGAACAAGCCACTGTAGATGCCAACCTCAATGATACTGTCGTGAATCCTAGCTGGTATATATACCGTAGTTTGAATTTCCCGGGTTCACGACAGCTGGTTCCTTTTTGTTTATAGGCTACGCATTACTTTATTTATCTTTGTGGATAAATATTACTGTGGTTGCACCAATTATATCTTAGTTTATTTTCCCTTATTATTTAATCACGGGGGACGATATAGAACCCTTAAATATATTTTATATTGTCACAATAAAAGGGAATATCAGACACACTTCACACAGACTTCGTCCCGCTAACTACAGACCGCCAGCTGCTGCCACATAACAGCAGAACTTCCCTGATATTCACCTACTGACATGTCCATCATCTAATCTGCACTCTTTGCATCACAGCTAAGTTCCTGTAATACTAGAAGTACTTCATAGATATTACTGGGACTACCACAGATAACCTACATATACATTTTAACATGTAAGTCAACCGCCGACCCGGTAACATTTTTATGGCCTAGGCCAATTCAACTTTCCAGGTTTAATTATTTAATTTATATCCGTTTCCCCTCTACCCCCTAGGAATAATAAACAGGATATAATTGGTGCCATGTGACCAGGATACTGGGCCATCTGTTATATTGATAATACTTGGGGGGGGGGGGTAATTAGGCCTGACTTGTCTGCCTTTGTGTAGAGTTGGGCGATCCAGTGGACAAATGCCGAGGGGCGCACCGGGGAAAGCTGCAAGGGCAGGGGGTGTTGGCCAAGAGTTTGTGCCATCGTCCGGTCGTTACCCTGTGCCTTTGAGAAAGGTGGCCCTCTTCGACCATTCCTATGTACGGGATTTTCCGCTGGATCGTCCAGTGCAGTGCCCTGCTTTTTTTGTTAAACAGATCTATAGACCAGGGGCAAGGGTGGACACTGTCAGGCAGACCTCGGCCTGGGATGCGCTCCTAGCTACAAGCCGGATCTTACATTCCTGATCCTCGGGGGAAACGATTTGACCCTGCAGACTGACCTTCAGCGGATGGCCCTCGGGCTCCAGTCTCTAGCTGAAGAGATAGAACAAAGGACTGGGGGTCACTGTCTGGTGGTCAGTCTGGAATCTAGGATAAGCCCTAGGGGTATGACCCCCGAGGAATACAATAGAGAAAAAAATGGTGTGAACCTCCGCTTGTGAAGAAATCTCCCATTTACTAAACAAAGGTACTTTGCCATGGGGATGAGTAAGACCAACTTGTGGGACGGAGTTCATTTAGATGCGCCAGGGAGCCGGAAAGTGTTAGATAGGCTATTAGACAGAGCGCATGCCTTCTATGAGGAGAAGGACGGGGCCGAGGAGGAGCAGTCGACGCAATAGGCTAGATCTAAAGACTAGGACGACGGCTACGGCTGTTCCTCCTTCAGAGGAGTCTTGATCCTTCTTTTTTTTCTTTGTAATTTGTTAAAATTAAATATAGTAAAGTAAATATTGTAAAGTAGAGTAATATGACATAGGGTAAATTTCCTTTTCTTTGATCATTTGTAAACTCACAGGGGGCACGCGATCTGCATGCTTCAATTTCCTTGGTTGCTGTCGTCATCAATGTAAGTAGGTTAGCCTAGGCTTAGAATAGGTTAGCCTACAGTGACGATAAGTATTGTTGTTCCTTAAGCTTTAGTTACCGTAAACTTTTAAAGAATGGAGGAGAAAATAAAGTCATTGCGGCGGTTCAGGGCCGCCAAGAAGGGAGGGATTACTAAGCTTACCTCTAATCTGTCTGAATTTATTGAACATGCTGCCACACTGCATGATGTAAGGGGTGTGAAAATCACTTTAGAAAAGGCCCTAGCTGATATTGAGTCGTATAACGTAGAGTTGTATAGCTTATATTCAGATGATCAGTTAGAGGAGGAGATGGTGAATGATATGCAGTATGTTAATCAAGTAAACAGTCAGTTAGCTGAGTTAGATAGTGCTCTACAGACAACCACTACTGGTAGATCTCATGATAGTGCAGCAAGTAGGAAACAGAAGGGTATTAAGCTACCCTCCCTGAAGTTGCCAGTTTTTGATGGGGATCCAACACAGTGGGTGGGTTTCTGGGAGCTCTTTGATTGTAGTGTTCACTCCCAAACAGACTTAACTGACATTCAGATATTTACGTATCTAAAGGGACAACTTAGTGGTGAGGCTCTACAAATTGTTAGTGGGTTTAGTTTGGTCGCTGCAAGTTATGAACCAGCGGTCACTATACTGAAAAACAGTTATGGTCAAAAGGATCGCATCAAAGCAGCTCACATAGCGAAACTGTGTAATCTCCCGCATCATAGCCAGGAGGTCAGTGCTCTGAAAGATTTTTCTGCGTCATTTGAGTGTGCGTTAGAGTCATTACGCTCTATGGATGTAACAGTAAGTGAAATGTGTGCAGTACTGTTGCATAATAAACTTCCTAGTGCACTCTCTGAAGTGATTAAGCGTGAATTAAAAGACAACTGGCTGGATGTGGATGAATATGTTTGTGTGTTTAAGACTGAAGTGTGCAATCTAGAAAGTAGACATAATCCACTAGAACAGTTTGGGGTGACCGCCACAGCAGCATATGCGGTGTATCAGAAACCCGATACCAAGCAGAAGTATGGATGTAAGTTGTTTAACCCTTAATTGGCGGCGCGCAACATATGTCGAGTGAAATAAATTTGGACTAAGTGGCGGTGCACGACAGCTGTCGAGCGCCATTTTCAGCATGTAATGTTGCTGAGAGAGAGAGCTGAGCGGTGGAACGAGCGTAGTAACCTTACGACCGCTCCCCACGACCACCGTGGACCTACTGAACTGTATCCCACCCTTCTCCCCCCTTTCTCACTCACTCACTGCGAATTATGTACGGAAATTACCTAATTATAGGGGTTTTGCACTCGTGTTGCACGATCGTTGCAAGAGAACCAGTGGTCGTACAAGGATGGTTCGGGTGTCATTGGAAAGCCCTGTTTACGCCCTTTCAGGGATAGATACTTGTTTTACGCTCTGGGTCTTATTTAGGCATGAAAATGATCACGTAAACAACCCTATTTAGGGTAAAAACCACCACGCTGAGCGGTACGGTCAAATAGACCGCCTAGCCCGCCAATAAGGTGTTAAAGACAGGACATTTTTGGGCAAAGTGTACAAAATACAAGTACAGTTCCGCCAAGTCCAATAGAGCAAGGCAGTTGAAATTGTGCGTCGGGTGCCTGTCGTCAGAACATGGCAGCCAGGGGTGTACTAACCCTAAAATTAGGCCTTACCGATTCTGCCAACAGAAATGTTTTAATTATTTGTGTCCGACGCCACGCCTTGAACAAACTGGACAACCAGCAGCCCCTGAACCAACAGTGACCATGGCTGTGGCTTCGGGCCGTAATGCAGTGTTGTTACCTACCATTCAGATTCCCTCGACCGACAGAAACGGTCATACCAGTAAAGTAAGAGCTTTGTTGGACCAATGTTCGCAATGTACCTTCATCTTGCGTTCTGCTTTATCGCAGCTTGATTACGTTAGGGTCAGTAAGGAACAGCTAAGGCTCCAGGGATTTACTGGCTCACTTGGTAGTACTGAGTATGAAATAGTAGAATTAACCTGTCATCACAGAAGAAGGGTGCGTAAATTGAGAGCCGTTGTGGTGGAGGAGTTACCAGTATACAAACCAGGGAGAGGATTAGAGATGGAGGTAAATGCTATCAAGGCTCGGGGTTACAAATTAGCCGATCCAGGTATCACTGATGGAGATATGATAGGGTTTCTGATTGGGGCGGACTTTTATTACCACTTTGTACATTCAGGCTATGTCAAAACAAGACGGGGTTAAGGTACTTGGCGTTGAGTGGCTAACTGATAAGGATGTGTTACAGGTTAATTGCCGAAGAAGTAGCCCTGCATTGGTTACAAAACGCGAGGCTCTAAGTCTAACCGTGAGTGTGTTCGATCCTCTAGGAGTATTGCTACCGGTAACCATCCGGGTGCGGAGGTTCGTACAGGACTTGTGGAGATTAGAGTGTGGGTGGGATGTACCTATTCCAGATGACATGATAGCTAACTGGCAGGGTATTTATGACGATATGATAGAAAGTACAGGTATCATGTTTCCCCGTCAGGTCACTAATTCTAAGAGTGTTACGCTGCACCTATTTAGTGACGCTAGCTCAGTAGCATATGGTGTAGCGGCCTATGCGGTTGGTGATGAGGTGAGTAGGTTAGTAATGGCCTAAGCTAAGGTGGTGCCTATTAAGTCCCTCACCATACCTAAGATGGAGTTGACTGCTGTTCTTCTCGCAGCTCGTCTCGCATGTTATATATGTGAGGCCTACGCGGACGAGCTGATTATAGAAAATGTATACCTCTGGTCGGACAGCCAGATAACCCTATGCTGGTTGTCTAGTAAAATGATTTTGCCTATATATGTTCAAAATAGAGTTGATGAGATAAAGTCATTAGTCCCCGGCGCTCATTTTCGTTATGTGTCCACAGAGGACAACCCCCGTCACCAGAGGGATTTCATATGTGTCCTTGGTTGCTTCTTCGCTTTGGTGGGGAGGGCCCACATGGATACCTCACCAAATGCTATGGCTTGATCATGGCCCAATAGGGGGCTCAATAGGAGGGGACACCACTGTGGGTTTGTAACACGAGTCAAGAAGGAACCCTGTCATTGCCGGTACCGGTTGCCCCTACTGCCATATTGAATTGGGACTGGTTTGGCTCATATATGAAGTAATGGCATGTAATGGCATGGGTCCTTAGGTTTATTAGGATTCTTAGAGAGAAGACACAAGGGACCTATCAGGCCGGCATACTTGACGGTGCCGGAATTAAGAGCAGCAGAGTCAGCCATGATTAAGGTAGCTCAGAGAGAAGCTTACTCTGAGGAACACCACTATTTGTCAAAAGGACAGGGCACACCATGCAATATAGTGAAGCAGTTAGGCCTCTATATGGAGGGAGGCATGATACGCTGTAGAGGTAGGCTACACTTGTCAGCTTTACATGATAGCGCCAAGTACCCAATCCTTATCCCTAATAAACATCGTATAGCCACTCTCCTTAGTAATTACTGCCACAAAGTGTGTAACCATAGTGGTGTTAGTTATGTTGTAAATTACATAAGGCAAAGATGGTGGATCCCCAAGATTAGACAGGTAGTAAAGAAAGCCTTAAGGTGGAGGTATTTAGTTTCTTCCCTAGAACGATATCAAGCTTATAATTACACCCCCTAGACCCCCTTTCAAGATAAATTTGTAAATTTTTCGGTAGAAAAATGTCCCGGCCGAATGCCGGTTCCACTCAAATTACAGGCTCGCTATCGCTCGCCAGGAAAAAATCGACACCTAAATGGCACGAAAGTTCTTAAAATTGACAGAAATGGGGCGAAAGTTCTTAAAATCGCCAAACTAAAGGGGACGAGCGTCTTAAAATCTAAAAATCAATGGGGCTAAACATGAGAGAGAAAGGGGTCCAGAAAAAAATCCCTCAAGTGGAACCTCCCCTTAACCCTTATTTAGCGGCGAGCAACATAAGTCGAGTTAAATAAAGCTGGACTATGTGGCGGCGCTCGACATAACTCGAGTGGCAATTTCAGCACGTAATGTGGCTGAGAGAGAGAGACAAGTGGTGGCAGGAGACTAGCGAGCGTATGACTGCTCCAGACCACCGCGGCGAACCTACTGACACAAATCTCAGCTCCCTCCTCCCTCTCTCACTCGCTACATACTCAATTATGTACTGAAAGTACCGAATTACCTGCTTTTTGCACTCGCGTTGCACGGTTATTGCAAGAAAACTATCCATCATAAAAGGATCGTTATGGTGTCATTCGAAAGCTCTGTTTATGCCCTTTCAGGGATAGGTACTTGTTTTACGTTCTGGGTCTTATTTAGGCATGAAAATGATCACGTAAACAGCCCTATTTTGGCTAAAAACACCCCGCTGTGCGGTACACATAAATAAACCGCATAGGCCGCTCGTAAGGTGTTAAGGGGATGTATCATCTGCAAGAGATTGCAAGGTACATCATACCGTGCTGTACAGGCCCCTCCATTGCCGGAGTTTAGGGTTCAGGAAGTGAGTCCTTTCCAGGTAACGGGGGTTGACTACACAGGTGCCTTGCCAGTAAAAGAGAAGGGGGGTACTGTAAGTAAATTATAAGTAGTCTTATTCACCTGTGCAGTTACTAGAGCGGTCCATGTAGAGACGGTGTCTAACCTCTCCTGCGAATCATTTGTGCATGCGTTCCGTAGGTTTAGTAGCAGGAGGGGTTACCCTGAGATTATGATGAGTGATAATGCCACCACATTTGTTAGCGGAGCCAGTACATTACGGAAGTTGATAGATGATGCAAGGTTAAAAGGTACTCTAGCGGAATTCAAGTGCGAGTGGCGGTTTATACCGGCCAGGGCGCCATGGTTCGGTGCCATATGGGAACGGGTCATTGGCATCCTAAAGGCTGGCTTGAAGAAGGTACTGGGTCGAGCATTGGTTACCACAGAGGAACTGAATACGGTATTACTGGAGCTCGAGGCCACAGTCAATGATCGCCCGCTTGGCTACACCTACAGTGATCTTGAGGACCCTCTACCCATCACTCCTTCACAACTGGTTCATGGGAGGCGGATCAGAAGCTTTCCAAGGCGAGAAGTCACGGATGAAGATCTCAAGGACACGATGTGGCGTAACAACGATTCCGTCAACCCACGCTTCCAATATGTAACGAAACTCTCACACGACCTGTGGAAAAGGTGGAGCACTGATTATTTAATAGCACTCAGGGAGCAACATCGTCACTTAATGGTAAAAAGATGGATAGCATCGCCACAACTTGGGGACGTCGTTCTAGTACATGTTGACGGCTCCCGACTTTTTTGGCGTATAGGTCATATAATGAAACTTCTTCGTGGTCCTGACCCCGAATGTAGGGTAGTTCAGGTAAAAACAGGAGCCGGTTTGACCACCAGACCGGTGGTTAAGCTATACCCACTAGAGATAGATTTAGAGGTAGTGGATGGCGACAGCAAGCCGAACTCTGATAATATCCTTCCTGCTACTGGAGGCGACCGAGGTGATACACCTCAGAGGCCGTCACGTCGGGCTGCTTTGGGTTCCTCCCAGTTGTGACGATCCATGGTCGGGAGGGACAATTGTCAATACTTTGTATATAGCTGGTGGCGGAGTATGTCGTGAATCCTAGCTGGTATATATACCGTAGTTTGAATTTCCCGGGTTCACGACAGCTGGTTCCTTTTTGTTTATAGGCTACGCATTACTTTATTTATCTTTGTGGATAAATATTGCTGTGGTTGCATCAATTATATCTTAGTTTATTTTCCCTTATTATTTAATCACGGGGGACGATATAGAATCCTTAAATATATTTGATATTGTCACGATAAAAGGGAATATCAGACACACTTCACACAGACTTCGTCCCGCTAACTACAGACCGCCAGCTGCTGCCACATAACAGCAGAACTTCCCTGATATTCACCTACTGACATTTCCATCATCTAATCTACACTCTTTGCATCACAGCTAAGTTCCTTTAACCCTTTCTACCCGGTCTACCTTAGCTAAGGACAGCTCGGCAGAAGGGCCGCAACCCGGCCGTCCTTACCTAAGACGGCAGCTTAATAGCCTAATTAAGCTTGGTCTGAACGCCGTGCGTACGACGTATGTCAACAAACCCAAGCGTTGCGTCACCGCACCTCCGAAAACAAGAAGGAGAAGACTCTTCAATGTTATTGTTCTGACGTCAGACGAAATTAGTGTGTGAAAAGCCCCCATATTGGCAACATCTCTGCAATATTTGCTCCACTGATATCGTCATCACAACTGAACCAGTTGACTTACAGAGCTCTACTCAACGCCAAAATACAGATTGAAAACCACACTACGATTATAGATGAGTGGGAATGTTCTAGCAGTGAAAATAAACATAAATACGGTAGCCTAGGCCTAGACGGTTTTCAGCCATTTCGCCCGGGTACGGGCGACCGTCCTTAGGTAAGACAGGCCGGGTAGGAAGGGTTAATACTAGAAGTACTTCATAGATATTACTGGGACTACCACAGATAACCTACATATACATTTTAACATGTAAGTCAACCGCCGACCCGGTAACATTTTTATAGCCTAGGCCAATTCATCTTTCCAGGTTTAATTATTTAATTTATATCCGTTTCTCCTCTACCCCACCGGAATAATAAACAGGATAGATACATAAAATATACATAATATAATAAATAACAATGCAGTAGAATAAAGGAAAAGAAATGGAAGGAAAAAGGTGTGAAGTTGATATTTAAGAGTGCCAGCGAAAAAGGATGAAGTTATTATGTCTAAGACAAACTGGAAAAACTCTAGAATGCAGAATATTAATAGTAAAACAAAACTTTTATGCTGAAGGTGACTCCAGCCCCTCCCTGCTACTATCCAATAAGGAACAAAAGATATCTATGCAGTATTTAGGGATTAGCAAGCAAGCTTGACCAACACGGAGAAGCACATGTTGTCTCTACAAGATCAGGGACTGAAGTGAAGCTGGCTAGCGCTGGAGTTCCGGGCCCTCGCGGGAAGGGAGGAGGGAAGCCCAAACACCGCCAGACTACACAATACAACTAAGCTCCTATGCTCTCACTAATAACACAGGAGCAATCAATAAAACATAAGACATCATTGGGTAACTTATGATAAACTGAGAATAATCCCAACAGGGTTAAACAAACTAAATAATTATACTCCTTGCCGAACGACAATATTACTGGAGGGCGCCACATTGGCAACAACAGGCCCTCACGTGGGAACATCGAAGAAGAAGGGAAGGAAAAGCAACTCGGTTCTCCCCCTAAACATGTAGGCTTCGTGAATTGTACAAGTTAAACAAACACTTACAACTTAATTAAGTTATGAGTTTCAGGTGGAAGTGACACCCTCACACCCAGGGGAGTCTGTTGGTGCATCTAGAAACAACAGACTGGCTATACTTCAATAACACTACAAGACATAAACAACTACATTCTTTTTCTAGTATTTTTATAGTTGTTATAGTTTTGTATTTAAATATTTTCTTCTATACAGAAACACAGCAACTCCTACTTTACGACCCTACGCTGGGCTACACACGGCAACGAATAAGCACCAGACGTAAACATGCTAATCAAACCAAAGTAGGAGGCTACACCAAAACTGACTGAACGGCAAGGGTTCTCCTTATAACATAACCTCCCGTGACAAACAATCAGCCATAACATTATCAGTGCTTTCAACATGCCACACATCAAAACTGTGTTCCGGCAGCAAAACATCACCTGACACTGATAAACTGCCCAGTCCATCACAAGACTGGCACTTCTCTTCGCTCTCTCAGGCAACAGGACCTGCCTATGACCTTTCACTAATATGGAATCGTCAACTCTGGGTAATGGATAGGCATCTGTCTGGGATAATGCATTAACATCAACACAAAAACGGATCTTGCCACTCGGCTCAGGTTGCAAAGTCACTGGGCAAGACCACCCACGATATCCCTTATCCCTCAGACCCTGCTCCAACATGTAGTCCAGGTCTGCTTTTAAGACAGGCTGCCGAGCAGGATTTATATGGTAGGGAGCCAACTTGAGCTTTGTACTGTCTCCAGCCTCTATGTCGGGTACCGCCCCGGACATCAGGCCGGGAGAATCACCAAACATGCGGAAGTACTGCCACAGCCTAGTAAACAACTCCTCTTGGCGCTTAGGAACAAGAGGTTGCAACTTATCTCGAAGAGCAACTTACCCATTGTCCTTCCACAACCCGGCCGGGACCGCAGCCTCTAAACTATAGTCTCCCTCCTTCTCCTCCTCCGTCCCTAATACAGCCAGGTCATGAGAGGGACAATCTGTGCCACCTGTGCAGTCACTGCCACAGTTCATAAGTGCCAAGGCTTCCCCGCCGAAACCAGATATGTGCACCCCCACATTCCTTGCGGCTACACCTGCCTGCTCAGCATCACCTGCGTCAGCGCCACGGCCAGATATAGTCGGTCTATGGTAGGGCTCTAACATTTTAATATGGCAGAATTGGGAGGCTATGCGACGGTCGGGCGTATATTTTACATAGTCAACCTCACCAAACTGTTTAATGTCCTGGTACTGACCACAAAACTTAGCACCCATGGGTCGATCCTGAACTGAAAACCGTGCCAAAGCCTCGTCGCCCACCTTGAACACCCTAGATGTAGCCTGTTGGTCACAATGGTCTCTCATCTTCGTGTTCATGCTGCTAACTGGAATAGCCTCCGGGTATCTAGTGGTAGTATCAATTAAAGTGTGCAAGTATTTGTCACCCGAACTGGTGGGTGATAAGGGACCAACCATGTCAACTATGACACGAGTCAATGGCGGTTCAACTGCAGGTGTAGGGATCAAAGGTGCCACGGGTAATCCTTGATGGGGTTCTCCAACTACCTTACCAATATGACACATCAAAAAAGAAGCCACCGATGCATGCATATTAGGCCACCAAAAATGAAAACGTAGCCTATCAGTAGTCTCACATACCCTTAAATGACCTGCCTGTGGTGCCTCATGCGTTAGCCTAACCAGCTCCTCCCTGAACTGGGCAGGCACCACTAACTGCTCCTCCCCCAAGCCTGAGTTTGTATCCGGCGTCCACTGCCGATACAACAATGCCCCTTTTATAATAAACTTTGCTTGACCGTTCTTCCCACCAGTCGTACCAACCTTCTTAAATTAAACAGGAGGCCCAGACTCGGGTCCTCTTGCTGCAACTTGCTCAGTTTGTTTCTTGGTAGCTCCATCAAGGCAGTTACCTCTGACCTCTCAAAAATATCAGAAGGTTGAGTCGGTATCACTATGTCAGACTCCTCGTCCGGCACTAGGTCACCTCTACTAGTCTCGGTAGCCTCACTGGGGTCAGCCAGGCCCACAGCTGTCTCCAGACCAGTGTCATCTAGTAGTGCATCATGGGATGGCCCGCACTCATGGCTGTCGGCCCCCGCATCCACTAAATCATCCACCTGTTGTGCCAAATGTGCCACGGATTGGGTCACCGCACCAACAGAGTAGATAAAGTCCATGTTATCTTCTTGCAAACAACCACCACCAGGGGGCACAAAAGCAGCCTCAGTGACGTCTATAGGAGGCGGGAAAACTACATCCCCTGCCAAGTCAGTCCCCAGCAAAAAGTCCACCCCCTCAACTGGCAGAGTGTCCACCATGGCCACCTTACCCTCAGCGGTCAAAAGTGGGCACTCTAGGGTCACCGGGACTAAATCACAGAATTGTTCACTGTTGATTCCCCTGCACATTACAAACTCTCCCGTGCTAATAGGTCCCCCTGTCAGGTTGCGACACATGGATTGTTGTGCACCAGTATCCCTAAACACCTTGACAGGGTAAGTCTGCTCCCCAACCCGTACTAATCCATCATGTATGAATGGCCGACACCAATCAGGGGAAGTCTGGTTATGCTCAGGTGGTGAAACCATCTGGGGCGGCAAAGTGCTTACAACCCTGCTTCGCGCTGGCCTACACTGCCCCCCAGACTCATCAGTACCTGGCTTGCCTTTCACAGGCACCTCCTCTAGTGTCGCCACCAACTGGACAGCCTTGGGTTCCTGGGTAGCCTTCCATTTAGCACACAGAGGTTTATTATGACCCACTTGCTTTCAAAAATAACATCTCACTTTCGTAGAAGCTCACTGGTTGTCAGCCTTGGTAAAATGTTGTGTCTTATTTGTGTTAACTTTGGGTGATGATGGGCGAGCTGATACTGTGGCTGCTTGGTGCACAGGTCGGTCTCTCCTGTCACCAATGCTCCCCATGCACGTGCCACGCTGGGGTAGTGCAAAGTCATCAGCCCAAACTGCTGCTTCCCTTATTTATTTAAACCGCTTTTATTTTAATTTTGCCCCAATGTCCTTTTCAACTATGCTTGTAAACTGCTCCATCAGCCAAACCTCACACGCCGCCTCAAAAGTATCAGCTGACTCTGAATGCTGCCATTTAGCTAGAGTATCGCGCAGGTACCTGGCACATTCCACGTGAGAGTCCCCCTGCCGCTTCCGAGCCCCCCTGAAGGCCAACCTGTAAGCCTCGGGACGCAGCTCGTAGGCTTTTAACACACCTCTTTAAGTACATCATACTCTAGCTCCTGCACTTCTAGGCGATCGTATGCGTCAAGAGCCTTGCCTTTCAAAAAATTAGACACCAACACTGCCCAGCGTTGCCTCGGCCACTGATACTCGTGGGCCTTCTTCTCAAAACGCAAGAACCACTCCGTGACATTGAGTTCATTGAAGGCCGGCAGGAGTTTCAGCCGTCGAGACAACAGCACCTCTTCTGCCTCTTCCCTAGATGCATGTCCAGGATTATTCCCTTGTCGTCTTTGCCCACTAGTTTCCAACTTCGTCTTTTCCAAATTTGCTTCCCTATCTTTCTGTCTCTCTTCTCTCTCTACTCCATCTCCCTCAACTTAATCCTCTCTTGCATCTCTCTATCTCTCTCTGCCTGTATTCACTTCTCTATCTCCAATCTCTTAAGCTGAAGCTCGACCTCTGGACTCCTTCTCCACCCTATCGGGGTTATAGGAGGAAACTGGGCGAAAGGGGGAACATTGTGCTGGGCACCCACCGTATGAGTGGCAGTGAAATGCTGGGGTGTGGCCCACGACACATGGGGGGGAAGAAGGAGGATACTGGGGATCGCTAGCATAACTTGAAACAAATGTACTGGCCATAGGGGCATAAACACAGCCCTGTGAAAATGAAGGGGCCATACTGATAGGGTTAAATGCTGACGGTGGAGGCATAGTGGCAGATGCCGTGGTAATAGGAGGAGACTGCCTAAATACAGTATCACCCAGCTCTGGAGTTGTTGC
The DNA here is from genome assembly GCA_032716605.1 of Paralithodes platypus. Lineage (NCBI taxonomy): Eukaryota > Metazoa > Arthropoda > Malacostraca > Decapoda > Lithodidae > Paralithodes > Paralithodes platypus. Next base: position 26,402,371 of record CM064507.1, on the reverse strand, counting down.
TCCACTCCGGGTCTCAGAAGAATGATAGCTAGCCTGACTGATAGGAAGCTGTGGCACATGCTGGTTGGTGCCATCATCCACAACACGAGTACTAGCTTCCTGAAGACCATTAAGCTGTGTAACTAACTTACACACCTCTTGAACTAACTCTGCCTTAGACATACCACTGCACCTCCAACACACGTCTTAATTCATCACTACTCCTGCTAGCAACCTCTTCCTGACTAGGTTGGGTTATAATAAACTGCCAAACGTTCTCCTTCCCCACAATATGAACAGGAATGTAATCATCATGCGACATCTTAGCAATTGTTGTGGACACAGGTTAATAAAATGAGAGTACTATGTCCGTAAACTTTCAACTGCAAGAAAAAATTACTGAACAATCTAAATATAATTACTTCACACCACAAGCACTCTATACTATCACAGTATCCTGGCCTGAGGTCGCCACTGTTACGAGGGGCGCCCGGGGAAAGCAGATGCTCTAATAGCCTAGCCCACAGCACTGGCTAAAAGGAAACGCCGTAGAAAAAGACAACCAATGCTGTAGACCTGCACCCAACACTGCCCACTGTACTACACTACCCTGCAACAGACACGCTCTTAATATCTGACTCAAACACCAAGACACGCAGGTTCTCTAGGAAATGGGGTTATCTTCCTCTTTGCTCTATTAAAGCAGTAATACAAGGAGACACAAAAATATCTACCGTCTCCTCCGAGTCTGGTTGATAGTGCTGGTACTATGGCAAGAGAACTTCTAAGGTTTTTCTAAACTGCACAAAAGAATGGTGACACAAATGCTGCTAGACTCCCAAAACAATTCATATCAGGCCCAATCGCTTAGGAACTAGGAATAATATGAAGCCAAAACATGGGGAAAGTCTAATGCAGAAGCCCAACAATGCACAGGGGTTGGCATATCAGTAGGTTGCAGCTGGCTTCTGAGAGCCACCGAACAAACCACTGTAGATGCCAACCTCAATGATACATAAAATATACATAATATAATAAATAACAATGCAGTAGAATAGAGGAAAAGAAATGGAAGGAAAAAGGGGTGAAATTGATATTTAAGAGTGCCAGCGAAAAAATATGCAGTAATTATGTCTAAGACAAACGGAAAAAACTCTAGAATGCAGAATATTAATAGTAAAACAAAACTTTTATGCTCAAGGTGACTCCAGCCCCTGACTCCAGGAACAAAAGATATCTATGCGGTATTTAGGGAGTTAGCAAGCAAGCTTGACCAACACGGAGAAGTACATGTTGTCTCTACAAGATCAGGGACTGGAGTGTATGGCATCTGATCCCCGCCACTTCTCCCCGGACGTTAGCCCAAGGTCCGCGGCAGTAAGCAGGGGTGGGGAAGTAAGTGTGACGATCTTAATTTCGCTTATTCAGCTATAGTTCCGGTCGATTGTACCATATACATTATAATAGCATAGCTTAAAAGAGCTCTACATACAGAAAATTAGCTAAAACTAAATAATATAATAAGGTGCGTCGTCTGCTTCACTGAAGGTAAGTCACAAGTGCTGCAATAATAAGGGGGGGGGGTGAGGATATAAGTGTGATGATCTTAATTTCGCTTTGTCAGCTTCTTTTCTAGTGAAGATTGTACCATAATGTATGACAAATATATAGAATATAATAGCATATCTTAAAATAACTTTAAATGCAGGCAATAATAAAACTACATAATAATAATATGTGGGTCGTCTGCAATAATTCTTCGGGATGGAAGGTGGTCAGTGACTCAGTGAGAGCAGGGAATATATAAGATATTTATTTACTTTAATTAGGCTAGCCTTTTTCTTTGTTGTCATAGCACTTAAAAATTTAGCAAATGGGTAAATCTACATTTATACTACCCCTCCTCCACTACCCCCCACCACCTCCTAAATTTTAAGTTCTTTAAAGCGTCGCTGTTATATTATATATATTTATCATACCAGCCGTCCGGCTGGTTCAGTTGATAGCGTGCCTGATTCCCATTTTGAAGGTCTCGCGTTCAATCCCCGCTCAGATTGAAAAGTTTTTCTGGGATACAGCCGGCGGTTACCATCTCCCCATGAGCAAGGGGGATGGGTAATGGTCTTTGGTAGACTAAAGAAAGCCAAGCGCTTGTGAATCCTTGAAGGAGGAGATACGGTCGCTATATAAGTAACCAGAAGATTATTATTACCTTATGGTACAATCTTGACTAGAAAAATAGCTTAACCCTTAACTGGCGGCGCGCGACATAGGTCGAGTGAAATAAATTTGGACTATGTGGCGGCGCGCGACATAGGTCGTGTGGCAATTTCAGCACGTAATGTTGCTGAGAGAGAGAGACAAGTGGTAGCAGGAGAGTAGCGAGCGTATGACTGCTCTAGACCACCGCGGCGGGCCTACTGACATGAATCCCACCCTCCTCCACCCTCTCACACTCGCTACATAGTGAAATGTATGGGGAAAGTACCGAATTACATGGTTTTTGGACTCGTGTTGCGCGGTTGTTGCAAGAAAACTAGTGGTCATACAAGGATCGTTGTGGTGCCATTGGAAAGCTCTGTTTATGCCCTTTCAGGGATAGATACTTGTTTTACGCTCTGGGTCTTATTTAGGCATGAAAATGATCACGTAAACAGCCCTATTTTGGGTAAAAACACCCCGCTGGTGGCTACACATTATATACCGCCTAGGCCGCTCTTAAGGTGTTAACCCTTAAAAAGCGGCCCACCACTTAAGACGAGTTAAATAAAGCTGGACTATGTGGCGGCGCTCGACATAACTCGAGTGGCAATTTCAGCACGTAATGTGGCTGAGAGAGAGAGACAAGTGGTGGCAGGAGACTAGCGAGCGTATGACTGCTCCAGACCACCGCGGCGAACCTACTGACACAAATCTCAGCTCCCTCCTCCCTCTCTCACTCGCTACATACTCAATTATGTACCGAAAGTACCGAATTACCTGCTTTTTGCACTCGCGTTGCACGGTTATTGCAAGAAAACTATCCATCATACAAGGATCGTTAATATGTCATTCGAAAGCTCTGTTTATGCCCTTTCAGGGATAGATACTTGTTTTACGTTCTGGGTCTTATTTAGGCATGAAAATGATCACGTAAACAGCCCTATTTTGGCTAAAAACACCCCGCTGGGCGGTACACATAAATAAACCGCATAGGCCGCTCGTAAGGTGTTAATAGGCGAAATTAAGATCATCACACTTATATCCCCACCACCTGCTACTGCCGCTGACCTTGGGACTGGCTAGCGCTGGAGTCCCGGCCCTCGCGGGAAGGGAGGAGGGAAGCCCAAACACCACCAGACTACACAATACAACTAAGCTCCTATGCTTTCACTAATAACACAGGAGCAATCAATAAAACATATTATATCATTGGGTAACTTACGATAAGCTGAGAATAATCCCAACAGGGTTAAACAAACTAAATAATTATACTCCTAGCCGAACGGCAATGTTACTGGAGGGCGCCACATTGGCAACAATAGGCCCTCACGTGGGAACATAAAAGAAGAAGGGAAGGAAAAGCAACTCGGTTCTACCCCTAAACACGTAGGCTTCGTGAATTTTACAAGTTAAACAAACACAACTGAATTAAGTTAGGAGTATCAGGTGGAAGTGACAATATATATATACACTATATATATATACACACACACACACACACATACATAGCAGTATATTTAACTCATCATCAATGTAAATTATAAAAATTACAGAGGATTTGTTGATGAAATAATGTAAAGAGTGAAATAGGATTCACCACAATCTACTTATGTTTTCTTTTTCCCTTCCCGTAGAGTTACATATGGCAAAACAAGTAATTATATCCGGCATAAAGGGAGCATTTGTTTACCTTTTCGTCCTATCTAACTCATTTCTCCATCTATAGGAAATTAATACGGAAAAACTATGTAGCATTTGATAAAGCATGGAATCAATACTTCAAATGGACACAAATAACTCCTATGTAGTTTACTTCACTTTCCCATGTCGATGAGGTGAAAATGCGTTTGTAATGAATACAAACAAATATATACTGTATACATAATCTAGCCATAACACTCAGCTACCTAGAGTCTCGTGGATCGAAGCTTAGCCAAAAGTAAACAAACTTTCTATTATGTGAGTTAGTAATAAAGGTCGCCTTTCATAGACAAAAATTATAGTTGTGCCATATCACAAGGTATTACCACCACTCGCAACATTACTTAAGAATTTAAATATACATGTAGCATCAATTATGAACACTCGGTCAAGTCTACTTTTATTAACCCCCTGGACCCTAAGCGATATAATACAACAAGTTCACTCCAAGACCAGCCACTTTTCAATTTTGTGTTTTTTTCCTGAAAACACATGGGATGGGTTAGTACTGAAGGAAAAACAACATAAAACTACTCACCTAGGTCATTTGGGGGTCCTGGGGGGCGGGGGATAGTCACACGCACCCAGCTGGACATGGGGGATTGCCAACCATTGTTATTATTCCGTGGGATCCTAAATTAATTCCTATACAAATCTGAACCTTCTAAGCGCCATAGGACAAGAGTAATTAAGGCACATACGTTGCATCGCTGGTACTATGGGTTACACAAAATAGACGATGCATAACGTGCATCCCTGGAGTTTGAGGAGTTAAAAAACAGCCTTAAAAATTATGCAGGTGGTGTTCAGTTAATTTTGTATAAAGGATGTAATGCATATGACAAATGGGAAAAAGATTAAAGAAGAATATTAAACAACACAGACAATCAGTAATGTTAGCTCAAGAATCTAATGTTTTTTCATAACACAAACTAAGACAAGGCCATAATATAAATTTGGGTATGACTAAGATGACCTACTGGTCAAGCTACTTTTAAGAAAGATTTGTTGCCGAATCTGGCTTGATCAAAGTATATTACAACATTATGAATCTAAATGATGTTTTTTACAAACTAAATAACATCCATTTAGATCTGCTCCTTGAGAATAATATAATAAAGAGAGCTAGGAACATTTGTCGGGATCATCAGATTGTAGACTAGAACATCTGGTTGGCTGACCTCAAGCCCTTATGGTGGGGTTAATGCCCATAGTATTAGTGAGGCAAGAACCTGAGAACATAAGAGCACAGACATCTTCAGATGGCCTACAGACCCACATGCGGCAAAACCCTTTCACAACCAACCAATGTCATTCATGTGACTATCCAAATTATGTTTGAAACTATCCACCATTTCTGAACATTTTAAAACACCAAGCAGTCTATTCCACATATCCACAAATCTTATTTCGAAACCAATGCTTAACTATCTTTTTTAACCTAAGAATTACGTGAAGGGTACCGCAGGTGTATGTGTGCTGCGCGAAAGGTTTGAGGCCACGTAGAGGTATTATTATAAATTGTTATATATTTTGTATAAGGCAATATTATTACCCTCACATGTGTATAGTTTTCAAAGACAAAGCATTTGTTAAGAATAAACAGCAAAAAAGTTACATTCCAATATTCAAACCGTGTTTTGTTATTGATGAGGGAGAGGTTGGCTGGTCTCCTGTGAAGTGTGACACACTCCCGCTCTGTTTGCCGCCTCAAGGCTTGCTGGCTGTCTGTTTTGAGTCTGTCTTGAGGGGAAAGGTATTTTGGGGGAAAGAATGTAGTGGGGGGAGGGGGGGGGGAATTAAAGGGAGGGAGGGAGGGAGAGTTTGGAGAGCATGCAGTGGTAGGAAGAGATGCCATAAAATCCAATGTCACTCAATATCCTGCTACTGACTAGGTTGTTGTATATGTTTAATACCTGGCCTCAAGTGTGACCTCCCCCAGTTCTCGAGTTAAAGGGGATTATATTTATTTTGAAGCCATGGGTACGGGTTATTTCGCAATATTTCAGCTTTAATACTTTACTAATGTCTCACTTATTGATTCCATTCATCCACTTGAACACCTGTATCATAAATTATTATATCATATACATCTTCGTCTTTCCAATGAATTTAAACAGGGTTCTCAGCCTCTCCTCATATGATAAATGTCTATTATTGTGGATCATTTTTGTCATTCTGCATTGGCTTGCCTCTATAAAATCTATATCCACTATATAATATGGATAACAAAACTGAACAGAATAATCCATAATTCCATATGAGGTATCACAAAAGGTAAGTAAAGTTTCAAGATAATGTCAGCAAATCTATTACACTGCTATAGCCTACATGAGTCAGATAAAGCTGTTTGTCTTGTTACGGACGTTTATACATTGTTTTTTAGGCTTCAGATCATTGCTAACAAACACACCTAGATTGTTCTCACAGTCTCGAGTTTCCCAATTCCGCATTAGCTAGTTTATATTTTGCATAATTTTGCATTACACATCCCTATCTTTAATGCCTTGCATTTATAAATATTACATACTGTATGCCAATCCACTGACCATTCATGTAAGGTATGTATATCTGTTTCGTAGTAGTCTATATCACTATTTGAATGTATTAGTATCCCCATTTTGGTATCGTCTCCAGATTTACTAATCCAGAACGCATAGAACACGTGGGGGTGTAGCCTTGTACATTCATGACTCACTGATATGTACTGAATTCCTAAATAACAGTAATTAAGTAGTGGAAATACTAGGAGTTAAAATATAATCCATAAATTTAGCAGGTATTGGAAAATACACGCCTTCGGACACATCCCTAGAAGAACTCAAAACCCAGCTCAATAAAATAAAATAAGACGTGGAAGCCCTGGGGAACCCAATACCAAATATTATGTGGTTAGGAGACTTTAACCTACCAAACATTAAATAGAGACAACTAGAAAACCAAGTAGTCGCAAATAACACCAGAAAAGCAAATACGAGAGAGCTTATTAAACTTGCGACTTTTGTTAGTCTTCCCATCATATTGCCGAACCCACACATAACAACAATATCTTATACCTTGTTTTCACTAAGAACGATTCCCTAGTACACAGTGTTTACATATCGGACACAACATACTCAGATCATAAATGTATTGAGATCAAAACAACCTTGACAAGTGTACAAACACAAATATTAGGTGGGAAGAGGTAAATCAAGAATTGTAGGAAATAGACTGGGAAGATTTAATGAATAATCTGACATCATCAGAAGGTCTAGTCCTACTAACAGAAACCATGACACAAATCTGTAGCCACCACATACCTGAAAGACAAACAAGACAAAGAAGCAAACAAGATCGGGAAAGAAGGAAGCTGTACAGAAGAAGACAATTACTCACACAACGACGCACACAACAAAATCTACAGGATAGGCAAAAGGCCAAAATAGATAGAGAAATTGTGGAAAATTAACAAAGATTAAGGATCTCATATGAACTACAACATATGGAAGAGGAGAGGAAAGTTATTGCAGATATAAAGGAAAATTCCAGGTACTTCTTTTCATATGCCAAACAAAAGGCTAAAACATCATCAAACATTGGCACACTAAACAAAGGGGATGGGTCATTCACAGGGGATAAACAGGAAATAAGCGAACTCCTACACCGGCAGTATGAAATGGCCTTCAGTGAGCCTGATGAAACAAAAGCCATCAGAGACCAACATTTATTTTTCATGGAAAACTCCCCTACGGAAACTCCTCAGATGCTGGATATTGATTTCGGTCCAAAAGACATAGAAGAGGCCATTTCCAACATGCCATCCCACTCAGCACCAGGCCCGGACTCGTGGAATTCAATCCTAATGAAGAAATGTAAGGAAAACCTCTCAAAATCCCTGGCTATAATGTGGAGAAGGAGTACAGACACTGGTGAATTACCAGATAGCTTGAAAAACGTTATAATTTCCCCACTGCATAAAGGAGGGAGTAAATCACTACTAAAAAATATCCACCTGGTAGCTCTAACTTTCCACATCATTAAAGTTTTCGAGCATGTCCTGCGAAGCAAAATCTCATAGAGGCAAATGAACTACACAACACGGGTCAACACGGATTCAGAGCGGGAAGATAATGTCTCTCAAAACTTTTGGAACATTATGACAAAATTCATAAATCGCAAGAAGATAAGAAAAAAGTGAATGTCACTTACACCGATTTTGCTAAGGCATTTGATAAATGAGACCATGGTATAAATAGCCCACAAACTCAAAGCAAAAGGTATAAATGGGAAAATCGGATGGTGGATATACAGCTTCCTCGTAAACCGGAAACAATTAGTAGCAGTAAACCAAGTCACATCTGAGCATTCGGATGTCAAAAGCTCAGTTCCCTAAGGAACAGTGCTAGTGCCCCTTCTTTTCCTCATTCTAATTAATGACATAGATGCCCACACAAGACACATTACAGTGTCTTCTTTTGCTGATGACACAAAACTAAGATATGATAGTAAACACACAGGAGGACACGGGTCAGCTGCAGGAAGACATAAATGTAGTGTAGCAGTGGACCAGGGAAAACAACATGTTATTCAATGAAGAAAAATTCCAATTAATACGTTACAGAGGTTACGGAAATGATAATGTAGTTAAAGAGAATGCAAACAATGTAACAGAATCCAACCACATAATAGAACGGAATGACAGTGTGTAAGACCTTGGGATGTTAATGCCTCAAAATATGGGTTTCAAAGAACATAACCAGATCAAAGTTGCGGATGCGAAATGTCTAATGGGTTGGATTCTGCGTACATTTAAAACACGCGGTGAATTACCTATGATAACGCTCTTCAAATCTCTAGCGCTACCGCAGCTTGAATACTGTAGCGTATTAACTTCCCCATACAAAGCATGTGAAATATATGACTTAGAGAGTGTACAAAGGAATTGCACTTCGCATATAAGCTCGGTAAAAGAGTTACACTATTGGGAGCGTTTAAGAAAACTGAAACTGTATTCGTTGGAGCGTAGAAGATAACGTTACCTATTACACATGGAAAATCGCAGAGGGTTTAGTACCAAACCTGCATACCCCGATAGTCATGAAATTCAATGATAGAAGAGGCTGGGAATGTGATATCCCCTGGATGAATAAGAGGGGTGCAATGGGCTCTCTGCAAGAGGGCTGTTTATCACACAGAGGCCCACGTTGTCTCTTCAACAAACTCCCATGGCGAGTAAGAGACATTAGGGGCATCTCGTTAGACAACTTCAAGAGAACCCTCGATGTCAGACTTTAAAAAGTGCCAGACGAGCCCATCTTCGCAGGGGAGCGTGCTGCCCCTTCGAACAGTCTGCTGCACCAAATCACCACCCATAATGAGGGGCGGCGCGCTCCTCAGTGCCACTAGATGAGTGGCGAACACAACCTTAGGTGACCTACTAGTTATACCTAAATCAAGGTAATTTATGTATTTGACAAACAGAAGACCAAATACAGATCCCTTGGGGACATCACTTTTGACTGCACCCCATTCTGACTAAACATAATTTATTCACACTCATTGCTTCCTAGCAATTAGCTATGACCTAATTGGTAGAAAGTTTGGTCTAATTACTCATGCATTTGTGAGGTATAGTTAAACAAAAATCTGATTTTTCAATTTCGTACCTTTGTCTTTGATTTTGTTTTCCTGTATTCATAATTATATTTCAATGTATTTTCATAATTATATAGGCCTACTGTGACGTTGATCACTCCGTTAGAACCGCATGGCTTGTCCTACAGTGACTCACTAGGATCGCCAGGGCAGTGGATGGGGCTACAGTTTATGTATTAGAGTGTGCTTTATTTCATATGAAAGCTCGTGTCATGGGCAGTCTAGAAAGGCTCTTTGTTTTCGCCCATGTCAAGGCTTTATATATTTAATTGTAAAGTATATATTTTATCATTAACTAGTAATGATAGGATCTGGGAGAGAGAGAGGGAGTAGAACAGAGTGAGAGGGGGCGCGCAGTGTTTTTTGTCCCGCTCGATGACGTCACGGCTGGCTGCCTCGCGGGGGTTGGTGGAGAGAGGCCCTTACCATGCTGTAAGCTTTGCTAGTGGTTAGATGACTTGTAACCTTTTTCCACGCGGCTCGAGCTAGTGCGAGTATATATACAGTTCCTCGCCACTCTCTCCCTCAGATCTGGTTTCTAGAACACACCCATCTTTTTTCCCTTGCTATCTGTCCCCGCTCCGTACCTGAGAATCTTTTCCTCTGCCTATCTCTCTCATTTTCCATATCCTTCACCACCTTTTATTAATATTATACCCCCTCTGGTTAACTCTGCAAAATCAGCTTCATGCTGGCCAGTTGTATTGTGTGTTAACACCTTACGAGCGGCCTATGCGGTTTATTTATGTGTACCGCCCAGCGGGGTGTTTTTAGCCAAAATAGGGCTGTTTACGTGATCATTTTCATGCCTAAATAAGACCCAGAACGTAAAACAAGTATCTATCCCTGAAAGGGCATAAACAGAGCTTTCGAATGACACCGTAACGATCCTTGTATGATGGATAGTTTTCTTGCAATAACCGTGCAACGCGAGTGCAAAAAGCAGGTAATTCGGTACTTTCGGTACATAATTGAGTATGTAGCGAGTGAGAGAGGGAGGAGGGAGCTGAGATTTGTGTCAGTAGGTTCGCCGCGGTGGTCTGGAGCAGTCATACGCTCGCTAGTCTCCTGCCACCACTTGTCTCTCTCTCTCAGCCACATTACGTGCTGAAATTGCCACTCGAGTTATGTCGAGCGCCGCCACATAGTCCAGCTTTATTTAACTCGACTTAAGTGGTGAGCCGCTTTTTAAGGGTTAAGGTCTGATATAGCCTATGTATGTTAGTTGTTAAGATAAGTGGATCACGAAGCATTGGTTGGCATTTATATTGTTTAGTACTGCTTCCTTTAGTTATTAGTGTTCTGCTGGATTAGATAATGCTAGACTAGGAGTCTGATATTATAGGTATTGTTTCCTATGAGTGCTGGCTTCAGTTAAATGCGGCACGACATACCTGAGAACTGGAGTTGATTGAGTAAATTCTAGTCTGTGTGACATTGAGAGTAGAGCATGCACGAATGAGGGTTTTTTGCCTATACCATTCTGCACTGTTCTAGTCTCGATTGTTTGTCTTTGAGGTACGCCAGGAGAACGCTTAATACTTCGGTATTAAGGTTTCTCAAGAGAGCTACCCTTCATTATAACGTAATATTTGACGCACAGACTTGAGATTTGCACTAGGCTATGCAGCATGCCATGCGCACCAGTATCTCGTATCATTGACTCTAGCTAGACTTTATCAGTCACAGTATACATTAAGTATATTAACCTAATTACTCTTTTTTTATGCATACCCATTTGTGATTACACAAGCATTTCGCAGCCTAGTTTGATGTATTGAGACACAAACGACTTAGGCTCTTTTTGTTGATAGGAATACTGCATTGTCGTGGCGATTATTATTATTGTTGTTGTGTTTAGGATATTCTTGGCTCTGACGGCATTATATATTCTGCCTTTTTGTGTGCATAGCCTGCACGAGCATTGTTCCGCTGCCTGCCTTTTTGGGTTCCATTTCCGATACGAGCATCTTTATAGCATCTAACATTTAAAGAAGATTCCTTGTTAGTGTTGAAGGACTTTAGTGCACTTTCTTTCATGCAGGAGTGCCTGACATTTATTGATTAAAGTAACGTAAGCTGTAACTTCTCTTACCACCTTACTTTGCATACCATAACCAAGCACCTTCGGTTATAGGTAGTAATAGCCTGTTTTCACATAACATTAAGCCTAGAGTAGACGCACATTTATTGAGAGTTTGATAGCCTATTATTGCATATAGAACTCTGTAGAGTATTTGTGTTCTTTGTTCACTGGGAATATACATCAGAGGTTGGAGCTAGCGCTTTCCGTTGTAACATTTATGCCATTACTAGTCCAATGAATAAGAGCCCTGATATATTTGAACCCCAGTCGTAACAAATGGCGACCTTACCTAGGATTTGGTGAACCTACATTTATTAAGCAGGGAACATTTGTTGTTTTGGGGAATATCTTGCGGGGATCAGCAAGAATATATATTTTTTGCAACATAGTATAGCCCTTGAGTATTTCCGAGAATTTTTGTGTGTATATTGAGGTATAAGAGTTTGGGGTGCTTCTTTTCTGAATATTGTGGTGAGAAATTTTTGTGAGCATCATGTCTTATACCGGATCAGAGGAGAATGGAGACACAGTACGTAATGTCGAAACTGAGGAACAGCAGCATGATGAAAGGGTTAATCGGGTGAACTGTGAGGAGGATGCTAGGATATTTTTGCAATGGCCTGTTACTGCCGAGCGGTTGGAGGGTATGGATCGGTACGGTCTTCAATGCCTGGCCACAGCTATCGGTCATGCGGTTACTAGCAGCATGACCAAGGATAACTTGATAACGTGTGTACTGGGCAGGGTGACTGGTGAGCGAGATGGGTTGAGTGCTCAGAGCCCTTCGGCCATGCTTCCCCTACACTCGACTCCCAGCCATCCCAGTAGTTTGCCGACCCCGGGTACGCTTCCACAGGTGGGTGGTGACTGGCAGGGTGGGTTGCCCCTGGGGGGACCACCGGTAATTTCAAACATTGTAGCACCTTCACCTCCTCAAGGGTTAACTCCAGAATTATTACTTCAGCTCGAATTAGCTAAGATCGAAGAGAGAAAATGTCAGCTTCAACAGCAACAAAGGGCATGTGAGCTTCAGCAGCAATTAGAATTAGCCAAGATAGAAGAGAGAAAAACTATCAGTCATGAACACATAGAGCTAGCAAAAATCCAAGCGGATTTAGAGTCGACTAGGTACTGTGCCGACATGGACGTAGAGAAGTCGCGCGTAGAGGCAACGGGACAGCGACTTGGGGCTGGTAACCGTGTTCATGAGCAGTCTCTCTCGCACTTATTGAAACTGGTTCCGGTGTTTGATGAGAGTGGTGTAACAGAATTTTTCACACGCTTTGAGAAGAAGTGCCAGGAACACCAGTGGCCAGAGAATAAATGGGCAGCACTTGTATCCTCTAGATTAATAGGCAAGGGTCTTAAAGCCTACGATGCGTTACCTTTGGGGTTATGTATTGTGTACGAGGATCTCAAGGAGGCTGTCCTGAGGGCTTACGAACTGCAACCAGAAACGTACCGTTTGAAGTTCCGGGGTGTAACTAAGGGAAGAGATAGCACCTTTTTGGAACACGCCCGGGACTTGTCCGATGCTATGGGGAACTGGCTCCGATCTGAGAAGGTCACAACATTTGATGAAATTAAGCAGTTAATGATGTTGGAGCAGTTCTTTAAGAGCACGGGCGGTGATCTAACTTTGAACTTGAAGGAGAAAAACCCAAGAACTCTAGTCGAAGCAGCAGAAATGGCTGATCGACGGCTGTCATTGATTCGGGGTTGCGGGTCCTCGCAGAAGTCCGATGTAAGTGCTAAGGACCGTTATCCTCCCCCTCCCCGGAACAATGACACATTTAAACAGAAGAGCCATGAAACTAAAACTGAATCCAAACCTTACACCACACCGTATGTGAAAAGTCAGGGGCCTTTTACATCACAGTATAAGCCGAAACCAAAATGTATGTATTTTAGTTGCCACCAGGAGGGTCATAAGGCAAATGAGTGCCCTAGTCGACCTCCTCCGGCAGCCGTGTCTTTTGCTCACGGCATTGGAGTGTTGAAGAGGACATCGGAGTTTGTTAGAGGCATTTCTTCCGAGGTAAATACACTGCCAGTGCAGAAGGATCCGGAAGGCTTATTCCCTGTCCGTGATGCCTTTAGTGACCACAGGGGACTCGGTTGTGTGGAGTGGGGGGGTAGAAGACATGAGGTGAGAATTTTGCGTGACACTGGGGCATCGCAAACACTGTTGAGAAATTTCACTGGTAAACCTGTCAATACGGCGCGGGTGGTTGTGGTTCAGGGAGTTAATGCGACAAGGTCATACCCGCTTGTAAGAATGAAGGTGGAAGTTGATGGTGTGACTCGGGACCTGGATGTAGGAATTGTGGGGAAGTTACCTGTTGGGGGCGTCGACCTCCTTCTCGGCAACGACTTTGCGGGACCTACTTCTGAGGCTCCACCCTTGGTCGTTGCCGAGAAGCCGGCCGACGTGAGTAGGGAGGAGCAGGAGTGGGTTGAGAAGTGTCCGGGGCAGCCTATGGCGTGTGTTGTCACCGGAGATTCTGCATGCAGGGAGTCACATTCTGGTCAACAATCTTTAGATCAGCGGAGGAAGGGTACCGAGAAGGGGTTGAAAGTTGATGAGGTTGAGAGTTTAGTGTCAACGGACCTTCTCGGAGACTCATTATTAGGACCACATTTAGAGTCTGGAGAAGACCCAGTAACTGTTCCTGAAGGGGCAGAGGATGGGCTTAGAAAGACGAAAGAGTTGAAGGAGGACAGTGATGCACAGTCGGGAGATGTAGCAACAAGGTACCCTGACGCGTACCCTATGAGAAATGGGTCGGCGAAAACGGTGGTCCGAAACTTGCTAGTGTATTTTTCCCGGTATGGTTACCCGCAGGGGATTCAGTCAGTCCGGGGACCCAACTTCACTTCTAGCCTCTTTGTACAAGCAATGCCGCAGCATGGGATTGTTGGGGTTGTGTCATCTGCATATCATCCGGACAGCCAGGGTGTGTTAGAGCGATGGCACTCAGCCTTGAAATCTGTGCTTCGTTGTTGTTGCTTTGAGAGTGGGAGGGATTGGGATCTTGGCCTGCCATGTGTTTTGTTTGCTGTGTGGGAGGTACCTGGGGAGAGTTTGGGATTCAGCCCTAATGAGCTCGTCTTTGGACACCGTGTCAGAGGGCCTCTCCATATGGTTGAAGAAGTATGGGAGGGCGCAGAAAAACCTTGTTCTATGCTCAAGTGTGTCCTCAACAGTCGAGAACGGATGTTGCGCAGTCTGGAGTTGGCTGGCCGTAATTTGACTAGCTCTCAGGCCCTCAGGAAGGACAGGTACGACCTCAAGGTTGAACTCAGGGAGTTTCACGTGGGTCAGGAGGTGTTGATTCTACTGCCCCTTGTAGGTCACCCCTTATCCGCGAAGTACGCTGGTCCTTATAGGGTGGTGGAGGAGCTATCGGACCTGGTTTACTTGGTAGCCACTCCAGACAGGCGGAAGCACAATCAGTTATGTCATGTTAATCCCATGAAGGAGTATGGGAGGCACCCCCCTGAGCCTCTCACTGTGCCTGTGATGACGTTTAGCAGTCAAGGTGGAGAAGGAGAATGGGACAGTCAAGCTCAGGTGGAGGATAACTGGAAGGATCAGAAGTTCAAATGGGCGCCTGAGTGTGAGAAGGTGTTTAGAGAAGTAAAACACCTGTTGTGCACTCACCCGATCCTCAGGGCCCCTGACTTTAGCCCTACCTTTCCAACTAGCAACGGAGGCTAGTGGTGTGGGGGCGGGTGCCGTCCTTGTGGAAAAGGACGATGATGGGCTGGAGCATCCTGTTAGTTTCTGCTCGGAGAAGTACAATTCGGCCCAGGGGAGCTGCTCTGTTGTTGAGGAGGAGCTGCTGGCGGTTGTGCTTGTGCTGGGGCATTTCGAGGTCTATGTTCCAGCCTATGGTCCAGTCGTTGTAATTTACCCAGATCATCACCCTCTCAAGTTCTTGGACCAGTTTCACAATCGGAATATGAGGCTGACCAGGTGGTCACTAAGGTTATTGGTATATAACCTGGACATACGCCATATTGCCGGTTGTGACAACATGGTTGCAGATGGTCGTTCAAGGGTATATGATCCTGGGTAGATTGACACACGGGTAGCCTCCTGCTTTAGTTTGAATAGTATTTTGCGCTGGTGCTTGTTGGCTCGCGGTTGAAGCCCAGCGTATTGGGTCGTAAAGCAGGAGTTGAGCGTTTGGTATAGAAGAAAAAACTAGGCTTGCCCCTATAGTGCAGCCGAAATAAACAAATTATAAACATAAAAATCAAATAAAAACTCTTTCTTTGATAGTTGAATTTTTTTAGTATGTTATAGCAGTAATTCTGAGTTGCACTCCTCTCAGAATGCTGGGCTAGAGAAGCTCGCTCTTGAGGAGCATAACTACATATAATTTAACCTATGGTGTTGGGGAGGGTTATAATTTTGAAAACAAATTTGTTGAAGACCTGTGCCAGATATTTTACTGCCGCTGGGTGATGGGAAGTGGAGATATAGCATGAGTTCTAACCATCAGATTTTTGTGAGCCTTGGGGCCTCTGAGAAAAATCTTGGGGGGGGTGTGACGTTGACCACTCCGTTAGAACCGCATGGCTTGTCCTACAGTGACTCACTAGGATCGCCAGGGCAGTGGATGGGGCTACAGTTTATGTATTAGAGTGTGCTTTATTTCATATGAAAGCTTGTGTCATGGGCAGTCCCGAAAGGCTCTTTGTTTTCGCCCATATCAAGGCTTTATATATTTAATTGTAAAGTATATATTTTATCATTAACTAGTAATGATAGGATCTGGGAGAGAGAGAGGGAGTAGAACAGAGTGAGAGGGGGCGCGCAGTGTTTTTTGTCCCGCTCGATGACGTCACGGCTGGCTGCCTTGCGGGGGTTGGTGGAGAGAGGCCCTTACCATGCTGTAAGCATTGCTAGTGGTTAGATGACTTGTAACCACTGTTTTCCCACGCGGCTCGAGCTAGTGCGAGTATATATACAGTTCCTCGCCACTCTCTCCCTCAGATCTGGTTTCTAGAACACACCCATCTTGTTTCCCTTGCTATCTGTCCCCGCTCCGTACCTGAGAATCTTTTCCTCTGCCTATCTCTCTCATTTTCCATATCCTTCACCACCTTTTATTAATATTATACCCCCTCTGGTTAACTCTGCAAAATCAGCTTTATGCTGGCCAGTTGTATTGTGTGTTAAGGTCTGATATAGCCTATGTATGTTAGTTGTTAAGATAAGTGGATCACGAAGCATTGGTTGGCATTTATATTGTTTAGTACTGCTTCCTTTAGTTATTAGTGTTCTGCTGGATTAGATAATGCTAGACTAGGAGTCTGATATTATAGGTATTGTTTCCTATGAGTGCTGGCTTCAGTTAAAAGCGGCACGACATACCTGAGAACTGGAGTTGATTGAGTAAATTCTAGTCTGTGTGCCATTGAGAGTAGAGCATGCACGAATGAGGGTTTTTTTGCCTATACCATTCTGCACTGTTCTAGTCTCGATTGTTTGTCTTTGAGGTACGCCAGGAGAACGCTTAATACTTCGGTATTAAGGTTTCTCAAGAGAGCTACCCTTCATTATAACGTAATATTTGACGCACAGACTTGAGATTTGCACTAGGCTATGCAGCATGCCATGCGCATCAGTATTTCGTAGCATTGACTCTAGCTAGACTTTATCAATCATAGTAGACATTAAGTATATTAACCTAATTACTCTTTTTATGCATACCCATTTATGATTACACAAGCATTTCGCAGCCTAGTTTGATGTATTGAGACACAAACGACTTAGGCTCTTTTTGTTGATAGGAATACTGCATTGTCGTGGCGATTATTATTATTGTTGTTGTGTTTAGGATATTCTTGGCTCTGACGGCATTATATATATTCTGTCTTTTTGTGTGCATAGCCTGCACGAGCATTGTTCCGCTGCCTGCCTTTTTGGGTTCCATTTCCGATACGAGCATCTTTATAGCATCTAACATTTAAAGAAGATTCCTTGTTAGTGTTGAAGAACTTTAGTGCACTTTCTTTCATGCAGGAGTGCCTGACATTTATTGATTAAAGTAACGTAAGCTGTAACTTCTCTTACCACCTTACTTTGCATACCATAACCAAGCACCTTCGGTTATAGGTAGTAATAGGCTGTTTTCACATAACATTAAGCCTAGAGTAGACGCACATTTATTGAGAGTTTGATAGCCTATTATTGCATATAGAACTCTGTAGAGTATTTGTGTTCTTTGTTCACTGGGAATATACATCAGAGGTTGGAGCTAGCGCTTTCCGTTGTAACATTTATGCCATTACTAGTCCAATGAATACGAGCCCTGATATATTTGAACCCCAGTCGTAACACTACATATGTATATTTGTTTAAATCTTTTAATACAGCACTCATTACTAAATTATCACTATTATACATTTTGATTAGTTCATCATGTGTATCTGCAATCACAATTTATGAAAGCCCCCTGGTTCAAGTTCAAGGTTTAGGCCAAAGATCTTAGAGGTCTTTGTACTCACCCGGACACGGTAATTTAAGTAGGGCGCACACACTAAAACACAACGTCGGATTATCGAATACTGCCTCGCATATCATTCAGATCATATACATTTTCATTTCCCCACTATACCTTTGTATATATTTTATCAAAATATACATATTTAGTTTATTGTTACCGGTATAGCAATGAACACAATACTGATAGTAATGGTCTACTTGATCATTTTAAGGTTCACATAATATTTGTACCGGTATTCATATTTAACCCTTTCACAGTGGTAACTTCATAGGTATTTGAGTAGCTCTATGCAGTAGTTTTACACATATTTGGGCTCTTTATAACTCGCCCTACCGTGCAAACCAATGCGCTGAGCAAAATGAAACGATGCGCATTGATAAAAATCAGGTAGAATTCACCCCATAGACCCTAACTCACTCTCGTACGAACCAGGCAAGCTTCACAGGAATAGAGGGAACATGAGAGGTTTTCGCACCTTTTTTCTTGTGTCTCCTGGGTGGCCGGGCAGCCGCGTTTGGACTCATGCGCCGAGCCATGACTTTGCCTCAATTCAAGACAGCATTGCTCGGTCTAACGTATTATTCTATCACATAGTATTTACTACATGTCTATTCTATTTATTCATCTATTTAATTTATTTTATCTATTTGTATTACTTTGTGTGCCTTTTGGCGAAAATAACAAGTATTTCTCCATCTCGCTCTCTCTCTCTCTCTAGGTGTCAGAGAGTCTGGGAGTGTTGCCTTATGGTACGATACATTCTTTCTCTCACTCTCTTTCTCTTTTCTCTCTTTTGAAGGCAAGTTACCACATACCTCTTTCTCAAAAATGTATCTCTCTCTCTCTTTATCTCTCTCGTAAATTGTTTAACTCCCATGAGTCTAAGAATTTCTTCTTCAATCGAGTTGACTTCTTGTGAAATAGATTTCCCCGAGATGTCATAGACTGCAACACTGTTGATTCTTTTAAACTTCACCTAGACAAACACCTTGCCTTAAATCCACGACTGACTGCATTTGTAAATTAGTAGAGTGTGTTTTTTTTCTTTTCTATTATATTAATAACAAATTTCTCCTACTAACATCTCATAATCATGCCACGGACATTTGTCCTAGGGTAGTCTTCCCTTTCCATGTTTCCCTTACCCACTCTATACTTCAGTTTGGACCATACACAATACATACACAAATTTAAAGACCAAGTACTCCACACAAAATGCGATTCTGGTCTCACGTCCTGATGGCAGCGTTCCAGGCAGCTCTGTTAAGAGCTGCCTCACTTGTCAGGTTCTTTGATTTAAGATCGGACCGCAAAGTCCGATCCCTACGCCTTTCTTGGTCCGCCCCTAGGTGCAGCTCCCTCCACATTTAAGGACCTGCATCTTTTCACCCAACTTTGTTCATCCATCCTCTCCACGTGTCCAAACCCTCCAAGCCTGCTAGTATGCATCATATCACTGATACTCTTGATACCTAAATTCTCCTTAGCTCCTCACTTGATATCCTATCGTGAAGTCTGGCACCACGCACCCATCTCACCATTCTCATCTCATTGCATTCCATTCTGTTGATATCATCCGCTTTGACAGGCCACATGTCTGACGTATATGTCATTGCGCTTCTAACGCATGAAGCGTATACCTTTCCTTTCAAGGGGAGAGGGAGTCTTCTCATGGTGAGTAGTGGCAAAAGTTCTCTAAACTTTCCCCAGCCGCATCTTATTCTGGCTATAATGGCGGTCTCAGCCCCACCACCGGCAGAGATAGTATCACCCAATTTTTTTTTTTTTTTTTTTTTATAATTATATTCTAACTACTCCCTTTCGGGCATAGGCTGATAGCCTTTACACTACACCGCTGAACACGGTGAGGCCCGTGAGGTCTTGCTCCAGTCTAGGGAGTGACACATGCAAAGCTTCACGGCTCGAAGCAACTCCATCTCTGAAGCCGCTCCGCCTCTGTGCTTCACAGTCTCATCCCCCATACTCGGACCCTCACTCTCAGAACGCCACATATTGAGCAATTTACTCACTAGGCATTGCCCCCCAGTAGCATATTTTTGAATATGGGAATATTCATACAATGCTATTTAATCAGGGAACAATGAGGGTATTCATTTGGCATTTCGGTGTGCTGTGGTAATGCAATGATACTAGGTACAGCACAAATTCCATCCCAATAATATCTTCCCATAGACATATTGGGATTCGAACCCGGGTCCATTGGATTACCAGTCCAGTGGCAAGATCACTCCGCCACACCTCCCCTTGTCCACAATATCCAGTGCCTCGTTGCCAAAGTTGACAGTCTCGAGCCGGTCATTGAACACAAGCTTGCCTTTGCATACTATGCGTACAAATGTCTAAATTTCGGACTTCTTCTTTGGTAGAGGTCCCTTTATTCTAGTGCAGCGCTTCTTCCTGTGATGTACCCAGCTGCGGCAGATGCTACACTGTATTGAGTTCGCGCCCACCCCTTTTCTACATACTGCGCATGGGTATGCTCCACTTTTTTCTACCTTTCCTATCCCTAATCCACTGTGTAAAACCTTGGTTTCATATATATTAACTCTTAACCCTTTACTTGCCATGCCTTCTTTCCACCTTCTGAACTTGGCCTCGGCATCCCGCCCACTATCTGTGATAAGTACTAGGTCAGCTGTGTATAGCAGTTCCCAGAGGAGCCCAACTCTGAAATCACCAGATTGTGCATCCAAAACCAAAACAAAGAGAGGGCTTAACAAAGAGCTCTGGTTAACTCCAACGCGAACTGTAAACTCCTCACTCAGTTCACTTTTCATCCTCACTGCCATTCGCGAGTCCTCGTACATCTTCATTATCACACGCACCAGCCACTACTCTACGCCAAGTTTTCTCATAGCCCACTGCACAACTTCTCTGGGCACCCTATCAAAGGCCTTCTGCAGGTCTACAAACACAAGATACAGATCCCTACCTTTAAGGGTGTTTTGGAGGGCAAGCAGCCTTGAAGGAGTCGTTGGATCTGTTGTTGCTTGATTTCCTTTGTACTCCTTTGTAGTCTCTCTATCTCCTCCTCTCTCTCTCTCTCTCTCTTTCTCTCTCTTTCGTGGGTGAGTTGCCACATCTCTCTCTAAAGTTTTTGAAACTATTCTTGCTTCCAAATGTCTTAAGCATTTCTCTTCTCATAAACTACTCTCAGATAGCCAGTATGGCTTCCTTAAAGGTCGCTCTACTGGTGATCTTCTTTCATATCTTACTAACTCTTGGTCATCCTCCTTTCGGGACTCCGGTGAGACTTTTTCTATTGCACTAGACTTATCGAAGGCCTTCGATAGAGTCTGGCACACATCTTTAATTTCTATACTTCCCTCCTTTGGTTTCTAGCCCTCCATCTGTGTCTTTGTCTATAATTTATTTTCCGGCTGTTCCATAGCTGCGGTTGTGGACGGCCATCGCTCACTTCCTCATCCTATCAACTCCGGTGTTCCTCAGGGCTCTGTCCTATCTCCCATTCTCTTTCTAATTTTCATAAATGATCTTCTCAACTGTACCTCCAATCCCATCCATTCATTCGCAGACGACTTACCTTACACTACTCAATTAGTTTTCCTGAACGCCCCAGCCAGCAATCCCTCAAAGACAAACGTAATGAAGCCATGCAACATTTATCCTCTGATCTATAACTACTATTTCCAATTGGGGCAGAGAAAACCTTGTTGCCTTTAATGCTTCCAAAAACCTAATTTCCCTCATCTTACTACCCGCTCAGAACTCCCAGAGGACTATCCCTTACATTTCAACAATACAAAAACCAATCCTTCATCTTCTCTCAATATTCTTGGTGTCTCTTTTTCTTCTGCTCTCACTTGGAAGGACCATATTGCCAGTCTTGCTAAGGCAGCCTCCCAGAAGCTGGGTGTACTCAACCGCCTCAATGGGTTCTTTACCCCTGCACAGCTTCTTGCTCTGTACAGGGGCACAGTGCGTCGTTGTATTGAGTATTGTTCACATATGTGGGGAGGATCCTCTCAGACCGCACTCCTTGACAAAGTAGAAAGGAAAGCCTTTCGTATCATTAACTCCCGCCCACTCACCAACTCTCTCTATTCGCTGCAATTTTGCATCTCTCTCGGTATTCTATAGCTATTATAATAATCAATGTTCCTCAGAGCTTCCCCATTGTATACCACCTCCTTTACGTAGGGTACGTAGTACCCGTCTTGCAACACAGTCCCACCCCTACTCTGTGCAACTCTCCAACCCAAGAGTGAAACGGTATTCTCAGACTTTCTTCTATTCAACTGCTGAGCTCTGGAACTCTCTCCCGGAATCAGTCTTTCCCTCTTCCTATGGCTTAAATTGCTTCAAACTCCGTGTGTTCAGGAATTTTGGCTCGAATGTCCCTTGATTTTGGTCCTGGCACTGTTTCAAATCTGGGGGAGGCACTCGATACAGGCAGTTCTTCCTTTTGTTTCCCTCACTCACAGAAAAAAACAAAACAATATTTATGTCTCTCTCCCTTTGTTTTTGCATTTTTGTATTCATACTCATATTTGCATAGGGCCTTCCAGTGCAAATGAGGCAGATCCCTCACACATCCAACAAACATGCAATTGTCTAAAATTAAAGTAAATACTCTTTTCTTTTTACTTACCTCTCAGTTTTTCTGTGTGTGTGTGTTTGTATTTTATATTGTGTGCATATTGATATTTGCACAGGGCCTACCGGTACAAATGAGGCGCCACCATTGACGAGGTTGTCATTGCTACGCTTTGACAAGCTCATCTAATAATGTACAGCAATGCAATCCAATGATAGCTGAATTCCCTATGTCCTGGAACGACTCATTTTCACTTATAACTACGTTACCTGTATTGTAGCTTATTCCATCGATTAGAAGACTGAGCTAAGAGGACCGGTTCAGAGCTCTTGATCTCTTTCCGTTGGTAACACGCAAATTACGAGGTCAGCTCATTGAAGTTCATTAAATTACTTAATCAGGGTTGACAATGTCGATTATAGCAAAATATTTAGCCCCAATACGAATACCATAGGCAACCATAGCTGGAAGTTAGAATTGAAAAGATTCAGCTTTAGTAATTGTGGAAACTTTTCACTTATAAGATCTGTTCCACCTGGAACAAACTTCCCTAAGCAGTTGTAAGCAGTTCTTCAGTAGAGCAGTTCAAGAAGAGAATACATAGTATTTTGCACACTTATCAATAAATGTAGACCACTAAACAATCTTTCCCCGCAATGGACCCCAAGGTCTTTGAGATACTAACTATTCCTTGTACCTCCTCTTGCCACTATCAACTACTGCTCTCTTGTGAATGGTGGATAGGACGTTGACTGCCTTGTTGTCATGTCAGCAACAAGCCAGTATTCTGTTGGTGATGCTCTTCTTCCGGAGGATACCGCCTTCTTACTGTCTCGGAAACTTAGGCCAGTACTTCAGGTTACTCCTGACGGTGCCGCAGGAATCAGTCTTAATCCCCAAGAGATACCGGAAGAGGAGTGGTAACGTTTAGTAGTTATCTGTGTACAGTATACTGTTGGTTTCCAAATACCTTCTCATCAACTGCCTCATGATGGACCATGAGAGGCCCAAGGGGTTGGTAATGTTAGTATCAGTGTCTGTGTGCACAATGATGTCGAACACATATCCTGTTTCAAAGCTGCATGAGCCTAGGCGCACTGTGCCATTAGTACGAGCACGAGGACAGCCAGCAGCGCGCCCAGCCGAACTTGTGGCTGAAAATGACACTGCCCCAGAAGAGAATCAAGGACTCGTCAATCACCATGTACTGAAAGGACATGAAAAAACGCGCAAATCTTTCCCGCAAGTCGTTCAAGAATGGACGATTCTTCCAAAGCACAATCTGATTATGCTTCTTGGTGTATGGCATGAGTAGGGTCAATGTCCTGTCCACCTTTCACAAGAGAGCAGTAGTTAACTTTTAAAGCGCGAAGCTATGGTATTTGAAACGTTCCGCCAGGCGAAGGTACAGTATTTTGGTTCATTCCTGACCAAAATTGTCATATTTACCATATATATCATAATTATTTATCCATATGCGCTTATTTTATTTTTAATATGAACATTGAAAAGCAATAAAACAAGTGGTAACAGCAATTGGCTGGTGAAAATTATATATTTTAGCCCTGCGGTCGTAATCTGACCCAGACCGGCAAGAGAGACTCACCCTCCCTCTCTCATGTCTCGCATGGTACTGAGAGACTATTGGGAGGTCTGAGACTGGTTATAGGGTTGAAGAAAGACTCCCCCATCCTCCCCCCTCTCTCCCAGCCGTCCTCGCGCGAAAATACTCGATTAATATCGGGAATAATAGGGAATATACCAGATAATTGAGGAGGGGGGAGGGGGGGGGGGGTACACATGTGGAGGAGTGATAGGAGGTATAGAGGAGAATTATCTCACTTAATCACATATTGCTTTGTTTTGAGTGCCAGTGGGGTGTTTTGAAAGTTTTTTTTTAGGCCTTGACTCTTAAGAGTCCTGGCGCCTTTGCCAAGTAAAACTCTTAAGAATCCTGGCGCCTTTCTCAGGTTAATAGTGGCGAGAAGAGTTATAAGGAATAGTATCTCAAAGACCTTGCAGTCCATTGCGGGGAGAAACTCTGAGTTTAGGAATGGTCAGGTCGGTCTATCTTCGCAAATGAGGCGAGTCGATTGTGTGTTTGATGTAACCTGCATGGTGGTTTGTCTCATCCACGACTTTCGTCTGAAGTGCATAAAAAAAAACCCCACACAGAAGTACTCAATGGGGGTGTCATCCGCACCACAGGGGAAGATGTCTTGCACCTAGCGGCGAAAAAATAGTACACATGGTCAAGTATAAGGTGTACTATAGATTAATTGTAGGTAAACTCTGCTACCAGTGTGAGGGAAATACGGTGTGTATATTAATCCTTATAAGAATAACAGAAGGAAACTGATATTTTTCACTTGAACAACTAGGTTTATTATGAACTTCTTAGTATCTTTACAAAATCTGCTTCTATCTTCATAGTGTTACGAACTGGCACTCGGGCACACAAGGGCTCTCAATCAGGACTCGAATACGGCTCGCTGCCACAACGGAAACACACGATCCCAACCCCTGAGTACTGCCAGCCGTACAAAAAACACCAATACCCTCCAGAGTTCAATCTGCTATAACGGGGTATACAAGAACTCGGTACAAGTGTTCAACAACAGACTAATAAAGAGACAGGAATTATCTAGTCTGGTCAACAATCAAACAATGAAGTAAGAAACAACAACACAAAAGAATAGTGTTGGCCGAAGCCGAAGTAATCCACCCTTGACTATGAACTTAAGAAGTCCACCACCCTCTACTTCGGATCGGCACTATTACGTTACGTTAATTAATAGTCCTTAAGCATCGAGCAAGGAATCTTCTGAAAAAAGTTAGATGCTTCTCGGATGCTCGTAAGAAGTACGTATCGGATTTTGAACAGTACTTCAATAAGCAAAAACACTGGCAATTAAATACTATTAACACCTCACGAGCGGCCTATGCGGTTTATTTATGTGTACCGCACAGCGGGGTGTTTTTAGCCAAAATAGGGCTGTTTACGTGATCATTTTCAAGCCTAAATAAGACCCAGAACGTAAAACAAGTACCTATCCCTGAAAGGGCATAAACAGAGCTTTCGAATGACACCATAACGATCCTTGTATGATGGATAGTTTTCTTGCAATAACCGTGCAACGCGAGTGCAAAAAGCAGGTAATTCGGTACTTTCAGTACATAATTGAGTATGTAGCGAGTGAGAGAGGGAGGAGGGAGCTGAGATTTGTGTCAGTAGGTTCGCCGCGGTGGTCTGGAGCAGTCATACGCTCGCTAGTCTCCTGCCACCACTTGTCTCTCTCTCTCAGCCACATTACGTGCTGAAATTGCCACTATGTCGAGCGCCGCCACATAGTCCAGCTTTTTTTAACTCGACTTATGTTGCTCGCCGCTAATTAAGGGTTAAAGGCTTAAATTGGCATAAGAATAATTAAAAGAATATGCAATAGTAAATGGCAAACATTAAAAGGAAGTACTCCGCAAATGCAACGGCATTAGCCTACTCGGATTGTGCTCGTGGGCCACTAATCACTAAAGTAGCCAAGCTTGCAACACATGAAATCAATAGTGCATAAACAATATCATACATAAGGAAAGCTTCAATACTATTCTGTATCTACTAATCGAGTAAAGTCTAGCTGGGGTACTGTAGTCAAAAAGGTAGCAGTGACTGAGCAAAAACGGCTCGTAGCCTAGCGAAGTCCTCACGACTGTTTAAAGTATTACGTTAAAACTAACAAGTGCACTTTGAGAAATCCAGATCCCTTGTATCTGGTTTTCTCCCGGCTCCTTGACAAAGTAAAAACAAACTGTTAAAAAAATACAGGGTGGTTAGGCTCTTGCCCTCACGCACTGTAAATTATTAACTCAACACAGTCAGCCACGAAGACAACCTAGGCTTCACTGAACCGAAACGAGTATGCAGGTTTATCGCTTAACCACTGCATCAAACAACAACTCGTAACACAGAAAAGCCTTACCCCAGTCTAGCATTACCTAGACTAGCAGAAAACAGGAATAATAATAATAATACACAGGGAAATGCATATACAAGTGCAACAAACATAAATCAATCCTATTCTAAGTCAACTCTTCCAAAATAGGCTATCTAATAGGCAAGTATCTCGTGAGAACTCAAGCGATAATACGTTGGCTGACAAGCTCTGCACCAACGGGACCATGGAAGTTAAACAGGGAGGGAAAAGAGGAAATAAGAATGTAAGGTAGTAGAGAAAGTTCCCATCAGTCAGAAGAATATAAATAGTTAGCAAGGGAAAGGAGAAGTCGCTCTGCCTAATGAGTTCTGATGAAAAAATGGCTAGACTTCCCTTTTATACCCGGCCCTCTAGTGAGCCCAACGTGAACTACTAAGGACCGCCCACTGACAACCATTACGTAATTTCTCTCTCTCCTCTGGGATACACAAAGGCTCCCCCTAGCACTGAGGGAGGGAGGAGTGCTAGTGAGTTAGGCCTACCTCCTGCCTGGCGTACCCACTGACACCTAACTGTGGCTGTTTCTCTTCCCATCATTACAAATAAGTTTTACACACAATACTTATAACTAATGATATCAAATAGAACTCGTTGACTCAGATGAAAACAAAATACATATTCATAATACTTATAGTACAACGGCTCACACGAACTAAGTTAGGAAACTCTACATAGACTACAGCCAAAGTTCCTGCCCTGACGATCCTAGCGAGAGTGGGGCATGACTAGGCGTTCTGTACAGCATGCTCACACGTGGACATGCGTCACACCTCCCCCAAGATTTTACTCACTCCACCCTGAGCTAAAATCTGACAAACACAGAACCCCATCAAGCCCTTCACACCCAGCAACCGCATGGCACTAAAACAAAGCTGAGTTTATCACCAAAACACATTTTATTATTAAAAAAAAAATTCACATTTTATAACTCCTCCCAACAATAGCAAAAAGACACAATATCATGCTCCCAGAGCGAGCTTACAGCAGCTCAGCCGTTTGATAGTTTGTGGACTACTCAAACTCTATAGGCTATGACAAACTTATACGATTACCTATATCAAAAGAAAGAGTTTTTATATGATTTTTATATTTTAATATGTTTTTCCCGGCTGCACTATAAGGGCAGCCTATTTTCCTCCACTCAAACCCACACACCTGTGATAGCCTACGACTGATCATCCACCCTTGATAAACAATCCGCGATCACATTGTCACATCCAGCAATATGACGGATGTCCAGGTTATACTCTTGCAACATCAAAGACCACCTGGTCAGTCTCATATTGCGATTGTGAAATTGATTCAGGAATCTCAAAGGGTGATGATCAGTGTAGATAACCACGACTGGGCCATAGGCTGGAACATACACCTCGAAGTGCCTGAGCGACAGCACAATCGCCAGTAATTCCTTTTCTATTGTAGAATAGTTCTTTTGTGCAGCATTGAACTTCTTAGAAAAGAAACTTACTGGGTGTTCCACACCTTCATTGTCTGTCTGTAGCAAGACGGCACCAGCCCCTACACCACTAGCATCTGTTGCCAGCTGAAAAGGCCTGTTAAAGTCTGGGGCCCTGAGTATCGGGTGAGTACATAGCAAATGTTTCACCAAAGTGAAAGCCTTTTCACACTCAGGTGCCCACAAAAACTTTTTGTCTTTAGATAACAAATCTGTGAGAGGTGCCAACACCGTTGAGTAACCTTTTATGAAGCGTCTGTAGTAGCCTATCATACCCAAGAATCTCATAACCTGCTTCTTGGTTGTTGGGTGAAGAACTTTATTGATAGCCTGTACCTTGTTCTGAGGAGGGCACACCTGTCCCCTTCCCACTACAAACCCAAGGTACTGCACAGTGGCTTTTACGAAGTCACACTTTGCCAAATTTACTACCAGCCTGCTTCACTAAGTTTCCGGAACAAGGTCTCAAGGTGCTCACAATGGCTCTCAAAGTCGTCATCATAAATGATTACATCGTCCAAATATACGGTGCAATTTGGAATGTCCTTTACAATTTCATTCATCAGGTTCTGAAACGTTGCTGGTGCATTCTTAAGTCCGTAAGGCATAACATTGCACCGGTAGGTACTCCCGTCCACAACAAAACCACATACCTCTTTAGCACGCTCGGACAAAGGTACTTGCCAGTAACCTTTTACTAAATCTACTTTAGACAAAAAACGAGCATTACCAATTTTGTCAACACTATCATCAACCCGAGAAAGAGGATATGGGTTAGTTGGAGTCAAACCGTTTAACCTACGGAAATCAATACAAAAGCGTACCTTGCCATCTGGCTTAGGCTGCAGTGTTACGGGGGAAGTCCACTTAACTGTGCCTTTCTCTATCAACCCTCTACCGAGCATATACTCCAACTCATCCCTCAGAGCTGGTAGTTTTATGGGGGGCACACGGTACGGGATTGACTTAAAGGGTATATGGTCCCCCACGTCAACATCATGCATAGCCTGAGTAGTGAGGCCTGGGTGTTCAGCAAATACAGTGGGGTATGAACCGAACAACTGACGGATAGCATCAAACTGCGGCTCAGGCAAATGAGCTATAGCCTCGTCAGCCCTTAGGCTCGAGTTCCCCGCCCACTGATCCGCTGAAACATGTTGATCCCAGCTATCCTCCTCTGAAGCTTGACTGTCCCCCTCTCCTTCTCCACCACGGCTGCAACAAGCCAACACAGGGACAGTGAGAGGCTCAGAGGGGCGCCTCACATACTCTTTAATAAGGTTCACGTGACATAACTGGTTCTTTTTCCTCCTGTCTGGAGTGGCAACAAGGTAATCTAAGTCTGAAATTTTTTCTACAATTTTATAAGGTCCAGTGTACTTCGCAGAGAGGGGGTTACCAACCAAAGGAAACAAAATTAAAACCTCTTGTCCTACAGTGAACTTCCGGAGCCTCACTTTGCGATCATACCTGTCCTTCATCAAAGCTTGTGATTCTGTCAAATTTCTACCTGCCATCTCCAGACTCTTAAGCATGCGCTCACAGCTTTCAAGCACATACTTTAATAATGGACAAGGCTGCACAGTCCCCTCCCAAATTTCTTTCAGTATGTTAAGGGGGCCCCTGACACGGTGTCCAAAAATCAGCTCGTTTGGACTAAATCACAGGCTCTCACCAGGTACCTCCCGAGCAGCAAACAGCACATAAGGCAATCCAAGATCCCAATCCATACCGTTGTCAGCACAATAACACCTGAGCATGCTTTTAAGTGTAGCATGCCACTGCTCAAGCACCCCTTGACTCTCAGGGTGATACGCTGACGATACTACTGCTCGTATCCCATGCTGTTGCATTGTTTGCTTGAACATGTTGGAGGTGAAATTAGATCCCTGATCAGACTGAATCTCCTCCGGGTACCCGTACCTTGAGAAGTACCACAACAAGTTACTGACTACCGTCTTAGCCATTCCATTTTTCATAGGGTATGCATCGGGGTATCTAGTGGCAACATCCATTATTGTTAAAAACAAATTATTTCCAGCCTTAGTGGGAGGGAGTGGACCAACCATGTCAACAATAATTTTACTAAAGGGTGGCCCAATCACAGGAATAGGGTGTAACGGAGCCTTAGGAATAACTTGGTTCGGTTTCCCGACACGTTGACAAATATCACACGA
The DNA here is from genome assembly GCA_032716605.1 of Paralithodes platypus. Taxonomy (NCBI): domain Eukaryota; kingdom Metazoa; phylum Arthropoda; class Malacostraca; order Decapoda; family Lithodidae; genus Paralithodes; species Paralithodes platypus. The sequence goes on along the minus strand of CM064507.1, from coordinate 26,372,041 downwards.
GTTTATCCATGACTGCAATGAGACTTCATCCCCGGCCACCAAAACAATTTCCCCAAAGCCGCCACCGTTTTCTTGGCACCCAAATGTCCTAATAATGGAGAATCATGAGCCAACCTAACCAAATTTTCCTGCAGCCCTCTGGCACGACCAGCTGGTCAACTATACCTGATCCGCCCTCCCAGTTCCTTTTAGGATCTTGATATCGGTGGTATAAAATTCCATTAAAGAAAAAAAAATCCCCTGCCTTTGCATCCTTATCTTCTTCTAACTCCACAGCCCCATTGGTACACTGCAAAAACTCTGGATCCTCTAATTACAACTTTCGAATGTCTGTGGGAGCCAACATGTCTAACTGCTTGGTCAACAACTCATGCCCTCCCCCAACATCCAACTTAGACATCCGGTTTTCTCGCTGCAGGTAACGGTGCTGTCTCTGAGTCTCTGCCTCCTCCACTGCCTTATCAACTGTCTTAGGCACTGGAGTTACAACAGGCTCGGTCAAAGGTCCTGCTATTGGGTCTTTTGGGAGAGCCACTGGTTCTAAACTCTTCAAACTTTTCCCAGCCTTCCGCTTCTCCTTAATTCCCTTCCTCCGCTGTTCTGTGGCCTGGGAAATAGGCTGTGATACCTTAAATGCTTGGGAACGAGTTACCACACATGCCATCTGTTGGTGTTGACAACTCACTACCCATTCTTGTTCCTCCCTACTCATGTCGGCCGGCCTCTCGGCAACGACTAAGGGTGGAACGTCTAAAGTAGGCACCGCAAAGTCGTTGCCGAGAAGAAGGTCGACACCCTCCACTGGCAATTTCTCAACGATCCCAACATCTAAGTCCTTAATCACACCATCAACTTCCAGCTCCACACGAACCAACGGATATGACCTGGTCGCATTAATACCCTGAACAACAACCACCCGTGCCGCATTAATTGGTCGCCCCGTGAAATTCTTCAAAAGTGTCTGTGAAGCTCCAGTATCACGCAAAACTTCCACCTTATGCTGGCAACCCGCCCAACTTACTACCGGTCCCTCTATGGGCGCAAAAGACATCACGGACAGGGGACGAGCCTTCCTGAGTCTTATACATAGCCTGTGACCCTGCCGCTGGCAAACTACCCTGGGTAAATCCAGACGACATTTCAGCCACACCTATGCTGCGCACCAAAGACACGGCTGCAGTTGGCGGCTTACTAGGACAAGATTTTGCATAATGCCCCTTCTTTCTACAATGAAAACATTCCACTTCCCCTATCGATCTCTTCCGATAAGGGGCGGAGTTCTGACCCTTCTGTAATGGGACGGCTGTAGTCTTTGGTTCAGTCCTGGTATCTTGGCTTTTAAACTGAGGTTTATATCTATAGTGATTGTCCTGAACTCGAGGGTTTGGAGTATCGCGCCCCTTGGGAACTGCATCAACACGCTTTACAGATTCACATCTCCTGATTAGCGACAACCTGAGGTCAGCCATCTCAGCTGCCTCTTGAAGAGTTCTTGGGTTCTTTTCTTTAATATTTAAAGTCATTTCTGCACCAGTACACTTATAAAACTGCTCGAGCAGAAACAGCTCAGTCAACTGTTCTGCCGTCTCAGCTTTCTCAGAACGTGTCCAGTTTTTAAGTGCATCTTTTAAGTCCCGGGCATGTTCAAGAAAGGTCGCCTCCCTAGTCTTTGTAACACCCCGAAACTTCAATCGATATGTTTCCGGTTGCAACTCGTATGCCCGTAGGACAGCTCTCTTCAATTCTGGGTAGTCAATGCAAGACTCTAAAGGCAGTGCATCATAAGCCTTCAGACCCTTACCCGTAAGTCTTGAGGAGACTAGAGCTGCCCACTTCTCTTCAGGCCAATTATGCTCCCTACACTTCTTCTCAAAACGATTAAAAAATTCTGTGACTTCAGTTTCACTAAATACCGGCACCAATTTGACTAATTGGGCCAAGGACTGTTCTCTTACTTGGCCCTCACGGCCCATCCGAGTCCCTGTCGTCTCTGCACGAGTCTTATCTAAACCTAATTTAGCACAATATTTCTCCGAGTCGTACCTAAGCTCAGCCTCATGCCTCCTAACCTCAATCCTCCTGCTTCCTAGTCTCATTCTCCTGCTTCCTAGCCTCAATCTCCTCCTTCCTAGCCTCAATCTTAGCAAGCTCAAGTCTAAATACCATATCTGGAGACAGGCAGGAAGAGGGAGCTGCCACTACTGAAGGAGGGGGGGGCAAAAACTGGGGAACCACCACGTGCACCACCCGAGGGCACTCCAATCTGCCAATTCTCATCCCTCTGTGGGAGAGTGCTAACCTCCGGTAACTGAGTGGACGGCACTGTGGGAGTCGAGTGAGAGGGGATCTGGGGAGGAAACCCCCCAAACGCCCTCTCCTCAGAAACCCCATGTCGCCCACGCAACACCCAGGAAATCAGCTCCCCCTTGGACATCCCTGCTACATTGGAAATGCCCAAAACCTTGGCTATCAGGTGCAAGCCACAAACATCCACCCCAGTCAGCCTCTCCTCCGTCACGTGGTACCGCTTCCTCACAAAAACTCTAGCATCCTCCTCACTGGTTACTAACGGCACACCTTCAAATGGCATCTCTCGCTCATCGTCAGTGCTAATGCACGACATACTGAAGTCCACAAAAAAAATCTCGAGACAAAAGTGTTAAACTTCCTATGCAAGCACTAATTACTAAATTAACTGGAGTCTCTTAAATGCTTTACTAATTGCCATACAAAAAAAATATTCTTCAATATGCACGCTAAAATACAAACAAACATATGTTGTACAACTCTGCACAAATTTATACTGTTCACAAAATCCTGGCAAGGTCGCCATTTGTTACGAACTGGCACTCGGGTACACAAGGGCTCTCAATCAGGACTCAAATACGGCTCGCTGCCACAACGGAAACACACGATCCCAATGTCAAATTGGTGCCGATGGTCAAATTGGTGCCGGTATTTAGTGAAACTGAAGTCACAGAATTTTGTAATCGTTTTGAGAAGAAGTGTAGGGAGCATAATTGGCCTGAAGAGAAGTGGGCAGCTCTAGTCTCCTCAAGACTTACGGGTAAGGGTCTGAAGGCTTATGATGCACTGCCTTTAGAGTCTTGCATTGACTACCCCGAATTGAAGAGAGCTGTCCTACGGGCATACGAGTTGCAACCGGAAACATATCGATTGAAGTTTCGGGGTGTTACAAAGACTAGGGAGGCGACCTTTCTTGAACATGCCCGGGACTTAAAAGATGCACTTAAAAACTGGACACGTTCTGAGAAAGCTGAGACGGCAGAACAGTTGACTGAGCTGTTTCTGCTCGAGCAGTTTTATAAGTGTACTGGTGCAGAAATGACTTTAAATATTAAAGAAAAGAACCCAAGAACTCTTCAAGAGGCAGCTGAGATGGCTGACCTCAGGTTGTCGCTAATCAGGGGATGTGAATCTGTAAAGCGTGTTGATGCAGTTCCCAAGGGGCGCGAAACTCCAAACCCTCGAGCTCAGGACAATCACTATAGATATAAACCTCAGTTTAAAAGCCAAGATACCAGGACTGAACCAAAGACTACAGCTGTCCCATTACAGAAGGGTCAGAACTCCGCCCCTTATCAGAAGAGACCGATAGGGGAAGTGGAATGTTTTCATTGTAGAAAGAAGGGGCATTATGCAAAATCTTGTCCTGGTAAGCCGTGTCTTTGGTACGCAACATAGGGGTGGCTGAAATGTCGTCTGGATTTACCCAGGGTAGTTTGCCAGCGGCAGGGTCACAGGCTATGTATAAGACTCAGGAAGGCTCGTTCCCCTGTCCGTGATGTCTTTTGCGCCCATAGAGGGACCAGTAGGGTAAGTTGGGCGGGTTGCCAGCATAAGGTGGAAGTTTTGCGTGATACTGGAGCTTCACAGACACTTTTGAAGAATTTCACGGGGCGACCAATTAATGCGGCACGGGTGGTTGTTATTCAGGGTATTAATGCGACCAGGTCATACCCGTTGGTTCGTGTGGAGCTGGAAGTTGATGGTGTGATCAAGGACTTAGATGTTGGGATCGTTGAGAAATTGCCAGTGGAGGGCGTCGACCTTCTTCTCGGCAACGACTTTGCAGTGCCTACTTTAGACGTTCCACCCTTAGTCGTTGCCGAGAGGCCGGCCGACATGAGTAGGGAGGAACAAGAGTGGGTAGTGAGTTGTCAACACCAACAGATGGCATGTGTGGTAACTCGTTCCCAAGCATTTAAGGTATCACAGCCTATTTCCCAGGCCACAGAACAGCGGAGGAAGGGAATTAAGGAGAAGCGGAAGGCTGGGAAAAGTTTGAAGAGTTTAGAACCAGTGGCTCTCCCAAAAGACCCAATAGCAGGACCTTTGACCGAGTCTGTTGTAACTCCAGTGCCTAACACCGTTGATAAAGTAGTGGAGGAGGCAGAGACTCAGAGACAGCACCGTTACCTGCAGCGAGAAAACCGGATGTCTAAGTTGGATGTTGGGGGAGGGCATGAGTTGTTGACCAAGCAGTTAGACATGTTGGCTCCCACAGACATTCGAAAGTTGCAATTAGAGGATCCAGACGTTTTGCAGTGTACCAATGGGGCTGTGGAGTTAGAAGAAGATAGGTATGCAAAGGCAGGGGATTTTTTTTTCGTTAATGGAATTTTATACCACCGATATCAAGATCCTAAAAGGAACTGGGAGGGCGGATCAGGTACAGTTGACCAGCTGGTCGTGCCAGAGGGCTGCAGGGAAAGTTTGCTTAGGTTGGCTCATGATTCTCCATTATCAGGACATTTGGGTGCCAAGAAAACGGTGGCGGCTTTGGGGAAATTGTTTTGATGGCCGGGGATAAAGTCTCATGTGCAGTCATGGATAAACTCATGTGATATTTGTCAACGTGTCGGGAAACTGAACCAAGTTATTCCTAAGGCTCTGTTACACCCTATTCCTGTGATTGGGCCACCCTTTAGTCAAATTATTGTTGACTTTGTTGGTCCACTCCCTCCCACTAAGGCTGGAAATAAATTTTTGTTAACCATAATGGATGTTGCCACTAGATACCCCGATGCATACCCTATGAAAAATGGAATGGCTAAGACGGTAGTCAGTAACTTGTTGTGGTACTTCTCAAGGTACGGGTACCCGGAGGAGATTCAGTCTGGTCAGGGATCTAATTTCACCTCCAACATGTTCAAGCAAACAATGCAACAGCATGGGATACGAGCAGTAGTATCGTCAGCGTATCACCCTGAGAGTCAAGGGGTGCTTGAGCGGTGGCATGCTACACTTAAAAGCATGCTCAGGTGTTATTGTGCTGACAACAGTATGGATTGGGATCTTGGATTGCCTTATGTGCTGTTTGCTGCTCGGGAGGTACCTGGTGAGAGCCTGGGATTTAGTCCAAACGAGCTGATTTTTGGACACCGTGTCAGGGGCCCCCTTAACATGCTGAAAGAAATTTGGGAGGGGACTGTGCAGCCTTGTCCATTATTAAAGTATGTGCTTGAAAGCCGTGAGCGCATGCTTAAGAGTCTGGAGATGGCAGGTAGAAATTTGACAGAATCACAAGCTTTGATGAAGGACAGGTATGATCGCAAAGTGAGGCTCCGGAAGTTCACTGTAGGACAAGAGGTATTAATTTTGTTGCCTTTGGTTGGTAACCCCCTCTCTGCGAAGTACACTGGACCTTATAAAATTGTAGAAAAAATTTCAGACTTAGATTACCTTGTTGCCACTCCAGACAGGAGGAAAAAGAACCAGTTATGTCACATAAACCTTATTAAAGAGTATGTGAGGCGCCCCTCTGAGCCTCTCACTGTCCCTGTGTTGGCTTGTTGCGGCTGTGGTGGAGAAGGAGAGGGGGACAGTCAAGCTTCGGAGGAGGATAGCTGGGATCAACATGTTTCAGCGGATCAGTGGGCGGGGAACTCGAGCCTAAGGGCTGACGAGGCTATAGCTCATTTGCCTGAGCCGCAGTTTGATGCTATCCATCAGTTGTTCGGTTCATACCCCACTGTATTTGCTGAACACCCAGGCCTCACTACTCAGGCTATGCATGATGTTGACGTGGGGGACCATATACCCTTTAAGTCAATCCCGTACCGTGTGCCCCCCATAAAACTACCAGCTCTGAGGGATGAGTTGGAGTATATGCTCAGTAGAGGGTTGATAGAGAAAGGCACAGTTAAGTGGACTTCCCCGTAACACTGCAGCCTAAGCCAGATGGCAAGGTACGCTTTTGTATTGATTTCCGTAGGTTAAACGGTTTGACTCCAACTAACCCATATCCTCTTCCTCGGGTTGATGATAGTGTTGACAAAATTGGTAATGCTCGTTTTTTGTCTAAAGTAGATTTAGTAAAAGGTTACTGGCAAGTACCTTTGTCCGAGCGTGCTAAAGAGGTATGTGGTTTTGTTGTGGACGGGAGTACCTACCGGTGCAATGTTATGCCTTACGGACTTAAGAATGCACCAGCAACGTTTCAGAACCTGATGAATGAAATTGTAAAGGACATTCCAAATTGCACCGTATATTTGGACGATGTAATCATTTATGATGACGACTTTGAGAGCCATTGTGAGCACATTGAGACCTTGTTCCGGAAACTTAGTGAAGCAGGTCTGGTAGTAAGTTTGGCAAAGTGTGACTTCGTAAAAGCCACTGTGCAGTACCTTGGGTTTGTAGTGGGAAGGGGACAGGTGTGCCCTCCTCAGAACAAGGTACAGGCTATCAATAAATTTCCGCACCCAACAACCAAGAAGCAGGTTATGAGATTCTTGGGTATGATAGGCTACTACAGACGCTTCATAAAAGGTTACTCAACGGTGTTGGCACCTCTCACAGATTTGTTATCTAAAGACAAAAAGTTTTTGTGGGCACCTGAGTGTGAAAAGGCTTTCACTTTGGTGAAACATTTGCTATGTACTCACCCGATACTCAGGGCCCCAGACTTTAACAGGCATTTTCAGCTGGCAACAGATGCTAGTGGTGTAGGGGCTGGTGCCATCTTGCTACAGACAGACAATGAAGGTGTGGAACACCCAGTAAGTTTCTTTTCTAAGAAGTTCAATGCTGCACAAAAGAACTATTCTACAATAGAAAAGGAATTACTGGCGATTGTGCTGTCGCTCAGGCACTTCGAGGTGTATGTTCCAGCCTATGGCCCAGTCGTGGTTATCTACAGTACACTGATCATCACCCTTTGAGATTCCTGAATCAATTTCACAATCGCAATATGAGACTGACCAGGTGGTCTTTAATGTTGCAGGAGTATAACCTGGACATCCGTCATATTGCTGGATGTGACAATGTGATCGCGGTTGTTTATCAAGGGTGGATGATCAGTCGTAGGCTATCACAGGTGTGTGGGTTTGAGTGGAGGAAAATAGGCTGCCCTTATAGTGCAGCCGGGAAAAACATATTAAAATATAAAAATCATATAAAAACTCTTTCTTTTGATATAGGTAATCGTATAAGTTTGTCATAGCCTATAGAGTTTGAGTAGTCCACGAACTATCAAACGGCTGAGCTGCTGTAAGCTCGCTCTGGGAGCATGATATTGTGTCTTTTTGCTATTGTTGGGAGGAGTTATAAAATGTGATTTTTTTTGTTAATAATAAGATGTGTTTTGGTGATAAACTCAGCTTTGTTTTAGTGCCATGCGGTCGCTGGGTGTGGGGGGCTTGATGGGGTTCTGTGTTTGTCAGATTTTAGCTCAGGGTTGAGCGAGTAAAATCTTGGGGGAGGTGTGACGCATGTCCACGTGTGAGCATGCTGTACAGAACACCTAGTCATGCCCCACTCTCGCTAGGATCGTCAGGGCAGGAACTTTGGCTGTAGTCTATGTAGAGTTTCCTAACTTAGTTCGTGTGAGCCGTTGTACTATAAGTATTATGAATATGTATTTTGTTTTCATCTGAGTCAACGAGTTCTATTTTATATCATTAGTTATAAGTATTGTGTGTAAAACTTATTTGTAATGATGGGAAGAGAAACAGCCACAGTTAGGTGTCAGTGGGTACGCCAGGCAGGAGGTAGGCCTAACTCACTAGCACTCCTCCCTCCCTCAGTGCTAGGGGAGCCTTTGTGTATCCCAGAGGAGAGAGAGAAATTACGTAATGGTTGTCAGTGGGCGGTCCTTAGTAGTTCACGTTGGGCTCACTAGAGGGCCGGGTATAAAAGGGAAGTCTAGCCATTTTTTCATCAGAACTCATTAGGCAGAGCGACTTCTCATTTCCCTTGCTAACTATTTATATTCTTCTGACTGATGGGAACTTTCTCTACTACCTTACATTCTTATTTCCTCTTTTCCCTGCCCTGTTTAACTTCCATGGTCCCGTTGGTGCAGAGCTAGTCAGCCAACGTATTATCGCTTGAGTTCTCACGAGATACTTGCCTATTAGATAGCCTATTTTGGAAGGGTTGACTTAGAATAGGATTGACGTATGTTTGTCGCACTTGTATATGCATTTCCCTGTGTGTTATTATTATTATTCCTGTGTTCTGCTAGTCTAGGTAATGCTAGACTGGAGTAAGGCTTTTCTGTGTTACGAGTTGTTGTTTGATGCAGTGGTTAAGCGATAAACCTGCATACTCGTTTCGGTTTAGTGAAGCCAAGGTTGTCTTCGCGGCTGACTGTGTTGAGTTTATAATTTACAGTGCGTGAGGGCAAGAGCCTAACCGCCCTGTATTTTATTAACAGTGTGTTTTTACTTTGTCAAGGAGCCGGGAGAAAACCAGATACAAGGGATCTGGATTTCTCAAAGTGCACTTGTTAGTTTTAACGTAATACTTTAAACAGTCGTGAGGACTTCGCTAGGCTGCAAGCCGTTTTTACTCAGTCACTGCTACCTTTTGCCCACAGTACCCCAGCTAGACTTTACTCGATTAGTAGATACAGAATAGTATTGAAGCTTTCCTTATGTATGATATTGTTTATGCACTATTGATTTCATGTGTTGCAAGCTTGGCTACTTTAGTGATTAGTGGCCCACGAGCACAATCCGAGTAGGCTATTGCCGTTGCATTTGCGGAGTACTTCCTTTTAATGTTTGCCATTTACTATTAAATATTCTTTTAATTATTCTTACGCCAATTTAAGCCTTTAATAGTATTTAATTGCCAGTGTTTTTGCTTATTGAATTACTGTTCAAAATCCGATACGTACTTCTTACAAGCATCCGAGAAGCATCTAACTTTTTTCAGAAGATTCCTTGCTCGATGCTTAAGGACTATTAATTAACGTAACGTAATAGTGCCGATCCGAAGTAGAGGGTGGTGGACTTCTTAAGTTAATAGTCAAGGGTGGATTACTTTGGCTTCGGCCAACACTATTCTTTTGTGTTGTTGTTTCTTACTTCATTGTTTGATTGTTGACCAGACTAGATAATTCCTGTCTCTTTATTAGTCTGTTGTTGAACACTAGTACCGAGTTCTTGTATACCCCGTTATAGCAGATTGAACTCTGGAGGGTATTGGTGATTTTTGTTCGGCTGGCAGTACTCAGGGGTTGGGATCGTGTGTTTCCGTTGTGGCAGCGAGCCGTATTAGAGTCCTGATTGAGAGCCCTTGTGTACCCGAGTGCCAGTTCGTAACAAAAGTTAGATGCTTCTCGGATGCTCGTAAGAAGTACGTATCGGATTTTGAACAGTACTTCAATACTTCAGTACTTTTGGAGTAAGGGGTCGGGCGCAAGTTGGACTAGATAATAGTCCATCAGGCACCTGGCCCGGGGAGACGATTAATATGAAGGGTGTGCCGGGAAGTGTGGTGGGAGGGCTTGTGGCTTGGCTCCGCTGCATGTCTGCCTGCCGAGATCGGAACCTCTCCGGGTGGTCAGGGGTCGGGGGAGTGCTGGAGCGACCTTGGTAACCCTGGTCTCTGGGTCATCTCCTGGGTGACCTGGATGTGTGAGGGTTTGTGTTTTTTATCTGTGTTTATTTTTTGTTTTATGTTGTTTTTGTGTTTTCCCTGTTCTTGCTCTGTCTTGAGTCGGCTACCCCCAAAATGGGGATTGGGCATGAGCATATAGATAGATAGATAGATAGATAGAGACTTCAATAAGCAAAAACACTGGCAATTAAATACTATTAAAGGCTTAAATTGGCATAAGAATAATTAAAAGAATATGCAATAGTAAATGGCAAACATTAAAAGGAAGTACTCCGCAAATGCAACGGCAATAGCCTACTCGGATTGTGCTCGTAGGCCACTAATCACTAAAGTACCCAAGCTTGCAACACATGAAATCAATAGTGCATAAACAATATTATACATAAGGAAAGCTTCAATACTATTCTGTATCTACTAATCGAGTAAATTCTAGCTGGGGTACTGTAGGCAAAAAGGTACCAGTGACTGAGCAAAAACGGCTCGTAGCCTAGCGAAGTCCTCACGACTGTTTAAAGTATTACGTTAAAACTAACAAGTGCACTTTGAGAAATCCAGATCCCTTGTATCTGGTTTTCTCCCGGCTCCTTGACAAAGTAAAAACAAACTGTTAATAAAATACAGGGTGGTTAAGCTCTTGCCCTCACGCACTGTAAATTATTAACTCAACACAGTCAGCCACGAAGACAACCTAGGCTTCACTGAACTGAAATGAGTATGCAGGTTTATCGCTTAACCACTGCATCAAACAACAACTCGTAACACAGAAAAGCCTTACCCCAGTCTAGCATTACCTAGACTAGCAGAAAACAGGAATAATAATAATAATACACAGGGAAATGCATATACAAGTGCAACAAACATAAATCAATCCTATTCTAAGTCAACCCTTCCAAAATAGGCTATCTAATAGGCAAGTATCTCGTGAGAACTCAAGCGATAATGCGTTGGCTGACTAACTCTGCACCAACGGGACCATGGAAGTTAAACAGGGCAGGGAAAAGAGGAAATAAGAATGTAAGGTAGTAGAGAAAGTTCCCATCAGTCAGAAGAATATAAATAGTTAGCAAGGGAAAGGAGAAGTCGCTCTGCCTAATGAATTCTGATGAAAAAATGGCTAGACTTCCCTTTTATACCTGGCCCTCTAGTGAGCCCAACGTGAACTACTAAGGACCGCCCACTGACAACCATTACGTAATTTCTCTCTCTCCTCTGGGATAGCACTGAGGGAGGGAGGAGTGCTAGTGAGTTAGGCCTACCTCCTGCCTGGCGTACCCACTGACACTTAACTGTGGCTGTTTCTCTTCCCATCATTACAAATAAGTTTTACACACAATACTTATAACTAATGATATAAAATAGAACTCGTTGACTCAGATGAAAACAAAATACATATTCATAATACTTATAGTACAACGGCTCACACGAACTGAGTTAGGAAACTCTACATAGACTACAGCCAAAGTTCCTGCCCTGACGATCCTAGCGAGAGTGGGGCATGACTAGGCGTTCTGTACAGCATGCTCACACGTGGACATGCGTCACAATAGTGAAGTTAAACATAGGTATCAGAGGCATTCGTGGGAGCTTGCAGGTGCAGGGTGTTGCCATTTATTGCATTGATAGAATTGACCCCGTTACACAACTCACACACAAAATCTACTGCCTTTATCACCTCGGGTTATGCCCCGAAAATTACGTGAATCCACTCCGATGGTTGTTTACAAAAATCCTATCCAATACCTGCTATGGTTTGATAAGAGAGGCGTGACCTAAAATTTAACAGATCACTCCATAGTAACATCTCCAACCGGAACATGGCCAGAAGTCACGTATGCTAACAAGGCGTCTCATTAAAGGTACATGAAGTGTTTGCCTAGCTATGACCTGACACCACATAGATACAGTTTAACCCTCCAGCCCCGGGGGCTATAGCTTGCGACTGTGCTCCGGTACCGGGTGTTTTGACGATCTTTGGCCTATGTTAACTACTCTGTAAGTCAATGAATATGTCATGTAATGTTGTGAATAAAAAAGAATAATGTTCCACAAACCTTCCTCTGTCGAATGGCATTGAGTAGAGGTCTCTAGCCCCTCTGGTTGCATAATGGTGAGCGCGGGAAGACGAGTGCTTTTCGGCGGAAAATTCTTCCCGCGTTCGGACGCGTCGCCTCGGCCATGGCTACGACGCACCTAGCCGCTCGCCGCGCCAAAGTATTTATCTCCCTTAGACGATTTTAGTGTTTGATATTGAGAATGTGATGTTTATTTGATATTTTCTAGTTATTTTGAGGCCAATTATATAAAATATGTTTATTAGGGTATCACTGTCACTGATATTGCTAATTTTCACTCGATACCGTACATTTTATTAGTAATTGAGGTAGCTTATTGTTGTATTAGGCACTGATTATTCGTTATCACAGGTGTTTATTATACTTTGGCCATCAAATATTAGGTCTTGTGTCACTTTCACTTTGACAAATATGCTTTAGAGAGTGTCACTGTCACTGATAATGCTCATTTTCACTCGATACCGTACATTTTATTAGTAATTGAGGTAGGTTATTGTTGTATTAGGCACTGATTATTCATTATCACAGGTGTTAATTATACTTTGGCCATCAAATATTAGGTCTTGTGTCACTTTCACTTTGACAAATATGCTTTAGAGAGTGTCACTGTCACTGATAATGCTCATTTTCACTCGATACCGTACATTTTATTAGTAATTGAGGTAGGTTATTGTTGTATTAGGCACTGATTATTCGTTATCACAGGTGTTTATTATACTTTGGCCATCAAATATTAGGTCTTGTGTCACTTTCACTTTGACAAATATGCTTTAGAGAGTGTCACTGTCACTGATAATGCTCATTTTCACTCGATACCGTACATTTTATTAGTAATTGAGGTAGGTTATTGTTGTATTAGGCACTGATTATTCGTTATCACAGGTGTTTATTATACTTTGGCCATCAAATATTAGGTCTTGTGTCACTTTCACTTAGTTATATGATTTGTAAACGATTTATATACAATTTATTGTGTCTTTTTTCACTGATTTATATATTTCTATAGGTTCTAATCATATGAATGTCACTTGGTATATACATATGTGTCACTTTCACATATTATTATGGTGTAATTGTATTTGTATCAATGTTCTCATAATACATGACTTTTGTATTACAATACATTGGTTTTCTTCCACTTTTTGCCTATATATAATTATAGTGTACATATTGTCATTTTATTTGGCAATTTCAGTATGATTATTAGAACTCCAGCTTGGAGTGGTAATCAAAGAAGCAATCTACAGCACAGAGTGCCACCTTGCACTCCACACACTCCAGGGTTGACTTTTTACCTGACCTCGGCTTCACCCTGCTGTTGTAGCAGACATGGCACCGCTTCTGCTGTGTTCTTCCGGATTCATTCTGAGGCAGGGAACCAAGCCTGTGCCTAGTCAAGTATTGAGCAGACTGCAAGCGGTCAATAACGGCGGGCCCAGGATGTGCCACTGCCCTCTGTGGCATAGCATACTTCTCCAGGAGCTCCGTCAACACCTGCTTTTGGAACCTCCGCAGGCTATTGAACTTCATGGGTGTGTTCACATTCCGAAGCTTGTATATGTTGTAGGCATTCAGAACTGACATGTCCACCATATGCAGAAAGAACTTTTTGTACCATCTGCACGAGGTACGCAGGCAGTCAATGAAGCCTATCTGCATGTCGGACTTGTCCACCAGCCTCATGTTGATGTTGTAGTCCAGGACAGCATCGGGCTTGGTCACCCTGGCCTGGGTGCGGCGATCCACCTTGCCAGTCTCCACCATTTCCCCCTTGTGGATGGTGGTCAGGAGGTTGACCTTCCGCTGGTCGTGCCAGTGGATAGCCAGAATGGGCCCCGACTTCTTCTTGAACACATCACCTTTTTTGGTCTTTGGAGGGAAAGGTGGCATGCCCTTCCTTTTCCCTCGTACTGTGCCTACAGTCCCCGTCTTGCGCTCATGCAGGTACTGTGAGAGAGTGGGGGACGTGTAATAATTGTCCGTGTAGAGGACGTGATTCTTATGAAAGTAGCGGTCCATCATGGCTTGCACCACTGCTCCGCCAAAGCCAATGAGGGGGTCCACAAGCAAGTCCCCTTCCTTCCCGCTGTAGACCAGGAAGTCCAGGACATAGCCAGTTTGGCAGTCGCACAGCACAAAGAATTTTATGCCAAAGCGATGTCTTTTTGAGGGGATGTACTGCCGGAAGCTGAGTTTTCCCCGGAAACAGCACAAGAGACTCGTCAATGACGACCTTGCGGAAGGGCTTGAAGTAGGAGGTGAAGCGTTCTCGCATCATCTCATACAACGTCCTAATCTTCCACAGCTTGTCTGGGAGGTGGACGTCAAGGTTGGTGACAAGATGGAGCGCTGCGAGGATATCAAGGTACCGGTCGCGAGACATATATTTCCCGAAGGCAGGGGTGGATATCAGATCATTGGTGATTCAATAGTCAGGCAACCTATGCTTCTTGACATGAGGCATTAGCATGGTGAGTGCCAGGAACACCATGAACTCTTTATGAGTCACTGGGGTCCACTGCCTCATGTGGCCCTTGGTCACCTTTCCCAAAAAGTGGGCCTGGAATTGGTGCTGCTTATTTGTCTCTTTGACAACATAGCCTACCACCTCCTCATCAAAGAAGGCCTCAAACAGTTCGTGTGGTGGAGCATTGGGGCCTGCAGGAAAATTGGGGTAACGCCTGAACCCTCCAGTACCTCATCAAAAGCTGGCACATCAGGGTTGTATGCATCCTCATCAACTACGTCTTGCCACTGAAAAACGTAGAATGGGTCTTGTCTACGCTGACGAGGAGCTCCAGCTGGTGGCCCAGCACGCCCACGGCCAACTCGGGAGGCGCGCGCCCTAGGGCGGCGAGGGCGGCGGCCAGGGCGGTGGGCAGCACGACGGGCAGCACGACGCCGGGCCAAGCGGATGGGTCGAGGGTCGTCGATGTCCATATAGTCATCGTCAGAGTGGTCATCTTGCCCTGACGGTGGACCTATGTAATCATGGCCAGAGTCTTGAGAGAGGTGCCCTTCATCATCAGTGGCCCCCACATAATCTGGCGGGGAACCAGTGATGCGTGGGCGGCGTGCGGGTGGGCGAGGTGGGGAAGGAGTGGCAGGTGAGGCTGTGTCCCCCCGAGGTCCCGGGCTCCTTGGCCTGCGACGAGTGACAGAAAGCAATGTTTCAGTGTCACTAGGGCCAGGTATTGGTGATGCGAGCTCAAAGACTTCTTACTGAAGACTTGTTGAAGGCGGGAGAGGTGGGGAGGACCGTGGGGAAAGTTGCGGGGACGTATGGCTGGGGCCGGCCGGGGTGGACGCCGCGGGAGCCTCGAACAAAACTCTCTTACTTTTCTTAATTTTCTTGGTATATTTCCTACCTTTCCCCTTTTCGGCAGCAGTATGTCTCCTGTCGGGGGACCTAGGAGGCAAATAGGCCGAAAGTGTGGGGTCCTCAACCCTTGGCAATGGTGGGGGTGGTGGGGAAGAATGCGGGGCATCCGGGTCATCTTGGGTGGCGTGGGTAGATAAGGGAGACAATGGCGGACGAGAAGGATCACCACGCTGACCCTCACTCACAGCCTCATCCTCACCAAGTAGTTTTGCTTGTTCCCTAGCTGCCGCGGCCGCCTTCTCAAGTATTTTCTGCTTATACAAATGTAGCTTGAAAGGCGATTTACCAGGGGAAGGGCTTGGCGTCGTGTCACTTAAGCGAAATTTGGTGAGTGACCTTGAACTCTCCCACTCGCTCACTCTCTCAAGTTCACTGTCTTTAGGTAAACCAGCTTCCTCAACAACTGGTACATCACCTTCATCACTCTCATCACTGTCATGTTCTCTCGCAAATCCCAGGAATTGCTCTTCTTTATCACTCTCATGGCCATAATCACTCGACTTATAATTACTGGAGTCGTCACTGACTTCATCATCAACATTATGCTTGGCATCAGCTCGCTCATAAAGTCTCAATGTCGTCTCAATACCTCCGGGAGATAACACATTTAGGCGATGGCGTCGGGGTAAGGCGCGACGAACAAGCAAGGGCGTCGTAGGAAGCACGGTATCGGACACAGCGGAATCACTATTTGGCGTACTGTCCATGATGGCGTCGGGGTAGATACTGTTGCTGTGGCGGAGTTTACGCCTGGTGGCGCCACCTACCGTCCCACGATACCGAAAATGTACGCGCGGCATTCGAAAGCACGCATGCAAGCAATGGGCGTTCAAGAGCCCTTCCGGGTTGCGCGGGCCGAGTTTGTTATGGGCGTTCAAGAGCCCATCCGGGTTGGAGGGGTTAAATATCTTCAGGTTTTCCTCCTAATACAATAGGGAAATACCACAGAGAGAATGTATTGATTATTATATATATGTTAACTGGTATAAATATGAATAGATGCAGAATATATATATACTGTATATATAGTAACTCCATGCAAATATGTAAGTATGAATTATAATTTAAATAGATATTAATAGAACTATATAAAGTATATAACACACACTAACAAAGAGAAAGTACTCTATATGTTACTGCAATGGTGAAAAATAATATAAACTTGGCCTTAAACCTGCTAAAAAACGGGGCTACATAACAATAATGGAGCGATTTGATTGGCCTGTGAAGCTAGATTCAAAGGCAGTGAAAGGACCTAGCGGCAAATAGTTAGTACTCATGGTCATGCTAACAAAGAGAAAGTACTCTAAAGTATAATCAAATGGTGAAAAATATCAACTACAGTGGCGAAAAATAGGACATACCTGTTCCAAAATAACAGTCACAAACATAATATTAAAGTTGCAATCGTCTTTTTCACTCAGGGCATTTGTATTGGATATATGGGCTGTGTCACACATATCAAAACATTATTTAATGTATCGATCATGGAAAAAATACAGAAGGAACAGATTGTACCTATTTTGGCTCTGGCCATTAGGAGTGTAGTTCATTTGGTTGTAGTAGCCGTTTATGAGTGTGGCTGTTTTTGGTTGTGGTTGTGTTTGAGTGTGGCCATTTATGTTATGTTTTGTTTTTATATCATTCTGACTTTTGCTTCAGCCTTTGTGGCGTTGTCCTTATATAATCTGGATATAACTTCAGCATTACTGAATGCATTAATGTACTGTACTTTATTTTATGTTTTGAGCATCACTACATAATAAAAAAAAACTTTTTACCTAAAGTAACCTAGATATTGTTTGATTATTCATACATATTAGAAATAGGCTGACATGGAGGTGATTCACTAATGTAGATATATTATTGGGCTTGGAATAGCTATATTATGTCCTAGGTGTAGACATATTATTATGTATCTTTAAAAAGTTGTAAAATTAAAGCAATACTACTAAAATAACCGGATTAACAAAGACCCGCACAACAAATAAAAGGAAGACAACAGAAGAAAGGGAAACTAAAACAAATCAACTCCAGAACCAAACCCAACAGAAAAAACAAAATAGGAGAGAAGAAGAAGGAGTAACTAAAACAAAAACAATAACAACAAAATCAATATGATGCCAAGGATACCGAAATTACCCAGTTATTAATCAGTGATAGGCAATATGGTTTTAGACGATGTCGATCAACTGCAGACATTCTTTGCCTTCTTACGCATCAAATCAACCAAGCTACTGACCAACATGGTGAAACACATACAATAGCACTGGATATATCAAAGGCAAAGTTTGATAGAGTCTGGCATCAATCCTTATTGTCGAAGATGTCACACTACGGCCTAGCATCATTAGTTCCACTAATTTCTTCTTATCTTCATAACAGCAAAATATGTGTAATGGTAGATGGCCTTTATTCTCAATTTCACTCAATAAATGCTGGTGTTCCCCAGAGATCAGTTTTGGCCCCAACTCTGTTCCTCATTCATATCAATGATCTTATATCTACCACTCATAATCCAATACATTCCTACGCAGATGACTCAACACTCCACAGTTCCTTCACATTTACCAATTCTTTCACCCAACCCGATCTTACAAATTCAAACATAAACACTGCAATTTCTCTGAACCAGGACCTTTTTAGAATTAATGAATGGGGACAAAAAAATCTAGTTTCCTTTAATGCACAGAAAACCAAGTACATTCAATTTTCTAACCAACATAATCTCACTGACTCCCATATATTTTTTAATGATGTAAATATTCCCACTTCCCCTAGTATTGACATTCTCGGTGTAACATTAACTACTAACCTGAGCTGGACACATTATGTTAGAAGCATTGCTAAGAATGCCTCTAAAAAATTGGGACTCCTGTACAGAGTTCGATAATTCTTCACTGACGAGCAGTTGGCCGTAATATATAAAAGTCATGTGCGTTCTCAGATGGATTACTGTTCACCTCTGTGGAGTGGAAGTGGAGTGGTTGCATTGAGGCAGTTGGACAAAATTCAAAATAAAGCTATTAGATTAATCAATAACCCTGCAATCACACAGGACCTTCCTACATTATCCATATGAAGAGACGTTGCATCCCTTGCATTATTCGACAGATATTTTCACAGCAATTGTTCTGAGGAACTTGCTTCAATTGTGCCGCCTCTCCACATCTTTCCCCGTAGAACTAGGGCAGCTGAGAGCGCCCATGAATTTACACTTTCTCCTCCACAATGCAGAACTTCTGCTTATCAAAATTCATTTATCCCCAGAACTACTACTCTTTGGAATTCACTTCCCTCGAGTTGCTTTCCACAAACTTACAATCTACAACAGTTTAAATCCAGTTGTTACAAACATTTTATGAATGGAGGATGCCTTTAGGCACATGGACCTTTTTGTTTTATCTGTGATTTTCCTTCCTCTGTTCATTGTCTCTTAAAAAAAAAAAAAAAAAAAAAAAAAAAAAACATCATCAACAGAGGAGACGGGAGGAAACACACCAGACCAGACACGGAGAGGGAAAACACGTCTCCAGCACCAAAAGACATCAAACATATAAAACCACGTGTACGGGATAACCACCAAAACAAAACCTACGCATCTAGCCAAACAACTAAATCCCATACACCATCTACTTACACCAGACGAGACACCAGAATTGCCACCATCACACCAGAGATACCAATAACACCAGGCAAGACCATCACCAAAACACAACAACACCACGAGGCTCCCAGAAAGAAGATAGTGTTCAGTCAGGGACAAAAGTACCAACATCGCCATATTAAGAGGACACTTACGCCCCACTTCCGCCAAAAAGCCGACTCACCTGCCCGCAAACTTCTAAGAGGTCCTCCTAATCCCCCATGGATACCCCCCCCCCCCCTCCCCTGGATTTATGACCTTTTGACCCCCGCACACCTGCCCTGGGACATCTCAGTTGAAGTCATCACTAATCCGACGAAACCTGAACAAGGCAAGCAATTCTAGGGCTTGGTACATTAACATGTCAGCAATCTAGCCCTAAAATTACCCTCCCATTCAAAGAAAGAATTGAAGCCATGTTACCCTCATATAATATATTGCTTATCCATTTGGGGATGTTCTTGGCCGTCCTTCAAAAAGCGTGTATACATTTTCCAGAAAAATATTTTAAGAACTAGCCTATAACATTTAAAGGTAAATACCACCATACTGAAGATCTGTTTAAGGAATTAAAATGACTAAAGTTTGATAATGTATGTTAATATTTTCTTGCGGTTAAAGTATTTAATGATATTCATAGCCTGCATGAGAATAAAATATTTTCTATTGTTGACCATAATCACTATACTAGAGGAAATAATATCAACCTGATCTGTCCCCAGCCCAGAACAACACTATCCAAAATTAATTTTTATATTCTGGTCCGTCATTGTGGAATTCTCTTCCGGAACCAATTAAGCCCTTAGCTAATTTAAACACCTATAAACATAAATTTAAAAAAATATCTTTTGCTTTCACAAAATTCTTAATGTGTAGATGTCTCATATATATGTATGCATGTATGTGTGTGTGTGTGTGTGTGTGTGTGTGTGTGTGTGATATAAATATTATATGTATTAAATTGCGAATGTATGTGTTTATGTATAAGTCCATATTTATGTAATGTTAGTGTTCAAAAGTAATATTCAGTTTATTTGTCATTGTCTGCTAAGGAGCTAGCGCTCAGCAGGCTAGGCCATTAAATGTTCTTCTTTTGTTGTCTTATTCATGTATTATCTCCATAATATGGCAATAACATTATTATTATTATCGTAATTTCTTTCAAGGTCTGAGGAGTACTTTTCCCTGTTGAGGAATTATTGTGGTCACATACCATGGTATAGGGAATAATAATAAGATCCCCAATAGTCTGCACTTTTAGTATTAGAAGTATAAACTCGCAGACATGTCCCCACCTTACTTCTCTTACTAAATCCGCACTCTAAAACACTATAGAAAGATACTTGCCATGGTAAGGTCATTCGACTAGTTTAGGGCTTTGCGAGATACCGTTAATACCGGCACTTAGCATATAAAAGTCCTTAGTGCATCAGAATAATAATAAAAATAATAAATAATAAAAATAATAAAATTAAATCAGAAATAATAATAAAATAATCAGCGAGGCCTCTCGAAGTCAAGGGGCCAACGAACCAAATCACAGTTTCGAGTAATAAGGGGTTAAAGTCTAAGAAAGGTACTGCACTCCAAAACTATACTCCTATGACAATATTATACATCAATGGAAAGCTCTCGACCTGACATATAAAAATGATGTTGGTGTTTTTTTCTGAAAATCTGAAAATAATAATACAACACCATAAAACACCAAGGGGTGTGTTTTTGTGTATGTGTGTTTATTGTTCAATTTAAATTCAAACATGATAATTTCAGAGTACTTGATAACACTAAGAAGCAGTTCAAATTTGAAATCAATATTCCAAAAATTGCGTGTTTTATGCGTGTTTTTCGTTCGACATATTTTATGGTGCTTTATCAAAACATACAAAATGCATACAAAATATTATGGTAGTATGGTCAAAAGAATGAGTGTAGACATTGTAAAGAAAAATCATAGCAATATTTTTGTGGAAATTCGTAATTATTAGGTAAAACAACAACAAACACAGTGTTTTTTTGTTATGTACCCGTAAATGTTATTCGATTACATTCATACTTGGAACATTACAAAATTTTGCAATAACTAGGAGACAGCCGAAACATTTAAGCAAAATTCCTAAAATTGCGTGTTTTATGAGTGTTTTTCCATCTGCCTGTTTGGTGGTGTTTTATTAAAACATAAAAAATGCACACAAATTATATTATAGCATAATCAAAAGATAGAGTGTAAATAAATGGATGAAATCGTATCAGTGTTTGTGTGAAAATCTGTAATTCCTAGAAAACACAAACAAACACGTAATGGATGTTTTTTTTGTGTATCCGTAATTATGAGCCGATTTATTTCATACTCATATTTTTGAATAACCATGATGTAACTAAGAATTAGTCCAAATTAGAAAGCATAATTCCCATAATTACATTTTATAATAATTTAATTTCATAAATTATAAGAAAAGACTTAGTTCCTTCGTGTTTGATGTGTGAACAATGGTAATAAAATCATTATAAAGTTGAATATTATTTACCTCTAAACTGCTGCCCAATCTGCTTGTCAACCTTATCATAGCACTTCATAGCATAACTATCGGGGGCCCCAAAACACGAGCCCCTACAACAGTGCCCTTACGAGAAACATACTCGCCACCACGATCTCTTTTACTCTTCTTAACTACACTTTTCCAGGTTTCAGTGTGCCGTTTTCTACTAGGCATCAACGGTGAACCTTCCCCCACTACTGGATCACTAGTATCACTCATTATTCAGCCTCATACACCGTGAAATATGGGTAAAAACAGGGAGAGCGAGCGAGAATGACCAGTTAAAAAACTCCCGCCACATGACTGATGTGGAGAGGTGCGAGACGGCGGCTCTGATTGGCCGGGAGCCGCGACACAAACACGCGGGAACATAGCCGCCCTCCCATTGGTCACCGCGCGCGGCGGCTAGGCCCATATACCTCCGCTTTGCCCTACCTCATCCGTACATTTATCGAGTCAAAACACGAGACGCTCAACCCTATGCAACGTGCACATAAGGGCGAAATTCCCAATTCGGTCTTCACAACATGATAGAGCGTGCTGCCACCTATTGGGAACCAGTGAAAACTCAAATTCTGTGATTTGGTTCGTAGGCCCCTTGACTTCGAGAGGCCTCTGTCCCACGCCATGGTAGCGGACACCTGCAATTAAAAGGTTTCAACACCGCCCCCGAGTTCTTTGAACCTCTTATAATGGTCAGTGGCAGATCGAGTGAAATTAGTAAGGTCGTGATCTTACTATATCCTCGCGTTAGCTCGATACATTGTCACTG
This sequence comes from Paralithodes platypus, assembly GCA_032716605.1. Lineage (NCBI taxonomy): Eukaryota > Metazoa > Arthropoda > Malacostraca > Decapoda > Lithodidae > Paralithodes > Paralithodes platypus. The sequence goes on along the minus strand of CM064507.1, from coordinate 26,349,756 downwards.
TGTCATGACATTAGATATATCATATTAACCCCTAAGTGTCGGCGCGCAACATAAGTCGAGTATAATAAATCTGGACTATCTGGCGGCGCGCGACATAGGTCGTGTGGCAATTTCAGCACGTAATGTTGCTGAGAGAGAGAGACAAGTGGTGGCAGGAGAGTAGCAAGCGTATGACTGCTCCAGACCACCGCGGCGAACCTACTGACACGAATCCCACCTCCTTCCTCCCTCTCTCACTCACTACATACTGAATTGTATGGGGAAAGTACCGAATTACATGCTTTTTGCACTCGCGTTGCGCGGTTATTGCAAGAAAAGTAGCCGTCATAAAAGGATCGTTATGATGTCATTGGAAAGCTCTGTTTATGCCCTTTCAGGGATAGATACTTGTTTTACGCTCTGGGTCTTATTTAGGCATGAAAATGATCACATAAACAGCCCTATTTTGGCTAAAAACACCCCGCTGGGCGGTACATATAAATAAACCGCTAGCCCGCTAATCTAGTGTTAAAGACCCCAAGTCAAGAGTACCGAAACGGAACTTCATCAACGATTAGCATAACGATCAGGATAGACAAGTAGCTCTAGCCCCAGGACATGTCCTAGCTAAATTACGCGTGTTAGTCCGATGAAAGTGCCCAATGTCATGACATCAAGGAACAATAATTTAAGATCCATAAGCAGCTAATCCATCTGTATCCCAAACAACACATCCACACGGCAGGCCCACCTGAACGGCCCAACAGAGAACTAGAAGACCAAGTAGCTGTCATCACATCTCACCACCTACTTCAACTTCAAAGTGTTGATTAAATATTGAAAACTCATACAAATGATACACCAGTGAAAGAAGGTGACATTAGCTAGAAATGACAGAGTTCCCAAGTAAATCACACCAGTGCAAAGGTGCCAAAATAAGTTAAAGTCCATCAATATTAACTCTGTCTATTTCGGCTCACTAAGTGTACTCCAGTAAAATAGCTAGAAACAACAGTCCCCAACTATTGACTCTGCCTAAATCACACCAGTGCGAAGGTGTCAAAATAAGTTGGAGTCCATCAATATTTAGTTTATCTATGTTCCTTCGATAAAATACCACTCAGTGAATCATTAACAAATAGATCGAGTCCCACTTTTTTTACTCTGATATTAATACGGTTCTTATGAGAGTTCCTGATTACATTGTGTGAATAACTTCAAGAGAGATACAGCTCATAGATTCCTAGTCCCATTGCGGATCCTCGCCGCGCTTGGTATTTATATTTTGTTAACCATTTATCCACGTATAACCATTAGTATTGTTTACCTTAGGAGTGTATTAATAAAGACTGATTCATCAATGTACTCAGTGCTGTATGTATCCTTTATTTCTTTTATGCATGTGTTGTGTGATTTTGATTTCTCCAGTTAAGTAGAACCTACCAAATCCAATCTCAAAACCTGGTAAACACCCTGGTATAACAACTACATTTTGAAGATCCCTTAAATGTATTTAAAGTATATACCGGTAACATAGATATTGTATAATTATATGGAGGTGATACATTCGCGTAAATATGTTATGGCATAGGTGTAGATGAGTTAAGGCAAGTTAATGATTAAGAGTGAATGTGAAATATGTGGCCGTATTAGTTGTGGTCATTAAGGAATGTTCTTATTTTGGTTGTGGCCATTCTTGTCATTATGCAATGTAGCCACTTTGATTGTGGACATTAAGGAGTGTGGCTGTTTAAGAGTGTGACCGTCAAAGAGTGTAGCCGTTATTATTGTGACCGTTAAGGAGTATTGCCTTTTAAGAGTGGCGCTTTTCATCCTGACCATTAAGGAGTGTAGAAATTTTAAAGTGTGGTAATTTTGGTTTTGGCCATGGTTGTTTAGGAGTGTGGCCGTTAAGGAGTGTAGCCATTTTGGTTGTGATCTTTAAGGTGTGTGGACATTAAGGAGTGCAGCCTTTTTGGTTGTGACCATTAAGGAGTGCAAGTGTTTAAGTGTATGGCCATTTTGGTTGCCCTTAAGCTAGCCTAGTTTTAAAAAAAAGGGGCAGTTAGGACATGGCGAGGAAGGAAGAAGCTGTTCATTCATGAGTGTGTTATGCCTCTTGCCCTCTCCGCAACTTAACTCATAAGCTTCGAAGCTATGGTATTAGAAAGTGCCCGCCATGCGAAAGTATTTTCGTTAATTCCTGATGTAAATCGTCAATTTACCATATATATAATTAATACTTATCCATATCCATATGTGCCTATTTTACTTTTAATATGAACATATGAACATTGGAAAGCAATAAAACAAGTGGTAACAGCAATTGGCTGGTGAAAATTGTATATTTTAGCCCCGCGGTCGTAATCTGATCTTGACCAGCGAGAGAAAAACACCCTCCCTCTCTCCTGGAGGAGTGTATGGTACTGAGAGACAAGGAGAGCTCTTAGACTTGCTTAGAGGGTCGGAGATACACTCCTCCATCCTACCCCCTCTCTCCCAGCCGTCCTCGCACGAAAATACTCCATAAATATTGGGAGTAATAGGGAAAATACCAGATAATAGAGGAGGGGGAAGGGGCGGGGGGGGGGGGGGGGCGGTTGGACACTATCTAAGAGTGGTATCAAGTAATGGAGGGGAATTTTCTCACCTAATCACAAATTGCTTTGTTTTGAGTGCCACTGGAATGTTTTGAAAGTTTTTTTTTATGCCTTGGATCTTAACCCATTGAGACAGATTAAGTTACAGTAAGTTACAGCAGACAGCCTGCATGGCCTCTGGGTGGCGAATTTGGCCAAAGAGCGTTATTGAAGCCTACCGTATTGCTCTATTCCTAGCCACCAGATTGCTGTTTATTGTTATGTATCGTATGTGAAGTGAAAGAGGAATGACTATACTACATAATACAATAAAAAGACAAAGCTAAATAAATTTAAATAAGACAGTTTAACCCTTATTTAGCGGCGAGCAACATAAGTCGAGTTAAATAAAGCTGGACTATGTGGCGGCGCTCGACATAGGTCGAGTGGCAATTTCAGCACGTAATGTGGCTGAGAGAGAGAGACAAGTGGTGGCAGGAGACTAGCGAGCGTATGACTGCTCCAGACCACCGCGGCGAACCTACTGACACAAATCTCAGCTCCCTCCTCCCTCTCTCACTCGCTACATACTCAATTATGTACTGAAAGTACCGAATTACCTGCTTTTTGCACTCGCGTTGCACGGTTATTGCAAGAAAACTATCCATCATACAAGGATCGTTATGGTGTCATTCGAAAGCTCTGTTTATGCCCTTTCAGGGATAGGTACTTGTTTTACGTTCTGGGTCTTATTTAGGCATGAAAATGATCACGTAAACAGCCCTATTTTGGCTAAAAACACCCCGCTGTGCGGTACACATAAATAAACCGCATAGGCCGCTCGTAAGGTGTTAAAAGAATCCGGAATAAACTTATTTTCCGAGTAATTGCGTTCACACCGTCCTATCTCGGAATTTCGAGTGATGACTATTTCCTATGATATGCTCAGATAAAAGTATTATTTCCGCTCGTTCCAAATCTGAAATCAGAAATTGTCTATCTTCAATAGTTCTCAAGCAGTGATCCAAAACAATACAAGTAGTATTTTGCATGATATAGTTTATACAATGTTCAATTTATTCCTTTATTACGAGGTCTATAGTTTTCATTATAGTCTGTCTGAATAGCCAAGATAATGAGAAAGAGAATAAAAAACCCAGAACTTCCTACGACAAATAATTTTTGCTCAAGGAATATTTGAAATAATTGGGCAAAAATGCGAGTATTTACTTTTCATCCGTCGCTGCTCCACGGCCAAAAGCTGGGCTCCGAGCAGTTCTCCACCTCGGCGTTGCGGTATTTGCTCGGATTTGTTTATAATGGTATATAATATTATCACCGGAATCGGAAAATTTGGCTCTTTCTAACAGTGAAAACCACAACAAAACAGCATAATTGGTTCGCGAACTATGCGCAATTGGTTTGTTGCATTGTTATTGCTGTGTAAATAAATGAGAATGTTTATACAGTTGTATATTTTTGCCTACAATATACAACACCTTTATACAAATTTAATTGTCAATATTTGTATAATGTTCATAGAACACCTGTTAGTCGTGAATGTGGTCAATTTCATATTCTATATTACAAATGACTTTGCTAAACTGAATAAATTGCGCAGTAATTTTTTTTGCGGAAATTTCATTTCACTGTCATTAGCCTTGTATTGTAATGTTTTATAGTTTTTGTTCCACTTAGTTCTTGATAGTATAATTTATGCACTTGTGTGTTTAGTCACGTAATACTAAAATTAGTAAATAATTTGGTGCCTAGTGCAGTTTTCCGCATCACCCAAGAAGGTACTGCACTAGATGCGTTATAATATTATTGTGGTTTCCCCAGGTGGCCTATATCCACTTCGATGATGAAGTGATGAAAGAAGGTGAATGCATGTAGGTGGGTGAATGGAGAAGGTAAATTAATGAATGAATAAATGAAGAAGGTGAATCAAGAAGTTAAATGCATGAATGAATGAAGAAGGTGAATGATGAATACAAAAATAAATAAATAAATAAAACAAAAACAAAAAACAACATACAAAAATAAAATAAAATAAAAATAAAATACAAATAAAACAAATAAAATAAATATATAAATAAACAAACAAACAAAAATAAATAACTAAATAAATAAAATTAATAAATAAATATAAATAAATATATAAATATATGAATAATAACATACAAATATAAATAAACAAATACATAACAAACAAATTATAATTAAAACAAATAAAAACAAATACCAAAAAATCAAATCAAATCAAAACAAAAATAAAAATAAATAAATAAATTAACACAAACAAAAAAATAAATAAATACATAAATAACAAATATGTATATAAATCAAAATAAAAAATAAAACAGCAAGAAAACAAAAGACAAATAAAAAAAAAAAAAATAAGCACAAATAAAATTAATAAATTCATAAAAAGCAAAACAAACACAGTAGTAAATCGATAAATCAATAACTAAATGTATAACAACAATATAGGAAAAAAATATATATAAAAATAAAATGACATACTATATTATATAAAATGTATATATAAATATAAATATCCCTTTGAGTACCATCGATGTGTGCTATATTTTATTATAACTATATTAAGACGATATTGTGCAGCTTAGGAAGGATCTGTGGTAGTGGAAAGTCTTGTTTGAGATAATTTGAAGCCTTATTATTAGTAGAGGTCCTTCCTAAGCTGAATAAAATTGTCTAATACTTGAGAGAAAATTATGAAAAGGACGTCCCTGGTACTGAATGAGATATATATATATATATAATAATTATATACCACACTACACTTACGATTTCTTGTAAAAATAGGGTGTTCTAGGTCATAAATCAGCACAATTTTCCCGCAATTCACTACCCTCGAGTATCGTGACCGGTCTTTTCTCTTACTGACATACCGGTACACATAATGTAAGAAATATTATTTTTAAATGACAAATATTTCCATATTCACTTTCACTGGGTAATAATTATTTGGCCATACCACCATAACACTCGATCGCGTGATATTAGACGCTAGGGGTTAAGAGTCTGGCCGCATTCGCCCAGTAGAACCTCTGAATAGTCTGGCCGCAGTCCCTAGGTTAAGGGGATTTTTTTTCTGGGTCCCCTTCTCCCTCATAATTTTGAGATTTTAAGACGTTCATCCCATTACTTTAACGATTTTAAAACCTCTCGCCCTATTTCTTTGTCAAATTTAAGACCTTTCGTGCCATTTAGGTGTCAATTTTGTCCTGGCAAGCGAAAGCGAGACTGCAATTTAGGAAGAACCGGCCCTCGTCTGGAACATTTTTCTACCGAAAAACATACAAATTGATCTCAATGGAGGGTCTTGGGGGCATTTCTTTTAGGCCTCATTGAGGTCTTGTGAGCAAAATATAGAAACAAATAAATAGATAAATAAATGAACAAATAAATACAAATCTCCCCTCAATGAATCTTTTAGTGTGCAGGCTCTGAAGTGTAATTTAAATTCGTCTAAGCTATTCCGAGTGGTGAAATTGGGCCAAATTGGGTATGGTTGAACAGGTTCGAATGGTCAAACTAAATCCAGAGACCTAACAGGGCTGAGGGGTCTAATTGGGCTGATTGGTTGATTTGGGTTGAGTGGTTGATATAGACTGAGTGGATGATTTAAACAGTGCTTTATTTGGGTTGAGTGGTTGATTTGGACTGAGTGGTTGATTTGGATTGAATGATTGATTTGGACTGAGTGTTTGATTTGGCCTGTGTGGTTGATTTGGGTTGAGTGGTTGATTTGGACTGAGTGGTTGATTTGGGTTGAGTGATTGATTTGGACTGAGTGGTTGATTTAGACAGAGTGGTTGATTTGGACTGAGTGATTGATATGGGTTGAGTGGTTGCTTTGGACTGAGTGGTTGATTTTGGTTGTGAGGTTGATTTGGACTGAGTAGTTGATTTGGTAACCCTGTCACCAGTGAGCCCCAACATACTATACCATGGAATGTTTTTGCTGAAAGTATAATGGCCTAGGTGCAAGATACTATGTAATACAAGCCCCAACATACGGGACAATGTTGTAGCCGTCCGGCTGGCTCAGTTGATAGCGTGCCTGATGCCCATGTTGCAGGTCTCGCGTTCAATCCCCGCTCAGATTGAAAAGTGTTTTCTGGGATATAGCCGGCGGTTACCATCTCCCCATGAGCAAGGGAGATGGGTAATGGCATCTGGTAGACTAAAGAAAGCCAAGCGCTTGTGAATTCTCGAAGGAGGAGAACGGGCGCTATATAAGTAACCAGACGATTATTATTATTATTATTATTATTATCACAGGAGAGAGAGAGAGAGAGAGATTTTCGTACGAACAGAGGGAAGACTGGAGTAGGGTGCACGCGCAGTTCCTTCGCCACTGTACTTATAGTTTCCAAACTTGTGTTATATTAAGTTATGGCAGTAAGTTAAGTGTGGGATGGAGTATTACTGAAAGCCTAAATCATAATTAGTATGGGCAAAAAAGGTCAATGTAAGCAAAAATTCTTACTAACAGGGTCAAGTTGAAGGCACACTGATAATTATCAAAACTTTGTCGTTCCATATCATTCATAATTTAGTAAGCATTGGCAAAATACGGCATTTTTAAAATCCTTATTCAATACTCTGTCATTCACAAAAGGATAATTTGAATTATGTATATTATTTCGTTTGGTAGGTAGTTATTGGTAGGTTGGTTAAAGATTGCTGGAACTTGTAATGGACTCTAACATTTTATAAAATGGCAATAAATAGTAGTCTTGGATCTGAATAAGATGTTCAAACGATATTAAGCAAAACTAAGGGATTCAGGTGAACTTCAACTAAAGACTGAACACGCTGTGTGGAATTTCTAGAAGATTTTATAACTCAGGCAGTTTTTTCAATACTGCATTTGCAGTAGGGTTAACGGTGGATGTGTGCGTGGAGATACACACATCAATGCTGGTGTGGGTAGTGGTGGAATGGCGGTGGTTTCTTCACAAATGGTGGGATGCTACACCTTCACTCTCCCTCACATCTCCTTTACTCGCCATTTCACACTCTCTCTCACTCCTCTCTCTTCCTATTTCTTCTTCACTGCCTCCCACTTTATCACCCACTTCTAAAAAATTACCATCGAATGAACTAACCAATCCAGAGTCGCCACATTCAATCACCAGACACAGAAATGTTTAAACGAGCGCGGCCAATGGCTTAGTTACTGAGGCCTTCCATCTCGAGAGTTTATGAGAGACTGAATTGTGTTCTCATGGTCATTGTTTCCCACGGGGAGTAAGTAGTACAGATATTGACCACTAGAGGCCCTCTACCCCCGGAGCAATTTTTCTGGCAATGTAGAGTATAATTATGTAAAACATACATGTACGTTCGCTGCACTTCAAGCGTTAACATAATGTTTAGTGTCAACTGGTTTGATCCACTGTTTATACTGCCAATGAATCACACTGTCTAAAATGCAAAACAATTATATTGTATGATATAGTAAGTATAACATTTCTTTACTCAGTTCAATCCAGATTATTGACAATATTTCAGTTTTTTAGATATTATGTAAAGCAAAGCACAATCTGAATTAGAATAAAATAAGCTAACCTGTGATAAACAATGTCAGCTATTTGACAACAATTCTTGGATTAATGCAATGTACTATGTATTAGGAAAGCAAGCGCAAATATTCTGACAACCGTGAGAAGAGGATAGGCAGGAAGTTGGACGGCAAATCAAGCAGTTGGAAACGTTGAGAGATTGGTGGAATGGCAGACAAATGGATAGATGGACAGACAATATTTTGGAATGAGAGATAGGAGATTAATTTCAATTAGCAAGGCACAGGATTGAGAAACAAATAGGCGGGTAAAAGATTGCAAGGCAGAAGGAAAACAAAGAAAGCATATAGAAGAGCGTACAGTTAGGTGGAAAACAGTCAGACGAAGAGAAAGGTTGACTGGTGTTGTTTGAACCTGTATGTAAGCAAGGTAGAATAGACGATAATCACGTACGAAGGTTGCCAACAGGAAGGAGTTGGAAGTCGGAACTTAGAAAGGGTGTCTTTATGTATGTTATAATACTGCTCAGGATGATGAATCATTATGATTACATTTTCTATAGGTGTTCATAATGTGCACTAACATTTAACTACATCAATTGTAATGTATCGTTATTCTGCACAGAGTGAAGGAATATTAACCTTAAGGGGGGTGACCTGCTTTTGTTATTTTTGTCCTTTTCTCTCTTTCTCTGGCTTGTATCCATTCGGCCGCATTCAGCCAACTATTTTAAGACGTTTATCCCCATCTAGATGTCGATTTCTTCCTGGCGAGCGAAACGAAGCCAGCATTATATGAAGAAATCCGGCTTCGCCAGAGAAATTTTGCTATCGAAAAATGTACAAATTTAGCCTGCTGTCAAACAAAAATAAAAAATATGCTGGCTTGCTACTGCTCACCAGTAAAAAATTTACACCTGGATGGGGATAAACGTCTTAAAACAGTAGGCTGAATGGGGCCAAATGGATACAAGCCAGAGAAAAATAGAAAAGGACAGAACAAAAACAGGTCACCCCCCTTAAATATATTGATAATATAATTTATTAAATGTTGATAGCTATGAAAATTACCAGTGGATAATTAGATCAAGACAATATGCAAGACACTATTTTAGATTCTAATACGCTGTGTGCTGGTGTGTGCTTTGCTGCCTAAGCCTCCGTGACCTTGCATGCAGGAAGACCTCCAAGATATCCGGCCCAAACCATAAGCTCGATCTAGGGTGCCTTTAGGGATTGTGAGCGTACACTTACAATCCCTAAAAGCTAGTTCCCTGGGTCGAGCTTATGATTTGGGCCGGATATCTGCCAACAAAGTCACGGTAGTTTAAGCGGCAACACACACACTAATCTCGAATACTCATTAGTCTAACATATCATTTGGATCACATATAATTTTTTCCCCACCATACCTTTGTTCATATTTACCAAACTATGCATACTTCTAATATTGTTATACATCAATGAACGTAATACGAATGTTGGGGACATTGTAGGCACCAATCGAGCAGGGCCGTAACCAGGAGAGGCCATATAGGCATATGATAAAGAGTTGCTGGAACTCTTGTTTCATTTGCCTGGCTTCCCTCAATGTTTCTATTTGTGCCTCACCTACACAGAAGGTAATTCAGGTAACTCTCACAAACACCACCTCCTCCTATTCATTTCACTACACTTAACAAACACACCAGACATCTTTCCAAAACATATATATTACCTATAATGTACCTTAATATGGCTCTGTCACTCTTTCAACCTTTTGGGGAGACCCTTGTTACAGGTAGCTTTGTCTTCTGTCTAATTCATGCATATAGAAAAACATATATTTGGTATAAGGTTCATACATGTTTATTCATATAAATATAATGGTTAGTTTCAACTTGTTCAAACCACTTTATATACAACCAATGGTACATATTGTCTATAATTACACATGACAGTGTACGACATAGAACATATATTATCCCTTTACTCAATTTAATCTAGATTATTGAGAATGTGTTTGTGTTTTAGGTTACATATAATGTCAAAACAAATTTCGAATATGAATAAACCAGGCTAACCTGTGGTAAATAATGTGTAATTAATTTCAACAATGTTCTTGGAATAATGTATAGTGTACAATATTACTTAATATGAAAGCAAGAGCAAAGGTGAACAGGTTGACATGAGGACAGGCAAACAGTTGGACGGTAAATTAAGGGGGGTGGGCGTATTTATTTACCAATTTGTGTATCTTTTATATTATTATTTTTTAGTTTCCTCCCTAGTTTCCATCAAGCTAAAAAAAAAACACCCCTAAAGACCCTTCGCCAAGACAAATGTGTATTTTTTTTTTATAGAAATATGTCCCAGCCGAAGGCCAGTTCCTCTTAAAATACAGGCTCGCTGTCGCTCGCCAGGTAAAAATGTACACCTAAATGACACAAAAAGTCTTAATATTGACAATAAATGGAAAGAAAGGTCTTAAAATCGCCAAACTAATGGGCTGATCGTATTAAAATCTAAAAATTAATGTGGCTAAACATGAGGAAGAAGATCGACCTGAAAAACGACCCATCTCCCCTTAAAGCTGAACTCTTCGCTCAAAATTTCGCTAGAAACTCCACCTTGGATGATTCTGGTGCTATTCCTCTCTCTCCACCACCCTCTCTCCTACTTATGCCTAATATCCTAATCTCTAAAGATGTACTTTCTACCCTCTCTGGGCTTAATACTAAGAAAGCGTACTGTCCATACAGTGTTCTTCCTGTTGCATTAAAAAACTGTACTTCCATGCTGACTCCCTGCCTAGGCAAACTCTTTCGTCTTTGTCTCTCCTCTAACGTCTTCCCTTCTTGCTGGAAGTTTGCTCTCATTCAACCTGTCCCAAAGAAGGGTGACCACTCTCAACCCTCCAACTAACGTCCAATTGCTCTCATCTCTTGTATCTCGCTCTATAGGTGATCTTCTTTCATATATTAATCACTCTTGGTCATCCTCGTTTCGGAACTTCGGTGAGACCTTTTCTATTACGCTAGACATATCGAAGACCTTCGATAGAGTCTGGCACAAATCTTTAATTTCTAAACTACCCTCCTTCGGTTTCTATCCCTCCATCTGTGCCTTTGTCTCTAACTTCCTTTCCGGTCGTTCAATAGCTGCAGTTGTGGACGGCCATCGTTCACTTTTTCATCCTATCAACACCAGTGTTCCTCAGGGTTCTGTCGTATCTCCAATTCAATTTCTAATTTACATAAATGATCTTCTCAACTGTACCTCCACTCCTCTCCATTCATATGCAGACGACTCTACCTTACACTACTCAATTCGTTTTCCAGAACATCACAGCCAGCAATCCCTCAAAAACAAACGTAATGAAGCCATATAACACTTATCTTCTGAAATATTGGACCAGTGCTCTAAAAGTAAAATGCGCTATACAACTCAACCTTTGCACTGGCTGCTTATCCTCAGACCACGGGAGGAATGGCTGTGTAAACCCTAACATCCGTGACTGCAACTTCTGTCATAACAGACACTACCATATCCTCTGCCAATCCAGACCTCAATGGGACGGTCAGAAGAAGGAACCGAAAACTCAAAAGGTAACGAAGACCAAGGTGCAAAGTACAGCGATGTCTGTGTCTTCTAAGAAGACTAGTATTATCCTCCCAACTGTTATGCTGCCAACAATAAAGGAACCAGGAGGAACAGTCAAGATGCGTACACTGCTGGATCAATGCTCACAATGCATCTTCGTACTAAATTCTGCTCTATACTCTATCCAATATGAAACATTGGGTGTTGAAGAACTAGAGTTGCGAGGGTTTACTGGAGAACGTGAGAGTAAAAAATATCCAGTAGTGTCCTTCAAGTACAAGTTCCAGGGTAGAAAATATCCTCTACAGGCAGTTGTGGTAGAAACTCTCCCGAATCATAAGGGATCTGAATGTCTAGAAGCCGACATGAAGGTGTTGAGAAGTAAAGGCTACTAATTAGGACAACAATCTCAACTACTCTTGATGGTTGGGGCTGATCATTATTATAAGTTGGTGTGGCCAGGGTACAAGAAAGAAGGTGACATCATTATCTTGCTCACTAAATTTGGCTACGCACTAAGTGGCTCCTGCCATAACGACAAGTCTAGTGCCCAAGTTGAGGTAGGTACAATATTGAAAGTCGCGGTCACCCCGATGGATCAATACACATCCTCTGGCTGGCCAATTCTTAACGACTGCCTTTACACAGGGCCATCACTAATTCCAAATCTTGCCAAAATGTTGCTGCGATTCAGAGTACACAAATTCGCCTGGATAAGTGACGTCGAGAAGGCCTTTCTCACGTTAAGATTTCATGAGGAAGATCGTGACTGTACCTGATTTCTGTGGCCAAAGTACCCCTTGGACTTATTTGCTGTGGTAAGTTGTGGAGGCTATTAAGGAAGGTTTTTATATTGACAACCTCCAAGAAGCAGGCAGTTACGAAGAGACTGTCATTAAGCATTATTGGGATGCCCAAAGAATTATGTCTCAAGTACATTTATATCTCAGAGAGTGAGCTACCAATAGTCCTCAACTACGGGACCAGTAAGGCTACAAAGAGAGAGTGCCGGCACAACTGTTCGCCCCACTCAGTGTACTACTGCCTGTAACAATAAGGTCCGGAGTATTTTTGCAACAATTATGGAGACTAAAACTAGATTCGGACAATTCGCTACCTGAAGACTGCGCCATGGCCTCTGCAGTGACTGTATTTATCCCCGGAGGACGGTATTTACTGATTCGATAGAACTTTATGCATTTAGCGAGCAAGTGGTGTCACCTACGGCACCGCAATATATTTTGTGAGCCAGGAACATAGCAGTTTGGTCATCGCTAAAGCAAAGGTCGCTCCCATAAGATCATAACTATACCAAGACTAGAGCTAACTGCTGCTTTGCTAGCTGCCAGGTTAATCAAATTTGTTGAGGAAGCCTATCATAATATTGTGAATGTCAACAGAATTGTATTATGGTGCCAAGTTACAATGCATTGTTTGCACAGTATGAACAAGCTTCCAGTGTGGGTCCCAAACTGAGCTGACGAAATGAAATCCCTTCTTCCGACTGTATAATTCCTGTATGTGTCCTCTAAAGAAAACCCTAATGATATATGCTGTCTAGAGGTGTTTTGGCAAAACATCTGAAATTTTCTGCATTTTGGTAGGAGTGGCCCACGTGGCTCCGAAACAAAGATGAGTGGACAGAAGACATACTACCCAAAGCCACAAGTAACTAGCCAAGTCATTGGGACCAATCATGATCAGGGCACACTGTTATGGAACTGGGAGAAATATGGCAGCTATGACAAATTTACTCGGGTAATAGCATGGACTATTCAATGCATGAATAATTTGAAGGCAACAATTAAAGGGATGTCTCCCACAGACTGTACACTCCTCAGCATTAAGGAACTAAAAGTAGCAGAGAAGATTGTAGCTCAAAGATGCCAGGAATAATGCTTCCCTGAGGAGTATGAGATGCTGTCTGGTGACAAGGGTACTGAAATTAATATGATAAACTAATTGGGTCTTGTCATGAAAGGAGATTTAATTGTATGCGAAAGTAGATTGAAGTTAGCGGCTCCTTCGGAAGAGATATCCGATACTACTGCCTTCCAAACACCCTTTCACTACCATGCTCATCAATATGTGCCATTGTGTCTGCTGTCCCTATGGAGTCAATCACATGGTCGCATATACACGGCAAAGGTGGTGGATTCTTAAAAGTAAGATAAGACAAGCTGTAAAACAAGTAACCAGTAAGTGTATACCCTGTCATAAAATAAAGGGAAATACCTACGCGACAGCCAGAGTACATCCCCTGCCAAACACCAGGACTGCTCCTCGAGACCCCTTCGAGGTCACGGAGGTTGATTATAGCAGTTCCTGTCTGGGACTCCCACAACAACAAGGCTTATATGTTATTATTTACATGGGCTAATAGTAGAGTTATTCACATTGAAGTAGTTAACAATATGACCTGTGAAAGTTTCATCCATGCGTTCCGGAGATTTTGCAGTAGGCAGGGATTTCCACAGACAAAGTTAAGGGACAATGCTACAACATTTGTAGGAGCTTTCAGGCACCTGGAAGACATCCAAAGTGACCCTAGTCATCAGGCTCATCTTGCCAAACTCCGTTGTTAATCGCGTTTTATACCAGCGCGTGCGCCATGGTTCGGGGCTATTTGGGAGAGAGGCTGGGCTTCAAAAAGTACTAAGTTGTGCTCTAGTTTCCTTTGAAGAACTAACAACTGTCTTATTAAAGTTGGAGGCTACCGTGAATGATCACCCCTTAACATATATCTCAGGTGATCTGGAGGACCCTAGTCCTATTTCTCCATCCATGCTGTTCAAGGGTCGTAGACTTTGCGACTTCTCAAAGGATGTGATTCAGCTAGATGAGCTTCAGGATCTTACTTTTCCTCACCGAAACTTGGTTATCTGTGGCAAAAGACAGCAAACCCTTCTCTATATTCTCCTACTATCTGTATCATCAATTCAAAGCCACAAGGGGTGGCTGTGTGCACGTATGCAACAATCTTACTTGCTCTTGTGTTCCCAACTTTGACTCTTCTGAATTCTCAACTATCTGGCTAAGGCTATCATGTCACTCTCTCACTAACTATATTTGTGCTGTTTATCTCTCCCCTAATGATGCTGACTATCCAAAATTCGTCGAATATCTTACTTCTAAAGTGGAACACATTCTATCCTTCTCTCCCTTCTCTGAAACTTCCATCTTAGGAAATTTCAATGTTCACCACCACCAAGGGCTCTCCTCTCTTTTCACTGACCAACCTGAAGAACAATCCTACATCTTTTCTATCCTAAATGACCTGGAGCAGTTAGTTCAGCTCCCCACCTTTATCCTGGACTGCTCTGGAGATCGGTCCAACATCCTTGACTTATTTCTAACCTCTAATCCTTCTGCATATACTATAAATCTTGTCTCTCCATTGGGCTCCTCCAATCATGACCTTATCTCTGGCACCTTCTCTTCAGTCCGGCTTTCTGATTTCGCCAGCCGGCGGCGCTTGTGGCACTTTGGCGCTGCCGACTGGGAGGGTCTACGGCAGTACTTCTTTGATTTCCCATGGAATTATTGTTGCTACTGTGGCCGGGGATCTTCAGAAAGTGCCGAGCGTATTACTGAGGTAATCCTTTAGGGCATGGAAGCATACATACCATTCTCTTTCTCTCAGAGTAACTCACAAAAATATTGGTTTACTCACGCTTGTTCTACTGCTGTACGCAATAAGGAGGAAGTATTCAAATGGTACACTCGGATACCATAGTCTAAAGCCCACTAAGAAGAATTCGTGGACTCTCAATGTTTTTTTCTATGCAATTATATCTATCCGGATTGATTTTTGGATATAACTTACTTTTCAATTAACCCTTTCATGCATATGACGCGATTTTGAGCCTATTGGGGATACTTTAAAGCCTTTGTTACCATCAGGGGTATTTAGAAACCTTTAGTTTAGTTACTTCAACCTCTGCAGTTGTCTTTGAGTTAGCTGTGGGCAGAAAACTAATTTTGGAGAGGTAAGAGTGAGAGGTAAGAGTGAGAGAACTCTATTTCTTATTGCTAATCTGGCAACCTCTGCGTCATAAATGCGTGAAAGGATTAATAGTATATATAGTTTTGTAGTTGAATTATAGAAAATTGTATTCGTAAATTCGTGTCCAGAGATATGCTTCCATAACTAGAAATAAATTAAGTCCGCGAATTTGTATGAGTGGGCTAGAGACTATGGTACCCGAGTGTACCGTCACCTTCAAACTCAAGAATCCAGTACTTTATATGTTTCTGCTCGGAATAAAGCCAAATCTGTCCTTCGACTTGCCAAAATGTCTTTCATCAATAACAAATGCTCTGAACTTTCCAATTTTAGCTCTTCCCAAGCTTTTTGGCATCTAGCCAAAGAATCTCCAAAAAATTTCACTTCCTCCACTCTGACAGTACCATCGTCATCTCTTCCTCTGACAAAGCTGAACTCTTCGCACAAACTTTCGCTAAATACTCCACCTTGGATGATTCCGGCGCTACTCCTCCCTCTTCATTCCCCTCTCACTTACTGATTACTGATGCCCAGTATCATATTATCTTCTTAGAATGTACTTTCAGCCCTCAATGGGCTTAATACTAAGAAGGTGTACGGACCGGATAGTGTTCCTCCTGTTATACTCATAAAAAATTTCATCAGTGCTGTCTCCCTGCCTAGGCAAACTCTTTCGTCTCTGTCTTTCCTCTAACGGCTTTCCTTCTTGCTGAAAGCTTGCTCTTATTCAACCTGCCCCAACCCTCCAACTATCGTCCAATTGCTCTCGTTTCTTACATCTCTAAAGTATTTGAAACTATTCTTAACTAAAAATGTCTTAAGCATTTATTTTCCCATAATCTACTTTCTACTTTCAGGTCACCAGTACAGTTCCCTTAACCTAAGACGTGCGCATGGGTGGTATGAGACACCACAAGCCTGTGCGCACGTATTTGAGCTGTTCCCATCACTAACATCGTTATTTTACCATAAATAGCATTAATACTTATCCATATGCGCCTATTTTAGGTTCATTATAAAGGTATTAACCTGTTACAGCAATAAAACAAGTGGAAACAGCGTTTGGATGATCAAAATCGGCGATACAGGCCGGAAGTTACATAATGTATGGCTGAGGCAACCTCCCTCCCCTCCTCCCCTCCCCTTGTCTGGAGAGACAACTCGCTAATGTTAGCACGAAAATAGACCACAGAATGAGGGAATAACAGGGAAAATAGGTGATAACTGAAGGAGGGGAGGAAAGTGGGGAAGGAGGAGTTGTGAAGGAGTGATATTTGGCATGGCCCAGGGGCCAAAAAAAAAAAAAAATCAAATGTTTGGGGTGTTTTAAATGGATTTTTTTAGGCCCAGGATCTTAAGAGTCTTCCCGCAGTCGCCCGGGGAAACTCTTAAGAGTCTTCCCGCACTTGCCTGGTTAAGGGCGGCTTTACTGTTGATCTTCTTGCTTATCTTACTAACTCTTGGTCATCCTCCTATCGAGACTTTGGTGAGAATTTTTGTTATTGCACTAGACATAAAAAACATAAGAATATAAGAAAATGGGAGTGCAGAAAGCCGATTGGCCCACACAAGGCAGATCCCTCGAAAGCCTTTGATAGAGTCTGGCACAAATCTCTAATTTCCAAACTACCCTCCTTCAGTTCCTATCCCTCTATCTGTACCTTTGTCTCTAATGTTATTTCAGATTGTTCCATAGCTGCAGTTGTGGACGGCCATCGCTCATTTTCTCAACCATAAGGTGACTATATCACTATCGTTCATGGCACTATAAGTCTGTTTTCTGGACCACAGTTTTTCTGGAGCCGAAACCCTCCAGTTAATTGCTGTGGCAATCAGTTGTTTCTTTAACAAGTAGCTTTGTAGGGATCATCAGGTCTGTTGGTGCTTGTCTTCCTTTGTATTAATCCTATTATTATTAGTTTGACTTAATGTTATTTATGATATCAATTTTGTACGAATTCCACTTTCTTTACATAACCTTTACTCTCTGTACTCTTCGAATAACATTTAACCTTACTTGAAACTTTTAACCTAAATGTTTTACAAACAATTACTTACTTCCATGAGTGTGTAAACAAAAATATTAATTAGATTTTGCCTGAATACAAGTATTAAAATAGTAACGGGCAGACATACACACAAATTAGTAAGGAGCAAAGACATGACAATGATGAACCATAATCCACTGCCTACTACAACTGGTAATTACAATTAAAGCTGTAGGAGAGAGAGAGAGAGAGAGAGAGAGAGAGAGAGAGAGAGAGAGAGAGAGAGAGAGAGAGAGAGAGAGAGAGAGAGAGAGAGAGCGTTACAAGGAATAGTTACTATCTCATCAGAAATCTTGCGGTCCATTCCGAGGAGATACTCGAAGTGGAAGGAGAGAGACTGTGTAGTGCACTACACTCTTTATAGAGTGTGCAAAATACTATCTACTCTTTTTCTTGAACTGCTCTACTGAAGAACTATTTACAACTTCGGAGGAAAGTTTGTTCCAGGTAGAACATATCTTATATGTGAACTAGTTTCCACAAATACTAGTGCTGAACCTTTTCAATTATAATTTCCAGCCATGGTTGCGTGTTGTATTCATATTGAGATTAAACATTTTGCTATAAACCACATTGTCAAACCCATTAAGTATTTTAAAAACTTCAATGAGCTGACCACATAGTCTGCGTGTCCCGGGAGAGAGAGAGAGAGAGAGAGAGAGAGAGAGAGAGAGAGAGAGAGAGAGAGACGTGCCCTAATGACAGACATAAATCAGATGATCACTGGCCTGCATATTAATTACCTTCAGCCATCATACCTAATCGATCCTCCTGTTCTGGACTGAAGGCTGGGGTAGGGTCCAGGGGGATGGGGGGGGGGGGGGGGGGGGTACAGGGGCACAATACACCATTGCCGATGGGACGATTACTTTAAGGGGGTCACCGTTTTTTTTTTCCTTCTCTCCTCTTCTCTCTTTCCCTGGCTTGTATTCATTCGGCCCCATTCAGCCAACTGTTTTAAGACGTATATCCCCATCCAGGTGTCGATTTATTCTTGGCGACTGATAGCCAGCCAGTATTGTATGGAAAAATCCGGCTTCCCGGAGAAATTTTTCTATCGAAAAATGTACAAATTTAGCTTGCTATCAAAACAAAAATATACATATGCTGGCTCACTACTGCTCACCAGGAACATATTGACACCTGGATGGGGGTAAACGTCTTCAAACAGTAGGGTGAATGGGGCCGAATGGATAAAAGCCAAAGAGAGAAAGATAAAACAAAGTCGGTGACCCCCCTTAACATATTTTGCTTGAGGCGCCTTATTATCCCCACAAAAACCAGCACAAGAACGGTAACCTCTTTGTGATTGCCTCTGTCTTGATTAAAGTTGACCAAAACAAAGCTAACATCACAGCCTTTATCCCTTTGATCCGTAGGCTGTTTGATAGATTATGTTTATTGTGTGTAAATGTGCAGTCGCAGTAATAAGTGTTAATACATTTTGAGCCCTCGAACTGATTAAGGGGAGGCAGACCGTTTTTATATGGACCCCCTTCTCCCTAATGTTTAGCCCCACTAGTTTTGAAATTATAAGACGTTCGGCATATTAGTTTGGCGATTTTAACACCTTTCGCCCCATTTCGTTGTTAATTTTAAGACCTTTCGTGCCATTTAGGTGTCGATTATTTCCTGGTGAGCGATAGCGAGCCTGCAATTTGAAGAGGAACCGGCCTTCGGCCGGGAAATTTTTCTACCGAAAAATGTACAAATTTATCTTGAAGGGGGTGTTTTTCTAAGCTTGATGGAGGTCAAGGGAGGAAACTAACAAAAATATATGAATACATGAATTAATAGGCCAAACAAATTGCCAGTCTCCCCTTAAGCAAACCTCTGTAATGCAATATTAGATACAGAATTTATAAGGAGATTCAATTCAGCCCAAAACAACTCTGTACTTCCAGACTGCATTGCTGACCAACACTGTTAAATAGTATATTAATGTTCTTCATCATGCATGATAGTTCATGTGATTAATATTGATTATATGAGCTGTGATATATCATATTAATTGGGCAGAGAGTACAGTCCGAAAATAGTATTAATACTCCTATTATGATCTAAGTATAGACATGTATTCATTCATTATAATACTATCTATATCTTGCTTTTCATTTTTAGAAAGAAATACAAATTAAAATTAGTCTGATTAGTAAGATACACTTGTCTATCCGCCAAGGATTTAGAACGAGATGCATAACGCATGTATACTTTAAGATGCAGTCGACACTCGCATTCTGATTGGATTATTTCACCAGAATACACAGTGAATTCGAACTCGAGACTCTAATATAATTGTACGTTCTAAACATTATATAATTTTCGTTGGTACAATGTCTATGGGGTTAAACAAATGGAGAATATACTTAACGTATTACTTTTGCCATCCCCCCCGAGATCCATCTCGTACATCAAGCCAAGAATTTGTGTTAATACTTTATATATATTATGATCCCTTTCGTTTCAGAAATTGTTTAATATGAAGTGTGAATGCCATATGATAACAGACATAGCTAAGTTACGCAATATAATGACTATTTTAAACACATTGACTAAATATTATATATATAAGGCTCGCACAATGAGAGGATGGTAATGAGAAACATGATTGATATTTAGTTGACGGTAGCCTCGCCAGTGTGCTGCTATAGTACCAGTTGTTTCTGTTATGCGGTAAGGGTCACAAGGTGCATCATATTTTTCCATCTTCAAACGTAAACTGTGGTGAAGGCTGTAATCTTAGTTCATATGCAAATTTCAAATGAGATAAGGTATTTGTGAATTTCTTCTAGTCGGTTCAATAATACAAAGTTTACCTTGGCATTATGAAATTAACTCCCATCAGTCAAATAAGTACGTTTTAGAATTGCAAGTAGATATTTTTGCTACTCCATGTTGAGACAGGGGCAAAGTAGGACAGGGGACCTTAACTAGCTTGAGGTCACATCCATGCCCATTGCTCATACCAACCAATTATATTTACTTTGCCCATGTAAAGTGATCATCAGTGAAGCAAAAGAAGCTTCAAACAAGATCCACGGGGCCCCCGTGGATCTTGTTTGGGGCCATGACTGGGAATCACCCTTTTGGCTCTCTCTCTCTTCCAGTGTGCCTCTTTTGATGCTCTACTTTAAAGGTCTCACTCCAGGTCCATAATATGGAATACACTCCTGGGTTCTTCTTGTGCCTCTACCAGTATACTACCCCTCTACCCTTCGTGTATCCGTGGTTTCTTTCAAGGCTCTCCCGACCTCGGCCTATCCTCAAGCACCTCAACTACCTCTCCTCCAACCTCAGTCCCCACCAACCACATTAGCCAGATGCAAATGCAACACTGAAGGTAATCTGTGTATGACATTCAATCAAAATCCAACTTTAAAAAATACAAATAAAGTAGACGTGCCGTTTTGCCCAAAATCAAAACGGCATACCCAACTCTGCAATGGGTTACCATCATCACTACTAATGCCATCATCAATCACAATCACCATCATCACTACATTTGCCACAATCATTATGACTACTGTCATCATCACCATTACTATGATCACCATCACTACTACAATTACAATCATCACTACTACTCTCACCATCATCACTACTACTGTCACCATTGTCACTACTATCATCATTGATACTATAACTATCAACCATCATCACTACTATCATCACCACCATCTGACAATTATCATTACTACTGTTATCATCATCATTACTACTATAACCATAATCAGTACTACTGTCACAAGTATTAACATCATGTATGCTATTACCATCAGCACTACTACTGCCATCATCACCATTACTATGATCTTCATCATCACAACTATTGTCATCATCACTACAACTTTCACCATCATCACTACTACTCACCATCATCACTAATACTCACACCATCGTCACTACCATCATCACTACTGTCATTATTATCACTACAACTATCATCATTACTTGTCACCATCATCACTACTATTATGACCATCATCACTACTAAAAGTATTGTCACCATCATATCTACTACTGTCACCATCATATCTACTACTGTCATAATTTACACTACTGTAAACATCAATACAAATACAACCATCATCACTACTATTATCACCATCATCACTACTATCACCATCAATGCCACTATTACTACCATCACTTCTATTGCCAATTAAACTAACTTAACCTAGCAAATGCGGAGCCAGATGTTTTCGCCCCCAGAACGCATTCATTGCTGGGTGTGTGTGGGGGGGGGGGGGGGAAAACCATATTTTTGACCTAAAATCATAATTATTGCACAAATTCAAAAAATATTTTTTGACTGACGTTCGCATTCACCCAACACATGTTTGTGTGAAATTTGGTGAAAATCCGTCCAACAGTGTAGGAGTTTCGGGACAGACGGACGACGACAACAACAACAACGACAGACATTTGTTTTCCGGTGGTACCCACTATACAGGGGGGCGATGCCAAACTCTGCTTACGCAGAGTTGATAAAAGTTGACCTTTGACCTTGACCTTTATGTACGAGTACTTTTTTGTTTGCATTGACATTGCCCATGAAAATCAAATAAGCATGCGTAATTTCATTAAAACCCATTAAATAGTTTCATATATATCAATAGAATAGTTGACCTTGACCATTATCTTGACCTTTATATGTCCTGACATTAATTATTTTACTTTTCACTTAAAGTGCAATTATCTCACCAAATGTTGTGAAGTTTGCATGGAAAGTAAAGAAAATAGCATATTGACCTTTTATTTGACCTTGACCTGTGACCTTGACCTTTCATATGGAATTGTATAGTTTCTTGCATGACCCTGGCCCAGGTATTCCTAATAAACATGGTAAGCCTAGTGAAAATCTAACAGTTAGTTTAAGAAATACTAGTAGAAAAACTATTTTGACCTTTGTCCTTGATCTTTGACCTTACCCTTTAGAATATGTATCTAAAATGTGGGCACTACGATATCAAGGTTACCAGTAACTTGTATAGTGAAAAATGAAGACATTTGAGTATAAAGTAAAATAAATAGTAAAAGTTGACCTATGACCTTGTCCTGTAACCTGGACCTTATGTAAGAGTGTGTTTTTTGTTTATTGACATTGCCCCGGAAAATCAAATAAGCATGCCTAATTTCATTAAAACCCATCAGTTAGTTTCATATATACTAATAGAATAGTTGACCTTGACCTCTGACCTTTATCTTGAATTTTATGATGTGTCCAAATGTATTATTTCCTTTTCATTTAAAGTGCAACTATCTCACCAAATTGTGTGAAGTTTGCAAGAAAAGTAAAGAAAGTAGCATATTGACCTTTTATTTGATCTTGACCTGTGACCTTGACCTTTATTATGGAATGGTATAGTTTCTTGTATGACCTTGGCCTAGGTATTCCGAATAAACATGATATGCCTAGTGAGAATCTAACATTTAGTATAAGAAATACTAGTGAAAAACTTATTTTGACCTTTGACCTTTGACCTTACCCTTAAGAATCTTTACATACAAATTTGGTCAATACGATATATAGGTTACCAGTAACTTGTATAGTGAAAATGAAGACATTTGAGTAAAAACTAAAATAAATCGTAAAAGTTGACCTTTGACCTTGACCTGTGACCTGGACCTTTATGTAAGAGTGTTTTTGTTTTTTGTTTTTTTACATTGCCCCGGAAAATCAAATAAGCATGCCTAATTTCATTAAAACCCATCAGTTAGTTTCATATATATTAATAGAATAGTTGACCTTGACCTTTGACCTTTATCTTTACTTTTTTGATGTGTCCAAATGTATTATTTTCCTTTTCATTTAAAGTGCAACTATCTCACCAAATTTTGTGACGTTTGCATGAAAAGTAAAGAAAATAGCATATTGACTTTTTATTTGACCTTGACCTGTGACCTTGACCTTTATTATGGAATTGTATAGTTTCTTGTATGACCTTCGCCTAGGTATTCCGAATATACATGATAAGCCTAGTGAGAATCTAATAGTTAGTATAAGAAATACTAGTGAAAACTTATATTGACCTTTGACCTTACCCTTAAGAATATTGACCTAAAATTTGGTCAATATGATATATAGGTTACCAGTAACTTGTATAGTGAAAATGAAGACATTTGAGTAAGAACTAAAAAATATGAAATATTGACCTTATTTTTAACCTTGACCTTTGACCTTAACCTTTAAGTTAAATGGAATATTTCTTTTTGACTGACCTTCGCATTGACCAAATCAATATACCTGTGACATTTGGTGAAAATCCATCAAACGGTCTAGGAGGAGTTTCCGGACAGACAGACAGACGGACGACGACGACGACGACGACGACAGACAGGCTGGCTGGTGGTGCACAGTATACGGGCGGGATCTGTTTGCGCGATACCACTCTGCTTCGCAGAGTTGATATAATACAAAAAAAATAAAAATAAACACTATGAATCTTGTGATTTAGATATTTGGAAACGAAAATTATAATCAATGATAGCAGAGAACTTGAAACTACCATTTATGCAATTAGCATTAATCTAAATATATATATATATATATATATATATATATATAATTACTATTTGTAATGTTATGCCATCACAATACGTCGTATTGCAACTCAATCCCACCCCTACTCTGTGCAACTCTCCAACCCAAGAGTGAAACGTTACTCTCAAACTTTCTTCTACTCAACAGCTGAGCTCTGGAACTCTCTCCCAGAATCAGTCTTTCCCTCTTCCTATGACTTAAATTGCTTCAAACTCCGTGTGTCCAGGCATTTTGGCTCGAACGTCCCTTGATTTTGGCCCTGTCACTCTTTCAACTATGGGGGAGGCACTCGCTATAGGCAGTTATGCCTTTTGCCTCCCTCAATCACATAGAAAAGAAAAAAAAAAAAAAAAACACAATATCTAACCTACTGGTCAAATATGAATACCTTGACTAATATTGATAAAGGTAATAAGGCCTACATGACTAATTGTAAATTAATTTAAAACTGTTAACTGTTCCAACTGATTGGTAGTTAATATAAATATCCTGATTATTCCTAATTAATCAGCCATATGATATATTGAAACTACTTGATTAACTATATGGTAGAAAACTTCGGATGGGACTGTATTCTCAGTCTACACACAACCTGACTGATCGGAAACACCGTCGTATGGGGTTCACGACCGACCAATCAGAATGAATCCCCTCTTTGCTTCAACCATCTCATTAGCTTCGACAATACGATCCATCGTAATTACTATCGGGAAGAGTGTACGGTGGTGACAGAATATGGCCCTTGGAGGCATATGAACGCTGGAGGTGTGCAGTACACGTAATGCTTCTTTTCATTAGTGTTGTTGCTGCTGTTAATAATGTATTCAATGTGCACATTCTTGTTGCTTAGCACATTATTTATCCCATATGTTTTTAAAGGCGATGTCTTGAAAGGCTTAATTGCCTGTGAGGATATTTTTAATATTGTTGCTTGTGTTGTCGTTGCTCAGGTTATTAATACTCCTATGATAGCAGTCAAATTGCTACTCATTCTATTAGCCTTAAGCCAACAACCCAAATACTATTCATTATATTAGCCTTATTCCAACAACCCAATAACCTTCTCACTCACCGGGCAATACTTATAGAAGTTTCAATCAATTTTTGTTATATTTTTTTCTCACTGGTGGAGGGAGTTTTGGAAGGTTTATGCACGCCTATGGTTTTTCCAAATTTGTTGCCACAATACAGCTGTTTATTTCAATGTAGTATACCTAAAAAAAAAGAGGAACTATCCTAGTATATACAGTATATACATACATACATACATACATACACAAATTTGAAGACAGAGTGCTCCACACATAGTGCAGTTCCGGTCTCACGTCCTAATGGCGGCGTTCCAGGCAACCCTGTTAATTCTCATCTCATTGCGTATCTGTTTTGACAGGCCACATTTCTGAATCATATGTCATTGCGCTTCTAACGCATGAAGCGTACACCTTTCCCTTCAAGGAGAGAGAGAATCTTCTCATGGTGAGTAGTGGCAAATGTTTTATAAACTTCCCCCAGCTGCATCTTATTCTGGTGATAGTGGCGTCCTAAGCCTCACCATCGGCAGAGATGGTATCACCCAAGCAGCAAAACTTGTCTACCATCTCCAGTGCCTCATTGCCAAAGTTAACACTCTCGAGTCAGTCATTGAATACAAGCTCACCTTTGCATACTATGCATACATATTTTTCAATTTCGGACTTCTTCCTTGGTGGAGGTCTCTTTACTCTAATACTGTACAGTGCTTCTTCCCGTGATGTACTCAGCTGCAGCAGACGCTACAATGTATTGAGTTCTCGCCCACCCCTTTTCTGCATACAATATATTATACACAATACACAGTCTTTGCTAAACTGAATAATTTGTGCATTGAGTTGTGGTTGAGAGGTGTCACTTCACTAATTTAATAATTCATTGTTATTCCACATTATATCGCTTGTGTTTACCTTAGTACATTCTAGTATATACACTATAATCCTACACAGTATATTATACACAATGCAAAGGACTTTGCTATGCTTAATAAATTGCGCATTAAGTTGAGGTGTCACTTCACTAATGTTATTGTTATTCCACATTCTAGAGATTTTGTTTACCTTAGTTCATCCTAGTATGTACACTCTAATCTTGCACAGTATAGTGTACGCACACTACACAATCATCACTTTCCTATACTAAGTAATTTTCGCAATCACTGGTGGTGTAATTACTGTATAGGTATCATGTCACTATATTTTGAGTTTGATTGCATTGATTATCGCTTTGTTTTCACAAGTCGACAGTATATGCATTATTTGGGCACAGTCTATTGTATGCCTAATACACATGACACTATAAAAGTGAATACATTTCCCAAGCAGTTGTGGTGGATAGGTGTCATGTCACAATAGTCAGATTATATGAATTGTTTGCCCCTTTGTTTTCACTTATATGACAGTATATACACTATTTCGCTTGAGTTTATTGTAGCATTATACAAAAGACTATGGTTAAGGGGAGGTTTTTAGTTTGGTCTCTAGATATCCATCAAGATTAAGATTACACCCCCTTGAGCCCCTTTCAAGATAAATTTGTACATTTTTCGGTAGAAAAATGTCCCGGCTGAAAGCCGGTTCCTCTTAAATTACAGGCTCGCTATCGCTCGCCAGGATAAAATCGACACCTAAATTGCACGAAAGGTCTTAAAATTGACAGAAATGGGTTGAAAGTTCTTAAAATCATCAAAATAATGGGGCGAACGTCTTAAAATTAGACAAGCAATGGGGCTAAACATGAGGGAGAAAGGAGTCAAGAAAAAACTCCCTCAAGTGGAAATCTCCCCTTAACGGAATAATGTACGTAGCGAGTTGTGGTGGAGTTTTATTCCACTGTTTATCGTTTTGTTTTCACTTGATTATACACTGTTTTAGCACAGTACAAACTATTCAAGTAATACGTACAGTATAGTTCTTCACTTCGTCAGGTAACACTGATTTAACGAAATGTTCGTGTACACACACACACACACACACACACTTAGTATATTAAAATACATATAAAATGTAAATTGCATGATCAAAGTGAGTCAGACATATTCCACAACCCCGTGTTGGTGTTTGTGTGTGATTTGTGTAAATAGTGGTACCCACGTGTGTGTGTGTGCGCGCGCTCACTATTTCCAGCCATATGGCCGAAACTAGTTGGGAGTGGGGTTGGGTATGGTTGGTGTGGGGTATGGTTGGGTAGGGTTGGGTTCAGTTGAGGTGGGGGTGGGTTGGGTAGGGTAGGGTTATGGTTGGGTAGGGTTTGAGGTGGGTAGGTAGTGGGAGAGGTTTATCAAATGACGTTCCCTCCTGTGTGTGGAGTGGAGTTAATTGGTGGTGAGTTAGGGTTGGGATGGGAAATGTAGTAGGTTTGGGGTGAAGTAGGGTGGGGGTGGGAGTTGTGTTGGGAGGGTAGAGTTGGGGAGGGGGTGGGGTAGTTTAAGAATAGGGTGGTGGTGAGGTGGGGTTAGGATGGGAGCTAGGTAGGGTGGGGTGAGTATGGGTAAGGTGGGGGTGGGGTAGGGTTGGTGTGAGGGGTGGGGTAGTTTGCAAGCGGGATAGAGTTGGGGTGTGGGGTGGGAGTTGGGTTTAATTGGGGGAGGGTTCGGGTGGGAGTTGCGTAGGGTTAGGGTGGGTAGGGTTGGGTTGGGGGTGAGGTATTTTGGGGGTGGGTTCGGGGTCGTGGGGGTGGGAGTTGGGTAGGGTTGAAGTGGGGTTGAGTAAGGATGTGGTAGGATTGGATGGGAGGTGGGATAGGGTTGGTGTATGGTTGGGTGGGGATGGGGCATGGTTGAGGTGGTGGTGAGGTAAGGTTAAGCCGGGAGTTGGGTTGGGTTGGGTGGGAGTTGGGAGGGTTGCAGTGGGGTAGGGCTAGGGAAAATCGTTTCCCTATTTCTAGATTTAAAAATCTAGAACGCAGTACACACAAACATATTACAACAAATACATAGTATATTAAATACGGTATAATATAGGGTTTGAGTTGGGGTGGGGGGTGTTGGAGGGTTGGGGGGTGTAGTTTGGTGATGAGGTGGGGATGGGAGTTGGGTAGGGTTGGGGTGAGGGTGAGGTTGGGTAGGGTGGGGTCGGATTAGGGTGGGGGGTTGCGCAGTTTGTGGTGGGGTAAGGTTCAGGTGGGAGTTGGGTAGGGTGGGATTGGGGTGAGGTAGGCTGCATAATTTATAATCCGAGTTTAAGCTAAATATAACTATTTTCCACAATTATTTTAGGAGTATTTAAGAATACAATTTAATGTTTTGAAAGCCTTGTTTGGCAACATTATATTGTATTTACTCTCTTTCTTTACTTGCTGGTACTCACATTTCAATCTTTGATGTCAATATTGTTAGATGTTGGTATTAGTTATATTGTTTGTATCACTGCTACCAGTTTAGTTTAAATCCACGTAGAATCCCTGATAAGATACAGGTACAGTAGACAAAGACGTACGTTGAAGAGTTGACTAGGTTGTATTAAGCAAAAGTATCTTGTAGTATAGGTACAAATCAGGAACAACTGAATCTATGGTATCCACCTAATTTCTAGGTAAACCAATGGAGGCCTATGAACTTGCTAGTTTAAGCTAATTTCAAACAATATGGTATGCCTGGGAGTGACCCCTGAATGTAACGTATTGTGACGTAACGTATCAAACTAGTTCTAATTGACTTGGGCTAGCAACCAAGAACGAACAGACTAGGCAGTGGCTATGCAAGCGAAATATTATAACTCGTTGACACCTGCAGTCAGTGAATGACCAGTGAACGAAATGAAGAACCCAGTGAATGAAATTAAGACACCAGAGGAGGTGATCATAAGAAATGCTCACTTGAGAACAACGTATGTTGTCTAGATATGACTGTGGTGCTTGTTATTTACAGGATATGACTAAAGTAAGCTACAGCTGCGTTAATTAATTAATCTTTATAAATACAGTTCCCTTCACACGGTCTTGAGTACTGTGAGAATGAAACGGTGGGATAACGAGAAAAAGAGGAGTTATAGACTTAATTAATCCGTCACCTGATTCTCGTCCACTCAACACAACCTGAGAGAGAGAGAGAGAGAGAGAGAGAGAGAGAGAGAGAGAGAGAGTGTCAGTCTGTATGTGTGAACAGAGATGACCAGTAATCTATTTGCTAAAAACATAAATACGTATTGAAATATATAGTTTATTTAAATACTGAATATATAAACTATTTTCATGATAATTAAATATTGTATATCAATATAATTTGATAATGTAGTTTGTGTTACATATTTTGAAAATACATTTTTAAATACTATTGATAAATGCGTTGTAACTATCAAAACGTTATTCATTGGTGATATTCTTGACATTTCCATTATATTGTATATTTGACCGATTCTGATATCAATTTCACATGCCTGTCAAACCTCAATGCCATTCGAAAGGCTTATATCAAGTATAACACAACCATCTCTAGTTGAGTTATCATTTGTTTTTCCAGGAATTACAAATATATGAATTAAACAAAGTTGATGAATTAATTTTTATAGTCGTGATTATGTAGCAGGGATCCAGATATATTTTGGATGGATCATAATGGGTTAGGACAATTCTGGAAGCTTCTAAACGGATCTAAATGTCTTAAGAATATTCTGTAAGAACTAGATGTTCTAAGATCGTTTTGGAAGCATCCATTTTTTTTGTTTTCTCTATGTCGATGAGGGAGCCAAAATCAAAAGACAAAACTGCCTGTGACGAGTGCCTCCCCCATAGTTGGAAGAGTGACAGGGTAAAAATCAAGGAATGTTCGAGCCAATATGTCTGGACACACGGAGTTTGAAGCAATTTAAGTCATAGGATGAGGGAAAGATGGATTCAGGGAGAGAGTTCTAGAGTTCAGCTGTTGAATAGAAGAAAAATTGGGAGTATCGTTTCACTCTTGAGTTGGAGAGTTGTAGAGAGTAGGGGTGGGATTGTGTTGCAAGACGGGTACTATGTACCCTATGTAGAGGAGGTGGTATACACTGAGACAGCTCTGAAGAACACTGATTAATGTAGTAACGATAGAATAGCGAGAGAGATGCAATATTGTGGCGAAGAGAGAGAGATTGCAGAGAGTCGGTGCGTGGATGGGAGTTAATGATACGAAAGGCGTTCCTTTCTACTTTGTCTAGAAGTGCGGTGTGAGAGGATCCTCCCCACACTTGTGAACAGTACTCAATACAAGGACGCACTGTGCCCCTGTACAGAGTAAGAATCTGTGCATGAGTAAAGAACCCATTGAGGCAGTTGAGCACACCCAGCTTCTGGAAGGCTGCCTTAGCAAGAGTGGTAATATGTTTTTTCCAATTGAGAACAGAAGAAAAAGAGACACCAAAAATACTGAGAGAAGATGAAGGGTTGCTTTGTGTATTGTTGAGGTATAAGGGATAGTCCTCTGGGAGTTCACGACGGGTAGATAGATGGAATAATTGGGTTTTGGAAGCATTAAAAGCAACAAGGTTTTCTCTGCCCCAATTGGAGAAGGGAAGGGAAAGACGAGGAAGAAAAATTGTTGGAGAGGTTATTGGCTAGATGCCAGAAAGCTTGGGAAGAGCTAGAGTTGGTTAGTTCAGTGTATTTCTTATTGATGAGAGAGTGTTTGGCGAGTTGAAGAACAGATTTGGCTTGATACCAGGCAGAAATATAGGAAGAATGAGATTCTTGAGTTTGAAGACGTCTGTACCGTTTGAATGCTTCCTCCTTATTGCGGACAGCAGTAGAACACACGTGAGTAAACCAAGATTGTTTTGCATTAGTCTGAGAGAAATAAAATGGAATGCATGCCTCCATGCCCGATATGATAACTTTGGTAATGCATTCAGCACTCTCTGAGGATCACCGGCCACGGAAGCAAAATTCATTCCATGGGAAATCATATAAGTACTGCCGGAGAGCCTTCAAGTCGGCAGCGCCAAAGTGCCACAAGCGCCGCCGGCTGGGAGGATCGAGTGGCCGTACTGGAGAGATAGGACAGGTGACAGAGATAAGTTTATGGTCAGATGAGCCCAAAGGAGACAAAGTTTGACAGTATAAGAAGAAGGGTTAGAAGTTAGAAACAAGTCAAGAATGTTAGGCCGATCTCCAAAGTGATCCAGGATACAAGTAGGTTGCTGAACCAACTACTCTAGGTCATTTTAGGATAACAAAAATAGTAGGCTTGTTCACCAGGTTAGTCAGTAGTATGAGAGGAGAGCCATTGACGGTGGCGAACATTAAAATCTCCTAAGATAGAGATTTCTGAGAAAGGAGAAATGGATAGAATGTGTTCCACTTTAGAGTTTAGATAGTCAATGAAATTAGGAAAGTCGTTAGAGTTAGGGGAAAGATAGGCAGCACAGAAATATTTAGTATGAGAATGACAGGATAGTTTGAGCCACAAAGTTGAAAACTCAGAAGAGTCGA
The DNA here is from genome assembly GCA_032716605.1 of Paralithodes platypus. Classification (NCBI taxonomy): domain Eukaryota; kingdom Metazoa; phylum Arthropoda; class Malacostraca; order Decapoda; family Lithodidae; genus Paralithodes; species Paralithodes platypus. Next base: position 26,318,030 of record CM064507.1, on the reverse strand, counting down.
AATCGGGAACACGAGAGCAAGTGAGCTTGCTGTGCACGTATGTACAACATACGCCTTTGGCTTTGAAACTATGATAGAGAAAGTAGTAGGAGACAGAGAAGGGGCTTCTGGCAGTTGTATCAGACACCTGAATTTCAGGAAGGATGTTCCAGAAGCTTTCGGATGAATTGTTATGTTTAAGGAATCTTTTAGAAGCTTTCATCATATTGTAGGAAATTTTGGATGGATCACGATGCTTTCAGAATATTCCGGAAGCTTTCAGATGGATCTAAATGTCTTAAAAATGTACCAGAATGTTCCAGAAACTGTTGGATGGATTTTAATGTTCTAGTAATCTTCTGGATGCTTCCAGATGTATTATAAATGTTATAGGAATGATCCAGAAGCTTCCAGAATACTTCAGAGCTATTGGATGGATTGGGCTGCATTAGGATTATTAAGGAAGCTTCCAATATTTTCCGGAAGCTTCCACAAGCATCTTAATGTTCTTGGATCTTTTTGAAAGCTTCCAGAATGTTTGAGATGCTTTTGAACGGATATGGAAGTTGCAGAATGGTCCAAAAAACTTTCAAACAGATTCTGAAGTTTTAAGAATGTTTAGATAGATTATGGGTCTTGATGCTCATGGTAAACAGTGTAAACTTGGAAAAACGACTAAATATTACTTATATATCAATTTTCAGTGTGATAATTTGATCCTATAGAATTATTTTTCCTGATATATAATAGTATGGTCTTGCTCTATTTTTAATTTATAATACATAGCATGTAGAGAGAATACTTTGGGTTGAAACAGACCAATAATGTACGTGTATCATCTCGCAGTCGTGCAATTAGCGCTTGAGAGAGAACGGTAGCTGTAATACTTTTCCAGAAAACTTTAACCGAAGCTGAGAGAGCTAATTTATTAAATCATATTCAGTAATAACTATTTTCTGTGACTTCTTGCATGATAGGAAAGCACATATACATACAAACTGTGACGCTTCTGCATAGTAACCACGTGCGGGCATGCGCGCGCGTCGGCTGCCCAGCCGTTTAGAAACCGGCTGGTGGTAGCCGGCCGGCAGGCTTTCCCTTAGTATATATCCTACGACAATATAACTAATGTCTGGGATATTCTTATGTTGTTTCACAGCTTGAAGCTGCCCTTATTCTTAACCAATGCATCTTAGTATATTTTATTCTCGATAGTTGATTTTTTCATTATAATATACAAGATGTAAGTCTAGTGAGAGCGGGAAGAGATGAGCGGGAGAGAGAGACCGGCTTGGGACGTTGCTTCGCACGGAGAGACCAGCTTGGAACGAGTCTGAAGCGATGCCACATGCATTTGATTGAAACATTAGGCTTAGTTTTGACTCACGCACGGGGTAGAGGATTTTGACCAGGCAACTGTGTTGAGTGTTGCCAAGCCTGGGATGTATTCTCCATGCCTAGGGTGGGGTCCAGACAGATTCAAGACTCAGAGCTCACCTCATTGTCGTACCCTTCGGACCCCCTTGATATCTATCCCTCTCAACCCCACTTAGAAACGTTCTCTCTTACTTTGTATACCTTCTTTCCACTACTTCACCAATCTATTTAATTATCCCATCACCTTGATATATCTATTATTGTATTAACGACGAGCTCTTAGATAACTAGATAGGATTTTGGGCCTTATGCAGGGATGTAATTGTTAATGAGACCTAGGAAGCTTTTTTGTTGTCTCATATTTGGTTGTTTCATGCTTGCTAGTGTGTTCTTGTGTCAGGTTAGCAGGGGCTAGACCGGAGGGGAGGCTTTTTGCGATCCTTTAAGTAAAGTCTGCTGGTACGAGTCCCGTGGACCCGCACGACTTTACTAGGATACCCGTGGGAGTCTGGGGGCATTTTCTTGTCTGTGTCCCTGTGAGTCTAGCGTTGTGTTGTGTGAGGGCCATTGCCTAGTCCACTCAGCACTGCGCTAGCACGTCTTGCTTTTGTTTTAGGGTCGCCAGGAGAGAGTCAGATACTTGCGATCAATTAGAGTAATTTGGCGCACAGACTTGGGAACGTCCCTAGGCTAGAGCAGGTGGCTCAGCCCGGGTATCCGAAGCCTATATCCTTCCGGCTAGACCTCTGCCACCTGGCAGATTAACAGCTAGGGGGTTTATTATCTCTGTATGCTTGTTATTGTGCCACAGTTTACCGTTATTGTGAGCATTGTGAGTCAGGGTGTGGCTTAGAGACTCTGTCCGAGCAGGCTTGCTTGACTAAGAGTGAGAAGCACACCTGTATGTGGTTATGTTGCGAGTTGCTACCTTTATTTAATTATACCTATGCCATTATACACTGTAGGTCCTATCACTAGTATTTATTCCTGCTTATGAGTTAAGAGTTCTCTAAATCCGTAACGTACTTTCTTTGCTAAGCATCAGATCCTACAGTAGCCGCATGCAGTTTAGAGACCCGCATCTTGTCACCTGTACGATGTTTTGAGGACTGTTTGCTTTCACCTTCTTTCACGCAGGGGTGATTAGTTGTATTAATTAACGTAACGTTAAATGTACTTTCTTCTAGTTTGTTATTAAATTGTTTCTGCAATTTAATTCCGTTATCTATCTTTTCCTTGAAGCTTTAAGTCAACTTAATTGTGTGATCTTTTATATAGCCTGCAGACTATCAGCAGTCCATAGTGCGTGCACCCTGTAACCGAGTCATAGGATACCTTGTTGTCCAGACAGGACTCTTGACGGTTTAGGGTGGTTTGTTGCCTGGGTTTATAGATAAGGGTTGGATCTAGCGTTTTCCGTTGTTGCTTGTTGCCGCATACCTAGTCCAATATAAAGAGCCCAGTGTTTATATATCCCAGGACGTAACAAATGGCGACCTTGCATAGAATTTACTGAACAGAGGAATATAGTGGTCATTTGTTTTGAGATTCCTTATGATTAGAGGAATACAGTGGACATAGATTTTTTTTTTTTGGAGCAACCAATATAACACATTAAAAGACTTTAAATAACATTAGTATATACATACTTGCATAGGAGATAAGGCACATTCTATAACCGTGATAATTACTGGAGTACACAAACATGTCTAATACATCAGAACACAGTGATGGGTCAGGTCACGATACGGGCTCGGAGGGAGAAAGACCTGTGGAGTGGCTAGTCGATAGCGAGGAGGGTGCTAGAAGATTTTTAGAGGTGCCCCTTACCGCTGCCAGGGTGTTGAAGCTGAATAAGTATGGCTTAAAGTGTGTGGCAGGTCTTCAGGGTCACCAGGGTTTAAGTGGCATGAGGAAAGATCAGCTGAGGACTTTGATATTGGGTTTAGAAGGGAGAGACCTGGGTGGAGAGGAGACTGGGGGCCCCGGTCCCCAGCCCCCCCTCCAATCTACCCCCATATCAAACGTCAGGGTGCCTGAATTTAGTACATACCCCCAAGTTGATGGTCAATGGCTGCGTGGAATTCAATCACAGGGACCCTCTCCATTAAATGCACCTTCCCCTCCTCAAGGGTTGACTCCAGATTTGTTGTTTCGGCTTGAGATGGCCAAGGTTGAGGCCGCTAGAGCTCAGGTTGAGGCCGCCGAAAGACAGGTTAGTGTGCAGGCTGAGGTTGCTAGAGCTCAGGCTGAGGCTGCAGAGAGAACAGCTATACGAGAGGCTGAACTGCAGGCAGAGTCTACTAGGTATCGGGCTGACAGGGAGCTGGAGAGATCTCGAGTGGAGGTAACAGGGCGAAATATTGGGGGAGGTAACAGACATCGGGACCAATCATTGTCGCACCTGCTTAAACTAGTTCCTGTGTTCGATGAATTATGTGTGGCTGAGTTTTTTATGCGATTTGAGAAGAAGTGTCAGGAACACCAGTGGCCTCAGGAAAAGTGGGCAGCATTAGTTTCATCAAGACTCCTAGGAAAGGGGCTAAAAGCGTATGATGCACTACCTTTAGAGTCCTGTGTAGTTTATGATGAGCTAAAGAAGGCTGTGCTACGGGCCTATGAGTTACAACCAGAAACTTTCCGCTTGAAGTTTCGGGGTGTTACTAAGGGCAAGGATAGTACCTTCCTAGAACACGCCCGGGACTTGTCTGATGCACTACGACATTGGCTGCGTTTTGAGAGGGCAGCTACTTTTGAGGAGTTGAGTGAGCTGGTTCTCTTGGAGCAGTTCTTTAAGTGCACAGGCGGGGACTTAACATTAAATATAAAGGAAACAAATCCTAGAACTCTCCAGGAGGCAGCAGCAATGGCTGACCTCCGACTGTCATTAATTCGAGGGTGCGGAGCAGCAGCTAGGAGTGAGTCGGGTGCAAAGGATCGTACCCCTCCCCCTCCCAAGAATTTTGATACACATAAATACACAAAACCATCTAGCACTGACAATAAAACTGAACATAAACCAAATACCGTCCCGTATAAGAAGTCTAATGGTACCTCCCACTCCTGTCACATCATATATATATATATATATATATATATATATATATATATATATATATATATATATCAGCAATACTCTTGTCCTTAGGAAAGCGTAAGCGAATAAAGGGCAGCAAAACCAACGCTGTGACGAACATCTTTATTGGGCAACGTTTCGACCCTATACAGAGAGTCATTTTCAAGCCTAAAATGATGTAAAAACAAACTATTAATATCTAAGGTTCACATTTGATATAATATACAATAGCTTTAGTAACTAATACTGGAACTAAACCTAATAATCCTAACTAATTGACACAAAATTACATGCAAACTAAGAGAGAAAACAAAAATACAAAAAACAAAACATACCATAAATAACATAGTAGTGGAATGGAGGAGTCTTGAGCTTCAGTTTACAAGGTTTATGTAACATACTGTAAGTTATATTGTTTACAATACAGACATATAATTATATGAATATACAATATATATCTATATCTATCTATCTAAATATATATATATATATATATATATATATATATATATATATATATATATATATATATATATATATATATATATATATATATATATGTATATATATGCGTATATATAGCTCATGTGTCTGTTCTAGTCTATGTCTCCCAGTTCACTGCACGCTCATACAAATAAGTTCATACCGCCTTGGTACCTGGTCGGTATCTTAGTGATGTAAGAATCTAAATGTTTCAAAAATGTTTTGGAAGCTTCTAGAATTGTCCAGAAGCTTTCAAATGGATCTAATGTTTTAGTTCTAGAATTACACTGGAAACTTTCATAATGTTCCATAAGCTTTCAGATGAAACCTTCTGAAAGTTTTCAATATGTTTAAAATCACTTTTGGATAGATCGTTAATTTTTATGTTCCGGAAGCTTCCAGATTGAACTAAATGTTACAGATTTTTTTTGAAAGCTCACGGATTCATCATAAGGTTTTAGGAATGTTCCCGAAGCTTTCAAAAGGTTCCAAAAGCTTTGTGTTGGATCGTGATATTTTAGAAATATCACTATTTTAGGAATGATTCGGAAGCTTCCAGAAGAATCTAGATGTTGTAGGATTAATCCGGAAGTTTCCAGAATGTTCGGAGAGCTTTGGGATGGATCTACAGTATATGTTTTATGTATTTTCCGGAAGCTTTCAGTATTTTAACACTCAGATGTTCTCTCATATAACCCTCTTTAAGTTTTACAAGAAGGATTATCAGAACAAAAATAGTGTGCAGCTTCCTAAACTACTCCAGATATATTTGTATAAATATTGTTATTCCCTGTACTTCTTATATGTATACTGATTATTTGGTGTTGATTATAGTATATATAATACAAGAAGACTATATATATGTGTAAGAACCTTGGATTAATAATACCCATATATCGTGCATCCTGGTATCTGTCTCCCAAACACTTTCTTTATCTATACCTTGTCAATCCTATTGAATAACTTAACTGTGATTAATATGATTGGCATAATATATCTATATATACACTGTATATATATATAAAAAAACAAAATATATATATATATATTTTTTAAAAAGAACATCAGCTGATGACCTAGGGCATCTCAGCTTCCATAGTAGAAGGGTAAGGAGGAAAAGGACACTTGGAAACATCTTATTTATTTATTTTTCAAATTTTCGGCAAACGTCTCTCGGCCATCATCAGGAAAACCCAAGATCCCTATTAAAAGAAAAAATACCTGTAGAAAGTCAACAACAATGGGACCACGAATGTAATTAATTCAATTTAAATTTTGTTAATTATTCAGAAATCTATATTATATTTCCAAAATAATTCTTATCTAATACACAATCCTTGTACGGAAACCTGCAGCAGCTACATTAGCACAGCAGAAACAACAACTCAGTGCAAAGCTATAATGACTGAAAAAGTACACAAAATGTAAAGTTTCATATGTAAATTCTAAATTAATACAAATATAACTCTAATATTATTAACAACGCAAACACTGAAGACTGAAAACAATCACTTAACATTGACAGAACATAACCTCAGCTCAAGTTCATATATGCAAAGCTAAGTCTAACATAGACTCTAAATCCTAAATTAATAGCAAGACGCTTTAAATACTAAATAAGCACCACTAATTGTATATGACAATTTATAAGAAAACAGTTATAATTGACAGTTTATAGAAGAAAAATATCATACGAGTTAATATTAAATGTATCACCTCAGTAATATCAAATATTAAGGTAAAACGATTTTATACAATTAGTGGTGCTTATTTAGTATTTAACCCTTGTCTGGCGGGGGTGGACTTAAGTCGGTCTAGAGAACCATGGACTATGTGGCTGGGACCGACTTCAGGCGGTGTGCAATTCTGAGCAATATTTGGCTCTGAGAGAGAAACGAGCTGTGGAGGTCGACTCTGACCGTTTGGCACGGCTCTCGCGCCAGCACTGGGCTCAGGTCCACACACACCCACACTCACTGCCTCGCTACACAGGGAATTATGTAAGGAAATTACCGTATTTTAGGGATTTTTCCTTCGCCTTGCACGATTGTTGCAAGAGAACGCGTGGTCGTAGAAGGATGGTTCTGGTGTCATTGGAAAGCTCAATTATCGCCCTTTCAGGGATACATAATTGTATTACGCTCTGGCTCTTGTTTATGCATGAAAAAGAGCACGAAAACAAGGTCGTTTAGGGTAAAACCACCCGCTTGGCGGGTAGTAGAAGTTACTGACGGGCCCTCTCGTAAGGCGTTAAAGCGTCTTGCTATTAATTTAGGATTTAGCGTCTATGTTAGACTTAGCTTTGCATATATGAACTTGAGCTGAGGTTATTTTCTGTCAATGTTAAGTGACTGTTTTCAGTCTTCAGTGTTTGCATTGTTAATAATATTAGAGTTATATTTGTATTAATTTAGAATTTACATATGAAACTTTCAATTTTGTGTACTTATTCTGTCATTATAGATAATTTGAATCAGTCCTTCTTATTTCTAGCTTGTGATTGTTAAAAGTTTTGCACTGAGTTATTGTTTCTGCTGTGCTTATGTAGCTGCTGCAGGTTTTCATACAAGGATTGTGTATTAGATAAGAATTATTTTGGAAATATAATATAGATTTCTGAATAATTCACAAAATTTAAATTGAATTAATTACATTTGTGGTCCCATTGTTGTTGACTTTCTACAGGTATGTTTTCTTTTAATAGGGATCTTGGGTTTTCCTGATGATGGCTGTGAGACGTTTGCCGAAAATTTGAAAAATAAATAAATAAGATGTTTCCAAGCGTCCTTTTCCTCCTTACCCATCTACTATATATACTGTATATACTGTATATATATATATATCAAGTATATATCACAAATATACATGAGCTAATAAAAAATTATATACTCCCAGCGGGGATCGAACCTCCGACATTCAGAATGAGTGTCCAAGCTATTAATTCACTACACCATGGCGTGATAAATTAATTTTAAACTTTAACTATTTATAGTAAGGAGAAGGGAAATCCTACTTGGAAAATGTATTTCAATTCATGCACAAATCATAGGATCCATATTCCAGGATACCAAAACGGGATTTTTTACAAGATTCCCCACGCAACTTGGGTTAAAGAGATTTACTTTTTAACACCTTAACCCTTCTTTGGCGGCGCACAATTTATGTTGTGTGAAATAAATTTGGACTAAGTGGCGGTTCACAACTTATGTCGTGTGCCATTTTCAGCACGTAATGTTGCAGAGAGAGAGAGAGCTGAGCGGTGTGAGGAGCGTAGTAAGGCTATGACCGCCGCCCACCACCGCGGTGGGCCAACTGAAGTGAAAACCACCCTTCCATCCCCCCTCACACTCGCTACACAGGGAATTATGTAGGGAAAGTACCTAATTACATGGTTTTTGAACTCGTGTTGCGCGATCGTTGCAAGAAAACCAGTGGTCGTACAAGGATGGTTGGGGTGGCATTGGAAAGCTCTGTTTATGCCCTTTCAGGGATAGATACTTGTTTTACGCTCTGGGTCTTATTTAGGCATGAAAATGATCACGTAAACAACCCTATTTAGGGTAAAAACACCCCGCTGGGCGGTACATATAAATTACCGACTAGGCCGCTCGTAAGGTGTTAAGAGCGGCCTAGGCGGTAATTTCTATGTACGGCCCAGCGTTTTTTTTTTTACCCTAAATAGGGTTGTTTCCGTGCTCAATTTCATGCATAAACAAGACCCAGAGCGTAAAACAAGTATTAATCCCTGAAAGGGCGTAAACAGAGCTTTTCAATGACACCCGAACCATCCTTGTACGACCACTGGTTCTCTTGCAACGATCATGCAACACGAGTGCAAAAAACCTAAAATAAGGTAATTTCCGTACATAATTACCTGTGTAGCGAGTCAGAAGAGGGGGAGGAAGTTAGAATACAGTTCAGTACACCCGCGGTGGTCGTCGGGAGCGGTCATAAGGTTACTACGCTCGTCTCACCGCTCAGCTCTCTCTCTCAGCAACATTACGTGCTGAAAATGGCACTCGACAGCTGTCGTGCACAGCCACATAGTCCAAATTTATTTCACTCGATATATGTTGCGCGCCGCCAATATGGGGTTAATTCTCCCGGCTGGGAGTATAACAAAATTTATTAGCTCACGTGTATATGTAAAATATACTTGATATTAATGACTCGTGTTTGGCTGGGCGAGAATTCAAATTATATCTCTATAACCCGAGTTGTGTGGGCAATCTTGTAAAAATCCCTGTATGGTATCCTAGAATATGAATCCTACGACTTGTGCATGAATTGAAATATATTCCCCAAGCAGGATTTCCCTTCTCCGTAATGTAAATAGGAAAAGGTAAAATTCCTGTATCGCGCTGTGGTGTAGTGGATTTAAAGCTTGGACACTCGTTCTGAAAGTCGGAGGTTTGATCCCAGGTGGGAGTATAATATTATATATATATATATATATATATATATATATATATATATATATATATATATTATATATATATTATATATATATATATATATATATATATATATATTATATATATATATATATATATATATATATATATATATACTGTATATATATACAGTATATATATATATATGGTACTATATATATATGAAGCAATATAACATTAAGGGAGATAAGACTGATATTATGCTTATTGGTATGGTGTATCAGGTTTATATGTCAAAGTCAAGATCCATTAGTCTTGAAATTGGACACTGGCGTCATCTGCTGTACAAACTCTGAAAGAGAAAGAGAACGCGAATATATACCTGTGTGTGTGTGTATATATGTATCACTCATACTGTATAATATATCTTACCAACATTAGATATATGTGTGTGTGTGTGTGTGTGTGTAATAATAATAATAATACAAATAATAATAATAATAATTATAAACGGTTTATTGATAATTGCAGACGTAGGCTGAAAATGTACAGAGGAACAGTTTGTAACTTAACTGTAACTTGTATTATTGTAAGGAAACTTTTTATTTGTTGTTACCCTAAGGGGTTAAAATTTGTTTTTTATAGTTGTTAGGTTGATTGAAGATTCTGGGTCGATTCTGGTAGCTTCTCTGGTTGGTATGTAGATAAAAGATAGATGTGATAGATAATTGCCGCCACCACCTTTACCACATATATTTAGGGTAAAGGAAACTTGTAATCCAGCTACTGGATATTTATTCAGTAACAAATGATGATTAAAATATTACAAGGAGAAATCCCCTATGTCGGGAGGAATCTCTGGGGCCTGTAATCGTTCCCACGTTCTCTGTCTAAAGGCCGCGTCATACAGACCCCGAACGTACTAGGACAAAGTCCCGAATAGGATGACTTGCAAAAAAAATTCAAATTTCAGGCGGGTCGGGTATATTCTGCATAATTCGGCATAGGTTCCGTACTATTCGTGGGTTGGTCTGATGTTGGTCTGATGTTGTTCATGTATGTTGACGACATTCCGGAGAGTCGGGAAAAATTTAGTGGCTACACTAAATTTCTACGAACATTCGGGTAAAAAAAACGTTACAAAATGGTCGGATGTTGGTCGGGAATTATTCGTAACTCGTTCGGAAGTTGTTCTGATTAATTCGTAGCTCGGTCTTCTGTTTCGGGACTTGTTAGGTACTTTTTTCAATTGCCGAATTTGTTAGGAACTACCCGAACAAATCCCGAACAATTCCCGACAAAAATTCGATAAAATTACGATGATTCCCTCGTATTCCAGAATAAAACCCGCACGAGTTACGAATTTTCAGAACAAGTTACGATCAAATTCAGACAAATATACGAATAATGTAGGATGTCTGCTCGATGTATCTTGTTTAATTAGGAATTAAATCCGAATTGATTTCGAACAAGTAGAATAGCCTCCTTCTAAAATTAGAGGTTCGCTATTGCTCGCCAGGAAAAAATCGACACCTAAAAGGCAGGAAAGGTCTTATAGGCTAATATTGATAACAGAATGAGGCGAAAGGTCTCAAAATAGCCAAACTAACGGAACGAACGTCTTAAACCTCAAAACGAATATGCTAAACATGTGGGAGAAGGGGGTCCAGAAAAAGCGAGCATGTTATAGATACCGGTACCGTACCTCTGTTCTGCCTCTGGGTTCGAACACTACGATTATTTATGGGTATATCGTTATTCTGGCCTTCATTAGTTGCTTTTATTGAGATTAGGAAGGACAATAATTAGGTTAGGATACGTTAGTCTTACGTTAGGTGGTACATTATAATACAGTAAACTCGATTACAATACTTTGTTATTATAGCCTACATTTTGTCTAGGTGTATTTGAAAACGAATGAGAGGTGGAAGGATGGAGTGAGGAAGTACATGAACAAAGGCGGTGCTGGTTGGGGGGAGGGGCGTCGACTGACTCGGGACAGAGGTGCTACAGTCGTAAAACAGTCTGATGTTGTTTTCATAATGTTCTTCTCTATCGGTTGTTTGTCGACATCTCATCGGTTAAGTTCGGTTAATTATACTAAAGCATTCCAATGTCATTCGGATCTGTGTCTGATGATTCGGGTATGGTCGAAAATCATTCTTTGCATAACGAGTGTAAGTTCGATTTATGTTCGGTAGTTGTTCGAGATTTTGTCGTAGGTCGTTCTTGACTATCGGATATTATTCAGAACTCGTTCGGGCCATGTTCGTAATCTTCAAATTTCGGGAGAGTCTCGGCTGTATTCGGTAAAAATGTGCAAGTCATCCTATTCGGGACTTTGTCCTAGTACATTCGGCCTCTGTATGACTCGGCCTTAAGTGTCCTCAATACCTCTCTCCAACATCTCTCTCTTCCCTTCCCACACACAACCCACACATGTGACGGAAAACTCTGTTTCACATGAACAGTGCCTGGAGAGCTCAGCAGTGCATGCATAAGGTCTAGCAAAGTCTGACATGGGTAAAACTAAAGCAGTAAATGACATTGATTCAACCTTCAGATTGTACTGTCACTTGCTTAAATATACAGTACACTGCAAGTAAATCACCTTAAAATTATATAAGAGTTGTAATAATGATTCCTATAATAATTACTGAATATAACATATATTATTATCATATAATAAGGTCCAAAGCACGAGGTTGCATAAAAGCTGTTTGACGAGATACATATTATGTATTAGGTTAACAGATGATTTTCGGGTTGAGATAATAGATAGCATAGGAGCCATTTGACCAGTAAACATTATGTACTAGGTATGCTGTTATAGATAATAGCTGCGCACATACAGTATATGAGGGTATAAGGGTTTGTTGAATGCTATTGAGTTGATTTACTGACAATTTTTACTGACTATGTTTACTGTTCGCCTACTTACTATGGAAATTATAATAATAATAGTAAACAAATTATTAATAATTACAGCCAGAAGCTGAAAATATAAATATGTGTGAAATACATAGCTATGCTGACTATATTGAATTGCATTATTGTAGGCTTGATTAAACTAGATAGATGCAACCGTGCTGTATACTTGCACAGTACATGTGCATGTACGTATCATTACATACACATACTATGCATATACTGTACATATACACATAATACATACATCTAAGCATATCAATATATACAGTTTATGCATTTGTATACATATATGAATACATATACACACACATACACATATATCCACATATACATAATCATACACATACTGTGCGCACGCACAACCATATACCCCCACATATACATATGTGGGGGACTAAGGATGATCTTACATGCTCTCTTCTGTACATTTTAGAATTTATCTTTTTGTGTTGCAGTAAGTGAAGAGACCCACGCTGGGCAGGCAAAGGTGAGTTTTGGCAGAATAAATAGAGAGTATACATATGTGAGATCAGATGAGGGGGCGCCGGGTGATTTGAGGCGACGGAGGAGGTATAGTTTGAAACCAGAGACCTTGATTACTTCACTGATATGGGGTTTCCAGTTTGGAATATTGTTTATGATAACCCCTAATAGTTTGAACATGTTCACTACCTGTAGGACGTTTGATCCCAGTGTGATGAGAGGTGGTTCTATGTTCTCTGAACCTACTCTGATGTACATCACTACCGTGTTATCACTATTGATGGTTATATTGTTTGCAGAAATCCTCTCCTGCAGTCCATTCACGTTGTCCTGAAGGGTGCTGAAGTGGGGGGCTGTGTTGTCAATACTGACTTCGATTGTCGAGTCATCCACATATTTCCACAGCAGGTCTGTGTCCCTCATAGCGTCGTTGATGAGCATAAGGAAGCATAGGGGGCCCATTTTTGCACCCTGTGTAACGCTGAATGTTAGTGGGAGGGGGAAATTTTACCCTGATACCGGTCTGCCTGGCGCCGCAGCGCGCGCCAGCCGGTGAGGAAATCTGCTAGCCAGGCCACTGGGAACGCTTCTTCCATCACACACTGCCTAGTAAGGGCGTAACCCTAGCTCCGCTACCTTCCTGATAATAATGTTGTGATTTACCAGGTCAAAAGCGTTAATGAAGCCAACAAATGTGAGGGCTACGTTTTTATTTTTTCAAAGTTGCGATATATGAAGTCAAGGCAGCTCATTAGGCAGTGTGTGATGGAAGAAGTGTTCATATTGCCAAATTGTTGTGGATCAATTGATGGGGCTATATCTGCTTAAGCCCATTGGAACACAACACTTTCGCAGATGAGGCAGGGGATAGGGGTGATTGCTATCGGACGTAGTTTGTCTAGGTATTCCGGGCTTGTGGTTTTGGGCAATTGTGTGACATACGAGGTATTCCATTGCGTAGGACACCTCCATTTTGATAAAGATGCGTTTATTATGGAGGAGAGGGGCTTAGCTAATTTGTATGCAAATTCCTTGCAGAGTTTTCGTTTGGAGTGACAGATCTTCTTGTTTCCAAATGTTTTAGGTGACTCATAACTTGATATTCTTCCACAGTTCCCAAGATGTTGGTGATGGGAGGAAGGCAGGGAAGTTCTGTGGTTGTAGGGGGGGGGGGGGGGAGGGGACGTTGACAGATGTCCGCAAAGTGCTGGTTGATTTTTATCTGGCCGCTTTTTCGTGGTCGAGGTTGTTTACACAGGGAAAGGATAGGGTCTGTTTCTTGTGCAAGCCGGTTAATTTCTTTATACCTTCATATTATTTACTCATGTTTGCCTGTTTCATATTCTGCAGTTTTTTTGGGTAGTATTCCTTTTCTGCTTTACGTATTTTCCTGGATGATTTTGTTGCATAGGATTCTGTAGAGATTAATTTTATATCACGTTGCTGAAGGGCCAAGTTTCTTTGATGAATAATCCCGTTAATATGGGGAGTGATCCAGGTTGCATCAGAGGGGTGGAGTTTCGTGGTTTTCATTGGGAAGTGCTGTTCATATGCTTGGGTGAGAGTGAGGTTGAAATTATTCCACTTGGTGTCCACATTATCGGTGTGTTGTAACTTCTGACCAAGGGTGGTGGGTAATCCATTGGCCAAAACTTTTGATGCCAGAATCGGTGAGAGGGCGATAGCTCTTGGAGGTGTCAGGTGGTGGTGGTTTGGAGATGGTGGGAAAGGGAGGCCAGAGGACAGATTTATGTGGGCTCCGACATAGGGGTGACAAGGGTTACGGGTGCTGGTACATGTCACACATGTCAGACAGGATTATGTCCAGAGTATGGTCACCGTGGGTAGGAAATTCGACGACTTGTTGTAGATGAAGTTGGTCTTGAAGGGAAGTGCTATCAAATTAATTGAAAACTCCACAGACCTCGAGTTTCACACAGGGGTAAGTTGTCCTTAGGCTGTTGGCGGTGTTGGTGAGATGTTCTAATAATATATCTTTGATGGATGAGAGGAGTGGGTGGTACAGCACACAATATATTATAGAAGCGGCCTCTCTGGTACTGTGTCTTGGTGTAACTCTAACCCACAGTGCCTCTACATTTTCTGGTACTTGAACTGTCAACTAGGTAGGGCATAGAGCTTGGTGACAGTAAAGTGCTATGCTGCCGCCAAGTTTTCTTTGTGCGTAGGTGGGTAAAGGGATGGTAGTAATCTATAGTACATATCTCGGGAGTAATTTGCCAGACTTCTGTTATGGCTACAACATCACTGTTTACTGGCCGTGTGGCGATGATGAGCTCCTCCAGTTTGTTGGCTAGTGACGTCACGTTGGAGAGTAGTATGGTATGCATGGTATACCACTGTCTCGGGACTTCTGTGTGCCTATAAGGTTTATTTTCTGGTATTGATTTTCTTTGTCTTCTAATAGTCACTATCCGCTCGATGTTCCTTTCTTTTTATGACTTTTTCACTGAACCCCTGATGTGAAAGACATATATATAAGTTTTGTTAGCTTCTCAATATCACTGGTTGGTGGGTTACCATTTCCCGTTTTGAAGCGAAATAGTGCGGAACGGGAATAATTTGTCACTGTCATTTTGTTTACACAGCGAGAAACCACAAGATAAACCACAGTC
Source organism: Paralithodes platypus (assembly GCA_032716605.1). Classification (NCBI taxonomy): domain Eukaryota; kingdom Metazoa; phylum Arthropoda; class Malacostraca; order Decapoda; family Lithodidae; genus Paralithodes; species Paralithodes platypus. The sequence goes on along the minus strand of CM064507.1, from coordinate 26,302,671 downwards.
CTTTATTTCTCACCACACTTCATCACTACATTCAGCACTGTTCACTCGCTGTAGATCACTGGAGACACTTGTTCTTCTCATTAAAACTGTTTATGGTGATATGATGGTTGTGCATCAGAAACGAGATGATAGTATTTTGCTGAGCTGTATATTAGGTACAAGGTGTAGCTTATCGTAAAGAAGTAACAGTATAGAAGGTCGACAGCTGACCTCGGCGGCCCAGGAGCGCCAAAAAAATGCATCCGACCCTGACTGGGTCTTAAGACGGTGTGTATGTCTGTGCATGTTTCTCTTCCTTTCTCATCAGTTCTTAATTAACAAGGAAATAACAGCCAAATAGAATAATGATAGACAACATTTTTAGTAACCCTCAAATTTCTTCTGTTTAACTTCATTAACATGGAATGTTGTTTTATTTTTAAGAAATTATAGGTAATTTCAATTACTTTGGATATTATTTTGTTTTTCTCCTATAGACATTATTATTTCCTTCAAGACGACAGAACATGCCTATTTATAAGTCTAGTTTCACTACCGACTTAATACAAATTTCTAGGTATCTCTCTCTCTCACACACACACAGACACCTACCTTAACCCTTCCTACCCATGCTGCCTTAGGTAAGGACAGCGCGGCTGAAGGGCCGCTACCCGGTATGCCTTACCTAAGGCATTTGCTTGAAAGCGTGCTTTAAATTTTGCGCGGGCAAATTTTACTTTGCGGGGGCGATCGTAGCGCCACCAAGCCTCAACTACCACGCTTATCAGTTCCTACGTTGCCGCCATTGCGAGCTACAGCAAAAAAATGAATTCCGACGTGTCCGATACTGTGCAATCTCCCGCGCGTCCCAGTGCTACCCCGCTTGCAACATCTACGCCTCTGCCAACCGAGAAGAAAAAGAAACTAAGGAAAGTGAAACGTTTGCTAAGTGATAGTGCAATACAACGTGAACTTTTCAACCAGGATTTGAGCAGTGGTGAAAGCTCTGTGGACAAAAACCTCTATATTGAGAGTATAAGTGGGAGCGAAATTGACGATTTTGTGGGATTTGGTGCTGATGACAATGTTGATTTATTTGAGGGGGGTGATAGTAGTGATGATCCTGATGTGGAAGTGGTGGAGGAAGGTGCTATTGAAGTACCAAGTGTGCTAGAGCCAACCCCTTCGCCTAGTTTTGTAGGTCAGGGTAGGCCTAGGCCTAGCCCTAGCCCTAGCCCTACGCCAGGACCTTCCCCTTTGCCTGCTTGTACGCCCTTGAAAGTGGGTAAATACTTCTATAAACAGTCTTTAGTGAAAAGTGCAGCCAAGAAAGCACGCAGGGAGGCAGAAAAAGTGAGGGAAGGCGTAGATAGTGAGAGTGACGCCGACCCAGGCCTAGCAACCACCCGTATTCCTTTGTCCCGACGCCTTGACCCGGGACGCCGGGAGGGCCACCCACAGCCCTCGGCTTCATCTGTCCCTCAGGATGACCAAAGGGCCTCTACAAGTGCGCCATTGGCCTCCCACAGTGTGTCACCACAGGCCCCGCATCGTAGGTCCTTATTTCCTGCGGAAAAGTCCACGGCTAACCGCAAAAGGAGCCCAACTCCCGAGGCCGAGGCTCCCATTGCTCAACCTCCCGCAGCCCCATGCCGCCGACGCCCGGTCTATTCTTCACCAGAGTTGTCTCCTGAAGAGGATGCTGACGACCCCAACATTGCCCCAGATGACCTGACGTCGCCTGAGGAAGAGGAAAACGAAGAGGAAGAGGAAGAGGGAGTCCCGACAAGAAGAGTCAAAGGACCTCGAGGTCGTGCACGTGGTCAGCCTGCCGACGCTGCTGCCCCTGGGCCTGGGCCTGGGCGTGGGCGTGCAGGGCGTCCGCCTGGGCATCCGCGTGGCCAAGGGCGTGTGCCAGGGCGTCCAGGGCGTGTGCCTGCTGCAGCTCCACGTCCTCGTCCTCGAGCTGCTGAAATGTTTGTGTGGTCAGATGGGGCGGATTTTGTGCCAGATGTTCCTGCCTTTGACGAGGTACAACAGGGTTCGGGGGTGTCACCAGCATATCCCTGTGGCCCAAATGCCACCCCCAGTGAACTTTTCTGTGGCTTCTACAACAATGAAGTCATGGAATACCTTGTCAAAGAGACAAATCACCACCAGGCTATCTGTTCAACCTTTCTTGGCAGGAAGACAAGTGCCAAGATGGTGGCATGGAGAGCTCTCACTTTGGCAGAATTATATGTGTTCTTGGCACTCACAATGCTGATGACACACATAAAGAAGCACGTTCTGTCCGACTACTGGATAACTGGCGACCTCACAACGACTCCAGCATTTGGCAAATTCATGTCAAGGGATAGGTACTTCGACATCCTCTCATATTTCCACCTGACAAATGACATGCATGTCCACGAGCCCGACACACTCTGGAAGATCAGGCAACTGTATGACATGATACATCATCGGTTTTCCACCTACCTGATTCCATTTCAGAAGCTGTGCATGGACGAGTCTCTGGTCCTGTTCCGTGGTAGGCTGCACTTCCGACAGTATATCCCGTCAAAGAGACACCGCTTCGGCATCAAGCTCTTCGTCCTCTGCGACTGCAAGACGGGATATGTGCTCGACTTTATAGTCTACAGCGGCAAGGATGGTGAGGTGCAGATTGACCCCCTCATTGGTTTTGGCGGCGCTGTGGTAAAGAGGATGATGGAGAGGTACTTCCATGACAACCACGTCCTCTATACCGACAATTATTACACGTCGCCTATCCTCGCCAAGTACCTACATGACCGCAAGACCGGAACTGTCGGCACAGTGAAGGGGAAGAGGAAGGGCATGCCAGCCTACCCAACCAAAACTAAGAAGACGGACATCTTCCATAAGAAGAGTGGCCCCATCCTCTCCATCCACTGGCATGACCAGCGCAAGGTCAACCTCCTCACCACATGCCACAAAGCAGAGATGGTCCCCACAGGGATGGTGGACCGAAAAACGAAGAACCCTATCACAAAACCAGCTGCTGTTCTGGACTATAACCTGAACATGCGCCTCATCGACAAGTCCGACATTCAGATGGGCTTCATAGACTGCCTGCGAACATCTTGCAGGTGGTACAAGAAGTTTGTCCTGCATACAGTAGATATGTCTGTCCTCAACGCGTACAACATCTACCGTTTGAGGTGTCCAGTCATCAAGTACAAGAGCCTGCGGACCTTCCAAAAGCAGCTGATACATGAGCTCCTGGTAAAATATGCAGGTACACCAGGGAGGCCACTATAAGGACCAGGCATGATGGACAGAATAGGGTGTACTAGTTCTTCAGAAAGCACCAGCTCGTCGCCCTTCCTTTCCAGGGTCCTAACAGCCGAAAAAGGATGCAGAAGAGGTGCTATGTGTGCACCCGCACAACTCGACGACCAACCAAACCCACAAAAACCACTTGGCAATGCCTCGAGTGTCAGGTGGGACTGTGTGCTGGCACCTGCTTCAATGATTTCCACACTCTGGCAAACTATTGAAGTGTAAATGACAGTGATAGTGACACTCAATAATAATAATAATAATATAACTAAGTATAAGTGAAAGAGACACATAAGTAATAATAAGTGCCTTCAGAACAATATGAACAAGTGAAAGTGACACTAAAATATATATTCCTAACAATAAAGAAGTGAAAATTACACTATCAATTACCATAGTCCAGTATAAATAATCATAACTACTATAATAATAACAATAAAACTAAGTATAAGTGACAGATACACAAATTACTTCAGAAAAATATATTTATTGAGTGAAAATATCATAATAACAATAATATATGGCATAATAAACAATAAAACACTAAAAAATCGCTTCCCGCCATAATTCAAGGTAGAGCGACGAGACAAAACGTTCGTCGTAGCCTGGGCCGCGGTTGAGCGTTCGGACGCGGCGAGGTAAATACGCGGCAAAAGTTACCTCCACTTCCATTACCATAACTCCTGAACTACTTGAGCTAGAATGCTCTACTTAACGCTATTCTACGCGGCAAGGTAAGGCACCCATTTTGACATGTGTTTGATTAATGTAGGTAGTATATTAAGCGAGATTAGCCTTAGTTTACTTTTGTTGTGTTTTCAGCCAGATCGTCCGGATACAGCCTCCGTCCTTAACACCTTACGAGCGGCCTATGCGGTTTATTTATGTGTACCGCACAGCGGGGTGTTTTTAGCCAAAATAGGGCTGTTTACGTGATCATTTTCATGCCTAAATAAGACCCAGAACGTAAAACAAGTACCTATCCCTGAAAGGGCATAAACAGAGCTTTCGAATGACACCATAACGATCCTTGTATGATGGATAGTTTTCTTGCAATAACCGTGCAACGCGAGTGCAAAAAGCAGGTAATTCGGTACTTTCGGTACATAATTGAGTATGTAGCGAGTGAGAGAGGGAGGAGGGAGCTGAGATTTGTGTCAGTAGGTTCGCCGCGGTGGTCTGGAGCAGTCATACGCTCGCTAGTCTCCTGCCACCACTTGTCTCTCTCTCTCAGCCACATTACGTGCTGAAATTGCCACTCGACCTATGTCGAGCGCCGCCACATAGTCCAGCTTTATTTAACTCGACTTATGTTGCTCGCCGCTAAATAAGGGTTAAGAAAGGCTGCCCGGGTAGGAAGGGTTAATTGGAAAAATACACAAAAATTCCCCACATTCAAATTTGCATCAAAGTATAGCTATATCTCCTACCTACTATTGCTAGTTGTTGTACCGAATATTTCCTTCAATATGTTTACGTTAAATACTTTACTAAAACATTTATTGCTCTTACCAATTTTGCGCGACACTAGCATGGAATACAGTAGTCAACAGTATACCCATATACAATTATCCTTTTCAATTATCCTTACCTTGTTAACACCCTTCTTTGTCAACATATCACTTGTATTATCAAATACATATCAACGTTGCAGTAACGTTCATGATCCACTAATTTTTTAGAATTAGTCCACGGCATGATAAAACCTCTCTCAAACTCTTTCATTTAATTTGCAACCTACTTCATTCAGCATATAACTCTTTCGTTATATGTTTAAATTTCAGCAAAGCTATTGTTGAAATACCATATACATGGCTAAGTTGCACTGTATATTGGGATCGGTTGTGCAGTAAATGTCAGAATGACTAGAAAGTGAAAATAATAAGTAGTATCAAAGGAGGTGAAGTCAGACTGGAAGCATGGGACAATTAGAGTAATACGAAATCCGCACTTTCACCATTTAAGGTTATTGTACTTTATTTAATTTGATGTAAGTCTTAGTTGTAACATTTCAAAAATTGCAGGTGCCACAAAGTTAGAACCCATAATGAAGGATGTTCATGCCAGTTGTAGGTTACATAATACCCTAGATTAATTGGTTGCATGAACAGGAAAAGGGCAAAAAATAAGTTTTGTCTGTGTAATGTATCATTACAAAATTACTGATAACCCAAGAACGGTTACATTCCTTCCGGAATGTTTAAGTTCCTTCCGGAAGATGGCACAAAAAATAAAAAATAAATAAAAAATTAAATAAAATGTAACATACAAAAATAAAAATATAAACGGCCCAGAGCCGGTGAATTAGAAGCATTATCAATTATCCAGTATGAATTAGAAGCAAATCAACGTTCCTCAGAGCTCTCTCAATGTATACCACCTCCTCTACGTAGAGTACGTAGCATAGCACTCGTCTTGCAACACAATCCCATCCCTACTCTGTGCAACTCTCCAATCCAAGAGTTAAATGATATTCCCAAACCTTCTTCAATTCAACAGCTGAGCTCTGGAACTCTCTCTGAAACCATCTTCCCTCATCCTATGACTTAAATTGCTTTAAACTCCGTGTGTCCAGGCATTTTGGTTCGAACATTCCTTAATTTTGGCCTCGTTATTCTTTCAACTGGGGAAGGCACTCATTACAGGCAGTTCTGCCTTTTGTCTCCCTCATCTGCACAGACAAATAACATTTGATAAGGTGGTATGTCTCCTTACCACCGCCTCCTGTCCTACCTTTACATGTGTTTTACCACCCTCCTCCCTCTCCTCCCCCCCACCCACTGTCTCCCTTCATTTCCCCCTTACTCCAAATTCCAGCCTTATTTCCTCCTTCCTGTCTGAAATACGTTCATTCACCTTCCTTTACACTCCCCCTACCTCCTTCCTCCCTCCAATATGTGCGGAAGACAGTTGCCTCATGAAGGCCCTGGAAGCACATCTATGTCGCGCTCTCTTGTATGCATTTGTCAACTCTCCCGTCACAGTTATACGTTTTTTCACTGGATATTCTTTACACCTATGTTCTGATTCTTCTATGTTCACATGTTCATTATACAAGTAAAATATATGCATATGATGCAGTAATATTGCTTTTTTATGGTAAACATATCTAATATTATCCGAATCGAGCGTAAACCTGCCGCACTGGCAGAAACTGGCTCATCGCAGCCGCCAATTTAAGAAGCCAGCAATTATATTAAATGGACACTTGGTTAAGTTGTTAACGCTGTGAGAGCGGCTTTTCTTGGTAGAGCTGATATCATCAAAATAGATACTTACCCATTACTTCATTACTATGAGTGAAAAAGTGTATTTTGCATAATTGATTATGTCCAAATATACATTGACACTGTTTTTGGTTGTTTTTGGATATATATATATATATATATATATATATATATATATATATATATATATTTGTTCTTTAAGGCAGACGAAGTTGAAGGAAATACAGGTATCAGCATTAATTATTTTATTATTAAGGCTTTCAATAGAACAAACAGCAATTCTCAGGTGTTCTGGGAGATTGTGCAAAAGGTGAGCAAAATTCATGGTGATCCGACGCGTTTCGATAGACAACTATCATCTTCAGGGAATGGAAGGTAAGTGAATAGGGGGGGGGGGGATAGAATAGGGGGGATGAAAATAGAGTTTATCAGTGGATAAAGAAGAATAAGATTAGAAATATGAAGTAAAGTTGGAGATTAAAAGATAGTGGGCCGTCCACTTTGCTATTCTTGGTTAAGACTTAAATTATATTTCATATATATTCCGTGAGCAGAACATACCACCAGCTTCATGTTTATATTCCCTTTTTTTATTTCCTGCCTCCATGTTTGCACTTTGTTTTTAATTTTGCAGTTGTTTGTTTTCATATGCATTGTAGCATCGTTCCGGTGTTATAATTATTTATTTTGTGTTGTTATTACTCTTTGGTGTTTTTATAAGTTGTCTTAAAAACTAAAAAAAAAAAAAAGAAATATTTATTTTCTTTTATTGATTTACTTTTTTTTTTTTTTTTTTTTTTTTTTTTTTTTTTTTTTATTACAGGGACGAATTCATTGTAATTAGCATGATTTGTCATAGAGAGTGAGAGTGAGAGAGAGAGAGCCCCCCGGAACTTATCCCGCAAGGCTCTCTCTCTCTCCATCTCACCGACCAATGACGAGCGAGTATTCATGCGTCAGTCATTTTTTGCGACCCTGGCTCTGATTGGAGAATTCTCGACAAGTGGGTGTTTTTAGCTTAGCTAACTCAATTTTTATCATGTCTTACATCATAATTATTGCTTTCATTCATTCTGATTTCATCCATTTATTTTAATCATTCATTCACCTTAGATTATAACTTATTATTTTTGTCAGAGACGGTACAGAACTTAAATATATACAGTGTACAAGGGACATTTTTATTGCTTTATGGATTTTTGTTTATGAATATTTTTGTTTGTTAATTATTACATATTTAATATTTCACTCATTCATTCGATTTTTGTTTATGAATATTTGTTGTTTGTTAATTATTACATTCACTCTTTCATTCTTTCCACTTTCCCATTCATTCATTGTGGCTTCACTCATGCTATCACTCATTATTACTTTAGAGTATGATATTTTTGTTGGAGACAGTACATATTTAACAGAGGTCATGCTAGTATATACAGGGACACGACAATGTTCATACACATGGACATATTACAAGGGACATTTTTTTTTTTTTTTTTTTTTTTTTTTTTAGTTCATTCATTCATGTTTCATTTGTTCAGTCTATCATTCATTAGTATTTAGAGTATAATATTTTTGTTGGAGACAGTACATACTTAACAAATTCATGATAACATATACAGAGACATCTAATAATATTCATAATTACAAGGGATTTTTGTTTTTATTTTATTTTTTTCTTCATTCATTCATCATTCGTTTTGCATACTTAAGCATTCAACTTTACTGAATTGTACTTATTTTGCTAGTTTGTTAGCGGCTTTCAGTGTTCATACATATATTGGGTTTGGTTCTTGATTTAAGTTGGTTATTATTGAAGGGGGAAACCATGAGTGTTTCCTAATTGGTCTGTTCTCTACTATGGTTGCATAATTTGGGTAATTTAATCTTTCTAACGTAGACCATATATTTTTTGTTCTTCTAAATAGTTTGACATTCATAGCCTCTGTCTTAGCTATTTCGTGCAACTGTCTGGTGTTTCTGTTGTATGGATATCTTTCATTAAGTGCATATCTGAGCGCTTTATTTTGTATCCGTTGCAGCCTCAGTGTTTGTGTTTTGCTTAGGGTGGATAATGGTGCAGCTGGATATTCCAAGACAGGAAGTACTAGAGCTTTTACTAGGTGAGTTTTTATTTTTTCTGAGAGGTCACCAAATCTGTAAAGTTTTCCTAGGGATGCCTTTCCTTTGTTAATTAAACTTGTCACATGTTTTAGTATGCCTCCCCTAGTCAATTTTAGTCCCAGTGTTTTCCCTTCCTGGTGTGTATCTAATAAATCTCCTTCTACAATTATGTCATCTTCCTTTGAGGTAGCAATTGGAAGTATGGTAAATTTTGTCATATTGGTTTTTATTTTCCATCTCTTTTCGAATTCGTTTATTTTATTGATTTCTAAGCCTACTTTTTCCGCCATAAGTCTTCGTGATTTGCCTGGGTATGTAATTATCTGGGTGATGTCGTCTGCATATTGAATTGTAGTGCAATCGATAGCAGGTAGTGGGAGGTCATATAACATTACAGCTTATTTATACATATTAGGAAGATCACAGTAAGGTTTATTGGGTGTTGCCTAGCATATGATTGGCTAGTTGGCGACCAATGAGGCGCGCGCTTTTCCTGCCTCCTGGTTGGCTGGGCGGGTTCGTAGATGCTAGATGTTGTCGTAGGGAGTCTGCTGGGCGAGGGGGAGGCTGGGCCATTGTGAGGGGCGGCGGGCCAGTTGTATCTCGGGTTTCTGGTCCATTTTGAAGCGTAGGGTTGAGGGGTGGCGCGCGTTGGTTAAATGAAGTAGTGGGGGGGACGGTAAGGGTGGGAAGGGGAGGGGAGGAGAGAGGGGGTAAGGGCAGAGTCGGGGTAGTAAGGGGAGTAATGTTAGGGGGTGTTTGAGAGTAATGTTTAGCTGATGGGAGTATTTGGAGGTCGAGAGTTTGATTATTTATGGAAGGATTAAGAGTTTGAATATATAGGGCTTCAAGTATAGCAAGTCTTCTGGGTTCTGTCTCTTTATCAATTACGGAGGTGATTTTATCTAGGTCAGAGCGAGTAAGGGCTTGGTGGTGGGGGGCTTTATAGTGGTCTTTGATAGCTCCAGATTGGAGATGGAGGGTGAGACGGCGTGATAAACGATTTTGTGTCATACCAACGTAGGTTTGAGGTCCACAGTCCACATTATTGCAATTGTGTTTGTATATCACATGGTCGTCTATTTTCGGAGTCTTGGGAGAGATAGGTCTGTTACGGAGGATGAGGTTGGAGGTTTTGGAGGATTTGTAGTAGATGATAAGTTTTATTTTGTGGTCGGGGTTGGTGGGAGGACGTTTTTGGTAATGATTTCTTTCATGATGGATTCGTCGGTATTGTGATCAGATGACATGTAGTTGCGGTAGAACATAGTGATGTCGTTGGTTGGGTTGGTAGTAGGGGGGGGCTTGGTTGTACCATTTATCAAGGTGTTTTCTTATGGTGTTGGTGACATCTGTATTAGAGTATCCGTTGTTAACGAGTACCTGGGTAAGGCGTTCTAGTTCCTTATGGGTGTCGCTCCACGCGGTGCAATGGGTGAGGGCTCTCCTGATGTAGGCTGTGATGGTGGACAGCAGGTATCGTTGGGGGCATTCACTTTCCCCGTTGAGGCATTGGCCATTGTTCGTGGGTTTGGTGTAGACGGTAGTTTTGAATTCTTGATTATTAAACGAAACAAGGAGGTCGACGACGGGAAGCTGTCCATTGGTGGCCTCTTCATAGGTGAAGTTGAGTCCTGAGGTGGCCATAAAGCGATGCTGGAGGTCCCTGAGTTCGTTGAGGTCCTTTACTAGTACGAATATGTCGTCCACATATCTGCAGTAGACCGAGGGGCGGTGGGCATCAAGGAGCTCCTCTTCTATGGTTCCCATGAAAAAATTAGCGAACAGGACACCCAAGGGGCTACCCATCGCTATCCCGTCTATTTGCTGGTACATGTTTCCACGGGGGCAGAGGAAAGGTGCCTCTTTGGTGCAGAGCTCCAACAGCATCTTCAGTGCCCTCTCCGGTATGTCAAGATTGGGTGTGTCAGGGCAATGGTAAACTTTTTTGCAATAATGTGGACTGTGGACCTCAAACCTACGTTGGTATGACACAAAATCGTTTATCACGCCGTCTCACCCTCCATCTCCAATCTGGAGCTATCAAAGACCACTATAAAGCCCCCCACCACCAAGCCCTTACTCGCTCTGACCTAGATAAAAACACCTCCGTAATTGATAAAGAGACAGAACCCAGAAGACTTGCTATACTTGAAGCCCTATATATTCAAACTCTTAATCCTTCCATAAATAATCAAACTCTCGACCTCCAAATACTCCCATCAGCTAAACGTTATTCTCAAACACCCCCTAACATTACTCCCCTTACCACCCCGACTCTGCCCTTACCCCCTCTCTCCTCCCCTCCCCTTCCCCCCCTTACCGTCCCCCCCACTACTTCATTTAACCAACGCGCGCCGCCCCTAAACCCTACGCTTCAAACTGGACCAGAAACCCGAGATACAACTGGCCCGCCGCCACTCACAATGGCCCAGCCTCCCCCTCGCCCAGCAGACCCCCTACGACAACATCTAGCATCTGCGAACCCGCCCAGCCAACCAGGAGGCAGGAAAAGCGGGCGCCTCATTGGTCGCCAACTAGCCAATCATATGCTAGCCAACACCCAATAAATCTTACTGTGATCTTCCTAATATGTATAAATAAGCTGTTATGTTATATCCTATTCACACCACTGGCGCTCTCCATCTGCCAATCAGCTTGCAGCCCCACCACCTGCCTCTCCACACTACCATGGCCACCAACAATATTACCGGTGGTACTGTCAAATGGTACAATTATAAGGCAGGCTATGGCTTCATAACTACGAAGAGCAACGAGGATGTCTTCTGCCACCACACCAACATTAGCAACAACAACAACAGCAAGAAGAAAGCCTCACTAAGAAATGGTGAAACAGTGACTTTTACCATCAAAACAGGGAGACAGGGACGTGAAGCTACCAACATCACAGGCCCTGAAGGAGCTCCAGTCAAGGGCTCCTCTTTCTCCCCACGGAATGCTCCACCAGAGTCGACACCACCTACAACTACAGCAGATGGGGAAGCAGTACTGAGGGCCAAGATCTTTGCCTGTATTCAGTCAGCCATGGCCATTGCTGGCCCAGACAAACACCAACTCTGCCAGCTAATCCCCGATCTGTTGTCACACAACAATCTACCCACCATCACCATACCTCAGAAGGCCTTCTCCGCGACCCCTGCAAACATCAAAAGGGCGTCAACAAAGAAGAAGCCCCCCAAGACACAAGATCGAGTTCCAGAACTACAGGAATCTCCAACTCTTCACATCCATGAAGAACACCAAGAAGAGGACGAGACACAAATGGAACCCGAGGAAGCCAGAGCATCACCACCCACTTCCCCCAACACCAAGCCAAAATCGCCCAGAAAGAGATCCCCAGGACCACTCCTTCCCCTCCCGACAAACCCCCGGAGACACCACCAAAAATCGCCAAGGAGAAGGAACCGGGAGAAGACACCATCGAGCTTTCAGAACTAACACTGGGCAGCATTGGATTCATCTGTGATGTCTTTGAACAAGATCCCGACGTTATGAGGCAAGCATATTCTCATATTAATCAAGAAGACTTGGAACGAACTCTCACAGATGAAGGAAAAAACAAACTGGAAGCAAGACTCAAAAGATCAGATATAGACATTCCTAAGTTAAAATCATTCTTGTCAGCACTTTAGTAACTTAAGTACAACAATAAAGCATGAATAAAAGTTTAAAAAAAATGACTAGACAAACAAAACAAAGTAATAAACATCCCTCAACAACAGCAAGGTGGACGGCCCACTAACTTTTCTCTTCCACTGTATTTCATCTTTCCTACTTTCTCTTCCCTCCACCAACTCTGAGGTTCCTCTCTTCCTCCCCCCCCCCCCCCCGCCCCCCCCCCCCCTACCTTAAAAAAAAAAAAAAAAAAAAAAAAAAAAATCCTATTCACTTACCTTCCGTTCCCTGAAGATGATAGTTGTCTATCGAAACGCGTCGGATCACCATGAATTTTGCTCACCTTTTGCACAATCTCCCAGACCACCTGAGAATTGCTGTTCGTTCTATTGAAAGCCTTAATAATAAAATAATTAATGCTGATTTCCTTCAACCTCGCCTGCCTTAAAGAAAATGTATTACCTGGCTACACCAACATATATATATATATATATATATATATATATATATAATTATATATATATATATATATATATATATATATATATATATATATATATATATATATATACATATATATATAATTATATATATATATATATATATATATATATATATATATAAAGCTGTAAGGGAGGTCAGCCCATGAGGACCAAGGCCCTCCAATTCCCCCAGGAACCACAATCACCAACTACCCCCGCGGCGGGTGCCCAACCCCGAAAGGATTTGAATTAGGGGAGCTATCCCCCCCCCAAAGGTGGCTTTCTAGGGCCTTTCCTAGCTGATGCTGAGAGGATTGGGTTCTAGTCATGTGGTGATGGGCTGGTTTATCAGAGTGAGAGTTGAGCGTTCTCTGCCATACCCATAGCTTACTTTGACTGTTCCTTTTACTTATATATTTTCTAGATCTCAAGTGACGGCGTCTCTTCCATGGATTGACCTCCCTACTGCCAACCTAGAGGTTGGCAGATTGGGAGCTAAAGCGTCAAATTTTGTTTTTGCCCCTCAACTTTCCCTTCATAATTGCTGAGGGGCACAGGGCCTTGGGTGGGCATGGGTTTCCCGGGTGTTTCTGCGCTCTCCTCAGCTCCCCACCTTGGAGTGGCTTCGGTCACCCATGCTTTATTAGTGGTAAGCAGGGAGGGTTTTGTGGGGATGCTCGTTTATGACCTTGCCGTTGCTCGGGACCTTGGGCTGTTCGGCCAGACAGCCTGGGGAACAGTAACAACAACAACCACCCCCCACACCATAATCAAACTCAGGAGAAGGGGATGCCCCTCCAGCTCCTGCTTGATACCGGGGCCAGTAGAAGTTGCCTCTCCACCACTACTATTTAGAACACCAGATACAACTTTGCCCCATCCAGTTCGCACCTGTGGCCCTACTAGGTGCCGAGGTTGACCCCATACAACTGAATAGGATCACCTGAACGCTCCCCCTGTACTTAAAGGCTGCCACCGTTCAGTCAGCGTTTAATCTGCCGAATATGCCGCTTTGCGTCTTTGACGGGTAGCTCGAATGGGCTGTGAGGTTGGAAGCTAAGCTCACTACTAGCGGGGTAGGCTCGGTGGCTAGTTTGTATGCTTTGAGAGGGCTTCAAAGGGGCTGTGATGGGCCTGGGTGCCCATGAATCTCTACTTACCTTTACTGAGGGTGCAACCCCGACCCGTTTATTACATCTGAGGTCATATTCAGCAACAGGGGTCTAAAAATCGCCTCTTGAAGGTTTGTAAGAGGCATTTCTCCCCAAGGAGGGCGCCAGGACTGATATAGAAGAGGGTACGCCCAATGATGGGGGATGGTGGTCCCTTCTTCTGTGTAAACCTCGCCACCCAGGCAGACCAGGCATCCTTTGAAATGGCCTGGCAACCAACTGGTCCAGGAGAGGCCCTTGTGCATTTCTTCGAGTTGGGCATCTTCTTTGGATTGTCTTGGGTCTAGCTGGATGGTACCGAGTATCTCCTGGTGGAGTAAGGGGTCATGAAGGTATGGGAGAGACCGTCCACATTAGTGTGGAGCTTGCATGGGCGGTGTTAAATAAAATAGTTAAACTCCTCTAAAAATCTCAACAGTGGACTAACATGGATTCTGATGAATGTGTGCACCTTAGCCACTTGATGGAATGGTAGTCCACGATGATCTCTACCCTGACTCCAGCAATATATGGGCGGAAGATCTTCAAGCCGAAGATGAGGCCCAGGCATTCCATCTTTTAGACAGGGTAACTTTTCTAAAATTCTGCAAGGGTCCGGCTGGCACAGAAGTTAATATTTTTGACTAACCCTTTCACCAGGGCTAGGATGGCCCCAGGTCTGCCAGGCTGGCGTCTGTATAAACTCGGAATAGCTTCGAATAGTCTAGAAATGTAATGAAGGGGGTGTTAGGGAGGATGTCCTTTAGTTCGATCATGGCTTACTATTCTGGAGTGCCTCATTAGAAGGGCTGCCCTTTACGGGTGTGGGCATGATAGGGGGCGGATATGGAGGAAAATCCCTTCACAAAAAGGCGGTAATAACTGGCCATTCCAAGAAAGGATAGGACTTCTTTCACGGTGGTGAGTAGGGGGAAAATGGACACGCCAGCTGTCTTCTGGGGTTTGGGGTGATGCCGTTGGCACTCATGGTTTGGCCCAAGTATGGGAGCTCCCTTTGGGCTACAGAGCACTTGGTGGGTGTTAGTAGAAGGCCAGCAGACCTCACACGTTGTAGGACCTGTCTCATCCATTGCAGATAGGCTTCCTAGGTTGGGGAGAAAAAAGATTCTATCATTGAGGTATGCCAACCAAACTTCCCAATTTAATCCGGCCAGGGCGGTATCCATGAGGCAGGAGAAGGTGGCGGATCAATTCATAATGCCAAAGGGGAGGACATCCAGCTGGTACAATCTGCCCTGGCTAGTGGCGAAGGCAGTCTTGGGTTTTGCTTTCTCGGATAGGGGCACCTGCCAGTATCCTGATTGTAGGTCGAGGGTAGAAAACCACACGGCGGGCGAGTTAATTGTGAACACTGTGTAAGTGGCTTCTCTAGGTAGATTTGATGTTGTAATTTTAGATGCTTACTATATTATTCTAGTATGTTTTAATCTCTACTTCATCACTATATAAGCGAAAATATTTATTTTACATATTTAATTATGTGTAATTATTTGTTGCCACTTGTTTTTGCATAATATATATAAAGATAAGTGGCAACGTATAATTGCACATAATTGATTATACAAAATAAATGTGTTAGCTCATATAGTTAAGAAGTAGAGATTCAAACATACTAGAATAATTTGGTAAACATCTAATTTGACGATTATAGGTTTGAGTCGCGAAGGGAAGAAGGAAAACCTAATATTTAGTAGTGGCCCTGAAATCATTGATGATGCGCCTTAACATTGTTGATGGCCAATCTTTGAACTCAAGCTTGTCTTTCAAACTTCCCGCCCGGGAGAGATCCAAATACGATTGCCACACATCGTGAGCGAAACGCTCTTAAAAAAACAATCACGGACTCGTCCTATATGATGTGGGTACCACTACTAGAATAAACTAGCAAAAAATAATATAAAAATAAAAATTAAACTTGATTTTAGCACTGCGCTTCTCATACGTCTGCTATTTCCGCCCGCTTCGCCTCGCTCATCGAAGCGCTCATTCAAAGGGTAAACTGATATATCAAGACTCTCAAAATATAGCAGATGAATGGGAAGGGGATGGAAGGGAGGGCCAAAATTGTCAATGATTCCAGGGCCACTACTAAATATTAGGTTTTCATTCTTCCCTTCGGGACTCAAACCTATAATTTATTAGTGGCCCCTTCATCATTGACGATGCGACTGATATCTCAAGTCTGGAGGGGGACATTCATCAGGAATATCATAACCACTAACAAATTACTAAGGTTCATAATGAAATACCTTACGAAAAAGATCATCGTTTAATAAAAATAATAAAAAGAGTTTACAGGCGGCGTCTCTTAAAGGTTGCCTGTATGTGTAGCACCGTTACGTTTGACAGAACAGTTGGTGTCACACACATAAACTATACATTTAGCTTATGAATACATAAATAGATCAATATCTTGTCTCTTAGAAAATACTGATAAATGGTGGCCTATATACAGTATATACGGCCTACAGGTACTCTATTACAAATAGATATGTACTTTGCCCTTAATCCTATCCTTAAGATTATTGAGCATAAATGAATACTCTATTGCATCCATAAAGTAAAAAACTAATAACATTTCCTGACTAGACTTACTTTAGTCTAAGGAACGGGTTATCACATGACCCTAATTTTCAGCATCATGTTGTATCACATAGGAGGCAGGTTAGAGGCCCTAGCTAGGACCCCCCCCCCCTTTTCTTATACAAAATTAGCTTAAAACTAGACTTTCTGCCTTAATGCTACACATGTTTCCTTTAATGCACAGAAAACCAAGTACATTCAATTTTCTAACCGACAGAATCTCACTGACTCCCATATATTTTTTAATGATGTAAATATTCCCACTTCCCCTAGTATTGACATTCTCGGTGTAACATTAACTACTAACTTGAGCTGGACACATTATGTTAGAAGCATTGCTAAGAATGCCTCTAAAAAACTGGGACTCCTGTACAGAGTTCGAGAATTCTTCACTGACGAGCAGTTGGCCGTAATATATAAAAGTCATGTGCGCTCTCAGATGGATTACTGTTCACCTCTGTGGGGTGGAAGTGGAGTGGTTGCATTGAGGCAGTTGGACAAAATTCAAAATAAAGCTATTAGATTAATCAATAACCCTGCAATCACACAGGACCTCCTACATTAGCCATACGAAGAAACGTTGCATCCCTTGCATTATTCTACAGATTTTCACAGCAATTGTTCCGAGGAACTTGCTTCAATTGTGCCGCCTCTCCACATCTTTCCCCGTAGAACTAGGGCAGCTGAGAGCGCCCATGAATTTACACTTTCTCCTCCACAATGCAGAACTTCTGCTTATCAGAATTCATTTATCCCCAGAGCTACTACTCTTTGGAATTCACTTCCCTCGAATTGCTTTCCACAAACTTACAATCAACAAATGTTTAAATCCAGTTGTTACAAACATTTTATGAATGGAGGATGCCTTTAGGCACATGGACCTTTTTGTTTTATCTGTGTTTTTCCTTCCTCCGTTCATTGTCTCTTAAAAAAAAAAAAAAAAAAAAAAAAATGTGCGAGAAGGTTTCATGAGATTAATGGACAAGTAACGTGTTAGGAATGTATGATGGACGACCATAGCTTGGTCTGTTGAATATCATCGAGTGAGTAATTATGTAGGAACCTGAGTGATGCAACCCACTTGCGGATATCGTGTAATCTAGCAAGAACGCCCGGATTACTCTCTCTAATTACCCCTATTAATAACGCAGCCGGCTGTCGTTTTTTAAGACGTTTACCTGTCCGTGAAACCCAGAGGGACCCTGCCTGAGCTGGCTGAGACTCCCGCATATATAATATTAGCGATTGCACCGGACAAAGTAAATGGTGTTTATCGCCTTGTTTCAGAGTTGGAACTTCAAACTCTGTAAATACATGATTACTATGTTCGTTTTTCACACCGAAATTGGGAGCTGGTGCAATATGGACACTCATGTTGCGCCTCGAAAACCTTAAGCAAGATGGCTCCGAACTCAGACACCCTATCGCCCGTGGCCAGTGCCATTAGAAAAATGGGTTTCTTAAGTTTTAACTCATAAGGAGGATTATGGCAATATTTACGGGAATGAAGCATTTCAAGGGTCAGATCAAGAGACCAGGTGGGTGTGAGTTGACAAGGATGAGGTCGAAGCCGGAAGCAAGACCGCATGAACCCCTTCTCCTCCGCCTCCGGCACAGACAGAGCAGTTAAATCGAAAAAAGGTGTCCGAATTGCTGTGAGGTGGTTCCTTAATGTGACAACTGACAACTTTTGCTTATCAAATAGGTAATTTATATAATTAAACACCAGGGCCACCGAGGACTGTTGTTGGTCAGTTTCTACGATCCAGGTAGTAAAGGCTTTCCAGTGAGATTGATACTGTCTTTGTGTTGATAATGTATACTGATTAATCAACTTCTGAGTCACGCTTTCCCCAAACTGGCCTAGCCACTTGGCCTTCTGAATATCCACAAGGCGAAAGTCAGCGAGGTCATGAGGTTTCCAATTGTGTCTTAGTGGAAGTACGAGATCGGGAGCGACACCGGGTTCTCACACCACGTCTCGTCTTCAATTGATTGTACCAAACTTGAGCCGGCCACAACGGCGCGATCATCGTGACCATGCCTCGATAACCCCGTAGTTTGTGAACTACTTTGCACATTAACCCTTAATTAGCGGCTCACCACATAAGTCGAGTTAAATAAAGCTGGACTATGTGGCGGCGCTCGACATAGGTCGAGTGGCAATTTCAGCACGTAATGTTGCTGAGAGAGAGAGACAAGTGGTGGCAGGAGACTAGCGAGCGTATGACTGCTCCAGACCACCGCGGCGAACCTACTGACACGAATCTCAGCTCCCTCCTCCCTCTCTCACTCGCTACATACTGAATTATATGGGGAAAGTACCGAATGACATGCTTTTTGCACTCGCGTTGCACGGTTATTGCAAGAAAACTAGCCATCATAAAAGGATCGTTATGGTGTCATTCGAAAGCTCTGTTTATGCCCTTTCAGGGATAGGTACTTGTTTTACGTTCTGGGTCTTATTTAGGCATGAAAATGATCACATAAACAGCCCTATTTTGGCTAAAAACACCCCGCTGGGCGGTACATATAAATAAACCGCATAGGCCGCTCGTAAGGTGTTAAGGATGTGTCTGGTGGAAGAAATAGATAAATGGAGATCCATTTGTTCCAGTCCACCAGAAGTTCGTCTAGACCTCCCCGCCTTAGTCTGACTCCGGCGTGTGAGGTACTGAGGCAATTTGTGATTTGCCTCTGACGCGAATAAGTAATTTTTGTTTTTTTCCTATGTGAGTGAGGGAGGCAAAAGGAAGAACTGCCTATAGCGAGTGCCTCCCCCATAGTTGAAAGAGTGACAGGGCCAAAATCAAGGGACGTTCGACCCAAAATGCCTGGAAACACGGAGTTTGAAGCAATTTAAGTCATATGAAGAGGGAAAGACTGATTCTGGGAGAGAGTTCCAGAGCTCAGCTGCTGAGTAGAAGAAAGACTGAGAGTAACGTTTCTCTCTCGGGTTGGAGAGTTGCACAGAGTAGGGGTGGGATTGAGTTGCAAGACGGATACCACGTGCCCTACGTAAAGGAGGTGGTATACACTGGAAAAGCTCTGAGGAACACTGATTATTATAGTAGCGATAGAATAGCGAGAGAGATGCAACATTGCGGCGAAGAGAGAGAGATTGCAGAGAGTTGGTGAGTGGACGGGAGTTAATGATACGAAAGGCCTTCCTTTCAATTTTGTCTAGGAGAGCTGTGTGAGAGGAACCTCCCCACACATGTGAACAATACTCAATACAAGGATAAACTATGCCCCTGTACAGAACCCCCTAAGGCGGTTGAGCACACCCAGCTTCTGGAAGGCTGCCTTAGCAAGACTGGTAATATGGTCCTTCCAACTGAGAGCAAAAGAAAACGAGACACCAAAAATATTGAGAGAAGATAAATGATTGATTTTTGTATTGTTGAAGAATAAGGGATAGTCCGCAGGGAGTTCCTGACGGGTAGATAGATTGAGAAATTGGGTTTTGGAAACATTAAAGGTAACAAAGTTTTCTCTCCCCCAATTGGAGATAGTAGTTAGATCAGAATTTAAGTGT
Organism: Paralithodes platypus; assembly: GCA_032716605.1. Taxonomy (NCBI): domain Eukaryota; kingdom Metazoa; phylum Arthropoda; class Malacostraca; order Decapoda; family Lithodidae; genus Paralithodes; species Paralithodes platypus. Next base: position 26,282,630 of record CM064507.1, on the reverse strand, counting down.
TCTATGGCTTCATTCCGTTTGTCGTTGAGGAATTGCTGGCTTGGGCGTTCTGAAAAACTAATGGAGTAGTGTAAGGTTGAGTCGTCTGCATATGAATGGATGGCAATTGAGGTACAGTTGAGAAGATCATTTATAAAAATTAGAAAGAGAATAGGAGATAGGACAGAGCCCTGAGGAACACCGGAGTGTATAGGGTGAGGAAGTTATTGAGAGAAGATAAAGGATGGATTTTTGTATTGTTGAAGAATAAGGGATAGTCCGCAGGGAGTTCCTGACGGGTAGATAGATGGAGACATTGGGTTTTGGAAACATTAAAGGTAACAAAGTTTTCTCTCCCCCAATTTAGTCCATGAGCCAGGCCAGATATCGGTACCACCTGGGGTGACTAAACACGAATGGTACTAAAATGTTTATAGAGTGACTGTAAGTACATTAAGATATGATAGCCTTCTCGCACTGGTAGCTTAGTCTAATTTTTTTGATGCAATAGGGGCGCTACCCAAAAATAAAGATTTTTAGCGTGACGCTCGGCGTTTTCCTCATTTTCTTTAAAATCCATCACACAATCATCGCGAAACTTTGAACACCTATGTAGAATTATATTCTCTACCAGAGTTGTTCCTAGGTATTTTTCAAATTTCCTCATATTTCGGAATATACTCTATATTTTGGGTATTTTCCTCTAAATCTAGAATAAATCCTTAAATATGGGGAACATTGAAAAATATATTCTAACAGCTCTTGTAGCTTATTTGATTCTCTACAAGAATTATTCCGATGTGTATTTCAAGTTTCTCCATATTTAGGGGTTTATTTCATATTTGGGGATTTTTTGTTATATTTTGGGGATAATTTATTATTGGAAGGAGCAAACATATGTAGAGTGGTTTCCATGTAATGTGTTTGTTTGTTCATGGTTTAATGGTGATATTTTTTGCAGGTGTGTGTCGACTGTTTGACGGCAGGATGGAACCATCTGCGAGGAAGAGAGCACGGATCGACTGTATCATCCACTGCTCTGATGATGACAGCGATGCTCTGGTGTCACCACAGGATTTGGACTCCTGGAACACATTGCTCAGGGCTGCAGAAATCAGGCAGCATGATCCAGTCCTGGAAGCAGCCAAGGGCCTTGAAGAAGGAGGAATACCACACATACATTATCACCGTAAATGTCGTAGTCTCTTTACAATGAAGAAGTCACTGGATTCTATCCTTGCCAAGGGTGTCAAGATAGAATCAGCAAGCGTCGACCCCAGGAGGAGGGCATCAAGGGATGCCCCTAGTACTAGCAGGGTGTATGCCAAAGTATGTATCTTCTGCGAGAAGTCAAGCAAGTACATAAAAACAACAAAGACAAGGGAGCCACTCATACAGTGTGTTGAGCTACGAGCAGATGAGAAGATTCGCAGAGCAGCAATAAGGAAACTCAACCAGAGAATCCTTGGTTTAGTTAGCAGAGACCTTGTTGCTGCAGAGGGTCACTACCACAAGTCGTGCTACAAACTCTTCACAAAAGATGATTTCCCAGCGGCCGCCAGGTCGGGTGCAGGTGAAAATCAGGAAGAAAGCGAGGAAGCACGCTACGAAGAGGTTGAGACAGAAGCCCTCGAGGAACTCTGCTTGTATATAAGGACCAAATTATTCCCCAACCCAGAGGTACTGCCTATGACAAACCTCACATCTAGGCTTGAGAGATCCATGATGTCCCGTGGTATTATCCAACTGAAACCAGCGACAAAGAAACATGTTCGCCGAAAGATTGAAACCGAGTTTGGAGAATCACTACGCTTTGTCCCAGATGAGAAAGGAAAGCTTCTAATCTATCCACGCAGCCTCTCAATGGACGACCTTGCCCGGCAAGCACACAAAATGGCAAAAGACCTGCAAGAAGCAAGAGCAGCTAACTCTGAAGATGTCTTAACCAAAGCAGGAATGCAGCTGAGGAATGAGATCAATAAACAAGATGTGAGTCAGCCATGGCCTCCCGATACAGATCAGAATGTCATTCCTGCAGCAGTCACTCAATTCCTGCACACCCTGCTGACAGGAGAGTGTGAGTGTGAAACTCCCTCTGAAAGAGCTCAACGTCTTGCCACTTCCTTTGGCAGTGACTTGGTCTTTGCTGTTACCAGTGGCAAGACAAAACCACCCAAGCACGTACTGCTGACCAATGCTGTAAAGTCTTTGACAGGAAACACAGAACTGATCCGAACTCTGAATCGTCTTGGTCACTGTGTGTCTTACTCAATGTTTGAGGAGATCGATACAGCCCTTTGTATCCAGAAGCTGGAATGCTCAAAGGATGACATTCCACTGCCAGCAAACATCTACCCTGGTGTGTTCACAACCCTGGCCTTGGATAACATTGACCGACTTGAAGAGACCCTAAGTGGAGCAGGTACTTCTCATAGAGTCAATGGCATTGCTGTCCAGTCCCAGGTTGCAGGCTCTGTGCCAGAGAAAGTCCTGCCAGAGATTACCAAGTCCAAGATAAGAAGCATCACTCAGACATCATCAATGCTGCCAATATACAATGTTGGGCGGCGGGCAGGGCCACCTAGGATTGAGACTGCGTATGTCGACACTACCAAGGAAGTCCAGGATTCAAAGACAAAGAACCATATCTGGCTTCTTACTCGAATGTCAGACCATGAGGACCAGTCCATCAGCAGTTGGACTGGGTTCAACATCAAAATGCGCAGAGACATTGCAGTGGTTCAGGACACTGTAAGCTACCTGCCCACTATCAATGCTCCCGCAACAGAAATGTCCACCGTTAATGAAATCTTGGAACAAACGCATGCTATCATGCAGTCCTTACAGCTTAACAAGATTGTGTGCGTGTTTGATCAAGCACTCTATGCCAAAGCTGCCGAAGTTATCTGGAAACAAGAGAAGTTCAAGAACATTATCATCAGGATGGGCGTCTTCCACACAATCTGTAATCTCATCTCCACCATAGGAAAGAGGTTTCAAGATGCAGGTCTTAGAGATCTGTGTGTGGAATCAGGTATCATCGCAGAAGGATCAGTGTCAGGAGTGATGAACGGCAAGAGGTACAACAGAGCAGTGAGACTACACAAGCTCGTGTATGAAGCACTGATGAGGCTTGCATGGAAAGGCTTCCTTTCATGGCTAGAAGAAAACCATTCAAGGGACATACACCATCTAGATGAAACACTGAAGGACATCAACAGCTTTCACAGCAATGTGTCTCAGGGACTCTTTCAAGAGCTGATGGAGAGTGAATCATGCACACATATCATGAAGCTTTTCCAAGTTTATCTTGAGACCCTCAGAGATGAACACAACCTCTCAGCATTCTGGATGTCATACCTGGACATGGTTGAGATCATGCTGGACTTAATTCGAGCCTCCAGAGAAGGCAACTGGATGCTCCACCTAGGAGCAATCCGACAGATGATACCGTGGTGTTTTGCCTATGACAAAGTGAACTATGCCCGGTTCCTAACCTACTACTATGCCTTGATGTCTCGACTGCCCATTGAACACCCAGAGGTCCATGAACACTTCATGCAAGGTGGCTTTTCGGTCCAGATCGGTAGCAAGAATCCCTTTGGACGGATCCCTGTGGACCAGACAATCGAAGAGACGATCAACAAAGACACCCAGACACCAGGGGGCACAAAAGGCTTCAGCCTGAAAGGCGGAGCTGTCGCCAGGTACTACCTGACATCGGAGTATCGCAGCAGGTACTTAAGGCAGCTCAGGACTATGGTAGTAGGCCAAAAGTATACTGACTTCAGCCACCCAGACCTACAGATGCCCAGGATTAGAAGAGATGAGGCCGATGTCCAATCTTTAGTTCAACTGATGGAGACCAGCTGGTTGAACCCCTTCAACGCAGAGCAAGAAGATCTTGTCAGTTTGTCAACTGCGACTATGGCACCACCAGAAGTTGTCAAAGACCTTCTAGGGGCCTACAGAATAGGAGAGGATGCATATCAAGCCTTCAAGGAAGAGCGCCTGGAGATCGATACGCCAACTATACAGTTTCATGACACGATGACGAAGACGAAACTGAGAACGTTCACTAACATCAGAATGAAGCCACGCTCACAAGACCATGCCAAGGAGGTTATCTTAAAGGCTGACAGGAACCTATTTGGCCAGATGATCCTTGTTGCCGAGAACAGAAAGCTCAAAATGAGTGATGTCTTGGCTCATCCACTGGGGCCTTTGCCTTGGGCACTTGCCAGCGGTGATGGGTCTCTCCACAAGACCAACAAGGCTGCCCTCGCAAAGGAGTTAGAGAGGAATGTTTCTCCTGCAGAAGTGATACCCGAGCCCTCTGCTACCATAATTGATGGGATGAGCCAGGTCCACAAACTGAAGGGAAACGACAAAACTTTTTCACAGCTTGCAGGTACAGCACTGAGTCACGCTGTTCATGAAGGTGCTAAGAGCAGGCGCATTGATGTTGTGTTTGATATCTACAAGGAGACATCCATCAAGGATGCAGAACGAGCCAAAAGAAGTGCAGGCACAGGAATTCATTTCAAGAACATTCAACCTGGGCACAACATCCAGCAGTGGAGAAAGTTACTCGGTAGTTCCTCCAACAAGGCAAGTCTTATCAAGTTCTTGGTAGAAGAATGGAAGGCACCACAGCACAGGGAGAAGCTCAAGGACAAGGAGCTGTATGTCACATGTGAGCAGCGCTGCTTCAAGATCACCAAAGAGCAGTGGGAAGAGGCTCCTGAGCTTAAGTCAACTCAAGAAGAAGCAGACACACGCCTTCTTCTCCATGCACTTCATGCAGCAGAATCTGGGAACAAGTCTGTCATCATCACTGCAGAAGATACAGACGTCATGGTGTTGTGTCTTGGCATGTGCCACAAGATCCCATCCCATCTGTTCCAGAAGTGCGGGACGAAGAACCGGACAAGATTCCTGGATATCACCACACTGAGCCGCACACTGGGAGGCAGCGTGTGTGATTCATTGATTGGTATGCATGCCTTTACAGGCTGTGATACCGTCAGTGCATTCGCTGGCCGAGGGAAGATGACGACACTCAAGCAGGTGAAGATGGACAAGACATACCAGCATGCTTTTCACGAACTTGGACGCTCATGGGAAGTGTCTCCTGAACTCTTTGAGAAGCTACAGGAAATCACCTGCCACATGTACCTACCATCTACCCACACAACTAAGGTAAACAAGCTTCGGTATGAGCTGTTCTGTGCAAGACGTGGAGAGGTAGAGTCAAGTCAACTCCCTCCTTGTGAGGACTGCCTCTTCATGCATGCACTGCGTGCAAACTACCAGGCTGCGATCTGGAGGAGAAGTCTTCAGAGCCAGCCATTTGTTGCGAACCCAACAGACTGCGGTTGGATGACAGATGAGGACGGTAAGCTTGCCGTCAACTGGATGCGAGGCTCACCAGCACCAGATGCTGTTATGCAGCTACTGTCTTGCAAGTGTGTGCGGTCATGCGAACTCCCTAAGTGTACTTGCCTCAGCAATGGTCTAAAATGCACGGACATGTGCAGGTTACAGACATGTCAGAACAAGGCTATTGAAGAAGAGCCGGTGGCACAACAGTCAGATTCCGAGTCTGACGTAGATGATATTTAGGAGTAGTAATTTGCCATAATAGTATGTACAAGCCCATGGCATGCTTAGTGTGTATTTACAGGACTTGTATTAAATGTGACAATTACTATATGCATTTTGTTGACATTTAGGCATTCCTGTCCCCAAATTTGACATTTTAAAAAATTTCGGAATTTTCGGTAGGGTATGTCTATTCAAGAAGTGATAACGACCATTAAGCTACCAATGTGCAAGGGCTATCATATCAAAACATAAACTAGAGACATGTAGCAAGCTAAAAACACCTAAGAGAATTAGTCACCCCGGGTGGTACCGATATCCCAAAATTCGGGTCTTGGCTCATGGACTAATTGGAGATAGTAGTTAGATCAGAATTTAAGTGTTCTATGGCTTCATTCCGTTTGTCGTTGAGGAATTGCTGGCTTGGGTGTTCTGAAAAACTAATGGAGTAGTGTAAGGTTGAGTCGTCTGCGTATGAATGGATGGCAATTGAGGTACAGTTGAGAAGATAATTTATAAAATTAGAAAGAGAATAGGAGATAGGACAGAGCCCTGAGGAACACCAGAGTGTATAGGGTGAGGATGTGAGCGATGGCCTTCCACAACCGCAGCTATGGAACGGCCGGAGATAAAAGGCACAGAAGGAGGGATAGAAACTGAAGGAGGGTAGTTTAGAAATTAAATATTTGTGCCAGACTCTATCGAAGGCTTTTGATATGTCAAGTGCAATAGAAAAAGTCTCACCGAAGTCCCGAAAGGAGGATGACCAAGAGTTTGTAAGATATGAAAGAAGATCACCAGTAGAGCGACCCTTAAGGAAGCCATACTGGCGATCTGAAAGCAGATTATGAGAAGAGAAATGCTTAAGAAATTTGAAAGCAAGAATAGTTTCAGAAACTTTAGAAATACAAGAGATGAGAGCAATTGGACGATAGTTGGAGCGTTGAGAGCGGTCACCCTTCTTTGGGACAGGTTGCATGAGAGCAAACTTCCAGCATGAAGGGAAGACGTTAGAAGATAGACAGAGACGAAAGAGTTTGCCTAGGCATGGAGTTAGCACGGAAGCACAGTTTTTGAGTACAACAGGAGCAACACCGTCCGAACCGTACGCCTTCTTAGTATTAAACCCAGAGAGGGTAGAAAGTACATCTTTAGAAGAGATTAGGATATTAGGCATAAGTAAGAGAGAGGAGGGTGGAGAGGGAGGAATAGCAGGAGGAGGAATAGCAAACTTGTGGATGGTAGGGCTCTGCAATCATCTCTTGAAAGACGTTTTGCTTGAGAGCCCATTCTACTTGAGTGCTCTGTCTCCGAGACAGAGCGTCTGTCCAAACGTTCGCCACGCCGGGCAGATATGTTGCATGAATATAGATCTCTAGCCTTGCAGCTAGACGAAAGATCTTTTGCGACATCCCTTGTAACACTCGAGATCTCGCTGACCCTTCCTTCTGAATGCATGTCACTGCAGTCAGAATGTCCATTCTGAAGGCTAGGAACTTTCCCGCCTGGCTCATGCCGTGCTCCTGTAAAAAGAATAGGGGGACTAACAACTCCTTGGCATTGATATGAAGATGATTTAACCTGGACCATAGACCATGACCCTGATGTCCTAGGTTTGACTGATAACCCCACCCCAGGGTACCTAACACGTCTGTGTATATCCAGACCGTCAGCTGTCCATGTCAAGGATGAGTGTATTACTTCTGGCTTCCCCCAAGCCGCCAGGAGGTTGTGGATTAACTTTGGAATTTTCCGCAGGGTTTTCTGCTGGCAACAGCGGAAAGCATCTGTTTCCTTCCAAAATAATTCTTTTGACCTTCTGACGACCTAACGGGACCGTCAGCTGTATCCAATTGAGTGAGCCTACCAGAGATTCCCAGATCCTCCTCGTTGTCGTCAGAGAATAAAGAAACCGAAAGAGTTTCCTCCGAAATCTCTGACGGTTGTCCTCGCTCACCCATTAAGGCATCATATAACACATTCAAGGCAACATTAGATTTGTTTATTCAACTTCGAAAATATGTATAGGTATCAATCATTATGATTTCTAGAAATGTGACACATGTCTTTCCTAAGCTTGTGAATACCAGGATATTGAACAATATCACTATTATTTGTTTAATTTAGAAGTAGGGTATATTCTCTTATTTGTGAAGTACTGAAGATTTCGGTTGATGAGACCAATTTTGTTTGTATTGCAGCTCCGACAGTACAAATTGTTTATGAAACTTTTAAATAATGGCTCTTCTAGCGTTAAGGGTTGTCTAGGCATTCCGAATATGCATGATATGCCTAATGAGAATCTTACATTAAATAGGAAATACTAGTAACAAACATATTTCGACCTTTAACCTTGACCTTTGACCTTGACCTTCGACCTTAACATTTTTCATCAAGGATTTAGTTAGCTTAACAGCAATGTTTGTATTAACTAGCATAATGAGTATGGTGTAATTCGTATAAAAACTTATTGATTACAAATAGTGATCATATACTGTGACCTTGACCTTTGACCTTTGACTAAAAATAAAATACATATATTTGGATGGTCGTCACATTGACAAACTGAATTTGTCTGTATAAATTGATGACAATACATTAAACAGTCAAGGAGGAGTTTAGGGAAAATGACAAATACTCTTGTTTCGGCGATGAGGGGGTGGGGATAGTGTCTTCTATTGGTTGAGGGTAGCTTGCTTGCGAGTCTCTTACTGCTTCTCGTCGGTGGCTGGCTGAGGGTGGGTGAAGTCATCGGTGATTGGCTGTTAGACGTCCTGCCCGTGGGGGCTTGCGTGTCCCTCAACCAATAGAAGACAGTAGCCCCACCCCCTCATCGCCTCCCGAGCCACGCTCTTTGTATATATACCCGTAATTTTTTACATTTTAATAATTCTCTTGAAAATGCTAGATGCCTAGCGAAACGTCGAATCAACATGCACTTTGCTAACCTACTCCACCTGCTGACAGAACCCCAACGGAAATTAATCAGAAATATTGAAACGCACATTAAAATATTGAATGCTGATACTGCTATATCCTTTAACCTTGTATGCATTAAAGAAAAAAAAAATATATATATATATATATATATACCGGTATATATATATATATATATATATCGCAAATACACATAAGCTACTAAATGTTTGTATACTCACAGTCGGACTTGAACCACCGACAGTTAGAAAAAGTGCCCATACTTTAATCCACTATACCACGGTGTGGTAGAGAATACTTATGTGCAGTGGATTAAAGCATGAACACTCGTCCTGACTGTTGGTGGTTCATGTCCGCCTGGGAGTATATATATATAATTACATTTATGATCACATTGAATCTTAACCATTGGAATATTTATCTATAATAAGGTCAGCGTAACACTATTTTGTCGCTTTTTGAATATGGTGTAATTCAAATTTAAAATATATATAAGAAAGAAATAGCGACCATAATCTGTGACCTTCACAATTCACCTTGACCTTTGAATAACAAAAACACAAAATTTTTACAATCGTTAAATTGACCAACCGAATTTGCCAGGAAAATTTGGTGACGATATGTAACCCGTTCAGTACAGTTCTGTCGGTTTAATTTCATAGTGGATAATTATCAAGATGATTTTATTTAGTTTATGAAGGGCCTCCATAAAATTAGCAGGCTTTTAACTATCTTAATTAACTCGTTTTACTACCACAGATCCTTCATAAGCTCCACAAAATCGTCTAATTATTGCTAGAATACAATAAAAAAGACGTCACCGGTACACAAAGGGTTAATTAAACAGTCTAGGAAGAGTTTAAAGAAAATGATTAACACTCTTATTTTGTTCTTTGTCCTTGACCTTCAACCTTAAGTATTATAATATATATATATACAGTATATGATTCAAATATATATGATTTAAGTAAAATGCAACTAACAGTCATCAGGTTATCGAAAATTGAATATTTATTTTGTATGCCGGTTAACTTTTGACCTTGGCCTGTAACCTTCACCTTTATATAGGATTATATTTTTTGTTTACTTTGATGTAACCGTAGAAAATCATAAAAGTGTCAAATATAATTAAAGATCATCAGTTAGTTTCAAAGGTATTAAAGGAATAGTTGACCTTGACCTTTTACCTTCATCTTGACCTTCATGATGTCTGAAAATTTTACATTTTAATTTTCCCTTAGAGCACAACTGTCTCAACGAATTTTGTTAAGTTTACATGAATAGTAGAGAAATTAGCATATTGACCATATATTTGACGTTGACCTGTGACCTTGACCTATCAAATGGAATTACAGGTATGTTTATTCTTGTATGACCTTCGTCTAGGCATTCCGAATATGCATGATATGCCTAATGAGAATTTTACATTAAATAGAAAATACTATTAAAAATCATATTTCGACCTTTAACCTTGACTTTTGACCTTGACCTTCCACCTTAGAATTTCTTATCAAGGATTTAGTTAGCTGAACAGCAATGTTCGTATCAACTAGCATTATGAACATTGTGTAATTCGTATAAAAACTTATTGATTACAAATAGTGATCATATACTGTGACCTTGACCTTTGACCTTTGACTAAAAATAAAATACATATATTTGGATGGTCGTCGCATTGACCAACTGAATTTGCCTGTATAATTTGATGATAATACATTAACACCTTACGAGCGGCCTATGCGGTTTATTTATATGTACCGCACAGCGGGGTGTTTTTAGCCAAAATAGGGCTGTTTACGTGATCATTTTCATGCCTAAATAAGACCCAGAACGTAAAACAAGTACCTATCCCTGAAAGGGCATAAACAGAGCTTTCGAATGACACCATAACGATCCTTGTATGATGGATAGTTTTCTTGCAATAACCGTGCAACGCGAGTGCAAAAAGCAGGTAATTCGGTACTTTCGGTACATAATTGAGTATGTAGCGAGTGAGAGAGGGAGGAGGGAGCTGAGATTTGTGTCAGTAGGTTCGCCGCGGTGGTCTGGAGCAGTCATACGCTCGCTAGTCTCCTGCCACCACTTGTCTCTCTCTCTCAGCCACATTACGTGCTGAAATTGCCACTCGACCTATGTCGAGCGCCGCCACATAGTCCAGCTTTTTTTAACTCGACTTATGTTGCTCGCCGCTAATTAAGGGTTAAACAATCAAGGAGGAGTTTAGGGAAAATGACAAATACTCTTGTTTTGACCTTGACCTCTGACCTTAACTATTACAATATTTATATGAAATTTGATATATATATAATATTTAAGTAATAAGCCATAACACGGCCAGTTTTCTAAAAGTTGAGTAATTTTTTTAAATAAATAATAAAAGTTGACCTTTGACGTTTACCTGTGCCCTTGACCTTTATGTACAAGTACATATTTGTTTGCATTGACATTGCCCATGAAAATCAAATAAGCATGCCTAATTTAATTAAAACCCATCAGTTATTTTCATATATATTATTAGAGCAGTTGACCTTAACCTTTGACCTTTATCCTGACCTTCATATGGCTCAACATGTATTAACTTCCTTTTCACTTAAAGTGCAACTATCTCACCAAATGTTATGAAGTTTGCTTGAAAAGTAAAGAAAATGGCACATTGACCTTTTATTTGACCTTGACCTTTCATATGGAATTGATTAGTTTATTGTATGACTTTGGCCTAGGTATTCCGATTATACATGGTAAGTCTAGTGAGAATTTAACAGTTAGTATAAGAACCTATTTTGAACTTTGTCCTTGACCTTTGACCTTACCCTTTATAATATTTATTTAAAATGTGTGCAATACTATATCACGGTTACCAGTAACTTGTATAGTGAAAATTAAGACATTTGAATAAAAACTAAAAATAAATAGTATAAGTTGACCTTTCACCTTGACCTGTGACCTTGACCTTTAAGTAAGAGTAAAACAATGTTTTCATTGGCATTGCCCAGGAGAATCAAATAAGAATGACTAATTTCAGTAAAACCCATCAGTTAGTTGCATATACAGTATAAAATACAGTATATAGAATAGTTGACCTTGACCTTTGAACATCACCTTGACCTTCATAATATGTGTCTAAAAATTTGTTATTTTCCTTTTCATTTAAAGTGCAACTATATCACCAAATGTTGTGAAGTTTGCATGACTAGTAAAGACATTAGCATATTAACCTTTTATTTGACCTTGACCTGTGAACTTGACCTTTCATATGGAATTGTAGTTTCTTGTAATAGACCTTGGCCTAAGTATTCAGAATATATATGGTAAGTCTAGTGAAAATCTAACAGTTAATATAAGAAATACTAGTAACAAAAATATGTTTACCTTTGACCTTGACCTTTGACCTTACCCTTCAGAATATTTGTCTAAAATTTGGTCAATAAGATATCGAGGTTACCAGTAACTTGTCTTGTGAAAATGAAGAAATTTGAGTAAAAACTAAGACACATGAAATATTGACCTTATTTTTAACCTTAACCTTTGACCTTAACCTTTGAGTTAAATTGAAAATTTCTTTTTGACTGACCTTTGCATTGATGAGATGAAGATACCTGTGAAATTTTGTGAAAATCCATCGAACGGTCTAGAAGGAGTTTCCGGACGGACGACGACGACAGACAAGCTGACTTATGGTGCATAGTATCCGGGCGGGATCTGTGTGCGAGATACCAATCTGCTTAGCAGAGTTGATAAATGGGAAAGCCGCAAACATGTTAATACTTAATAGATACCAGGGCAAATAGAAGTTGTCTTATGGAGAATTTTGTGAAAATTTGTCAGAAAGAAATAGGACCACTAAACCAAACTAGTATTCAGTTGTCAGGAGCCGGAGGTCAACCATTGACGATTTTAGGGAGAACTAACACCTTGGTGGTACAATGGAAAGGGATTAAATTCACTACAGATTTTTGTGTCCTATCGGGAAAATCTAATAGCGGAGGAGATGGACATCTGGGAATAGATCATATGAGTCAATTGAGGGTAACCATACAGTGCGGCCTAAAAGATACGACGACCACACTACGACCCCAAATAGTAGCTACCACGGGAAAAATTTCTATCCCTCCTAAAACATGGAGAATGATAGAAATTCCCAGATGTCAGGGAATGACTGCCGGGATATTTTAACCCGATGCACAGAATGAAGCACGAATATCTCCCACCTTTATTACTACCTATCAGAGGAAATTAGTTCTTGCTAACTTTGGAGAGAATACGATCAATTACCAAAAGGGAAGACTGTTAGGACAAGTTACACCCGCGCAACCCACCACTGTTGGGACTAACGGACCAATTAACTTACCTGAGATCCCAAAACAATTAACGTCAGACCAAGCGGCTACTTTACATGAATTACTCTGGGCATACAGAGACGTATTTGCCCAAGATGAAGGGGACCACGGATCGGCCCGGACCCGACACACACACGAGATACATACTCAAGGACCCCCTATTAGACAACCCTCTAGACGACAGAATCCCATTATGAGACAGAAAGAGAAGGAACAGGTAGATGATATGCTTAAACAAGGAATAGTAGTGGAATCCTACAGTCCGTGGTCATCTCCGGTAGTCCTAGTAACAAAACAAAATGGGTCCACTCCGTTTGTGTGAATTACAGAAAACTGAATGATGTTACCATCAAAGACGCTCAACCCCTACCCCATATTGATGACTCGCTACAATCACTTAATGGGTCAATATGGTTTTCTACCCTAGATCTACAAAGTGGGTACTGGCAAGTACCAGTTAGGCCAGAGGACCAGGAGAAAACCGCGTTTGCCATGAGCGAAGGTAAACTCTACCAGTTCACGGTTTTACCCTTCAGAGTTTGTAATGGACCAGCCAGTTTTACTAGAGTCATGGATAAAGTACTGAGGGGATTGACATGGAGAACTTTCTTAGCTTACTTGGACGATATCATAATCTTTTCGAACAGTTGGGAGGAACATATACACCGACTACGGGAAGTATTAGAGAGAATCAGGAGGGCAGGACTTAAATTAATACCTTCCAAGTGCCAATTAGGGGCCCACGAAGTAGCATACTTAGGACATGTGGTTTCCAAGAAAGGTATTCAACTTGACCCCCTTGAAGTAAAGGCTTTCTCAGAAATGTCTTTCCCCAACACTGTCAAAGGAATCAGAGCGTTTCTGGGAATGGCTTCGTATTATCGGAGGTTTATACCAAACTTTTCAAAAATTGCTCGACCTATGACTAAGAGACTTGAAAAAGGGAGGAAATTTGACTGGGACCAGAGCTGTCAAATAGATTTTGATCACTTGAAACAAAAGCTAACCTCTAACCCCATTGTGTGTCATCCTGATTTTACCAAGCCGTTCCAATTGTACACCGATGCTTCTGATGAAGGGCTAGGGGCAGTCTTGGCCCAGAAGTTAGATGGGAAAGAAGGCATAGTGGCATGTGCCAGCCGGACCCTGACTAAGGGCGAAAAGAATTACAGTGTTACTAAAAAAGATGTCTAGCTTTAGTGTGGGCGGTACAATATTTCCATTCTTATTTAGCCGGAGTTCATTTTGAAGTAATCACGGATCACCATACTTTACAATGGCTCAGAAAAATGAAGCCAAAAGATGGATTGTTTGTTAGGTGGAAAGGAATTCTGGAGGAATATTCCTTTGAAGTTAGGGATCGACCAGGTAAATTACATACCAATGCCGATGGTCTATCCAGATTACTTGTAGCACCAATCCAACCCACTCGACCCAACAAGAAAAAGAATGATCCGAGATCAAAATGTGGAGACAAAGTAACATTTTCTGAGGGAGCCTGGAGGGATTCTAAGGATCGAGTGGTATTAGATTATCTGGAGGCTAAACACATTATTAAAATTCTCCACGGACAAGAGAGGAAGGGGGCTCATCTAGGTCAGTCTAGAGTCTTGAAGCAGTTTAATGAAAGGTACTGGACCTCACTAGCCGACAAAATTGTTAAAGAGGTGATCCAAAGTTGTTTGGGGTGTCAAAGAGGGAAAGATGGACGAGGACCCAAACAATCACCAGGAGACATTCTGGCCGGAAAACCGTGGGAGAAGTTGTCTGTGGACATCATGGGACCTCTTCCCAGACAGACGAACAAAAGGTACATTTTGACCTGTGTTGACGTCTTTTCGAAATATACGGTTGCTTGTGCCATTCCGGACAAGAAAGCTAACAATGGCTAAGAGTATTCTGGAGAAAGTCATTTTTGTGTATGGCACCCCCGGATGTATTCTGAGTGATAGGGGAAAGGAATTTAATAATTAAATTTGGCAACATTTGGGGGATACTTTGGATTACCAGATTCAACATACCTCCCCATATTACCCACAAGGGAACGCTGTATGTGAAAGAAATCATCGGTTACTAGCAAATTGTGTACGAGCTAGTTTAAGTTCACAAGGGGAAGAAATATCCCGAGGTTGGCCGGAACTATTACCAGAAATTGTCTGGGGAATCAATACCGCCGTTTGTAGAACTACCGGGTATTCTCCCTATGAGATTATTTTTGGAATTACTCCTGAACTGCCTCAAGAACGACTATTACCTTATCCCGTCAATTCCGCCAACTACTCCCGGCCAGAGCATTATCTGCGAGATCAAGGGCAAAGACGGCAACAAGTTCATAACCACGTTACCCAAAGGTAGCCCAAGAAACTTACCTTTAATAATCCGTATTACCGGGGGGAATATATTCTGGTAAAGAGACTTGATCCCACACGGACCGGAAAATTGGAGGAAAAATATGAGGGTCCCTTCCGGGTTGTGGAGATAAATGGACCATACCAAGTCTTGTATTTGCATCACAGAGATATTGTTTCGGCTACGCATATTCGCCATACCAAACGGTACGAGGGCATTTTACCCCCAGACATGAGTGAGTGGAGTAGCGAGGAAGAAAGTGAGGAAGATGTAGAATCCGGGGCTGAGAATTCTGATGATTTATCAAATCGTTATAAGACAGAAGATCCCATTCGGAGAGGGGATTATACTGGGGTTTTTCCATTCTGGCGGTCTTTTAGTAGTAACCAAAACGAGAGTCATTCTAGGTCAGAACGAGAGGGAAATAGGTGAACCGAGGAGGATATGACGAGCGGGGAGGAGGGATTCCGAGAATTTACTAATTATGATAATTCTACGGACCCCGAAAGCGAAGTTTCAAACCCCGAGAGAGACTTCAATGAGACCTTGAGTAATGAGGAAGTGTGTCCCAGAGCAGAGGTGACTGGAAAATAATTATTTACTGAGGGTAAAAACATAATTAGTTCCCCTATAACTAAAATAAATAAGTCACCGGAAAATAGAGCGACTGACTTGCCCGGTAAGAGTCCAACAAAGTTCTCTAAACCAATGGGCCCCGCAGAAACAATTACACGCAGTGGTAGAGTTACCCGTCCACCAATCAGGTATCCGGACGAGGTTATAAATAGAACTCCTGGGGCGCATGCCTGTCAGTTAAAAAGCCCCATGCCTCTCCCAACTGACCCTCAGTACCAGCTCCGTCGTCTCATAGCTATTGTCGACGGAAAAGGGCAGAGAGTACAGACCACTAGAGCTTTCAAGCAACTTCTTAACCAACCGAGTCAAGTTCTATTAGCCAAGGCTGCAGTAGGGAATCAAAATCCAGCAATTCAGTTGCACAGGTGTATTTGTGAACACAGTGGACTGGTTGAATGGCAGACTGATGGCAGTGATTTTAAAGGGATAGCACTGCGGCGATTAGGAGCTCGCCTTAATTTAGCATGGGGTGATAAAGTAAGAATCCTGCCAGCCAATCAATGCGCTGCATTTAAATATCTCTTTAAGCCAGCTGATTTTGACAGTCCGGATGTTTCCCTCAACTCTGCCACACCTTCCCTTACAACCAATCAGGAGCCTCCGTTGTTGTAGCAGGAAAATACTGTACCAGCCGCACACATCTCTTCACCTTCCAAATCGCTCTCGCTCCCTCCACAGGCCGTCTCTTTGAGTTGCTATAGGTCTATGACATACGTGCAAGCCCCATACTCCCGTAAGCCACTACAAGACCTTTGCAACCATCTCCCTGGGACATATTATGAAGAGATAAGATCAGAAGAGAGGGGAAGGAATATTCAAAACGCGCGGCCGGAGAAGGATCTGCCCGGGTGGCCGGCTCAACCAATCACAGCGCGCCAATTTGTGAGGCGGGGCTATAAAGAGGGGAGGTGGGGGAGGGGCTGCAGACGTCATTCCCGTCACGGGCTCCACTGAGTACAGTCACAAGCATCTCATACTCTCTCCCTCACCTGGGCAACAATGGGAACTTGGCTACACCTGCTCCAGCCTCCTAACTCGCCTTCCCCGCCCCACTAAAGTCCACCTCTGGCCAAACACCACTTCCGTTTACTCACCAGATACACCACCAGTATCCGGGTGCCTGTCGTCACATTGCGGGCTTATACACGTACAGTCAAGCAATTCAAGAGGGGCGACAGATAGTAGACGGGACCGAAGATTTCCAGAAACACTATTGGCCGGCCGTGAGGTGGTGAAGCTGATCCAGAGAAACCTTTTAATTTTTACAGGACCCTTATGGGCCCGAACAAGACTTATAAGAAAAAGGGAAATGCTTGACAAACCCAGTGGACCCAACCTTTAATAATCAATGTGTTATTATAGAACAGAACCGAGCGAAATAGATTAGACTTATGAAGAAATAAAAGGATGAAGTGTTGAGAGAATATAGCTGTTATTGATAGAGAAGGCTCCATGCCACTTAACTACCAATAGTATAGGATCTTATAGGATAAGTAGATTAATGTGAACATTAAAGATAAGGGGAGGGATTAATACGAGACTAAGGTTAGAAGCAACTATAGTACTGGCGTGGGGATAAATAATAGTTGCAGATAGATTATATTTAGCTTGAGAAATAGTTAGGACGGACACTAGTCCATATGATGAAAGATACTTTTTGTTATAAAGGAAACATTGTTATTCGTAGCATTTAAGTAGAATAATTCGCCGGTTTGATAATGAACTTTGAGATCATGATATAGTAACAAGTCAAGGCGACTAGTGTAAGGAAATATTGTTTTCCTGAGATAAGTAGTTAGTGAGTTGATAGATATAGTATCAATCCGATCAAACATTGAGAGTAATGATGTAATCATGATATAGAGAGAATTATGTGTTGAATATTGATAATATACAGTAGGTGTTTATGAATTATTGATTATATTGGACTACGTAATGAGATATATTTATTTGAGTAAGTGGTATCAGTGTTATTGAGCCTATCTATTTGTCAGATAGGAGGTCAGAGTGGAGATATTCCAAACAAAGGGTTATATTACTGTAGGTGCCTACGGGTACGGATTAATTTGTATTAGAGATAATAATGTATATAATGTAAGAGTGTTAAAGATAGGTAAATAGCGGTCAAATTCATTAAAGCCTTGGTCTTTAGATTAAACATATTGAGGCCCGATAAAGCTGATATATTATTTTGTAGACTAGTAATGTGCCTTTGGATCGAAGTCGGAGTGAGTCAATACCTGAATAGCAGGTATCCAAATAGGTGGTAACGGGAACTTGCGAGTTCCAACGTAAAATCTATTGTGGGTCGACGATATTATTCAAACTGAGTGTTGAACTCATTTCGGCCCGAACAGAGAATCAATTGCTAGGGGAACATTGAACTATTTGGGAGTTTGTTAAATACAGGATGTAAACTTCCAAACAAATGTCGAATTATTCCCACCTTAGTAGTATACGGAGAATTAGAAAATAAGTACTACAATATATATATATATATATATATATATATATATATATATATATATATATACATACATACATACATAACATTTTAAGACTGAGTGCTCCACACATACGTACAGTTTCAGTCTCTTGTCCTAATGGCGGCATTCCAGGCAACCCTGTTAAGGGCTGCTTCACTTGTCAAATTTTTGGATTTGAGATCGGCACGTATAGTCCGATCCCAGGTCTTCCTTGGCCCACCCCTTGGTGCAGCTCCCTCCACAATCACAGACCTGCATTTGTTCACCCAATTTTGTTCATCCATTTTCTCCACATGTCCATACCAACCCAGTCTACTTGTACGCATCACCTCGCTAATACTCTTTATACCTAAACGTCTCTTCAGCTCAACATTTATTATTCTATCCTGCAGCCTGGCCCCACACATCCATCTCACCATTCTCATCTCATTACGTTCCATTCTGTTGACATCCTCTACTTTAACGGCCCATGTTTCTGAGACATACGTCATTGCACTTCTAACACATGAGGCATACACCTTTCCCTTCAGGGGGAGAGGCATCCTTTTCATGGTTAGAATTGGCAGCATTTATTTTAACTTCCCCCAGCCACATCTAATTCTAGCGACAGTGGCAGCCTCGGCTCCACCACCTGCAGAGATGGTATCTCCTAGGTAACAAAACTTGTTCACCAGCTCCAATGACTCATTTCCAAAAATTCACAGCCACTGGGTCATCACTTATCACAAGCTCACCTTTGCAAACTACGCACTCATATTTCTCTATTTCTGACTTGTCCTTCGGCAAGGGTCCCTTTATTCTACTACAGCTCTTATTCCCATGGTGAACCCAGCGTCGACAGATGCTACATTGAATCGAGTTAACGCCCACACCCTTTCCACACACTGCACATGGGTATGCACTGCTCTTTTCCACATTACCTCATCTCAATCTACAATGCATAACCTTGGTTTTGTTAATATTGACTCTTAAACCCTTGCTCGCCATGCCCTCTCTCCTTCTTCTAAATTTGGCCTCAGCATCTTGCATATTGTCATCTATTAGGACTAAATCGTCTGCATAAAACAGTTCCAACGGGAGTCTGCCTCTAAAAACTCTAGACAGTGCCTCCAGGACCATAATAAAGAGGAGGGGGCTTAACACTGAACCCTGATGGACTCCAGCACAGACTGCGAACTCATCACTCAGTACACCTTTCACCCTCACCGCATTTCGCGAATCCTCATACATCTTCATTATCACAGGCACCAGCCACTCTTCCACACCAATTTTCCTCATAGCCCACTACACAACATCTCTAGGCACCCTGTCAAAGGCCTTCTCCAGGTCTACAAACACAAAGTAAAGATCCATGCCTTTTAGCAAGTATCTTTCCTGTATCTGCCTGACTATGAAGATAGCATCGGTTGTACCACGTCCTGGCATGAAACCAAACTGCATATCATCAATGGAGATGATTTGCCTGATCAAACCCTCAAAGACTCTCTCACAGACCTTCATGATTTGGTCAAGCATTTCCAGGCCCCTGTAATTACCTCTATCTAGAGCATCCCCTTTTTTTCCTTCTTATTTGTATATATTTACTATTACACTTTTGTGCAAATCCGCTGGGATTTTCTCATCTTTAATAATGGTGTTTATCAACTCAGTGACTAAGTTGACACCAGTCTCCTCTGAGGCTTTTATCATCTCGGCGACAATGTCAGAGCACCCTGGAGCTTTACCGTCCTTCATTTAATTGATTGATTTTATTGATTTTTTATATATACTATATATATATATATATACCTATACTATACCTATACCTATATTGCTGTTTGCGGATGATAAAGTTCTGATGAGTGATAATGAAAGGGAGTTGCAGGGTCTGGTAAATGAGTTTGGAACATTGTGCGAAAAATGGATTTTTTTTTTTTTTTTTTTTTAACTCCCTCAGACATATTATGTTCCAGTAAGTCCGAGGAGGCGGGAGCCCCAGGATCATTGCCACTGCCTCGCACTACACTCACAACAACACTGCGGCCATTAGAATTATCGCAGGAGGCTGAGGTTGGCACCAACGGTTTTATCGTATGGTAACTTATCGGACTTACTGAGCTCATATGACGTAAAAACGCGTCATAAACTTATTGGAGAGGTATAGAGATAAGTCCATATGACGCGATCGCGTCATGAGTTTTTGGTGGACTTATTCATATGACGCGATCGCGTCATATATGTCTGAAGGAGTTAAAAAGACAATGAACGGAGGAAGGAAAAACACAGATAAAACAAAAAAGGTCCATGTGCCTAAAGGCATCCTCCATTCATGAAAATTTGAAGGTAAATACGGGGCAGAGCAAGGTTATGGTCTTCGAAAGGGGTGAAGTCACAGAGTGTGAGGTGAAGCTGAACGGTCAGGCTATGGAGATCGTCAACTCTTTTAAGTATCTGGGCAGTGTGTTGAGTAAAGATGGGACTATGGATGAAGAAGTGCGGGAGAGGGTACAACAGGGGAAGAGGATTGTAGGAACGCTGAAAGCAGTAACAAAAAATCGGGTGGTCAGTATGGAAGTGAAGAAGTCCTTGCATGACAGTGTGGTAATCCCGACACTGACTTACGGAAGCGAAGCATGGACGTTGGTTGAGAGACTCAGACCAAGAGTGAGAGCAGTGGAAATGAATTACCTAAGAAGTGCATGCAGAGTTACATGGAGGGATAGACAGACTAATGAGGAAGTAAGAAGGAGGTGTCGTGTGGAGGTAGATGTGCTGGAAAGTGTGAAAAGGAACAACTTGAGATGGTTCGGCCATAATATTATGGAACATATGGAAAGCGAGAGAATGACTAAGAGGGTGTACGAGAGCGAGGTGGAAGGATGGACTGAGGAAGTATATGAACGAAGGCGGTGCTGGTTAGGGGGAGGGGCGTCGACTGACCGCGGACAGAGGTGCATGGGGGTGGTTCGTTCGTGGCCAACCCTTCGGGGATCACGGTGTCAGGCAATAGATAGGTATATATATATATAATATATATATATACAGTACATATATATATATATTTTATATTTTTATTATTTCTATGTTAGTGAGGGAGACAAAAGGCAGAACTGCCTGTATTGAATGCCTCCCCCAGAGTTGAAAGAGTGACAGGGCCAAAATCAAGGGACGTTCGAGCCAAAATGCCTGGACACACGAAGTTTGAAGCAATTTAAGTCGTAGAAAAAGGGAAAGATTGAGTATGGGAGAGAGTTTTAAAGCTTAGCAGTTGAATAGAAGAAAGTCTGAAAATAACGTTTCACTCCTGGGTTGGAGAGTTGCACTGAGTAGGGGTGGGACTGTGTTGCAAGACGGGTACTACGTACGCTACGTAGAGGAGGTGGTATACACTGGAAAAGCTCTGAGGAACATTGATTTTTATATTAGCGATAGAATAGTGAGAGAGATGCAACATTACTGCGAAGAGAGAAAGATTTCAGAGAGATGGTGAGTGGGCGGGAGTTAACCCTTATTTAGCGGGCTAGGCGGTATATTTTACCGTGCCGCCCAGCGTTTTTTTTTTAGCATACATGGGGTTGTTTCCGTGCTCTTTTTCATGCATAAACAACACCCAGAGCGTAATACAAGTATGTATTCCTGAAAGGGCGTAAATTGAGCTTTCCAATGACACCCGAACCATCCTTCTACGATCATTGGTTGTCTTGCAACGATCGTGCAACCGAAGGGCAAAATCGCTAAAATACGGTAATTTCTTTATATAATTACGTATGTAGCGAGGGAGTGAGGATGGATGTAAGTGGAGTAAATCTCAGTAGGTCCACGGCGGCCGTGGCGAGCGTTCATGAGGTAACCCATGCTCCTCTAGTCACTCGTCTCTCTCCCAGAGCCAATATTGCGCCAAAATTGCACTCGGACTTAAGGCGGGCCCCGCCACATAGTCCAAATTTTTCGATTCGGACTTAAGTCAGGCCCCGATCTTTAAGGGTTAATGATACGAAAGGCTTTCTTTTCTAGTTTGTCTAGGAGTGCAGTGTGAGAGGATCCTCCCCACACATGTGAACACTACTCAATACAAGGACGCACTGTGCCCCTGTACAGAGCAATAAGCTGTGCAAGAGTAAAGAACCCCTTGAGGCGGTTGAGCACACCAAGCTTCTGGGAGGCTGCCTTAGCAAGACTGGTAATATGGTCCTTCCAATTGAGAGCAGAAGAAAAAGAGAGACCTAGAATATGGAGAGAAAAAGAAGGATTGATTTTTGTATTGTTGAAGTGTAAGGGATAGTCCTCTGGGAGTTCTGAATGGGTAGTAAGATGAAGAAATTTGGTTTTGGAAGCATTAAAGGTAACAAGGTTTTCTCTGCCCCAATTGGAAATAGTAATTAGATCAGAAGATAAGTGTTGCATGGCCTCATTACGTTTGTCTTTGAGGGATTGCTGGCTGGGGCGTTCATGAAAACTAATTGAATAGTGTAAGGTAGAGTCGACTGCGTATGAAGGTATTGAACTGGAGGTACCGTTGAGAAGATCATTTATAAAAATTAGAAAGAGAATGAGAGATAGGACAGAGCCCTGAGTAACAG
Organism: Paralithodes platypus; assembly: GCA_032716605.1. NCBI lineage: Eukaryota > Metazoa > Arthropoda > Malacostraca > Decapoda > Lithodidae > Paralithodes > Paralithodes platypus. The sequence goes on along the minus strand of CM064507.1, from coordinate 26,259,743 downwards.
CGGAGTTGATAGGATGAGAAAGTGAACGATGGCCGTCCACAACCGCAGCTATGGAACGGTTGGAAAGTAATTAGAGACAAAGGCACAGATGGATGGATTAAAACCGAAGGAGGGTAGTTTAGAAATTAGAGATTTTTGCCAGACTCTATTGAAGATCTTCGATATATCTTGTGCAATAGAAAAGGCCTCACCAAATTCCCAAAAGGAGGATGACCAATAGTTAGTAAGATATGAAAGAAGATCAACAGTAGAGCGACTTTTAAGGAAGCCATACTGGCGATCTGAGCATAGATTATGAGGAAAGAAATGCTTAAGAAACTTGAAAGCAAGAATTGTTTGAAAAACTTTAGAGATACAAGAGATGAGAGCAATTGGACGATAGTTGGAGGGTTGAGAGCGGTCACCCTTCTTTGGGACAGGTTGAATGAGAGCAAACTTCCAGCAAGAAGGGAAGACGTTAGAGGAGAGACAGAGACGAAAGAGTTTGCCTAGGCAGTGTTACGAACTGGCACTCGGGTACACAAGGGCTCTCAATCAGGACTCGAATACGGCTCGCTGCCACAACGGAAACACACGATCCCAACCCCTGAGTACTGCCAGCTGAACAAAAAACACCAATACCCTCCAGAGTTTAATCTGCTATAACGGGGTATACAAGAACTCGGTACTAGTGTTCAACAACAGACTAATAAAGAGACAGGAATTATCTAGTCTGGTCAACAATCAAACAATGAAGTAAAAAACAACAACACAAAAGAATAGTGTTGGCCGAAGCCGAAGTAATCCACCATTGACTATGAACTTAAGAAGTCCACCACCCTCTACTTCGGATCGGCACTATTACGTTACGTTAATTAATAGTCCTTAAGCATCGAGCAAGGAATCCTCTGAAAAAAATTAGATGCTTCTCGGATGCTCGTAAGAAGTAGTATTTTGAACAATAATTCAATAAAAAAAAAATACTAATACTATTAAAATTAAATAAAATAAGAATAAAAAGAATATGCAATAGTAAATGGCAAACATTAAAAGGAAGTACTCCGCAAATGCAACGGCAATAGCCTACTCGGATTGTGCTCGTGGGCCACTAATCACTAAAGTAGCCAAGCTTGCAACACATGAAATCAATAGTGCATAAACAATATACATAAGGAAAGCTTCAATACTATTCTGTATCTACTAATCGAGTAAAGTCTAGCTGGGGTACTGTAGGCAAAAAGGTAGCAGTGACTGAGCAAAAACGGCTCGTAGCCTAGCGAAGTCCTCACGACTGTTTAACCCTTAATTAGCGGCGAGCAACATAAGTCGAGTTAAATAAAGCTGGACTATGTGGCGGCGCTCGACATAACTCGAGTGGCAATTTCAGCACGTAATGTGGCTGAGAGAGAGAGACAAGTGGTGGCAGGAGACTAGCGAGCGTATGCCTGCTCCAGACCACCGCGGCGAACCTACTGACACAAATCTCAGCTCCCTCCTCCCTCTCTCACTCGCTACATACTCAATTATGTACCGAAAGTACCGAATTACCTGCTTTTTGCACTCGCGTTGCACGGTTATTGCAAGAAAACTATCCATCATACAAGGATCGTTATGGTGTCATTCGAAAGCTCTGTTTATGCCCTTTCAGGGATAGGTACTTGTTTTACGTTCTGGGTCTTATTTAGGCATGAAAATGATCACGTAAACAGCCCTATTTTGGCTAAAAACACCCCGCTGGGCGGTACACATAAATAAACCGCATAGGCCGCTCGTAAGGTGTTAAAGTATTACGTTAAAACTAACAAGTGCACTTTGAGAAATCCAGATCCCTTGTATCTGGTTTTCTCCCGGCTCCTTGACAAAGTAAAAACAAACTGTTAATACAATACAGGGTGGTTAGGCTCCTGCCCTCATGCACTGTAAATTATTAACTCAACACAGTCAGCCGCGAAGACAACCTAGGCTTCACTGAACCGAAACGAGTATGCAGGTTTATCGCTTAACCACTGCATCAAACAACAACTCGTAACACAGAAAAGTCTTACCCCAGTATAGCATTACCTAGACTAGCAGAAAACAGGAATAATAATAATAATACACAGGGAAATGCATATACAAGTGCAACAAACATTAATCAATCCTATTCTAAGTCAACCCTTCCAAAATAGGCTATCTAATAGGCAAGTATCTTGTGAGAACTCAAGCGATAATACGTTGGCTGACTAGCTCTGCACCAACGGGACCATAGAAGTTAAACAGGGCAGGGAAAAGAGGAAATAAGAATGTAAGGTAGTAGAGAAAGTTCCCATCAATGAGAAGTCGCTCTGCCTAATGAGTTCTGATGAAAAAATGGCTAGACTTCCCTTTTATACCCGGCCCTCTAGTGAGCCCAACGTGAACTACTAAGGACCGCCCACTGACAACCATGACGTCATTTCTCTCTCTCCTCTGGGATACACAAAGGCTCCCCTAGCACTGAGGGAGGGAGGAGTGCGAGTGAGTTAGGCCTACCTCCTGCCTGGCATACCCACTGACACCTAACTGTGGCTGTTTCTCTTCCCATCATTACAAATAAGTTTTACACACAATACTTATAACTAATGATATAAAATAGAACTCGTTGAATCAGATGAAAACAAAATACATATTCATAATACTTATAGTACAACGGCTCACACTAACTAAGTTAGGAAACTCTACATAGACTACAGCCAAAGTTCCTGCCCTGACGATCCTAGCGAGAGTGGGGCATGACTAGGTGTTCTGTACAGCATGCTCACACGTGGACATGCGTCACACCTCCCCCAAGATTTTACTCGCTCAACCCTGAGCTAAAATCTGACAAACACAGAATCCCATCAAGCCCCTCACACCCAGCGACCGCATGGCACTAAAACAAAGCTGAGTTTATCACCAAAACACATCTTATTATTAAAACAAAACAAAATCACATTTTATAACTCCTCCCAACAATAGCAAAAATACACAATATCATGCTCCCAGAGCGAGCTTACAGCAGCTCAGCCGTTTGCTAGTTTGTGGACTACTCAAACTCTATAGGCTATGACAAACTTATAAGATTACCTATATCAAAAGAAAGTTTTTATATGATTTTATATTTTAATATGTTTTTCCCGGCTGCACTATAAGGGCAGCCTATTTTCCTCCACTCAAACCCACACACCTGTGATAGCCTACGACTGATCATCCACCCTTGATAAACAATCCGCGATCACATTGTCACATCCAGCAATATGACGGATGTCCAGGTTATACTCCTGCAACATCAAAGACCACCTGGTCAGTCTCATATTGCGATTGTGAAATTGATTCAGGAATCTCAAAGGGTGATGATCAGTGTAGATAACCACGACTGGGCCATAGGCTGGAACATTCGCCTCGAAGTGCCTGAGCGACAGCACAATCGCCAGTAATTCCTTTTCTATTGTAGAATAGTTCTTTTGTGCAGCATTGAACTTCTTAGAAAAGTAACTTACTGGGTGTTCCACACCTTCATTGTCTGTCTGTAGCAAGATGGCACCAGCCCCTACACCACTAGCATCTGTTGCCAGCTGAAAAGGCCTGTTAAAGTCTGGGGCCCTGAGTATCGGGTGAGTACATAGCAAATGTTTCACCAAAGTGAAAGCCTTTTCACACTCAGGTGCCCACAAAAACTTTTTGTCTTTAGATAACAAATCTGTGAGAGGTGCCAACACCGTTGAGTAACCTTTTATGAAGCGTCTGTAGTAGCCTATCATACCCAAGAATCTCATAATCTGCTTCTTGGTTGTTGGGTGCGGACATTTATTGATAGCCTGTACCTTGTTCTGAGGAGGGCACACCTGTCCCCTTCCCACTACAAATCCAAGGTACTGCACAGTGGCTTTTACGAAGTCACACTTTGCCAAATTTACTACCAGACCTGCTTCACTAAGTTTCCGGAACAAGGTCTCAAGGTGCTCAAAATGGCTCTCAAAGTCGTCATCATAAATGATTACATCGTCCAAATATACGGTGCAATTCGGAATGTCCTTTACAATTTCATTCATCAGGTTCTGAAACGTTGCTGGTGCATTCTTAAGTCCGTAAGGCATAACATTGCACCGGTAGGTACTCCCGTCCACAACAAAACCACATACCTCTTTAGCACGCTCGGACAAAGGTACTTGCCAGTAACCTTTTACTAAATCTACTTTAGACAAAAAACGAGCATTACCAATTTTGTCAACACTATCATCAACCCGAGGATGAGGATATGGGTTAGTTGGAGTCAAACCGTTTAACCTACGGAAATCAATACAAAAGCGTACCTTGCCATCTGGCTTAGGCTGCAGTGTTACGGGGGAAGTCCACTTAACTGTGCCTTTCTCTATCAACCCTCTACCGAGCATATACTCCAACTCATCCCTCAGAGCTGGTAGTTTTATGGGGGGCACACGGTACGGGATTGACTTAAAGGGTATATGGTCCCCCACGTCAACATCATGCATAGCCTGAGTAGTGAGGCCTGGGTGTTCAGCAAATACAGTGGGGTATGAACCGAACAACTGACGGATAGCATCAAACTGCGGCTCAGGCAAATGAGCTATAGCCTCGTCAGCCCTTAGGCTCGAGTTCCCCGCCCACTGATCCGCTGAAACATGTTGATCCCAGCTATCCTCCTCTGAAGCTTGACTGTCCCCCTCTCCTTCTCCACCACTGCCACAACAAGCCAACACAGGGACAGTGAGAGGCTCAGAGGGGCGCCTCACATACTCTTTAATAAGGTTCACGTGACATAACTGGTTCTTTTTCCTCCTGTCTGGAGTGGCAACAAGGTAATCTAAGTCTGAACATTTTTCTACAATTTTATAAGGTCCGGTGTACTTCTCAGAGAGGGGGTTACCAACCAAAGGCAACAAAATTAATACCTCTTGTCCTACAGTGAACTTCCAGAGCCTCACTTTGCGATCATACCTGTCCTTCATCAAAGCTTGTGATTCTGTCAAATTTCTACCTGCCATCTCCAGACTCTTAAGCATGCGCTCACGGCTTTCAAGCACATACTTTAATAATGGACAAGGCTGCACAGTCCCCTCCCAAATTTCTTTCAGCATGTTAAGGGGGCCCCTGACACGGTGTCCAAAAATCAGCTCGTTTGGACTAAATCCCAGGCTCTCACCAGGTACCTCCCGAGCAGCAAACAGCACATAAGGCAATCCAAGATCCCAATCCATACCGTTGTCAGCACAATAACACCTGAGCATGCTTTTAAGTGTAGCATGCCACCGCTCAAGCACCCCTTGACTCTCAGGGTGATATGCTGACGATACTACTGCTCGTATCCCATGCTATTGCATTGTTTGCTTGAACATGTTGGAGGTGAAATTAGATCCTTGATCAGACTGAATCTCCTCCGGGTACCCGTACCTTGAAAAGTACCACAACAAGTTACTGACTACCGTCTTAGCCATTCCATTTTTCATAGGGTATGCATCGGGGTATCTAGTGGCAACATCCATTATGGTTAACAAAAATTTATTTCCAGCCTTAGTGGGAGGGAGTGGACCAACCATGTCAACAATAATTTTTACTAAAGGGTGGCCCAATCACAGGAATAGGGTGTAACGGAGCCTTAGGAATAACTTGGTTCGGTTTCCCGACACGTTGACGAATATCACATGAGTTTATCCACGACTGCACATGAGACTTCATCCCCGGCCACCAAAACAATTTCCCCAAAGCCGCCACCGTTTTCTTGGCACCCAAATGTCCTGATAATGGAGAATCATGAGCCAACCTAAGCAAACTTTCCCTGCAGCCCTCTGGCACGACCAGCTGGTCAACTGTACCTGATCCGCCCTCCCAGTTCCTTTTAGGATCTTGATATCGGTGGTATAAAATTCCATTAAAGAAAAAAAAATCCCCTGCCTTTGCATCCCTATCTTCTTCTAACTCCACAGCCCCATTGGTACACTGCAAAACCTCTGGATCCTCTAATTGCAACTTTCGAATTTCTGTGGGAGCCAACATGTCTAACTGCTTGGTCAACAACTCATGCCCTCCCCCAACATCCAACTTAGACATCCGGTTTTCTCGCTGCAGGTAACGGTGCTGTCTCTGAGTCTCTGCCTCCTCCACTACTTTATCAACTGTGTTAGGCACTGGAGTTACAACAGACTCGGTCAAAGGTCCTGCTATTGGGTCTTTTGGGAGAGCCGCTGGTTCTAAACTCTTCAAACTTTTCCAAGCCTTCCGCTTCTCCTTAATTCCCTTCCTCCGCTGTTCTGTGGCCTGTGAAATAGGCTGTGATACCTTAAATGCTTGGGAACGAGTTACCACACACGCCATCTGTTGGCGTTGACAACTCACTACCCACTCTTGTTCCTCCCTACTCACGTCGGCCGGCCTCTCGGCAACGACTAAGGGTGGAACTTCTAAAGTAGGCACCGCAAAGTCGTTGCCGAGAAGAAGGTCGACGCCCTCCACTGGCAATTTCTCAACGATCCCAACATCTAAGTCCTTAATCACACCATCAATTTCCAGCTCCACACGAACCAACGGGTATGACCTGGTTGCATTAATACCCTGAACAACAACCACCCGTGCCGCATTAATTGGTCACCCCGTGAAATTCTTCAAAAGTGTCTGTGAAGCTCCAGTATCACGCAAAACTTCCACCTTATGCTGGCAACCCGTCCAACTTACCCTACCGGTCCCTCTATGGGCGCAAAAGACATCACGGACAGGGGACGAGCCTTCCTGAGTCTTATACATAGCCTGTTTGCCGCTGGCAAACTACCCAGGGTAAATCCAGAAGACATTTCAGCCACACCTATGCTGCGCACCAAAGACACGGCTGCAGTTGGCGGCTTACTAGGACAAGATTTTGCATAATGCCCCTTCTTTCTACAATGAAAACATTCCACTTCCCCTATCGGTCTCTTCTGATAAGGGGCGGAGTTCTGACCCTTCTGTAATCGGACGGCTGTAGTCTTTGGTTCAGTCCTGGTATCTTGGCTTTTAAACTGAGGTTTATATCTATAGTGATTGTCCTGAGCTCGAGGGTTTGGAGTATTGCGCCCCTTGGGAACTGCATCAACACGCTTTACAGATTCACATCCCCTGATTAGCGACAACCTGAGGTCAGCCATCCCAGCTGCCTCTTGAAGAGTTCTTGGGTTCTTTTCTTTAATAGTTAAAGTCATTTCTGCACCAGTACACTTATCTGTTCTGCCGTCTCAGCTTTCTCAGAACGTGTCCAGTTTTTAAGTGCATCTTTTAAGTCCCGGGCATGTTCAAGAAAGGTCGCCTCCCTAGTCTTTGTAACACCCCGAAACTTCAATCGATATGTTTCCGGTTGCAACTCGTATGCCCGTAGGACAGCTCTCTTCAATTCTGGGTAGTCAATGCAAGACTCTAAAGGCAGTGCATCATAAGCCTTCAGACCCTTACCAGTAAGTCTTGAGGAGACTAGAGCTGCCCACTTCTCTTCAGGCCAATTATGCTCCCTACACTTCTTCTCAAAACCATTACAAAATTCTGTGACTTCAGTTTCACTAAATACCGGCACCAATTTGACTAAGTGGGCTAAGGACTGTTCTCTTACTTGGCCCTCATGGCCCATCCGATTCCCTGTCGACTCTGCACGAGTCTTATCTAAATCTAATTTAGCACAATATTTCTCCGAGTCGTACCTAAGCTCAGCCTCATGCCTCCTGGTCTCATCCTCCTGCCTTCTAACCTCAATCTCATGCCTCCTAGTCTCATTCTCCTGCTTCCTAGCCTCAATCTTAGCAAGCTCAAGTCTAGATACCATATCTGGAGACAGGCAGGAAGAGGGAGCTGCCACTACTGAAGGATGGGGGCAAAAACTGGGGAACCACCACGTGCACCACCCGAGGGCACTCCAATCTGCCAATTCTCATCCCTCTGTGGGAGAGTGCTAACCTCCGGTAACTGAGTGGACGGCACTGTGGGAGTCGAGTGAGAGGGGATCTGGGGAGGAACCCCCCAAACGCCCTCTCCTCCGAAACCCCATGTCGCCCACGCAACACCCAGGAAATCAGCTCCCCCTTGGACATCCCTGCTACATTGGAAATGCCCAAAACCTTGGCTATCAGGTGCAAGCCACAAACATCCACCCCAGTCAGCCTCTCCTCCGTCACGTGGTACCGCTTACTCACAAAAACTCTAGCATCCTCCTCACTGGTTACTAACGGCACACCTTCAAATGACATCTCTCGCTCATCGTCAGTGCTAATGCACGACATACTGAAGACCACAAAAAAATTCTCGAGACAAAAGTGTTAAACTTCCTATGCAAGCACTAATTACTAAATTAACTGGAGTCTCTTAAATGCTTTACTAATTGCCATACAAAAAAAATATTCTTCAATATGCACGCTAAAATACAAACAAACAAATGTTGTACATCTCTGCAAAAATTTATACTGTTCACAAAATCCTAAGCAAGGTCGCCATTTGTTACGAACTGGCACTCGGGTACACAAGGGCTCTCAATCAGGACTCGAATACGGCTCGCTGCCACAACGGAAACACACGATCCCAACCCCTGAGTACTGCCAGCTGAACAACAAACACCAATACCCTCCAGAGTTTAATCTGCTATAACGGGGTATACAAGAACTCGGTACTAGTGTTCAACAACAGACTAATAAAGAGACAGGAATTATCTAGTCTGTTCAACAATCAAACAATGAAGTAAAAAACAACAACACAAAAGAATAGTGTTGGCCGAAGCCGAAGTAATCCACCCTTGACTATGAACTTAAGAAGTCCACCACCCTCTACTTCGGATCGGCACTATTACGTTACGTTAATTAATAGTCCTTAAGTATCGACCAAGGAATCTTCTGAAAAAAGTTAGATGCTTCTCGGATGCTCGTAAGAAGTATGTATCGGATTTTGAACAATATTTCAATAAGCAAAAACACTGGCAATTAAATACTATTAAAGGCTTAAAATGGCATAAGAATAATTAAAAAGAATATGCAATAGTAAATGGCAAACATTAAAAGGAAGTACTCCGCAAATGCAACGGCACTAGCCTACTCGGATTGTGCTCGTGGGCCACTAATCACTAAAGTAGCCAAGCTTGCAACACATGAAATCAATAGTGCATAAACTATATCATACATAAGGAAAGCTTCAATACTATTCTGTATCTACTAATCGAGTAAAGTCTAGCTGGGGTACAGTAGGCAAAAAGGTAGCAGTGACTGAGCAAAAACGGCTCGTAGCCTAGCGAAGTCCTCACGACTGTTTAAAGTATTACGTTAAAACTAACAAGTGCACTTTGAGAAATCCAGATCCCTTGTATCTGGTTTTCTCCCGGCTCCTTGACAAAGTAAAAACAAACTGTTAATACAATACAGGGTGGTTAGGCTCTTGCCCTCATGCACTGTAAATTATTAACTCAACACAGTCAGCCGCGAAGACAACCTTGGCTTCACTGAACCGAAACGAGTATGCAGGTTTATCGCTTAACCACTGCATCAAACAACAACTCGTAACACAGAAAAGCCTTACCCCAGTCTAGCATTACCTAGACTAGCAGAAAACAGGAATAATAATAATAATACACAGGGAAATGCATATACAAGTGCAACAAACATAAATCAATCCTATTCTAAGTCAACCCTTCCAAAATAGGCTATCTAATAGGCAAGTATCTCGTGAGAACTCAAGCGATAATACGTTGGCTGACTAGCTCTGCACCAACGGCACCATGGAAGTTAAACAGGGCAGGGAAAAGAGGAAAAAAGAATGTAAGGTAGTAGAGAAAGTTCCCATCAGTCAGAAGAATATAAATAGTTAGCAAAGGAAATGAGAAGTCGCTCTGCCTAATGAGTTCTGATGAAAAAATGGCTAGACTTCCCTTTTATACCCGGCCCTCTAGTGAGCCCAACGTGAACTACTAAGGACCGCCCACTGACAACCATGACGTCATTTCTCTCTCTCCTCTGGGATACACAAAGGCTCCCCTAGCACTGAGGGAGGGAGGAGTGCGAGTGAGTTAGGCCTACCTCCTGCCTGGCGTACCCAGTGACACCTAACTGTGGCGGTTTCTCTTCCCATCATTACAAATAAGTTTTACACACAATACTTATAACTAATGATATAAAATAGAACTCGTTGACTCAGATGAAAACAAAATACATATTCATAATACTTATAGTACAACGGCTCACACGAACTAAGTTAGGAAACTCTACATAGACTACAGCCAAAGTTCCTGCCCTGACGATCCTAGCGAGAGTGGGGCATGACTAGGCGTTCTGTACAGCATGCTCACACGTGGACATGCGTCACAGCAGGGAGTCAGCATGGAAGCACAGTATTTGAGTACAACAGGAGGAACACCGTCAGGACCGTACGCCTTCTTAGTACGCCCAGAGAAGGTAGAAAATACATCTTTAGAAGTGATTATGATATTAGGCATAAGTAGGAGAGAGGGGGTGGAGAGCGAGGAATAGCACCAGAATCATCCAAGGTGGAGTTTCTAACAAAGGTTTGAGCAAAAATATCAGCTTTGTCAGAGGTAGAAGTGATGGTTGTGCCATCAGAGTGGAAAAGGAGAGAGAAAGACGAAGAAGAAAAATTGTTGCAGAGGTTTTTGGCTAGATGCCAGAAAGCTTGGGAAGAGCTAGAGTTGGATATATATATACTGTATATATATATATATATAATATATACCGGTATATATATATATATATATATATATATATATATATATATATATATTTTTTTTTTTTTTTTTTTTTTTCTATATTCCAACTTACTTCCTCTCGGGCATAGGCTGAGAGCCTTAACATTCACCGCTTTACAATGAACAGTGAAGCCCGTGAGGTCTTGTTCCAGTCTAGGGAGTGAGACATGTGAAGCACGTAGAGCACAACGAGCACCTGCCATCTTGCCTTCACATGAGGCACGGTGCTCACTCATGGCCCGAAACGACCCCATCCCTGAAGCCATCTCGTTCCCGCGCTTCACTGTCTCACCCACTACACTCGGACTCTCACACTTACACACACACAACGCCACCTGTTGAGCAGATAACTCACCAGGCATTGCACCCCTATAGCATATTTTGAATATGGGAATATTCATACAGTGCTATTTAATCAGGGAACAATGAGGGTATTTTATTGACGTTTCGGTGGGCTTTGTGGTAATGCACTGATACTAGGTACAGCACAAATTCCATCCCAATAATATCTTCCCATTGATACATCGGGATTTGAACCCGGGACCTTTGGATTACCAGGCCAGTGGCAAGACCACTCCACCACACCTCCCCTATATATATACCTGTAGGCTATATATATCTTACAGTCTTACAGAAGACATTCTGGAAGCGGAATTTTTAGACCTGTGTATCCAGCTCGGGACCCGCACCAAGCGTGGTGGCTGTGGCAGTGTCAGTCAAGACAGTTTTATCATACTGAAGTTTAGCTTTATAATTATAAAATGGATCTTGTCTACTCCATGCCTTGTCTAAATTACGCTCAAACTTTTTTAAAGATATTGACTCAATCACATACTGGGGCAGTACATTCCAATCTATTATAAAACGAATTTGTCCTATTTTCAAATCTTGACCTTTTCTTGAAATTTTCTTTGAGTGCAACCTCGTCCTTCTGTCCTCTTGAATCACAAAACATCGTTGCACACATCCTGATCATACACTCCTGTCAGTATCTTGTATGTTTCCATTATGTCGCCTCTTGCCCTACTATATGCCAGTGTTGGTAGTCCTAGCTTCTACAACCGCTCTTCATAGCTCATATTCCTAAGTGTCGGTACCAATTTGCTCGCTCTCCTCTGTGCATTTTCAACAGCATCAATATATGTTTTCAAATATGGAGCCCATACCTGATTAGCATACTCTAGATGTGGCCTAACCAGTGCTACCTACAGATATTAAAACATTTCCTCATCCATTGATACAAATGTCCTCCTTTTAAGCCACACTATTGTATTAGCCTTGTTTATCTTTTCAGCCAAATGGTCTGAAAAGTTGAATCTATTATCTATTACAACACTTATATCCTTCTCAGAGCTCACCTCTATCATCTTTTCATACATACAATAACCTTCATGTTGGAGGGTCCATTTTCCAATATGCATATATTTACATTTCTTCGGATGAAAATACAATAACCATTTCTCGGACCATTCTTTCATAGAGTCTATGTCACTTTGAAGCAGGTACATGTCATCTTGGCTCCTGATCCGTCTATACACTTTCGCATCATCCGCAAATAAGTATATTTGACTATTATTTAATACTTCAGGAAGATCATTAACACCTAACTGGCGGTACCCGTCATATGACGGGCTAGAGATAAATGGACAATGAAGACAATGAGGACAATGACCCGTCATATGACGGGCGGCATTCTGAGCACGTTAGGGGCTCTGACAGAGAGTATGTGCGTTGGGAGGATGATAGGCGGGCTCTGACCGTTTGGCACGACCACAGTGCCTCTACTGAGACTGCCGCTGCAACATCCCACACACTCGGCCTTGCGAGACCAGGAAAAAACTGGGGAAATTACCTCATTTTAGGGTTCTTAACCTTCGGTTGCTCGATCGCTACAGGATAACCCGTGGTTGTACAAAGATGATTCAGGTGTCATTGGAAAGCTCTATTATTGCCCTTTCACGGATACATAATTGTATTACGCTCTGGCTCTTCTTTATGCATGAAAAAGAGCATGGAATGAAGCTCGTTTAAGGTAAATATGCCCGCTTGGCAGGTAGATGTTACAAACGGCCCCGCGCTTTGAGAGTTACTATATAAAACAAACAATAATGGCTCTAATACAGACCCTTGAGGAATTCCACTTGTCACGTCTCTCCATTCCGACTTTGAACCATTTACTATTACACATTGCTTTTTGTTTATCATGAAGGCCTCCATCCACTTCAAACACTTCCCCCCAATAATATAACTCATAGCTTTTTCTAATAACCGTTCATGTGGCACCATATCAAAGGCCTTCATAACATCACAATATGTCACATCTACTGCATCTCCCTTTTCTAGCATTTGCGTCCATTCATCCATAACTTTTATGAGTTGAAGAACTGTTGACCGTCCAGGCAAAAATCCAAACTGTTTCTTATTAAAAAGTTGATTCCCTAACTATAGTCTCCATCATTTTAAATACTACACTTGTGAGGCTTACCGGTATGTAGTTCCCTGGGTCACATCGCTATCCCTGCTTGAATATAGTAGTTATGTATGCTATTTTCCAATCTATCGGTAGTTTTCCATTATTGAAAGAATTTTTGAATAATATTTTTAGTGGCTCCGCAATCTGATCCCCTCCTTCAATAATAATTCTTAGGTGTAATCTGTCAGGTCCTGGTGACTTATTCCTGTTCATTTTCTCAATGGTCCATGACCTCCAATGCAGGTAATTGCTTGCTTGGAAGACTGGGTGCCTCCCCAACCGGTTCCACAGTGAAAACTTCCCTAAAGTACTTTGCTTGTATCTCCGCCTTATTTGTATCTGTTTTTGTTTTTGTCGTGATATCTTCACCCTCAAAGAGGTCTGGAATTCCTGATCTACTTGTTAACTTCTCTCGCACATACTTCCAAAACATTTTTGGATTTTCCTTGAAAGTTCCTTATTCTTTCCTTGTTTAATGTTTAACTTTATTCTCTATTTGTCTATATTCCAGATCTACTTCTTGAAATTCCCTCTGGTTGGTATCACTATACGTTCTCATTTGTTTTAATCTTGACCACAGACCCTTCTTTATTCTTATTAGTGCCCACAATTTCCGGTTCATTGGCAGATCTTCATTAGTCCTTCTCCTTAACCTTGACATATCCTTAAATTCCTTTACTGGTACACATATATTTATCACTTCCTCAATTTTTCTTTTAAAATTTGTCCACATTTCCTCAATATCTTCAACACCCAAATATTCCTTCCAGTCTATATGTATGTAATGTCTCATAAGTTCATAGTCCCCTCTCTCATACATATATATATATTGTTTTTACAATTCTTCTCTTCTACTTAAAAAGTTATACACGCCCAATTGGACTATCTAATATTCAACAATTTCCTCATTGCTAAATATCAACTCTATAACACTACCTCGTATCTCCCCTCTGTATCTAGTAAATTCATTAATATGTTGTGTCAAGAAGCAATCCCTCACCGTCTCGATAAATTTATACTCCATACTATATCTTCCCGCTATTGTAGTACAATTTACCCAGTTAATATTTGTCATGTTAAGGTCACCCAGTATAATCTTGTAACTAATCTCCTTGTTATTTATCTCCTGCATCACCTTCAATAATTTATCATTATCTTCTATATTACCACTCAGGCTTCTATATATTGACGCAATTAATATAGTGCCAGTCACACATATCATTTCAATACACAAGTACTATATCTTTTATCAAGTAAATATTTTAACTCACACGAATCTAAGAATTTCTTCTTCAATCGAGTTGTCAACTTGTGGAATGGGCTTCCCCGAGACGTTATAGACTGCAGCACCGTTGATTCATTTAAACTCCGCCTAGACAAATATCTCGCATCAAACCCACGACTGACTGCGTTTGTAAATGAATAACTTTATTTTATCCTCCCCTCAGTTACTAACCCATATGTCCCCTACTAACTTCCTAGTCCTGCCACGGACATTAGTTCCAGGGCAGTAGTTCCCTTTCCAATGTTCCCTTACCCACTCTAAACCACTGTTTGGACACTTGATCCTCAGTGTTTTGGAGGACAAGCAGCCTAGAAGGGTCACTAGATCTGTTGTTGCTTGATTTCCTTTGTACTCCTTTGTACTCACAATAGTGTTGCTCCATTTTTACTTCATTGACCGATATATCATTCCTAACATTTTTTTTTTTTTTTTTTTTTTTTTAAGAGACAATGAACGGAGGAAGGAAAAACACAGATAAAACAAAAAGGTCCATGTGCCTAAAGGCATCCTCCATTCATAAAATGTTTGTAACAACTGGATTTAACACCTTACGAGCGGCCTAGGCGGTATATAATATGTAGCCACCAGCGGGGTGTTTTTACCCAAAATAGGGCTGTTTACGTGATCATTTTCATGCCTAAATAAGACCCAGAGCGTAAAACAAGTATCTATACCTGAAAGGGCATAAACAGAGCTTTCCAATGACACCATAACGATCCTTTTATGATGGCTAGTTTTCTTGCAACAACCGCGCAACGCGAGTGCAAAAAGCATGTAATTCGGCACTTTCCCCATACAATTCCGTATGTAGCGAGTGAGAGAGGGAGGGAGGAGGTGGGATACGTGTCAGTAGGTTCGCCGCGGTGGTCTGGAGCAGTCATACGCTCGCTACTCTCCTGCCACCACTTGTCTCTCTCTCTCAGCAACATTACGTGCTGAAATTGCCACACGACCTATGTCGAGCGCCGCCAGATAGTCCAGATTTATTATACTCGACTTATGTTGCGCGCCGATAGTTATAGGTTAAACATTTGTTGATTGTAAGTTTGTGGAAAGCAATTCGAGGGAAGTGAATTCCAAAGAGTAGTAGCTCTGGGGATAAATTAATTCTGATAAGCAGAAGTTCTGCATTGTGGAGGAGAAAGTGTAAATTCATGGGCGCTCTCAGCTGCCCTAGTTCTACGAGGAAAGATGTGGAGAGGCGGCACAATTGAAGCAAGTTCCTCGGAACAATTGCTGTGAAAATATCTGTAGAATAATGCAAGGGATGCAACGTTTCTTTGTATGGCTAATGTAGGAAGGTCCTGTGTGATTGCAGGGTTATTGATTAATCTAATAGCTTTATTTTGAATTTTGTCCAACTGCCTCAATGCAACCACTCCACTTCCACCCCACAGAGGTGAACAGTAATCCATCTGAGAGCGCACATGACTTTTATATATTACGGCCAACTGCTCGTCAGTGAAGAATTCTCGAACTCTGTACAGGAGTCCCAGTTTTTTAGAGGCATTCTTAGCAATGCTTCTAACATAATGTGTCCAGCTCAAGTTAGTAGTTAATGTTACACCGAGAATGTCAATACTAGGGGAAGTGGGAATATTTACATCATTAAAAAATATGGGAGTCAGTGAGATTCTGTCGGTTAGAAAATTGAATGTACTTGGTTTTCTGTGCATTAAAGGAAACTAGATTCTCTTGTCCCCATTTATTAATTCTAGAAAGGTCCTGGTTCAGAGAAATTGCAGTGTTTATTTTTGAATTTATAAGATCAGGTTGGGTGAAAGAATTGGTAAATGTGAAGGAACTGTGGAGTGTTGAGTCATCTGCGTAGGAATATATTGGATTATGAGTGGTAGATATGAGATCATTGATATGAATGAGGAACAGAGTTGGGGCCAAAACTGATCCCTGGGGAACACCAGCATTTATTGAGTGAAATTGAGAATAAAGGCCATCTACCATTACACATATTTTTCTGTTATGAAGATAAGAAGAAATTAGTGGAACTAATGATGCAAGGCCGTAGTGTGACATCTTCGACAATAAGGATTGATGCAAGACTCTATCAAATGCCTTTGATATATCCAGTGCTATTGTATGTGTTTCACCATGTTGGTCTGTAGCTTGGTTGATTTGATGCGTAAGAAGGCAAAGAATGTCTGCAGTTGATCGACATCGTCTAAAACCATATTGCCTATCACTGATTAATTTATTATTCTCCAGATGCTTAATTATGTGATTATTTAATATAATTTCAAAAACTTTGCCAAGAGTGGAAGTTATAGCTATTGGTCTGTAGTTTGATGGATCTGAAGAGGCACCTTTTTTAGGAACTGGATGGATGTTTGCTTCTTTCCAGGGTACTGGGAAGCATGAGGTATGAGTACACAGACGGAAATTTTTTGCCAATACAGGAGCGAGCACCAAGGAGCAATTCTTAAGTACTATTGGAGGAATTTCATCTGGACCAGGAGCCTTATCTACTGAGAGATTCTGCAAAATAGTTTTGACATGTCTGGTGTGGATCTTAAGTGAGGGAATTTCAGGTGAATTAAAATTAAGTACAGGGACATCTTGATTTATTTCATCTAAGGTTGAGTTGGTGGAGAAAATATCTGCAAGAAGGTTAGCTTTACCTCGTGGGTCACTTACAAGATTGCCAGTCGGAGATTTTAATGGTGGAATGGATGAAGCAGTAGTGAAGTTGGATTTGAATGAGTTAAGAGTAGACCAACATAATTTGTTATCATTTGGATTATTTAGAAGTTTATTTGCCTGCTTATGGAGAAAGTTTGATTTAGTTAGGTTTAATACAGTTTTGGCATGATTTCTGATGTTTCTAAAGTAATTAAAGGCTTCATGTGTTTTTGATCTTGTGTATGCATTGTAGGCTATTGCTTTTTGTTCAGTTACTCTAGCACAATTATGGTCAAACCATTTAGGTGAATTAGATCTTTTACTGTACTTTTGATGAGGAATAAAAGTTTCCATTCCAATTTTTACAAAATCTTGTATGTGGCTCAAGGTGGAGTGTGCATCATTAGAAAAGAAAGAGGTCCAGGGAATATCAATATAGAAACCTTGAAGACCCTCCCAGTCTGCCCTATCGTAATGCCATTTAGTCACCAAAACAGGTTCAGAGTGGGAAGGTGTGGTAGGTGATACACAGGTGGCCTGTATCAGACAGTGATCAGAAGATCCAAGTGGGGACCTCACTGTAACATCATAATTTTCTGATTTGGTTATATACAAGCAAACCCCTACCTTTCTCTGCATTAATAACATTTGTCTCAAACATTTCATATCCGTCTAGCTTATACTCACCCAACATCCTCTTGAATCTATAATGTTTTGGTCTAATTTCCTGCAAAGCAATCACGTAAGGTTTGTCATTACTTTCCCGTAGTATAGTTTTCAATTCTCTAAGTTTATCTTGGGAGAACACATCAACATAACTAAACATGACCTTAACCCCTAACTGTCGGGGCGCAACATAAGTCGAGTATAATAAATCTGGACTATCTGGCGGCGCTCGACATAGGTCGTGTGGCAATTTCAGCACGTAATGTTGCTGAGAGAGAGAGACAAGTGGTGGCAGGAGAGTAGCGAGCGTATGACTGCTCCAGACCACCGCGGCGAACCTACTGACACGAATCCCACCTCCTCCCTCCCTCTCTCACTCGCTATATACGGAATTGTATGGGGAAAGTGCCGAATTACATGCTTTTTGCACTCGCGTTGCAAGGTTGTTGCAAGAAAACTAGCCATCATAAAAGGATCGGTATGGTGTCATTGGAAAGCTCTGTTTATGCCCTTTCAGGGATAGATACTTGTTTTACGCTCTGGGTCTTATTTAGGCATGAAAATGATCACGTAAACAGCCCTATTTTGGGTAAAAACACCCCGCTGGGCGGTACATATAAATAAACCGCCTAGGCCGCTCGTAAGGTGTTAAACTTGCTAACACTATTTACATGGGGTGTGGATTTACCTAGTCTCGGTTGTCTATCCCCACTATTTGCTTTCCTTTCACCCGTGTTACCGTGCCCCCTGCTTCGTCCCTGACTGTATATATAAACTGTACAGAAAAGCAAAACACATATACAAATCCATGACAAGCAATAGTATGACTAGAGTATGCTCCGCAATGGGCTGTAGAATATTAGTCAGGGAAAGTTCAAATGCACATAAACTACTCTTAGCAACCTGCTCAATGTTTATCATCTGTATTGTCATTGCCTTAGCAAAATCTTCTATGCACATCAGTTATGGGCTGACACTTTGTCAAAGTGAGGGTTGGTGTTGCAGGGTCTGGTAAATGAGTTTGGAACAGTGTGCGAAAAACGGAATTTGAAGGTAAATGCGGGGAAGAGCAAGGTTATGGTCTTCGAAAGGGGTGAAGTCACAGAGTGTGAGGTGAAGCTGAACGGTCAGGCTATGGAGATCGTCAACTCTTTTAACCCGGGAACTGAGGGAAGACTCTTAAGAGTTCCCCCGGCGGACTGCGGGAAGACTCTTAAAAGTCAGAGAAAAAAAAAATCAACTTTAAACATCCATCGAAAAAAAAAAAATTGTTTTTATTTTTTTGGGGCCCCTGGGCCATGCAAAATATCACTCCTCTACCTCCCCTCCTTCCCCACTTTCCTCCCCTCCTTCAGTTATCACCTATTTTCCCTGTTATTCCCTTATTCTGAGGTATATTTTCATGCTAACATTAGCGAGTTGCAAGCAGGGTATTGTCATCAGTGTTAGCAAGCGAGTGCAAAGAGAGAGAGAGAATATCGATCGACTGTGTCTCAGTGGCCTTGGGGGAAATTGGCGGGAAAGCAGGTTGCCTCACCCATACATTATATAACTCCCGGCCTATATCTCCGATTTTGACCATCCAAACGCTGTTTTCACTCGTTTTATTGTTGTTTCAGGTTAATACCTTTATAATCAACCCATAATAGGCGTGTATGGATAAGTATTAATGCTATTTATGGTAAAATGAATATTTTAGTGATGAAAACAGCTCAAATACGTCAGCACAGGGGGACGTTTCTAATTACCCCCATGCGCACTTCTTAGGTTAAGTATCTGGGCAGTGTGTTGAGTAAAGATGGGACTATGGTTGAAGAAGTGCGGGAGAGGGTACAACAGGGGAAGAGGGTTGTAGGAACGCTGAAAGCAGTAACAAGAAATAGGGTGGTCAGTATGGAAGTGAATAAGTCCTTGCATGACAGTCTGGTAATCCCGACACTGACTTACGGAAGCGAAGCATGGACGTTGGTTGAGAGACTCAGACCAAGAGTGAGAGCAGTGGAAATGAATTACTTAAGAAGTGCGTGAGGAGTTACATGGAGGGATAGACAGACTAATGAGGAAGTAAGAAGGAGGTGTCGTATGGAGGTAGATGTGCTGGAAAGTGTGAAAAGGAACAACTTGAGATGGTTCGGCCATATGGAACGTATGGAAAGCGAGAGAATGACTAAGAGGGTGTACGAGAGCGAGGTGGAGGGACAGAGAGGGAGAGGTAGACCGAAGGAGAGGTGGAAGGATGGAGTGAGGAAGTATATGAACGAAGGCGGTGGTGGTTGGGGGGAGGGGCATCGACTGACTGGGGACAGAGGTGCATGGGGTCGGTTCGTTCGTGGCCACCCCTTCGTGGATCACGGCGTTAGGCAATAGATAGATAGATAGATAGGGTTGGTGTCCTCTACTTCCCATAGGCTTTTCTATCTGTCTCTCCTTCTACATTTCTACGTTTCAAAATGACGTAGGGATGCGGCGACCCCAGCGTACGCCACTATCTGTTGCACATAACCTCCTCTGTGGTGGAGAGGTACAATTTTCCACCAACGCATTTTCCTGTGAGGCGTAGAAGATTGTTGAAATGGGTTGGAGCGGGTGGCAAGGTATCCTCCTCCACTTAAATAAAATCTACCTACAAAAAGAGACAGAAACAGGGGCAAGGAAACGTGTTTGTGGTCCCGGACCCTAAGAATAAGAGCTTTAAATGTGCATGGATGTGGTATGAATGAGTAACGAGAGGACATTGGAAGGGTATTTGAAAGAAGAAAGCATGACGTACCTGCGCTGAGTGAAACAAAGATGCAAGGAGAGGGTGAAGTGGATTTGGTAATGTGAAAGGTAGAAAGTCTAGAGTAGATGAGAGAGTCAGAGCGAAAGAGAGCGTGGCTATTATTGTGAAGGTGGAGCTGAGAGAGTTTATACAAAAGTGGAGAGAGGTGTCATCAAGGCTAATGTGAGGGCGAATGCAGGTTAATGGTGAAAGGTGGGTAATTCTAAGTGCATATGGGTCAAGAAGTGAAAGGACGATAAAGGAGGTTGAAAGTTTTTGGGAAGATATGAGTAATTGTTTACAAGGGTTTGAAGAAAACGAAAATGTGGTAGTTTTAGGAGACCTGAATGCTTGGGTAGGAAATTATTCTGTTGAGGGAGTCATAGGTAGTTTTGGTGTGGATGGTAATTGATATATGTGGAGAGTGTAGAATGAGTGTAAGTAATACATTCTTCGAAAAATGATGTATATACAAGAATACATGGCATAGGCTTGCGAGAGGAGAGATTGTAAAGAGGGCATTAATGGATTATGTGTTGGTAGCAAGGTAAAGATTGTGTAGACTGCTGGATGTAAATGTGCTAAGAGGTGAGGTATGTCTGATCTTTATCTGATGGAGGGAAAGCTGAGAGCGAGGGCTTACAGGAGAATGCAAGACAAGCATGAAATAAGAGAGGTAATTATAGTTATGTGAGTTAGAGAAAAGTACAAAAGAGAAGGAGCACCAGGAAAGGCTATATGAAAAATGAATGGAAGTGAGAGAGATGGACGAGAGAGAAATAGAGTATGCATGGAAACAGTTTAAGGAATGAGGGAAAGCAAGAGCAGAGGAAGCATGTGGTAAAACGAAAGTAGATGGCAGAGGTATCAGGATGGGAAGCGAGTGGTGGAATCAGACGTTGAGAAAAGCACTTGAGGAAAAGAGACAGCGGTTTGAGATGGTTTTACAGGATGGTACTGTTGAGGTATGGGAGAGGTACAAGGAAAAAGGAGAGAGGCGAAACGGAAGATTAGAGAAGCGAAAACAAATGTAAATGAAAGGTGGGGTCAAAATCTGAGTGAGAATTTTGAGGAACAAAAGAAGATGTTCTGAAAAGTAAATAGAGTAAGGAATTAAGAATAAAAGAAGGAAGAGTCGGTGAAAAATGCAAATGGAGAGGTATTAGTGGAAGGTGTGCAAGTGAGGAAAAGATGTGTTAGAGTATTTTGAATGTTTGCTAAATGTAAGAGATGGACGGGAGGCAGTGATTGAAGGAGTGGTTAATGGAGATAGGTTACCCAGATGGCAGGGAATGAATGAAAGGATTGGCAAGAATGAGGTGAAAGAAGCAGTGAGACAAATGAAAGTGGGTAAAACAGAAGGTGTGAATGGTATTGCTGTGGAATGTATTAAGATGGGTGGAGATGTGATAATAGATTGGCTGGTGAAACTATTGAATGTTTGCTTTGTTGTGTCAATGGTACCATTAGATTCGAAGAGAGCATGCATTGTGCCTTTGTACAAGGGGAAGGGAAACCGACAGGAGTGGAAGAGTGTTGAATAGAGAGGATAATAAAGGGTACAAAGCGTGCAATAGGAGAAGAGCAGTGCAGTTTTAGGAGTGGAAGAGGGTGTGTGGATCAGATTTTTGCAGTAAGACAGCTATGCGAGAAGTATTTAGAGAAAAATATGGCAATATTTTGGGCTTTTATGGACTTGGAAAAACCATATGATCGTGTGGATCAAGAGACAATGTGGAAGGTGCTAAAGGACATTTGTTGAAAGCTGTCAAGAGTTTTTTTTATGAAGAGAGCAGAGCGTGTGTTAGAGTAGAACATGAGCTGAGTGAATGGTTTGAGGTAAAAATAGGTTTGCGACAGTGTTGTGTAATGTCGCCGCGGTTGTTTAATGTACTGTATATATGGATGGTGTGGTGAGGGAGGAAAATATGAGATCTATGAGTAAAGAACAGGGTATAGTAAGAGATAATGGTAAAGATTGGGAGTTGAATCAGTTGCTGTTTGCTAATGACATAGCGTTGGCGATGGATTATGAAAGAGAAACTGCAGAGAGTCGAAAAAGAGTTTGGTTAGTGTGTGGGAGGAGGAAGCTGAGAGTGAATATCAATACAAATAAAGTGATGGTGAGTAATAGCGATGCTTGTAGGTTAAATCTAATTATACAACTGAATAGGGAAATACTGAAACAAGTGGAGTGTGTTACATATTTAGGAAGAGTGATAAGCACAGACGCAGGTGTAGAAATGGAGGTAAGACAGAGAATATGTGATTGAAGGAAAGAAATCTCTGATTGAAAGGTAAAAGTGAAATTTATCATGGGACAGTTTTACCAACAGTGATGTATGGGGCTGAGCCATAGGTTATGAAGGCACAAGAGAAAATAAAGTTGGATGTGATGGAGATGAGCTGCTTGAAGAGTATGTGTGGAGTATCGCTTAGAGACAGCTTGAGGAATGAAGAGGTACGTAGGTGAATAGGACAACAGGAACCCTTGTCAGCCAGAATGGACAGAAGGGTGCTATGCTGGAATGGACATGCTCAACGAATGGGAGGTAAATGGCTTACAAAGAGAATATGTGAGTCAGAAACAAGGGGACATAGAGGGAGAGGAAAACCTCGGATGAGATGGGGATATGGTATAATATATGCGTTGCAAGGTAGAGAGCTGACTGAAAAACAGGCAAGAGAAGTTGTAATGAATAGGAATGAATGGAGGATGATTGTGAATAGATGAGTGATAACATGGTCGTAGGGAGTACAAAGGAAATCAAGCAATAACAGATCCAGCGATCCCTCAAGGCTGCTTGTCCTCCAAAATATTGATGGTGAAGTGTCCAAACAGTAGTTTAGAGTGGGTAAGGGAAAAATGGAATGGGAAGACTGCTCTGGGACAAATGTCCATGGTAGGATTAGTAGATGTTAGTAAGGGACAGTTGTTAGTAATAAAATGGAGGGAAAAACACAAAATAACACACTTTATTCATTTATAAATGCAGTCAGTCGTCGATTTAAGGCAAGGTGTTTGTCTAGGCGAAGTTTAAAAGAATCAACGGTGCTGCAGTCTATGATATCTCGGGAAGCGCATTCCACAAGTTGATAACTCGATTGAAGAAGACATTCTTAGACTCGTGTGAGATAAAAGATTTACCAATAATTTTGCAACCCTTCGCCGTGTGTAATTTGATTGGTGGATAGTGAAATATTTATTACAGTTAATATTGTCGATGCCTTTGATGATTTTGAACAATTGAATTAAGTTGCCTCCTAAACTGTGCTGGGTTAAAGGAAATAGATTTAATTCTCTAAGACACTCCTCGTATGGTTTGTTCTTTAGGCAAAGTATAATTTTGGTAACTCTATGTTGAACTCGTTCTTGCTTGTTTATATCTTTTTGGTAGTAAGGGCACCATGATTGAACGCAATATTCCAGAAGAGGGTGGACTAAGGAACTGTAAAGAGTTAGGATCACATCTTTGGATTTATTCTCAAATGACCTGCCTATGAAGCCAATTATTTAGTTTGCCTGCTTAACAACTTCTGAACATTGTTGACTCTGTTTTAGGTTACTCGATAATGTTACTCCCAAATCAGTTTCTCTGTCTACACTCTTAAGCTGGGTGCTATTTATTGAATAGTTTGCTTTCTCATTTCGGTTTCCGATATGGAGTACTTTACATTTATCCGCATTGAAACACATTTGCCAAATTTGAGTCCAATGTGACAACTTATCTAGATTATGTTGCATATCTTCAACATGTTCATGTGAGAGTACGCTATTTGCAATTGTTGTATTCGTCAGCAAACTTTGAGATTGTACAGGTGAGACCCTCATCTATGTCGTTAATGTAAACTAGTAAGAGAACTGGTCCCAGTACCGATCCCTGGGATACCCCGCTACTTGCACTGATCCATTTGGAAGCTTTACCATTTATGACTACTCTTTGTTTTCTGTCACTGAGCCAATTTTCTATCCATTTCAACACACCGTCTTGTATTCCATGGTCTTTTAGTTTTATCAATAAACGTTTGTGGGGAACTTTGTCAAAGGCCTTTTGAAAATCAAGGTATATAATATCTACAGCTTTAATCTCATCATATAGGTTGAAGACATCGTGGAAGGAGTCTATGAGGTTTGTTAAGCAGGAGCATTTATTACGAAAAACGTGTTGACTATATTTAAGTATGTTGTTTTCCTCTAAGTTTTTTAAGAGTTTGTCTCTTACGAGTGTTTCTAGCATTTTACATACAGACTGTAAGTATTTATTGAAGAGCAATGCCAATGGTTTGGAGAGCTCCTACTTAGCTTCCTTTAAAACTCTAGGCGAGATCGTATCACATTCAGGCGATTTATTTACCTTCGGTTTAACTAAACATTTCAAAACTTCTCTCTCTCTAATGCTGATACTGTTTAGAACGTCCGAATTATCTAACTGAACCGGCGATGCTGTAGGGATATTACTAAGGCCTTCTGTTGTAAAAACTGATGCAAAGAAGGTGTTGAGAGCGTTACTATTTTTTGCTTCATATTTTTGTGTAATCTCCTTTTCTCATTGACTAACGGTCCAATCGTTGAGGTCACTACTTTCTTCTTCCTGATGTAACTAAAACATTATTTCGGGTTTGTCTTACTTTGATTTGAATCATCTAATTCTAGCGTGTTTTTACTTTGTTTGATTAACTTTTTGGCTTTGTGTCATAGATCTACAAATATCACTTTATTTGCATGGGTGTCAGATATATTTAATTCATCATGAGCATTCTTTTCAGCAAGCAGGCAATCTGCAATGTCTTTATTCCACCACTTATGCCTATTATAATGTACTGATCTTCTGTTTTTAATGGTATACACTCATGTACTGCATTCGAATAAGTGGAAGTGAAAAATCTCCATGAGTGGTTTAGATAATTTTTGTTAATCATAGAACTCCAATCGATTTCCTGGAATATTGCTCTAAGTTTACGGAGGTTTGCTCTCTTGAAATTTGGGGCCTATTCTTTGTTGGTATTGAGTTCGTTGCTATTGAATTTGAAATGGAAAGTGATCGTACGATGGTCACTATTACTGAATTCATCACCAACATTCAAATTCTCTACTAATTCTTCTTTTGTTACAAATACAAGGTCAAGAACGTTATTACCACGGGTCGGCGATCGAACAAATTGATAGAGCGAACTCTCTTGCAAGTTCGCATACAAGTCATGTCCAGAGTGTGAAGTAAGAGTAGTAGTTGAGTATCACCCCACTTGGTCACAGGTAACTTAAAGTCGCCAAAAATTACGGTATTACGAGTTACTTACGTCTGCAATTTGTTCGTAAATTTTTTGGTCATTTTGATCGGATTGACCTGGTGGTCTGTATATTAATGCAAGTATTATTTTGTTTACCTTTATTACTATTTATTAGCACAAAAGATATGACGACAATGACAATTTGGGATTTTGACAAGAGGATCGGGTTGAAACTTTGATAAAAAATATAACGCCACTTCCATTTCTATCAATTCGGCTTTTCTCAAACATTACATAACCGGGAAGTGAATACTCTGCTAAAAAGTCTCTGTCTTCTGTATTGAGCCAAGATTCTGTTATGCCAATTACTTCATAATTTTCTGTAAACACTAGTTCTACATCTGAAAATTTAATGCGCATGCTACGAGCGTTTGCATAGAATACCTTTAAAGTTGTGATTTTAGAACTCCCTGAATGCTCTTTAATCAAAAATGTTGTTCTGGTCGGATCTACATTTATGTTCATGGCTGTCTTCGGTCCTCACTGTCCTCGGTCCTCATCCCTGGCGGTGTTGGATTTGGGTCTTGTTAATGGAGCTTTATCCAAATTCGTGATTTGTGACGGATTAGCATTTAACTCCTTCGCAGGTCGCTGTCCTCGCTGTCTTCGGTCCTCCTTCCTGGTTGTCCTGTGTTGAGTTGATTTCGTTTCCGATTATCCTTCACTGTATCGTTGAAAAGACGTCCAAAACGTGCTGCTCCCACCTGGTTCAGATGAACTCCATCGTCTGAAAACAAATAGTCATCGTAGTAAAAATTGTCCCATGTGTCGACGAATCCTACGTTCTCTTTCCTGCAGAGGTTAGCTAGACGATGATTTGTGCTGGTTGGTATGTTGTAAAATCGGCTCTCTACACGGACCCGTGGGACGATTCCTGAGACGATGACCCTTGACAACTTCTCCTTAAACGACTTGATCAGCTGCTGGTACTTGAGAAGCAAATCTTCCGACAGGGTTTGCTGTACATGATTGGATCCGAAGTGGATGACATACATTGTATTAGCAGGGGCCAGCTCTGATATTTCGTCAGCTGCAGCAACTATGTCGTCCGCACTACCACCAGAGATACAAACACGCTTCCTGGTCTTAGGTGCCCTGGCCCAAAAGTCTGTGAGCTGACCATGTACCATCGAGTCTCACACGAGCCGAACTTCTTCCATTTCCTCTTCGTCATCAGAGTCTGTGAGTATCTGGAAACAGTTGTGACACTCGGTAACCGGTAGGGAGATGGGGTCGGGCACCAGTTGGACTAGATAATAGTCCGTCAAACGCCTATCTACTGGGACCGGAACCTCTCTGAGAGGTCTGGGACCGGGGGACTGGGCACTGCCTGGCTGCTATCAAGATAGCGACTACATCGGTTCCAGTCAGCCATTTCTTGTTGGTGTCATCTGTAATGTTGCTTATCTCACGGAGGAACCAAGTTACTCATCTGGAATAGGTTAGTAGGCATCTAAGCATAATGAAAATATTTAGTCATCAAGGCTTGTTTCTGTCATGCACAGTACGTAAATTATGATGTATCGCTAGTCAACGCGATAATATACATGGCGATTATATTGGATGAACACCCAGAAGTGAAATTCTCTGGCTAAGGATTACCCCCCTATATAAACTAAATATATATATATATATAAATAGAATATATATATATATATATATATATATATAATATATAAATTATATATATATATATATATATATATATAATATAGCCTATCGGCTATCGTCCTGACGGTCGGCGGTTCGAGCCCCACTGAGAGATTAGAAATATATATATATATATATATATATATATATATATATATATATATATATATACTGTATATACAGTATGGTGGTTCAAAAACAAAATAACAATTTTGAATTATTGTTATGTCCCGGGAAATGATTATGTTTCTCTTTATTTCAAGTGCACTATAGTTAGAGCTTCAAATCAAAGTCGATGTTCCTCACTCAACGACAATTTAGGAGGGACTATAAAGGAAGAAATCCTTCTAGTCACAAAAGAATCATTGGTATGTATTGAATTGAGAACGATAGTGAGCATTCAGTAACCATCAACTCGGAACGATATGTTGAATTGATGAGGATGAACTTCATTCCAGCACTGAGAACAAAGCAAGGAGCTGACATGAATACCATAATTTTTCCGCAGGATGGGGCAACACCTCAGTGCTCCAATACCTCCGTCATTACTTCCCTGGAGACAGTCTGATCTAACGTCGTAATAACAACCCTTGGCCGGCACATGCCCCATATTTCCTTTGATGATATTTGGAAAACAATGTTTACAGCAACAAATCACAGACAATAGAACACTTTCGTCAGGAAGTCAGAAGGATTTCACGTGAAATATGCGACAGGATTATCAAAAACTCCAATGTTCGTGTAGAAGCTGTGATTCAGCGACGTGGCACGTTTTATTGTTTTTGTATTATATGCGTATGGAGGAGAAAACAGGCAGGTTGCCTGTAACAAGTGTCTCTCCCAAAGCTAAAAAGAGTGACAGAGCCAAATTCAAGGGACGTTGGAGTCAAAATGCCTGGACACACAAACTTTAAAGCAGCTTAAGTCATAGGATGAAGGAAAGACTGATTGAGGGAGAGAGTTCCAGAGTTCACTTGTTGAGTAGAAGAAAGATTAAAAATTTGCCAATTCTGGGGTTGGAGAGCTAAACAGAATAGGAGTGGGACGGTGTTGAAAGGCGGGTGCCTCACACTCACCGCAATGGAGTGGGTGTACACTGAGAGAGCTCTGAAGAACACTGATTGTTGTAATTGCGATAGAAGAGTGAAAGAGATGCAACATTGCGGCTTGTAGAAAGAGATTGTAAGGAACTATTAAGATGAAGTGAGTTGATGAGGCGAAATGCTTTTGATTCTACTCGTTCGAATATCTCTCTCTCTCTCACTCTCTCTCTATATATATATATATATATATATATACCGGTATAAATATATATATATATATATATATATATATATATATATATATATATATATATATACATATATATATATATATATATATATATACGGTATCGTATATATATATATATATATATATATATATATATATATATACAGGTATATACAGTATATATATATATATATATATATATATATATATATATATATATATATATATATATATATATATATATATATATATTTATGTATATATAAATATATATATCCATTTTCTTTCTATCAGTCTAATGGTAAAACATCTTGGTTTACTCAGGCATGTTCTACTGCTGTCCGCAATGAGGAGGAAGCATTCAAACGGTACCGTCGCTTACAAACTCAAGAATCTCATACTTCCTATGTTTCTGCCCGGAATCAAGCCAAATCTGTTCTTCAACTCGCCAAACATTCTTTCATCAATAATAAATGCACTGAAATATCCAACTCTAGCTTTTCCAAAGCCTTCTGGCATCTAGCCTGTTACGTCCTGGGATATATAAACACTGGGCTCTTTCTATTGGACTAGGTATGCGGCAACAAGCAACAACGGAAAACGCTAGATCCAACCCTTATCTATAAACCCAGGCAACAAACCACCCTAAACCGTCAAGAGTCCTGCCTGGACAACGAGGTATCCTATGACTCGGTTACAGGGTGCACGCACTATAGACTGCTGATAGTCAAGCAGGCTATATAAAAGATCACACAACTAAGTTGACTTAAAGCTTCAAGGAAAAGATAGATAACGGAATTAAATTGCAGAAACAATTTAATAACAAACTAGAAGAAAGTACATTTAACGTTACGTTAATTAATACAACTAATCACCCCTGCGTGAAAGAAGGTGAAAGCAAACAGTCCTCAAAACATCGTACAGGTAGACAAGATGCGGGTTTCTAAACTACATGCGGCTACTGTAGGATCTGATGCTTAGCAAAGAAAATATGTTACGGATTTAGAGAACTCTTAACTCATAAGCAGGAATAAATACTAGTGATAGGCCATACAGTGTATAATGGCATAGGTATAATTAAATAAAGGCAGCAACTCGCAACATAACCACATACAGGTGTGCTTCTCACTCTTAGTCAGGCAAGCCTGCTCGGACAGAGTCTCTAAGCCACACCCTGACTCACAATGCTCACAAAAACGGTAAACTGTGGCACAATAACAAGCATACAGAGATGATAAACCCCTAGCTGTTAATCTGCCAGGTGGCAGAGGTCTAGCCGGAAGGATATAGGCTTCGGATACCCGGGCTGAGCCACCTGCTCTAGCCTAGGGACGTTCCCAAGTCTGTGCGCCAAATTACTCTAATTGAAAGGCTGCTCTCTTGAGAGACTCAGATCGCAAGTATCTGACTCTCTCCTGGCGACCCTAAAACAAAAGCAAGACTTACTAGCGCAGTGCTGAGTGGACTAGGCAAGGGCCCTCACACAACACAACACTAGACACACAGGGACACAGACAAGAAAATGCCCCCAGACTCCCACAGGTATCCTAGTAAAGTCGTGCGGGTCCATAGGACTCGCACCAGCAGACTTTACTTAAAGGATCGCAAAAAGCCTCCCCTCCGGTCTAGCCCCTGCTAACCTGACACAAGAACACACTAGCAAGCATGAAACCACCAAATATGAGACAACAAAAAAGCTTCCTAGGTCTCATTAACAATTACATTTCTGCATAAGGCCCAAAATCCTATCTAATTATCTGAGAGCTCGTCGTTAATACAATAATAGATATAAGGTCTATCAAGGGGATGGGATAATTAAATAGATTGGTGAAGTAGTGGAAAGAAGGTATACAAAGTAAGAGAGAAAGTTTCTAAGTGGGGTTGAGAGGGATAGATATCAAGGGGGTCCGAAGGGTACGACAGTGAGGTGAGCTCTGAGTCTTGAATCTGTCTGGACCCCACCCTAGGCATGCAAAATACATCCCATGCTTGGCAACACTCAACACAGTTGCCGGGTCAAAATCCTCTACCCTGTGCGTGAGTCGAAACTAAGCCTAACGTTGTGATCAAATGCATATGGCAACGTTTTCAGGCTCGTCCCAAGCTGGCAAGCGAAGCAACGTCCCAAGCCGGTCTCTCTCTCCCGCTCGTCTCCTCCCGCCCTCACTAGATATACATCTTATATATTATAATGAAATAATCAACTATCGAGAATAAAATATACTAAGATGCGTTGGTTAAGAATAAGGGCAGCTTCAAGCTGTGAAACAACATAAGAATATCCCAGACATTAGTTACGTTGTCGTAGGATATATACTAAGGAAAAGCCTGCCGGCCGGCTGCCGCCAGCCGGTTTCTAAACGGCTGGGCAGCCGACGCGCGCGCATGCCCGCATGTGGCTACTATGCAGAAGCGTCACAAGCCAAAAACCTCTCCAACAATTTTTCTTCTTCGTCTTGCCCTCCCCTTTTTCGCTCTGACGGCACTACCGTCACTTCTTCGTTTGACAACGCTGAACTCTTCGCTAACACTTTCGCTAAAACCTCCACTTTGGATGATTCCGGTACTATTCCTCCCTCTCCACCCATCTCTCTCCTAGTTGTACCTAATATCATAATCAGAAATATTCTTCCAAAGATGTACTTTCCACCCTCTCTGGGCTTAGTACTAAGAAGGCGTACGGACCGGACGGTGTTCGCCGTGTTGTACTAAAATACAATGCTGACTCCCTGCCTAGGTTTATTGTTCCGTCTCTGTCTGTTCTCTAACGTCTTCCCTTCTTGCTGGAAGTTCGCTCTCATTCAACTTGTCCCAAAGAAGAGTGACCGCTCTCAACACTCCGACTATCATCCAATTGCTCTCATTTCTTGCATCTCTAAAAGTTTTTGAAACTATTCTTACCTTAAAATTTCATAACCCCTTCTGTACCGGCGTTGTATTTTTTTGTTTTTTTATCTATATTTAAACGATTTTGTGCAGTTTAAGAAGGATCTGTGGTAGTAAAAAGGGTTGAGTGTGATAGTTCGAAGCCTGTTAATTGCTGGAGTCTCTTTTTAAACTGAGAATAATCGTCTAATTGTAGCCAAAATAAAATTAAAAGGACCGCTGGTATAGAAGATGTTAAGCATTTATCTTCACATAACCTACTTTCAGACCGCCAGTATGGCTTCCTTAAGGACCGCTCTACTAGTGATCTTTTTTTTTATCTCAGTAACTCCTGGTCATCCTCCATTCGGGATTTCAGTGAGACTTTCTCTGTTGCACTTGGCATATGGAAGGCCTTCGATAGAGTCTGGCACAAATTCCTCATATACAAAATATCCACCTTTGGTGTCTATCCTTCCATCTGTGCCTTTGTCTCTAATTTCCTTTCCGGCTGTTCCATAGCTGCGGTTGTAGACGACCATTGTTCACCTCTTCAACCTATCAACTCCGGTGTTCCTCAGGGTTCAGTCCTATCTCCAATTCTCTTCCTATTATTAATTGATGACCTTCTCAACTGCACCTCCAGTCCCATACACTCATATGCTTCAACTCTACATTACACTATTCAACTAGCCTTCCACAAAATCATTCAGAGCAGGAAGTCCAAAAGTAACATATGGAGGCCATAAAGCACCTATCTTCTGATATCTCTACTATCTCTAATTGGGGCAGAGAAAACCTTGTTATTTTCAATGCTTCCAAAACTCAATTTATCTATCTGTCTACTCGTCGCCCCCTTCCAGAAATCTATGACCTACTCTTCAACAACATAAAAATTAACTCTTAATTTTCTCCTAATATTCTCGGTGTCTCATTCTCTTCTGATCTCTCTTGGAAAGATCATATTACCACTCTTGCTAAAACAGATTTCCAGAAGCTGGGTGTACTCAACCACCTCCAGGTGTTCTTTACCCCTGCACAGCTTCTTGCTCTGTTACGGAGCACAGTGCGCCCATGTATTGAGTATTGTTCACACTTGTGGGGAGGATCCTCTCACACAGCACTTCTAGACAAACTAGAAAAGAAAGTCTTCCGTATAATTAACTCAAGTCCACTCACAAATTCTCTGCAGTCTCTCTCTCTTCGCCGCAATGTTGCATCTCTCTCACTATTCTACCTTTATTACAATAATCAGTGTTCCACAGAGGTTTCTTAGTGTATACCACCCCCTCTTCGTAGAGCATGTAGCACCCGTCTTTTTCTTTTTTTTTTTTTTTTTTTTATGTGATTGAGGGAGGCAAAAGGCAGCATTGCCTATAGCAAGTGCCTCCCCCATAGTTGAAAGAGTGACAGGGCCAAAATCAAGGGACGATCGAGCCAAAATGCCTGGACACACGGAGTTTGAAGCAATTTAAGTCATAGGAAGAGGGAAAGACTGATTCTGGGAGAGAGTTCCAGAGCTCAGATGTTGAGTAGAAGAAAGTTTGAAAGTAACGTTTGACTCTTGGGTTGGAGAGTTGCACAGAGTAGGGGTGGGATTGAGTTGCAAGACGGGTACCACGTGCCCTACGTAAAGGAGGTGGTATGCACTGGGAATGCTCTGAGGAACATTGATTATTATAGTAGCGATAGAATAGCGAGAGAGATGCAACATTGCGGCGGAGAGAGAGAGATTGCAGAGAGTTGGTGAGTGGACGGGAGTTAATGTACGAAAGGCCTTCCTTTCAACTTTGTCTAGGAGAGCGGTGTGAGAGGAACCTCCCCACACATGTGAACAATACTCAATACAAGGACGCACTATGCCCCTGTACAGAGCAAGAAGCTGTGTTGGGGAAAAGAACCCCCTAAAGCGGTTGAGCACACCCAGCTTCTGGGAGGCTGCCTTAGCAAGACTGGTATGATGGTACTTCCAAATGAGAGCAGAAGAAAAAGAGACACCAAGAATATTGAGAGAAGATGAAGGGTTGATTTTCGTATTGTTGAAGAATAAGGGATAGTCCGCTGGGAGATCCTGACGGGTAGATAGATGGAGAAATTGGGTTTTGGTAGCATTAAAGGTAACAAGGTTTTCTCTGCCCCAATTGGAGATAGTATTTAGATCAGAATTTAAGAGTTCTATGGCTTCATTACGTTTGTCGTTAAGGGATTGCTGGCTGGGGCGTTCTGAAAAACTAATGGAGTAGTGTAAGGTTGAGTCGTCTGCGTATGAATGGATGGGAATTAAGGTACAGTTAAGGAGATCATTTATAAAAATTAGAAAGAGAATAGGAGATAGGACAGAGCCCTGAGGAACACCAGAGTTTATAGGGTGAGGAAGTGAACAATAGCCATCCACAACCT
Source organism: Paralithodes platypus (assembly GCA_032716605.1). Lineage (NCBI taxonomy): Eukaryota > Metazoa > Arthropoda > Malacostraca > Decapoda > Lithodidae > Paralithodes > Paralithodes platypus. The sequence continues at coordinate 26,225,755 of CM064507.1, read as the reverse complement.
CGGCTATGGAACGGCCGGAAAGGAAATTAGAGACAAAGGCACAGATAGAGGGATAGAAACCGAAGGAGGGTAGTTTAGGAATTAAAGATTTGTGCCAGACTCTATCGAAAGCTTTCGATATGTCTAGTGCAATAGAAAAAGTCTCACCGAAGTCCCGAAAGGAGGATGACCAAGAGTTAGTAAGATATGAAAGAAGATCACCAGTAGAGCGACCCTTAAGGAAGCCATACTGGCGATCTGAGAGCAGATTACGAGAAGAGAAATGCTTAAGAAATTTGGAAGCAAGAATAGTTTCAAAAACTTTAGAAAGACAAGAGATGAGAGCAATTGGACGATAGTTGGAGGGTTGAGAGCGGTCACCCTTCTTTGGGACAGGTTGAATGTGAGCAAATTTCCAGCATGAAGGGAAGACGTTAGAGGATAGACAGAGACGAAAGAGTTTGCCTAGGCAGGGAGTCAGCACGGAAGCACAGATTTGAGAACAACAGGAGGAATACCGTCCGGACCGTACGCCTTATTAGTGTTAAGCCCAGAGTGTGTAGAAAGTACATCTTTAGAAGAGATTAGGATATTAGGAAAAAGTAATAGACAGGAGGGTGGAGAGGGAGGAATAGCACCGGACTCATCCAAGGAGGAGTTTCTAGCGAAAGTTTGAGCGAAGAGTTTAGCTTTGTCAGAGGAAGAAGTGATGGTTGTACCATCAGAGTGGGAAAGGGGAGGGAAAGACGAGGAAGAGAAATTGTTGGAGAGGTTTTTGGCTAGATACCAGAAAGCTTGGGAAGAGCTAGAGTTGGATTGTTCAGTGCATTTATTATTGATGAAAGAGTGTTTGGCAAGTCGAAGAACAGATTTGGCTTGATTCCGGGCAGAAACATATGAAGAATGAGAGTCTTGAGTTTTAAGGCGACGGTACCGTTTGAATGCTTCCTCCTTATTGCGGACAGCAGTAGAACAGGCGTGAGTAAACCAACAAAATTTAGCATTAGTCTGAGAGAAAGAGAATGGAATGTATGCTTCCATGCCCGATAGGATTACCTCGGTAATGTGTTCAGCACTCTCCGAGGGTCCCCGGCCACAGAAGCAGAAATCATTCCATGGGAAATCAAAGAAGTACTGCCGGAGAGCCTCCCAGTCGGCAGTGCCAAAGTGCCACAAGCGCCGCCGGCTAGGAGGATCGGGTGGCCGTACTGGAGAGATAGGACAGGTGACAGAGATAAGTTTATGGTCGGAGGAGCCCAAAGGAGAGAAAAGATCGACAGTATAAGAAGAAGGGTTAGAAATTAGAAACAAGTCAAGAATGTTGGGCCGATCTCCGATGCGATCCGGGATACGGGTGGGTTGCTGAAGTAACTGCTCTAGGTCATTTAGGATAGAAAACAAGTAGGCTTGTTCACCAGGTGGATCAGTAGTGTGAAAGGAGAGCCATTGGCTATTGAGTCTTGCAACTCAATTCCACCCCTACTCTGTGCAACTCTCTAACCCTAGAGTGAAACGTTATTCTCAAACAGTTTAGCTCAGGAACTTTCACCCTGAATCAGTCTTTCCCTCTTCCTATGACTTAATTTGCTTCAAACTCTGTTTCCAGGCATTTTTGCTTGAACGTCCCTTGATTTTGGCGCTGTCGCTCTTTCAACTCTGGGGGAGGAACTCGATACAGGCAGTTCTGCCTTTTGTCTCCCTCACTCACATAGTAAAAAGAAAAGAAACAAAAATTACCTCAATATAGCTTTGCAAATGCCTTCAAAATGCTCCTAGATATGCTCATATTTCAAAGATTTTCTCAGGGGGGCTTACACCCCCGCCCCCCCCCCCGGACGGTCAACGGCCGTCTCTGGGAGTGTTTGGGTTAATGTGGAAATCCATTACTGTATAAACCAATCCAAATTGCGTGGGTGGGTAAAGTATAGTAATTAGTATTATAACTAGAATGGGTCATACTATTGGAAATAAAAATTATTTATATAACATGAGATAATAATACTAATAGAAATATTCATAATTACGTAAACATCTAAGCTGTGTGCGTATGTGTCAAGCTACAAATAGGTGACAGCATAAATAGTCTTCATTCTATATAATATAATCATTTGATGCAAAATTATTGTTCAGGTCTCTTTAACCCTCAACTATCGGGTAGTATTGTAACACTACTACCTGCCAAGCGGGCCGATTTACCCTAAACGAGCTTCATTCCATGCTCTTTTTCATGCATAAAGAAGAGCCAGAGCGTAATACAATTATGTATCCGTGAAGGGGCGATTATTGATCTTTCCAATGACACCTGAACCATCCTTGTACAACCACGGGTTCTCTTGCAATGATATTGCAATACGAAGTGAAAAAACCTAAAATACAGTAATTTCCTCAGTTTTTACCCTGTATTGCGGGATCAGGGAGGTGTAGACATGTGGTGGTGGTGTCAGTGGCGGGACGAAGTCCACGCTGAACGGGCAGAGCCCGCCCGCGGTCCTCCCACCGCGTGGACTCTCTCTCAGAGCCGATAATGTTCTCAAAATCGCATAGGACTTAAGGCGGGACCCGCTCTTTAGGCCTTGGTTCTCTAACGGACTTAAGGCGGGACCCGCTATTTGAGGGTAAAATATATGTAGCTATCCGGCTGGCTCAGTTGATAGCGTCTCTGCTTACCATACCAGCAGTCTCACGGTCAATCCCTGCTCAGGTTGAAAAGTTTTTCTTGGATATAGCTGGCGGTTACCGTCTCCCCTCGAGGAAGTGAGATGGGTAGTGGTCTCTGGTTGATTAAAGAAAGTCAAGCACTTGTGAATCCTTGAAGGAGGAGAAACGGTCGCTATATACGTAACCAGACGATTATTATTATTATTAAATTACCAATTTCTGACATGGACTTGGACTCGTTGCAAGGCTACTTTAGTCTGTATTCGTGGAGCTACAACATTTATAAATGGCACTTTCCTCCTGTCTGGAGTTGGGGGTAGGGTGTGAGTAGAGGACCTGGTAGTTTATTTTTTCTATCCAAAGGAAGGGGTGATGGACAGGCACCACCCCGTTCCTACTTCCTGGGATATGAAGAGTAGGGGTTAACCCCTACCCATATTTATATCAGTGTGCTTAGTGTATTGGTTGAGGAAGGGTGTGTGTACAATGAAAACATGTTTTAGAAGCTGAAAATCAGTGTAAACAGGGCCACTTATCCATGTAATTGTGACATCTACATACCACATATGAATATGAGGTTCATATCATCTTTATTTCAGCAACTCAATCTGTCTGTAAACACAAAACATTATAAAATATTGTTAAATATCATTATCCTGGGTGGTGAGAGAAGGTAGCAAGGGTATGGTAACTGTTATAGGGAGATGTCCAACCCAATGTTTTTATTGACCAAAATTAGCAGTAAAATAGCCGCGTGGGTGTATTCTTCCCCATAGAAGTTGCTGCAATTAAAGAGTAAATGATCTTGCAATTACAAACAGATGCTTCATATTGAGCTTGTCCGACTGAACGCCTTAATAACTTCTGATTTTTCAAGGAAAAAAGTGGATGTGTGTTTGTTAAATCATAATACTTAAAATCTTAAGTCTACGGAATTGATTTTGCATTATCAGACTTAAGTTTCGGGACGACCTAAAATATTACGTAATGAAATAAACATTACAACTAGAGGCTAAACAATGTAATAAACATTACAACTAGAGGCTAAACAATGTAATAAACATTACAACTAGTGCAAACTAGCATGGGAGAAGGGGAGTGCACCCGGTGACTGGAAGACTGGCATAATAGTCCCCCTATATAAGGGCAAAGGGGAAAGAGGAGTGTGTGGTAACCACCGAGGAATATGTCTTCTAAGCGTAGTAGGGAAGGTATACAGTAGGGTAGTGATTGAGAGAGTGAGAGTGAGAACGGAGAAATGGATAGGCGACGAGCAGGGAGGTTTTAGGAAGGGAAGAGGATGTATAGATCAGATTTTTACCCTGAATTGTGTTGTGGAGAAGTATCTGGAGAAGAAACAAAAGGTGTATGTTGCCTTTATGGACTTGGAGAAGGCCTATGACAGAGTGGATAGAGAAGGTTTGTGGAAAGTACTTAGAATATACGGAGTAGAGGGCAAGTTGCTGAAAGCAGTGAAGAGCATGTATGAGGGTGCAAAGGCGGCAGTACGTGTGGAGAGTGAGCAGAGCGAGTTCTTTGACCTGAATGTTGGTTTGAAACAGGGGTGTGTGATGTCCCCGTGGTTGTTTACTGTATATATGGATGGAGTTATGAAAGAAATACTATCAAGAGCAGTGGATGTTGGTGTATCGCTGAAAAGGGAGGAAATTGAGTGGAAGCTACCTATACTGCTGTTTGCGGATGATACAGTTCTGATGAGTGATAATGAATGGGAGTTGCAGGGTCTGGTAAATGAGTTTGGAACAGTGTGCGAAAAACGGAATTTGAAGGTAAATACGGGGAAGAGCAAGGTTATGGTCTTCGAAATGGGTGAAGTCACAGAGTGTGAGGTGAAGCTGAACGGTCAGGCTATGGAGATCGTCAACTCTTTTAAGTATCTGGGCAGTGTGTTGAGTAAAGATGGGACTATGGATGAAGAGGTGCGGGAGAGGGTACAACAGGGGAAGAGGGTTGTAGGAACGCTTAAAGCAGTAACAAGAAATAGGGTGGTCAGTATGGAAGTGAAGAAGTCCTTGCATGACAGTGTGGTAATCCCGACACTGACTTACGGAAGCGAAGCATGGACGTTGGTTGAGAGACTCAGACCAAGAGTGAGAGCAGTGGAAATGAATTACTTAAGGAGTGCGTGCGGAGTTACATGGAGGGATAGACAGACTAATGAGGAAGTAAGAAGGAGGTGTGGTGTGGAGGTAGATGTGCTGGAAAGTGTGAAAAGGAACAACTTGAGATGGTTCGGCCATATGGAACGTATGGAAAGCGAGAGAATGACTAAGAGGGTGTATGAGAGCGAGGTGGAGGGACAGAGGGGGAGAGGTAGACCGAATATGAGGTGGAAGGATGGAGTGAGGAAGTACATGAACGAAGGTGGTGCTGGTTGGGGGGAGGGGCGTCGACTGACTGGGGACAGAGGTGCATGGGGGCGGTTCGTTCGTGGCCACCCCTTCGTGGATCACGGCGTCAGGCAATAGATAGATAGATAGAACTAGAGGCTATACAATGTAATAAACATTACAACTAGAGGCTAAACAATGTAATAAACATTACAACTAGAGGCTAAACAATGTAATAAACATTACAACTAGAGGCTAAACAATGTAATAAACATTACAACTAGAGGCTATACAATGTAATGAACATTACAACTAGAGGCTAAACAATGTAATAAACATTACAACTAGAGGCTAAACAATGTAATAAACATTACAACTAGAGGCTATACAATGTAATGAACATTACAACTAGAGGCTAAACAATGTAATAAACATTACAACTAGAGGCTAAACAATGTAATAAACATTACAACTAGAGGCTAAACAATGTAATAAACATTACAACTAGAGGCTAAACAATGTAATAAACATTACAACTAGAGGCTAAACAATGTAATGAACATTACAACTAGAGGCTAAACAATGTAATAAACATTACAACTACAGGCTAAACAATGTAATAAACATTACAACTACAGGCTAAACAATGTAATGAACATTACAACTAGAGGCTAAACAATGTAATAAACATTACAACTAGAGGCTAAACAATGTAATGAACATTACAACTAGAGGCTAAACAATGTAATAAACATTACAACTAGAGGCTAAACAATGTAATGAACATTACAACTAGAGGCTAAACAATGTAATAAACATTACAACTACAGGCTAAACAATGTAATGATAAGGGATGTGCATGACAAATGTTAAGAAATTGAATAATCAATATAACATAATTAATATAATCATTATTACATGACTGCATTCCTCAAGATGTCATACTATTTACAAAACTAAATTTGTAGTGTAGATAAATATAATACAAATATAGAGGACACTCTGAAGAAGGCGCTAATACGCATATGTCGTGCTTGGGAATGGGACGGAAACACACACATGCGAAATCATACACAAACTCATGTAGTACCACACGCTGAAATATTCACACATAAACTCACTTATACATAATAATATACACTCAAACAAACGCACGCATGCACTGGTACGCTTAAATACATACACACAATAAGCGTTTGCACCACACGAAATAGAAGTACAAAAATTAGTAGGTAGAAAAATAACACTAATCAATTAAAAATATTTTATCTATGATTAAAGTACTGACATAGATCCTTCACGATAACATAACTGATGACAACATTCACACGAGAAACAACATGCCACGACAATCGTTAGGCAGATTAACATTACCAATAAAAGTTTGCATACATTTTTACAAAATAATTGTATTATAAAACTACTCATTGTGTCATAACATTGAGCTGTGGTATGTGACTGAGAGTAATGCTAATTATTTATTGATTTACATATGGTAATATACTTACACATTTTACAGCACAGTATAATATGTGGCATGATGACATAAGTAATGCTGGTCAACAGTAAATAACGGCCAATACTTCCAATACAAGTTCTAATATTTGATTATATATAATATTTAAGACTATTATGCCTTTGAAGTAAACCGTATCACAAACATAACATAAAAGACATAGACACTACGTAATTTTGTAAATGGATTTAATATTAGAATGTAATTATCGTGTTTTGGGATAATACGCTTTTCTTCACACCTTATTATATATAAAATGCAAGTAATACGTTTAGAAAAGTGAGCTAGAAAATTAGTTGATCCTTTCGGTGCGAAAACTTTACTTTCTTTTGCTAAATAAACATCTACTAAATTACTAACAGAAGCATATATTATATTAATGGACCCTTTAATCGGCAAACAAAATAAATAAATAAAAACAATTGCGAATCTGCATGCAATCGTAGAATGATAGCCAGAGTCAAATTAAAATGACCTCCATAATACTAAAGGACTTAAGCCGGTGTCACACGAGCGGTTTTTCCGGCAATTTTCGATGAGCAAGTTTTTTCTCGTAATGATTTGAGGCTTTTTCACATTGGAATCGGAAACTAGACTGAAGGTAGATTATGCTAAGTGGCTGATTTCTGATATAGCTTGAATTTTGAAGTTGTCAGACTACTATTGCCCGTACAAATTGACGGAAAAAGAGCTCGTGTGACACCGCCTTTACATAATTATATTATCAGTATGGTAGTGATCTCTAATAACTATGCAACCATATGAATCCAGTATCGAACCCGAACGAGACAATTCAATACTTATTGAATCCCTGACGTTTCAGAATTAGGCTTAAATAGTTTAAAGAAACACATGAGTGTAACCTTATTAGTGCTCATGACAGAACATGGACAACTACATACTCTACCAGAAACACATGAGTGTAACCTTATTAGTGCTCATGACAGAACATGGACAACTACATACTCTACCAGAAAGGGAAGATGGGCTTATTTATTTGCTTAGTGTTTGGAATTGTTTAAGAACTTTCGTGCCATTTATGTGTCGATTTTTTCCTGGCGAGCGATAGCGAGCCTGTAATTTTAAGTGTAACCGGCCTTCAGCTGGGAAATTTGTCTATCAAAAAATGTACAAATTTAGCTTGAAGGGGGTCTAGGGAGTGTTTTTTATAGCTTGATGGTGGTCTAGGGAGGAAACTAAACAATATTAATATTGACAAAGAAATGGGGTATAAAGTCTTAAAATTGCCAAACTAATGTGCCAAACGTCTGTAAATCTAAACTCAAAAACAATGGGGCCGAACACGGGGGAGAAGGGGTGCCAGAAACCCCAGCCCATCTCCCCTTAACTATAATATCACCTACCTATGACCAACACTACCACAAGATCAGTGCGTGAGACAGTGTTACGTGCATTAAGTACGGTGGCGCTAGTAAGTCATGTCTCAGCAGTCGTTACGTTTTCCTCGCTCTGTTCTGTATTAATGTCTGTCAGATGTTGAATAGGGTGGGTAAGTGTAGGAATAGGTTTGTATAATTAACTCAATATGCAGAAATGAAGCTTAAATATTGCTGATACCAATTATTGATCACAACATACTTGGTGTCGAAACATGACTTATTAGCGCGACTGTACATGACAGTGCAGTATAGGCGTGAGGGGGGGGGGGGGGGGGTGCTCTGATATATTTAGCTATAATATACTCTTCACCTATTTACAGTTGGCTGGAATATATATTAAGGATGGTCACCGGCTTTTTGTATCGTTTTCTCCTTTTCTCTCTTTCCCTGACTTGTATCCATTTGGCCCCATTTAGCCAACTGTTTAAGACGTTTATCCCCATCCAGGTGTCGATTTCTTTCTGTCGAGTGATAGCGAACCATTATTGTATGAAGAAATCCAGCTTCGCCGGAGACATTTTTCTATCAAAAAATGTACAAATTTAGCTTACTGTCAAAACAAAATATATATATATACTGACTCGCTACCGCTCGCCAGGAAAATATTGACACCTGGATGTGGGTAAATTTCTTGAAACAGTAGGCTGAATGGGGCCGAATGGATACAAGCCAAAGAAAGAGGGAGAGAAAGAAAAAAAGAGCGAGGTGGGCTCCCTTAACAGTTGTGGTTAATAACAAAATCACTAATATTTGTTCGTACTGTCTGGGAAAAACATGATTCTACTCTTAAAAAATTTATTGTGTTCAATATCAGTGAAACATATTTGAATTGAGATGACTTGAAATATAACATTGTAGTAACTTGGATGATCAATAACACATATTTGATCAAATAAGATTAATTTACCAAAATAACAGACTATATTACTAATCCTGAAATTTGAGAGGGCTACACAGAAAGAAAGTTCTAACTATATATATGTTTATATATTTTTAATACACTACTTTGTTTCTTCTCTTGGAATAAGCATACATTCACCCCATACATGAATTAATATTAACACATCGCTTACATCTCCTATAAGCATTAAATAATAATAAGTTGATATATTTTTCACACAGTGGTTTTCTAAATTGGTCATTAAATCATTTAGCTATCAATTTTACACGATTTGACGATATTCCCTGAGACAAGGTTAAACATCCACACAAAAACCGCGTCTTCACTGAAAGGGTACAGAGGAAGAGATATTATCAACAAGCACTATTTATTTAGTTAGTAAAGATAGTTTTATATAAGTTATTTCTCCGCTTGAATACAAACATCTTCCCAATCCGCTTACATTTAATCACAAAACATTACTTATTACAGCATCCTAAACTGGTCGAATAATGTTATTAATTTATCAAGACAAAACAAATAAATCCACTCCGATAATATATACATTTAGATAAGATTAATATACATAATAATTATATGAACACTGTAAATAATTACGCACCTGGCCTTATATCCATCCAAATCTCCCCCCCCCCCCCTCCCCCCCCCCCCACCTCAAACAAATAAATCAATATATCAAATAAATAAATACAAATAGTAGACAAATGACGGATCGGATACGTGCTCCGACATTTGCTGAAGTATTCAACTAAATCTTTTCGTAGAGGCTGGCATAAGGCTTATATAAGAAAGGATGGGCAAGTGCGATGCAACTGTTTTGGTAACAGTGATCTGCGCACACGATAGATGGCAGCACAATCGTAAGAGAAAACGAGAGGGTACCTAATAGTTCATAATATTCCCTACTTTGTACTATGAACGCTATGAATAATCAACTCAACTTTAACCACAGACTCTGTAAACATGACACAGTTCAATAGATATATCTAAAGGCTACTGTAAATGCACGATCATCATGAAATTGTCGTCATTATGAGGAGGTTCAAGACAAGAGTCTCCTCTACCGTGCGTGCCAGTGTTGTTGTGTGACTTGAGTTGCCAACGTCAAAGAGGCTGGAGTCACTCCCTATCAGAGTATCACTTGATGTCATAATTATACCCTAACCTACGTATTTCGTCAGAATGTTCACCTTAAATACACCTTTACAGTTTAACATCTACATAAAACTTAACTAATAATACAAATTCATAATGACCTTTTTATTCTTGTTGTGTTGCTTGGAGTTATACTTGCATCATATATTAGTATATTTATATATTGTATAAGTATAATTCTACTTTTTAGCTCTTGCTTTTATATATATATTTTCTCTATATCAATCACAAGTGTTTTTACCCATATTTATTTACTCTCAAAGGTGTTCCTTAACGCCCACTCATTATGCAAAAGTTTACCTAACTATGGTAACACTGCAGACATGCCAGGCTCACAGATAATTATCAAGGAGTATCTAAGAAGGAGAAACGACTGAGGTCTTTTAGTTTTATGCCCCACGACAGTGGTGCCACCAAATCCCTCGGACGCGTGCGGAACTGACCGTGCGACGTCACGCTTTGGTCCTCTTTTATCTATCCTCCTTTGGGTGTGACACGCACTTATAGTCTTTATTTTCCTACCTGACCAGATATATTCCTGTATTTATCTTACTTGCTCTGCTATTATAAACATGAGTATATATAGCCAAATATGTTGTTAATTATGAACACGTAGATGAATATTATCTAAACAAAAATAGCAGTTTCATATTTTTCCGTTATTCATCGAGGAATCACCTACCAAAATAATAAACTTTTCGCCAGGTGTCATGTTTAGTGTTGTGTAGTCCTACCTGAACGTGTGTGTTGTTGGTTAGGGTATTATCTGCACTGAACTCATTCAATACGATGATGTCATGTAATTATATTGTGGCTTATATGAGATTAGTGTATCCAACTTAGAAATAATCTTTAGAATGCAATTGCGAAAACAAAATCTTATCATTTAAACTTTGCATAATCGCAGGCTTTCAAAATCTACGGAAATTGCTTAAAGATAGCCTCATGTAAATGGAAAACTCGTCAAAGTACAGAAATGGTAACTGGGTACCACTATGTTGCGTTTATTTCATGTGCATTTTGTGTGGGTTACATATAAATACTGGTTTGCTTCATCTGTTTACTGTATATAATGAAATTAGGGTGAAGTAGCCAACTTGTGATCGAATAAGAAAATACATAAAATACTGTAGTGTATATTGCTAGTCAAAACAAATAGTTCAACAAAATAATGTATGATCCTTTATGAGAGATAGGCTACAGAGTGATGATCATTATAACTTGACACTTCAACAGCGTGAAGTATAGAGCACAAGTCATGGGCTACTGGAAATGATGATGACTGTAGGGGAAGAGTGCTAGTAGGCCGTTTCCAAACTCCCAAACACCCAGCTGTTACAGAGTTATTGGTGAGTTGGCTATATTAGATTTATGTGAGTATAGTAATAACATAATTTATATATCTAATGAACAGGATGTAGATACTATACATACATACCGGCACATTATCGTAAATATTGGGTGATTCAAATAGGGAACAGCCTCAAGTCCTAACTGCAGTGCTCCAAGCAGCCCTGTTCTGGGCCGACTTACATGTCAGTTTTTCTCTCTGTGTAAGAAGAAGACAAAACACAAAGCTGTCTGTAACCCCCCCCCCCAAAAAAAAAAAAAAAAAAAAAAAAAAAATAATAATAATAATAATAAATACATAAATACATACATATATATTATTATTAATAAATAAATACAAAAACAAATAATATTAATACTAATAATGATAATAATAATAATAATAATAATAATACAATTAATACATTTATATATAAATAAAATATATAAACAGATTAACATAATAATAAAAGTGACAGAGCCAGAGAATTGTTTTTATATTTATAGATCAGATTGTATAACCTGACCACACTGATATTATAATATATATTTAATATTCCATGGGTATACCATAGATTGTTGTGGAAGTGTTAGCAGGTGTGCAGTTGGGTCTAGGAGTCATGTTAAACTTGTCACTTTCCTTCGCTCCATTTGCACTGTAATTTTCTCAGTAAGATGCAAAGTTAGATTTGCCCCCCCCCAAAAAAAAAAAAAAACACACACAGAAAATATATCAATTAAATAAATAAATTAAATTGCATAAATATATATACATATACATAGTTTACAGACACTTTCGTGAATAACGCATTCAGTGTAGTCTATGATAATGTTGTTTCCTTATATTATGGCACTCACTAGATGATGTTAATTATATAGATAGGGAAACAATTGTGGGATCAGAGGGTAAATTTATAACAAATTAAGTCTCTTCTATCACTAACTATTACTTCAAGGATGAGTAAAATAGTCTAATAATAGTCAAAATATAATCGCAAAAGCGTCATTGTATAATGGCAAGTCTGGTATATAATAGAAGCAATTTTTTCTACTCCTCCCAAAAAATATTTGTAATAGTTGCTTATATCTTTACTCCAGCCACCGGTCGGTCGGTTGTAATATATACCGGTACCATAATCCTTGAATACACCGGGGGTTGCCGTTTAGTATTCAATAATAAAATGCTCTTAATCTCAGAATTACCTCTCCAAAGATTAGTTTTCAGCCCACGGCTCGCTCAAAGACAACTGAAGAGGTTTAAGTGACTAAACTAAAAGTTTCTAAACAATACTGATGGTCACAAAGGCTTTTAAGTATCCCATAAAAGGTGCAAATCACTTACTGGTGCGCGCAAGGGTTAAGTTGCGACATCAATGATTTGACCAACTATATTCAAGTAGCGATAAACAGTTAATAATACTTGCATTTATATATCACAAATACTCACACCTTGCTTTCATTAACAATTACGAAATATATATTCATAATAATTGTAGATTGGTGAAGCGTGGACCTCTTCAGCTTTTCATGAGACTTATAACATTATTTGATTTTGTAAGAATACATTATAGTACCAATATAATAATATTATATAATACTTATATATCACATTTAAAACGTATTGTTATACTTACTTCCAATAATACCATTAATATGTAATTTTCTTCTTGGCTGTTCGGCTACAACACTAAAGTCATATTCGTATTTATTTAATGTTATAGAAACATCGTCATCTGTTCACTTATCTATTTTTACATAGACACGCACAAACACATACACAAACACACACACTTTATCTCTCACGATCACTTTTACTCTTTCTCTCAATTGAGAGAAAGAGTAAAAGTGATCGTGAGAGATAAAGTGTGTGTGTGTATGCGTGTCTAGGAAACGTTATGTAAGAATAGATAAGTGAACAGATGACGATGTTTCTATGAAATGAAATAAATACGAATATGAATTTAGTGTTGTAACTGAACAGTTGAGAAGAAAATTACATATTAATGGTAGTATTGGCAGTAAGGTAACAGTACGTTTTAAATCTGATATATAATTATGATATTAAACTGAAAATGCATCACAAACAAATGATATTGAACAGAAAGTAAGTTACTGTAGTATCACTAACAAGCTGGTGCCTCAGCACATGATCCCATTATTCTGAAGATCTACCATTACTGCCCGAGTCCCAGTCCTTACCCAGGCTTCTGATTGAGGCGAGAATTACAAGACTAACAAACCTCGTGTACCGTACATGTCTTAATTACCTCCGTATTCATAAGCGTCTGAGTAGTGCCGCCGTGGCAATTGGACAATAGACCTAAGTACTGGAGCGGGTAAGGGTGAAGTTGGTCTGGTTCGTGCACGCCTCCAGACCCTGCCAAGCCCCTCGCTGTGCCAAAGGCTGAAGATAAACACAGGGAAACAGGTGCGGCTGATAGTGAGGCACCGCCGGCCCACTGTCGCACTCATTACACACCAACACGGACACTTCAGTACATGCACAATGGACAACTCCACATACAGTTTAACTATCTTTATATGAAGCAACTTCAATAGAGAAATGCTTATACAGTATATAAATATTATATATATAGTGTACTAAGCCACTCTGGGAACAATGAAGATGACATATTATGTCCAAGACATTACATTATCTTATTATCTTATCGGTTTAAATGTTTTGTTTTTCAGTCCTCATACTTAAATAGTGATGAAGAGTATATATATATATATATATATATTCCTTCTAAATGGACTCCACACTGAAAACTCAAATTCTTGATGTAATTTCATCACTCTGGTCGTTATTGCTGTGATGATGCCTTCTGAAGTACTTCTTGATATCCTGATTTGCTCTGTGTTAGCAGACCTTCTGGTGTAGCCATTACACACAGGAACACCTAGCTTACTATGCCTAACACCCGCTTCACTAATGGCGTGGCCATGGTAGTGTTTATTCTATGTTATATCAATTCATGCAACGTCCTATCTGTTTTGCTGCCAAGTGTTAGGTCTAGCACACACTACCTAAGATCTAAAGTGTAATTGAATTAATAATATAGTATGAGTTTTCCTCCAAACACAACATTTTGCTTTCTCTATAATAAAAGATAAGTACACACATAAATAATGTTGCTTTAGACACACATCATTAATTATTCTTAGTTTCATAAAGTATGTAGATCAACCTATTGGCTACAGTGACCCTCCCAAGTCTCAAAGTACCTTGATAGTAAGTGACTATCTGAAGGTGCTTCAGGATATATATATATACTGTATATATACAGTATATACCGGTGTATATATATATATATATATATATATATATATATATATATATATATATATATATATATATATATATATATATATATATAAATATATATATATATTACACAGATACAATATTCCTCTCATACTTGTTTTACGCACATTTACTCGTTTTTGTACAGGGTAGGTTTACGTTCAGTATAATTTAATTATTAAGTATCTGTATATCGATTACTAAAATACATGGACTGAAACCAACATATAGTATGTATATCATAAAAGCAATAATTCTTCCGCGTTAATCACCTACAATATCTAGTCAGTCACTAACGCCCAATCCTGATATGATTTAAAAATAAAAAGGGGACTAGATATGCAAATGAGATAGACATAAGGAAACACAAACATAAAAATAGGATATTGCATGTGCTTGTCATTAAGTCATTACTGTTTTGAGATGACAATGGTTCACTAAGCCACCATTGTTACTAGTTAATAATGGTTCACTGAATTACCACTGTCACAAGGGGACAATGGTTCACTGAATTACCACTGTCACAAGGGGACAATGGTTCACTGAGTCACCACTGTCACAAGGGGACAATGGTTCACCGAATCACCACTGTCACAAGGGGACAATGGTTTACTGAGTCACCACTGTCACAAAGGGACAATGGTTCACTGAGTCACCACTGTCACAAGGGGACAATGGTGCACTGAGTCACCACTGTCACAAAGGGACAATGGTTCATTGAGTCACCACTGTCACAAGGGTACAATGGTTCACTGAGTCACCACTGTCACAAGGGGACAATGGTTCACTGAATCACCACTGTCACAAGGGGACAATGGTTCACTGAGTCACCACTGTCACAAGGGGACAATGGTTCACCGAGTCACCACTGTCACAAGGGGACAATGGTTCACTGAATCACCACTGTCACAAGGGCACAATGGTTCACTGAGTCACCACTGTCACAAGGGGACAATGGTTCACTGAGTCACCACTGTCACAAGGGCACAATGGTTCACTGAGTCACCACTGTCACAAGGGGACAATGGTTCACCGAGTCACCACTGTTACAAGGGGACAATGGTTCACTGAGTCACCACTGTTACAAGGGAACAATGGTTCACTGAGTCACAACTGTTACAAGGGAACAATGGTTCACTGAGTCATAACTGTCACAAAGGGACAATGGTTCACTGAGTCACCACTGTTACAAGGGAACAATGGTTCACTAAGTCATAACTGTCACAAAGGGACAATGGTTCACTGAGTCACCACTGTCACAAGGGGACAATGTTCACAGAAGCCTCCGTCACACGAGAACAATTAGTGGCGAATTTGTATCGGAGTCTGGTATTCGCAGCAGTATGTCCTACTATATTGGGGGAATTATATCAATATTTGTTTCTTTTTTAATTTTCGAGATTTTGAGCGAAAAGATTCCCAATAACATTAATATAATTATGGAGGAGCTTTACTTCATTGTATGATTTACTCCGTTACTTTGAGTCCGAGGGTAATTGTGACTAAGTGTTGGCCCTTTAGCACTAAGACTAACTGGGCTTACCTCACAAGTTAGACATTGTTCACGATCGTAGTTGCAGTACAATAATTACACTTGTCAATTTTCAAAATGCACCCATTTTTGCTTTATTCTTTCCCTTACAGTCGTCATACATTCCTATAAAATCCCTCTCTCGTTTACAAAATTATATAATGCTATCAATAATTGTTCAGCGGTGTAATGAACTCATAATTCAATTAATAGAGTTTTTCGTCTTGCATATTGCATGTTTCATTAATTACCATATAGGACATATGCAATTAGTCATTATCAATATACAGCTATCGATTAAAGTAACTTTACAAAAAAACATAACAAATCAGCTAAATTATTATCCCAGACAGAGCGACCACAGTTGTTATACTGTATACTGCATTTTTCTTCCATTATGAATTCATGACAAAACAAATTTGTGAATGAGATTGATCATGGGCAAGCACCACCAGATGTATTGTTGAATGTTGTAATGAAAGTATTGGTTTATTTCATTTACACATTTTAGGTAAATGCAGTATATCATTTTGACATATTCAAATTCAATACATAAAATTGTTCGTATTAGTATCAATCTAAAAATATTCATCATTTGGGTTCTAATTAATGGTATGTTTGACAATAATGAGCAAACCACGGTGAGTGCATAATTGTGTTAAAGGGGGGATGAGCTTATTTATTGTGTTAAAAGGAGGGATGAGCTTATTTATTGTGTTAAAGGGGGGGATGAGCTTATTTATTGTGTTAAAGGGGGGATGAGCTTATTTATTGTGTTAAAGGAGGGATGAGCTTATTTATTGTGTTAAAGGAGGGATGAGCTTATTTATTGTGTTAAAGGGGGATGAGCTTATGTATTGTGTTAAAAGGAGGGATGAGCTTATTTATTGTGTTAAAGGAGGGATGAGCTTATTTATTGTGTTAAAGGGGGGATGAGCTTATGTATTGTGTTAAAGGGGGGATGAGCTTATGTATTGTGTTAAAGGGGGGATGAGCTTATGTATTGTGTTAAAGGGGGATGAGCTTATTTATGTGTTAAAGGGGGGATGAGCTTATGTATTGTGTTAAAGGGGGGATGAGCTTATTTATTGTGTTAAAGGGGGGATGAGCTTATTTATTGTGTTAAAAGGAGGGATGAGCTTATTTATTGTGTTAAAGGGGGGATGAGCTTATTTATTGTGTTAAAGGGGGGGTGAGCTTATTTATTGTGTTAAAGGAGGGATGAGCTTATTTATTGTGTTAAAGGGGGGATGAGCTTATTTATTGTGTTAAAGGAGGGATGAGCTTATTTATTGTGTTAAAGGGGGGGTGAGCTTATTGTAGTGTCTTAAGGAGGGATGAGCTTATTGTAGTGTCTTAAGGAGGGATGAGCTTATTGTAGTGTCTTAAGGAGGGATGAGCTTATTTATTGTGTTAAAGGAGGGATGAGCTTATTTATTGTGTTATGAGCTTATGTATTGTGTTAAAGGGGGGATGAGCTTATTTATTGTGTTAAAGGAGGGATGAGCTTATTTATTGTGTTAAAGGGGGGGTGAGCTTATTTATTGTGTTAAAGGAGGGATGAGCTTATTTATTGTGTTAAAGGGGGGGGGATGAGCTTATTTATTTGCTAATTTATGTATATTTTTATTATTTTTCTAGTTTCCTCCCTAGACCTCCATCAAAAACAAACATCCATTAGATCCCCCTTCTAGATAAATGTGTACATTTTTCGTTAGAAAAATGTCCCGGCCAAAGGCCGGTTCTTCCAAAATAACAGGTTCACTATCGTTCGTCAGGAAAACAAATCAACTCCTAAATAGCCCGAACATTCTTAATATTGACAAAGAAATGAGGTGAAAGGTCTTAAAATCGACAAACTAAAGACACAAACATCTTAATATCTGAAAACTAATAGGGCTAAACATGAGGGAGAAGGGGATCTAGAAAAACGACCCATCTCCCCTTAACAATAAGACGGTCGGCAATCACCACAGATACTGTTATTATATTACAATGCTAGATATTCCATTATATTTACTAAGCACCTTTTGATTTGACTTAGTCAGAAACGATAAGATTTGACACGGAAACTCCCTAGGAGTCTTGGCTTGAGTAGGAAAAGGAAAACCAGGGTCATGATAAAAGGAAATATATTTTTCAGATATTTCTACTTCTATGTCATCATTAGTGACCTATGAACAACTCACGGTATGTTTAAATAATCAATAACACACGGCCATGTTTTCAAAGGCATTACAAATATCCCAATTATACTAATACAATATATTATAATATAGCCAATATAATACAATGAGGATCATTTGTGCAGTAACACGACATAAATATAATAATACTAATACTAATAATAATAATAATAATAATGTGAATTATAGAAATGATAAATAAAACTATCCTATTATATATGATCCGATACTCTCCAATTACATATATTTATATAATAATATGGCAATGTGATATGAAATGCATACTTAAAATTGCTTGGTAACATATGAAAGAGTTGAATTGAACTTAGTAACTTACATAATATGAAACATACAACTATGAACAAATATAACACCAAGTCAAAGGTAACACATGTCTATTTACAATAGGTAGTAAAGTTAGTGTCAAAACGTGTTAGTAATACTTGCATTATGATTTATTACATACATACATACATACATAAAATTTTAAGACTGAGTGTTCCACACATAAGTGCAGTTTCAGTCTCTTGTCCTAATGGCGGCGTTCCAGGCAACCCTGTTAAGGGCTGCTTCACTTGTCAAGTTCTTGGATTTGAGATCGGCGCGTATAGTCCGATCCCAGGTCTTCCTCGGTCCACCCCTCGGTGCAGCTCCTTCCACAATCACAGACCTGCATTTGTTCACTCAATTTTGTTCATCCATTCTCTCCACATGTCCATACCATCCCAGTCTACTTGTACGCATCACCTCGCTAATACTCTTTATACCTAAACGTCTCCTCAGCTCAACATTTGTTATTCTATCCTGTAGCCTGGCCCCACACATCCATCTCACCATTCTCATCTCATTACGCTCCATTCTGTTGACATCCTCTACTTTAATGGCCCATGTTTCTGAGGCATACGTCATTGCACTTCTAACACATGAGGCATACACCTTTCCCTTCAGGGGGAGAGGCATTCTTTTCATGGTCAGGATTGGCATCAATTCTCTGAACTTCCCCCAGCCACACCTAATTCTAGCAACAGTGGCAGCCTCGGCCCCACCACCGGCAGAGATGGTATCTCCTAGGTAACAAAACTTGTTTACCAGCTCCAAAGACTCATTTCCAAAAATTCACAGCCAAGTAAAGATTAAGTAAAAATTAAGTAAAGATTACCGACAATTAAGAAAAACATTTGAAATCACCTATATTCTATAATATATTTTATTCATCATAACTTTACCTACAATTTTACTCGTTTAAATGCATATCATATACAATTATATATCAGTGCAAAGCTTCACAAGCATATTAAATTATTATGTTTATTTATTATACTGTAAATTACTATATATTATCAATTCAGAACAAATGCTAATACATGACTGGGGATCCTTTGTAAATAGCATACATTGTTTATTTAAATATAACGCATTAACATACATCAATATTATTTTGAAATTGTAAATGATCTTGCAATATTCATACCCATGACTGTGAGTTATTAGTGAGCTGGGTGCTACACAACAGCAACCTAGTAATATTATACTTTACAGTTTGTATAAGTTTATTTACTAAATGTTCTTATTAGTATTATATTACCTGGTATAAAATTATCGATACATGTACCTTATTGTGCACTGTTCATAGGTCACTGATGATAACAGATTTAATGAAACGTTTGGATATACTATATATATATATATATATATATATATATATATATATATATATATATATATATATATATATATATTATATATATATATTTATTCGGCTTGTTCATTTGTCAAATTCTCTGACAATGCTATTAATAATGCGCAATATATATTTAATAATGCTTAACAACCTTTTGTTAAATTATTCAATATTTGAGACAACCTTTAATATTATTTGTTATTATTTTTTTCGAAATTAACAAAACGATGGAGATATATTATATATTTTATGGCACAAGTATGTGGTATGAACGGAGTAACATTGGGGGCTTCTGAAATACTTAAATTTGTAAAGTGATATCAGGTGTTGAATACGGCGCGAAAAAATATGGCTTATTGAAGCAGGAACATGTTATGGTGAAGTGAGAGTAGTTAAGCTAAGGCTGGCTAGACTGTATAATAATGAGAGCAACATAAACAGGTAAAAGGGGTGGTAAGAGGAGAGGATTGAGGCAACAAGATAATACAATCATTTTACAACAATGCAGGTGAGATGCAGCAAGTGATGAGGTCTACACTCGGAGGACCTGGCCGGGAACTAGATTCAAATCCACATCCCTCGCTCCAAGTCACGCCTGGAAAAGAAATGTAAAATATGTATGTTAATAATAAATATCCAAGATTGAAAGACAGCACTTTATCGACATAATTTTGTGTATAGCTTCTTCATGCCATTGACCTGAACACTATTAGCAAAACGTTGTCAATAGTGTGCTCGTTATCATATGGTAATTATATCCGTAACTACTATATATTTGATAACGCTGTACCCTGGAATGGTTGGCAAACAAAATCTCTCTCACTCCTAGATGAGTGGCAAGGACGGTAAGGGGCACAACTAGCAAGCCGAGTGAGAGCTGAGCGATCTCTGCATACCCATAGCTTACTCTGACTATTCCTTTTACTTATATATCTTCTAGATCTCAAGTGACGGCGTCTTTTCCATGGATCGACCTCCCTACTGCCAACCTAAAAGTTGGCAGATTGGGAGCCAAAGCGTCACATTTTTCCCTTGCCCCTCAACTTTCCCTTCATAATTGCTGAGGAGCATAGGGCCTTGGGTGGGGCTTTGGTTTCCCGGGCGTTTCGCGCCCTCCTCAGCTCCCTGCCTTAGAGTGGCTTCGGTCACCTGGGTTTTGTTAGTGGTAAGCAGGGAGGGTTTTGTGGGGGCGCTCTATGGCCTTGGCCTTGCTCGGGACCTTGGGGCTGTTCGGCCAGGCAGCCTGGGTAACAACAACAACAACAACAACAACTAGCAAGCCAATTCCAGGGAAGATGCCTCGGAAATATCACCTGCCCAGTTAATGGCCCAGTCACTCATTGCATCCGGCATACTTCGGGCAAGAGTCGAAATGATGATCCTTACTAGCTTTTAATTACACCACAAGAAATATATAGAAAATGGGAAATGCAAAAGATGTAATCACTATTTTCTGGCCCTCCCTAATTAAGAACAGTTTTCAGTGATGCCAGATGTATTTGTCAGTATTAATATCTACACCATACCAATTTTGTTTTATATGTATATTTAATGCTGGGTTTTTATACTGATAAATAAGCATTACGGACAGGGTTCGTCAACTGGAGGCTCTTATTGTAGAACAAATACACAATTACAGTTTATATAAGTATTTACAACATAAATAATATCGGCATGCACTGTGAGGCAATACTATAACAATACAATAATGATGGTACTAAAGTATACTTGACAATCAGAATAATTAAAATATTATATAGAATATAAGATAGAACCTGTGAGAGATAGTCTAGGTTTTGAGAGGGAGTTAGGTGAAGTATTTCTTTAGAAGATGAGTTGTGTGTAGTGTGGAAGAGGTCATGCTAACTGAATATACTGTATGTAACACACGATAACTGAATATACTGTATGTAACACACGATAACTGAATAATTATACAAATATATCTTGTACTTTGAAACAAGCTAATATAACAATTTAATATATTATTGATAGAGTAATTTCTGAATTTCTGTTCATGAGTGTACATTCAGTAGCTAGGAGTTCAGGCGCCTGTGTAGGCTCAGGTCATATGCTGTGAATGATAAACATAACAGTTTTAGCCAACGCAATGGTTAGCACTATTCTGCTAAGTTAGTCATTCTTATCATAGTTTTCACTGGCAAATTTCACTGTCATCCATTTGTCATTCATTGCTCGATCATTCCTTGTCTTTCATTGGTCATTCACTGACTGCATGTATAATGAGATATACTATAGATTACTGGCTGCTAGGCGAAGCCAGTTCCAACTAGTTTGATATGTCACGTCACAAATACGAAATAATAGGTCACATTCCGGGGTCACACCCAATCATACCATATTTACGGAAAAGAGCATATTATACTATCATATTCATAGGCCTCCATTGGTTTACCTCTAAATTAGATGTAGACCAAAAGTTATAAAGGTTAGGATTCATTAGCAAGAGACATACTTGACCTCACACAAGAGGTAAGGCAGAACCCTTTAGAGCCTAGAGCATATTATAACCAAGCAATTTTCTACAAGATATTATACCTGTTCATCGCCTCTACAATTCTAACCTTTGTTCCTGATTGTTTCCTGCACTACAAGTTATATATCAGTAAACTGGTTAGCTCCCTACAAGTCCTATGTCTTCAATACCTATAGCTGTAAGGATTAATTATATGGGACATCGGTGGTGGCAGCTATTACCTACAACCCCCCTAATAGCATTAACTACAACCACCTTAGATCTTACATATTTAATCCCCAGAGTGCCAGGTCCCTATAATTATATACAAACCAGGGTGTTGTCACGCCCAGTACCGAGTCCATATGTATTCAGAGTTGCCAACACAAAAATCGGTAGTGCCGAAACTAGGTCACCCACACCTTTCATATTCATACCATAAGTATCCAACCCTTCGAATTTCAGGTTGGGAGAGAGGTATCCTACCAGGGTGACCTGGTCAGGATACCTCTCTCCCAACCTGTCCGACATTATCATTAGATATTTGTCATTCAGAGAGGTTCCATAATAGTACCAGGACGTTAAAATCATATATCTTAGCCGACAAGCCCTGGAAGAGGTTACTAGATTCACTTCCCCCCCCCCCATTTTGTCCCTATTTTGACTATTTTGTTTACAAGTTAAATTCTCTAGGTAAATTCAAGTACATCTGCTGCACATACCATTCCCCAAATTCCTCTCTAGAGCCGAGTCTTTTTTATTCTCTGTCTTCCCATCTCAGTATCCTCAACATTAATGTTGCTTCAGAAAACACAGTACAGTACTAGGTGATTTTTATGTCCATAATGTTGAATGGCTCACTCATTCAGCCAGGACTGATGACCCTGGTCTTGAATGTGGGTTATTTAGTCTCATCCAGCTAGTCAACCAACCAACCCATGCGCCTGATAACCCAGACCATAATTCCCACCTACTGGACATATTAAATAACAACCAATCCAGAAAATTATGATGTTGCAGTGATGTCCTCGTTTTTTTTTTTTTTTTTTTTTTTTATATTCCAACTGCTCCCTTTTGGGCATAGGCTGAGAGCCTGTACATTCAACCGTACATTGAACGGCGAAGACCTTGAGGTCTCGTTCCAGTCTAGGGAGTGAGACATGTGACGCGCTTGGGGATAAAACCAGCCCCTTGGTCTTGGTCTTGAGTTGAAGGGAAACCAGCCCCGATATCTTGCAAGATGCACGGTTGCCCACCCACGGCTCGAAGTGGTTCACTGTCTTATCACCTAGACTCGGACCCTCATTCTCAAAACGCCACCTATTGAGCAATGAACTCACTAGCAAATTTTGAATATGGGAATATTCATTCAGTGCTATTTAATCAGGGAACGATGAGGGTATTTTTGTTGGCGTTGCGGTGGGCTTTGTGGTAATGCACTGATACAGCACAAATTCCATCCCAATAATATCTTCCCATTGATAAATCGGGATTCGAACCCGGGACCATTGGATTACCAGTCCAGTGGCATGACCACTCCACCACACCTCCTGTTTGATAGAGGCCACCTGTTTATCGCCTACCACACCATCCCACACTGAACCAGTTTTGGTGACCAAATGGCACTGTGGTAGGGACAGACTGGGAAGCTCTTCAAAATGTCTTCATAGACATTCCCTGGAATTCTTTCTTTTCTAATGATGCAAACTATATCTTGGACCACATTCAAGATATACTAATAGCAACAGTATAGTAAACTATATCTTGGACCACATTCAAGATATACTAATAGCAACAGTATAGTAAACTATATCTTGGACCACATTCAAGATATACTAATAGCAACAGTATAGTAAAAGATCTAATTCTCCCAAACTGTTTGGCCACAACTGTGTTACTGAACTGTCAAGTTACTGAACAAAAAACAAAAGCTTGCAATGCTTATATAAGGTCAAACATACACGACGCCCTTAATTATTTAAAAAAACGTCCGAAATCATGCCAACATTGTATTTAATCTAACTAAACCAAAGTTCTTCACAAGCAGGCAAATACATTACTAAGCAATCCAAATTATTACAAAATATTTTGGTCAACTGTTAACTCATTTGAGTCTAATTTCACTACTGATTCATCCATTCCACCATTAAAATGTCCCGATGGTAATATTGTAAGTGACCCGCGAGGTAAAACCAACCTTGCTGATATTTCCTCCACCAATTCAACCTCAGACGATAGAAACCAAGATATTAATTTACTCAATTTCAAATCCCCTAATTAAAGATTCACACCAGACATGTCATAACCACTGTGCAGAATCTTTCAGTAGATAAAGCTCCTGATCCAAATGAAATTCCACCAATAGTACTTAAATAATGTTCTTTGGTGTTTGCTCCAGTTTTGCAAAACTTGTCCGTATGTGTACCCATACCTCATGTTTCCCATCTCCTGGAAAGAAGCAAACATCCATCCTGTTCCAAAAAAGAGGGCCTCTTAAGATCCATCAAATTACAGACCAATAGCTATAACTTCCACACTTGGTAAAATCTTCAAAACAATAATATGCAATCACCTAATAAAGCGATTCTAGGGACTAGTAAAAACATTAATCAATGATAGACAGTATAACTGTAGACATGAACTGCAGATATTCTTTGCCTTCCGACACATCAGATTAACGAAGCTACAGACCAACATGGTAAAATGCACACAACAGCATTGGATACTTCTAAAGTTTTTGATAGAGTCTGGCATCAATCCTTATTGTCAAAGATGTTACACAACGGTCTTGCATCACTAATTCCACTAATCTCTTTTCACCTTCATAACAGAAAAATATGTATAATGGTAGATAGACTTTTATCTCAATTTTACTCCATAAATGGTGGCGTTCTTCAGGGATCAGTTTGGGCCCCAATTATGTTCTTTATTCATATCAATGATCTCCTAGCTATCACTCGTAACCCTATACTGTATATTCATATCAATGATCTCCTATCTATCACTCGTACCCCTATACTGTATATTCCTACGTTCCTTTACACTTAGAAGTTCTTTCAACGCAGCCTGATACTATAATATATACACCAAATTAAACACTGCAATTATTCTGACCCAGGACCTATCTAAAATTTATGAATGGGGACAAAAACATTTAGTTTCATGTAATGCACAGAAAACGAAGTACATACAATTTTCTAACAGACAAAACTTTTACCCAATCAGTGCGAGCAATTACCCGCTATAATAGGGTTAATTCATCCTGATTGCTTAAGCAAGTGCCTGAATTAAAAGAAATATTTGCAGCAAAAAACTAGAAGGAAAGAGCTTTCAAATAACTCCATAATGAGCTCTGTAGCTCGCGGTGTTCACCTGCAGCGTTACTACAGACAACGACAATTCGCTACTAATTAGCAATGTTCTGCTACATTTGCCTTTGGCAACACTGAATATGTCTCGCTAGACCCCACCACAGATCTTCAGTGCTGCGGCAGACATGTACGGCCAGCGGAAAGGAGTTTGTTGCACTCCTGATCACTTACACTCGTCACCACAGGTTTTAATGGGATATTTCCAGAACGTACTTCTACGGCAATCGTAGTGAAAGGGTTAATGATGTAAATATTCCCAACTCCTCTAGTATTGATAGCTTTGGTGTAACATTGAATGCCAGCCTCAGCTGGACTCTTCCTTTTAGATCCATTGCTAAAAATGCCTCGAAGATAATGGGACTTCTATACAGAGTTCGAGAATTCTTCACTGACGAGCAGTTAGCCATTATATATAAAAGTCATGTTCGTTCTCAGATGGAATACTGTTCACACTTGTGGAATGGATGTGGAGTACATGGTTGCATTGAGGCAGTTTGACAAAATACAAAATATATTATTATTAGTATATGAGATGCCGAAGTCTCCAACCAGGGTGCAGAAACACCAACAAGATTAATCCCCACAAAACACCCGGAGGCACTGGAGAGAGACTATGGCAACTTAGGAGAAAGAACCAAAAAATTGTACTGTATATATACATATATTAAACACAGATACAATGAATAATAAAATATTATGCAGTGAAGGATATCAAGTATAAATATAATACAATAAAATGTATTAAAATAAGTTTAAAAATTAGAATTAATGCTGCTGCAAAAAAACAGTAACTCTAGACATAAAAATGGAGATATGAGCTGAATTGACTAGCTCATTTGGCAACTTATTCCACAAGTCAACCATGGCCGGCACAAAACACTGTGACAACTGTGTAGTAGAAAAATTGACACGGTTCATGGCAAGATCATTAAGATTGCTTGTGAATCTAGTTACACGAGCCCGGACATAGAGCCCAGGCAGAACCCCATGTAAGGGATGCTGAGGGTTGTTTAACACTTTAAATCAAAGACTAAGGGCACCAACTTTACGTTGATGACACAGATCAAGAGACAAATGAGGTAGAATAAAACTGATAGAATTCAGTGACCTGTCAAGCAACTTGAGATGGCAGTCAGCTGCTGACAACCAGACAGGTAAGCAGTACTCGAATTCAAGAATCAGACGAATTGTGGCAAAATAAAAGCATAAAAAGACTTGATAACCGTGGCGTCACAAGCAAACGTTTTATAACACTTGCGACGCAGACCAATTTTTGGGGAAATGGAAGAGGAGAAAAAACGAATGTGCTTTTCAAAAGTAAGTTTGGGATCCAGAGTATCTCCTAACAAACGCAGAGTATCCACATTCACAATTTGCTCGCCAGAAACTTGTAGATAAGGATGGGGAGGATCCAAGGTACGAGATCTGCTGATGATAATGGAGTGTGTTTTACTAGCATTAGGTTTCATACCTCAAAGTTCACACCATGATGTCATTTTGGCTAAATCCCTATTCAGAGCAGTAGCAATTTCGTGTCGATCAATTGGTGATGGAATTGACGCATATAAAGTTGTATCATCGGCATAGGAGATTAGTTTATTTTCAAGCTCGGAACACAGGTCAGCAGTAAAAATAATAAAAAGCAAAGGCCCAAGGACACTGCCTTGTGGAACGCCAGAAACAACAGACACAGAAGGGGAATGACACCCATCAATGACCACAGACTAAAATATTTTCGTCAAATAATCTTCAAAGATCCTTACAAAATTGCCACCAATACCGATGAGCTGTAACTTTTACAGAAGTGCTTTATGGTTGACTAAGTCAAAAGCAGAACTAAAGTCAATAGCCACGACACCACGAGACTCATGTCCCTGGTCCAATGAAGATTGCAAGTCATGGGTGATCAATTAGATTAATCAATAACTCTGTAATCATGCAGGACCTTCCTCCATTATTCATACAAAGAAATGTTGCCTCCCTTGCATTACTCTACAGATATTTTCATGGTAAATGTTCTGAGGAACTTGTTTCAATTGTACCACCTCTCCGCATCTTTTCCCGCAGAACTAGGGCAGCTGGAAATCTCCATGAGTTCACTCTCTCTCCTCCACAATTTAGAACTTCCGCTTATCAAAAGTAATATATCCCCAGAACTTCTACTCTCTGGAATTCACTTCCTTAGAGTTGCTTTCAACAAATTTACAACACACAACAGTTTAATTGAAATTGTTACAAAAATTGTATGAATGGAGGATGCTTTTAGGCACATGTACCTTTTTTGTTTTTTCTTTGGACGCACACTGCATCCATGTATGGAGTACTGTTTGGTGTAGTGGGACTGTACGACAATTTTTGCCTTTATCATTGAATAGTCTAGTTGGGTAGGCTCATACAGAGGTAAAATCCAAAGTAGTGTACTATGCTAACTGCAGAGAATTATTCAGCTTTGCATATTTGCTTTGCAATGCAGGAGTTTATGGTTTTCAATAAATTGTGTTGAGTAAATAGTGGAAGCTGTGTAAGTTAGTAGATATTATGTTGAGTATTTTGAATCTTTGCTAAATGTAAAAGATGGAAGAGAGGCAGTGATTGAAGCAGTGGTTGATGGAGGTAGGTTACCCAGGCTACCCAGGTGGCAGGGAATGAGTGGAAAGATTGAGAAGAATGAGGTGAAAGAAGCAGTGAGACAAATGAGAGCGGGTAAAGCAGAGGTCATGGATGGTATTGCTGTGAAGTGTATTAAGAAAGGTGGAGATGCGATAATAGATTGGCTTGTGAGACTATTCAATGTTTGCTTTTTTGTGTCCGTGGTACCACTAGACTGGAGGAGTGCATGTTTTGTGCCTTTCGACAAGGGAAAGGGAGACCGGCAGGAGTGTTCAAGTTATAGAGGTATTAGTTTATTATCATTTGTTGGAAAGCTGTATGTCAGGTTGTTGATTAAGAGGATAATAAAGGGTACAGAAGGTGCAATAGAAGAGCAGTGCAGTTTTAGGAGGGGAAGAGGGTGTGTGGATCAAATGTTTGCAGTAACACAGCTATGTGAAAAGTATTTCGAAAATAATAAGGAGATATGTTGGGCTTTTATTGATTTGGTAAAAGAGTATGATCATGTGGATCGAGAAGCAATGTGGAAGATGCTAAGGATTTATGAAATTGTAAACATTTGTTAAGAGCAGTCAAGAGTTTTCATGAACAGAGAAGAGCATTTGTTAGAGTAGGGAATAAGTTATGTAAATGGTTTGAGGTAAATGTAGGTCTGCGACAGGGTTATGTAATGTCACCGTGGTTGCTTAATGTATAATTATATGGATGGTGTGGTGAGGGAGGTAAATATGAGATCTGTGGGTAGAGGCCTGGGTATAGTAGGAAAGAATGGTGGTGATTGGGAGTTGAATCAGTTGTTGTTTGCTGATGACACAGCGTTGGTGGCGGATTCGGAGGAGAAGCTGCAGCGAAAAGTGAAAGAGTTTGTTGTAGTAGGTGGGAGGAGGAAGCTGAGGCTGATTATCAATAAAAATAAAGTCATGGTTTGTAATAGAGATGCTAGGAGGGTAAATCAAAGTGTACGACTGGATGGGGAAGTGCTGGAACAAGTGGAGTGTTTTAAATATCTAAAAGGAGTGAAAAGCAGGGATGCAGTTGTGGAATTGGAGGTAAGACAGTGAGTAAGTGAAGAAAGGAAAGTCTTCGGAGCAATGGGAAGTATGTGGAAGGTGAGAAATCTCGGAATAAAATATGAAAGTGCAATGTATCGCGGGATAGTTGTACCAACAGTGATGTATGGGGTCTGAAGATACAAAAGAAGAGAAGGTTGGATGTGATGGAGATGAGCTGCTTGAGGAGTATGTGTGGAGTAACGCATAGAGAAAGAATGGAAAGAATGGTGCTTTGCGGGTATGGACATCTTGAACGAATGGGAGATGAAAGGCTTGCAAAGAGAATATAGGAGTCAGAAACAAGGGAAAATAGATTGAGAGGAAGACCTCAAAGGAGATGGAGAGATAGCGTAATGCAAGCGTTAGAAGATACAAAGATGACCGAAGAACAGACAAGAGAAGTGGTAATGAATAGGAATGAATGGAAAATGCTTGTGAATAGATGAGTGATAACACGGTCGTAGGGAGAGGGGGTACGGTGCCAGTTGGACTAGATTCGTCAGGCGCTTGGCCCGGGGAGCCGGTGCATGTTGTGAAGGGCCATGCCTGGAAGTAAGGTTGGTGGGCATTGTGGTGTAGTTCTGCTGCTTCTCTGCCCACTGAGGCCGGAACCTCTCCGGGAGGTCTGTAACATGGGGAGTGCTAGAGGCCCCTAGTGATCCTTGGTGTCTAGGTCTTCTTCTGGGTGACCTAGATGTGTGTGAGTTTTATTTTGTTATATTATGTTTTTTTATCATGTTTTTTTGTTTCTGTTCGGGCTCTGTCTCAAGTCGGCCACCCCCAGCTTCGGGGTACGTGCCTGAGTATATAAAGACATATATACAAATATATTGAGAAAGGACGTGTTAATGTGTAGGGGAACGGGATGTGAATAAAAAAGTCTTGTTTACGATTACCTGTCTTACATCCCCAGGATGCAGTAAAAAAATATGTATTACTGCAATGGTAATAAATCTGCAACGTATCATCTTATTATGAAGCTGGCATGATTTGTTGATTAAGCTATACATATAGAAAATAATTAGTTACTGCAATGTGTATGTTGTTGCCTATTAATTGCACGTTTTATTATATCTAGTAACGCTCCCTTTAATTATCCTCAATAGTGTTCTAGAATCTACATGGCTACTATGTTTAAAATTGTATTACATTATACTAGTTACCCATTCAACACAGTCACACTGCTATTCCTTCCAGCTCTCCAACCCAACAGTTGGCAAGTCTTTATTCTACTCAACAAGTGAACTTTGGAATACTCTCCCTCAATCAATCTTTCCTTCATTCTGTGACTTGAACTGCTTTAAACTTCGTGTGTCCAGGCATTTTGACCACAACGTCCCTTGAATTTGGTTCCCTGTCACTCTTTTTTATTTTGGGGAGATAATTGTTACAGCAACCTGGCTTTTGTCGCCTTCATACACATAACATAAAAACACTCTTATTCTTCGCTTCCCAAGCGAAAATATCATGTTCTCCTAATGGCTGTATGGTCTACTTTTCAGAGATAGGATTAACTTTGATGCTTTTCAATATACATATATTCTAGTTTTTTAATGTCTGTTATAAGAAATGGGGACCAGAATTGCACAGTATATTCCAGATACGGTCTCACTGTGCTTAGCATAATGGCATAACTATACTGTACTGATGCCTAAGTATTGGAACTATTTTTGGATGAATTCTAATGCTTTGTTAGCTTTACTTGCTACTATTGTATATTTATTTGTGGATCTATGCTTTTTTGTAGTAACCCTGCCTAGATCTTAAACTTGAGTAGACCCGTATATTTTTTGTTCTTGCATATAGTACTCATATTAATGATCATGAAGCCGATATAAATTGTGAATAATAATGGATCCGAAACTAAGCTCTGGGGAATTCCACTAGTCACTTGGGCCAAAATTCAGTTCCATTGATAATTACTCTGTTTTCTCTCACTTAACCAATTTGTTATCCATTCGTACGTTTTGCACAAATTCCTAAATTTATTAAGGGGCTTTCCCACATGCCTGATTTTCGTCGTCGACCAGACCCAACATGCTGTTTTCGGCCCTTGTCTCGTCTTGTCTGGTAAAATTTGTCCATGATTGTTTTTGGTCCCCAAATGGTTGCTGGAGTTGCGCACGTGGCCTGAGACTCGCGCTGAGTTTTGGAAATTCCGAAACATTTCCAAATTTCAGTTTAGTGCCCGATTGTCGAGCATTGTCGGTCACGTGTCTATTATGTGATCGGCAACAAGTCGCCTATAATCAGATGTGTTCGACAGGGTGTCGCGCGAACAAGCCCAACTTGTCAGCGACGCATTTCACATCCACACGACTCGTCAAACAACCAGTCAACAACATGACCTGCCTGATGTGGTATGCAAGCAAGACAAAATGTCCGACCTTGGCCGAATGCGAGTATGCATTACTCGACAAAGTTGGCGAGTGGCATCGATCCTTCCGTAACACATTCAGACATGTTGGCGACACCACCCGACATGATCGCCAATCATGTTCCACCCTCGGGTAACTGTGTTTTTGTTTGCTTTTTTATTAACCAGTCGTACGGTTGGCACCGATAAGGATGGTGTGTTGGTACCCATAACTAGGTGGTCAGGTCGGTATCCAGAAGTTTCGCTACCTGGAGAGTTCGTGAGTAGAGATTTCGCTACCTACTAGATTCTGGTTCACTACCCAGTTGATTCGCTACCGAGAGGTTTCGCCACATATAAATACTGGTTCGCTACCAAGTGTGTTTACAACTTTACTTTGTCAATACGGTTTTCTTTCTTGGACTGCTTCAATAAAGCGTGAAGTTCAAAATTGATTAATGATATGTACATTTATTTTTGCTTCAATGTTTATTGTATTCTTTCTTGTAGTGCTTCAATGAGGTATATGTATGTATGTATGTATATACCCAGGCACATACCCCATTACTAGGGGTGGCCGACTCGAGACAAAGCCTGAACAGAAACCACATACATAGTTCCAGTTCTTAGGGTCCAGAACCACTCCCGCGTTCCCTCGCCACTTTCTCTGTCTCGTTGTGTAGGAGATTTTACAAGTGGAGGAGGATTACTAGCCCCCTTCCCAGAGAAGGAAGAGTAGTACAGTACAAGAGACAAATAGAAATGGCTCTGGATAGGACCAGCCCTCACCCTAAAGGTGAGGTAATGAGGTACAAAGCTTAAAATATATGAATTATATGTACGGAAATAGTGTTTCAATGTATATTGTTTTTGTCTTTGGAGTGCTTAAATAGGGTGCAAAACGTAAATTATATTAGTGTTATTGGTATGAGCTTTTCATAGCTTTTCGGTCTAATTTCTCAAACACTTCGGCTATATATAAGTAAGCAGGTACAGTTGGTCAAAGTTCCAGCTGACCCCCCCTCGCTCTGGGGCTCGCAGAATTATCTGGCAATACTGGTGTAGGAAGGAGGTGTGTCTTACACAGATAGGGATCGGTAGATCTGCTTTCGGCTATATCATTGTTAGAACATATACTAAACAAGGGAAAGTAAGCCTATCTCAAATAAAAATGCATACATCGCTATGTATGATCCCGAACATTCACCCAAGGTTCGTAGATTTGCTTAAATATTCAAGTTATTATATCCACTGATTGGCAACTACACCACTATTGCCAGCTAATTCTGCGAGCCCCAGAGCGACGGTTGGTCAGCTGGAAATTTGACCAACTGTACATGCAAAGTACGTTGTTATAGTATACTAAACCGTGCTAGTGTCAATACTTCGGCTATATATAAGTAAGCAGGTACATGTAAAGTACGTTGTTATAGTATACTAAACCGTGCTAGCGTCAATAACACTAAAAGAAGGCCAGTACTAAGTTAAAGTTGCCACCTATATGGTACTAATAATGTATAAGTTAAAGTTGCCACCTATATGGTACTAATAATGTATAAGTTAAAGTTGCCACCTATATGGTACTAATAATGTATAAGTTAAAGTTGCCACCTATATGGTACTAATAATGTATAAGTTAAAGTTGCCACCTATATGGTACTAATAATGTATAAGTTAAAGTTGCCACCTATATGGTACTAATAATGTATAAGTTAAAGTTGCCACCTATATGGTACTAATAATGTATAAGTTAAAGTTGCCACCTATATGGTACTAATAATGTATAAGTTAAAGTTGCCACCTATATGGTACTAATAATGTATAAGTTAAAGTTGCCACCTATATGGTACTAATAATGTATAAGTTAAAGTTGCCACCTATATGGTACTAATAATGTATAAGTTAAAGTTGCCACCTATATGGTACTAATAATGTATAAGTTAAAGTTGCCACCTATATGGTACTAATAATGTATAAGTTAAAGTTGCCACCTATATGGTACTAATAATGTATAAGTTAAAGTTGCCACCTATATGGTACTAATAATGTATAAGTTAAAGTTGCCACCTATATGGTACTAATAATGTATAAGACGGGTGGCAATTTCTATGCAGTGACGACTTTAGTGCTGTTGATGCTACATAGAACATCTATGTTTACAGCTGTGTACACAGAATCCGAGAATCTCCTTAATCGTCGCCTGTACAATATAGGGGAGCAATATGACGATGGCTAGACAATAACAGATCGTGCAGCCAAATTGAGGTTTTAGGGCCAAGTACAACCTCCACGGGCTATATAGACTAGGCCTCTTGGGTAGTAACACAACCCAAGATAAGGCATGTAGGGAATATCTTTATTTAAATAGTATAATGACTTGTTGCAAATAAATGTTAGTTTACATATTACGACGGCTGTGGTAGCAGCTGTCCAGTAGTTAGTACTATGTATAAATACATTTGAAATAAATATTGTGTGTATTCAATTACGGTGCAAATTTACTGGTTTCCATGTGCGTGCATGCAGGTAAATTTTACAATCTATTTTTGTATTTTTTTGTTTTCCTACAATGGCTATATCTTGCAATAAATGAGTGTATATTTGTAGGCAAATATGACAGATTAGTAACGAAGTTGCAAAACCACTAGGTAGCGAAACCACAGAGTAGCGAAAATACTCTTAAGTATCGAAACCTCTACCCACTGGGGGTGGTATATGGATAGAATCATGAAAGTTACCCAACATACTGCACTTGATATTATAGCTAAGATACAATCATGCCATCAAGAGTTACTCATACCTTATTTAATCTTAAATCCAAATTTACATTCAACAATAGAATTCCGCAAATGAGATTTTATTTATTATACTTTACGTGATATTATAGATAATTTTGATGCATGCCAACCATAACCGTTCTTAGTTACAGTATATATCATACTGTTTCGCCTGACGGTATATGCTTTTGATCAGAAACTTTCAATTATGTTGACTATATAATGATTACATTTATGACCTGGATTTAATTAAGGTTGTAAAGACTTAATTGCTAATGTTGAGTGTACACGTGTGTGGGTGTGTCTGTGTGTGGGTGTCAATATGTGTGTGTTTGTGTGTGTCTGTGTCCGTGTTCTTCCATCTCCTTCATTAGGTTCTCTTAGACACCTGACCACCTGCAAAAAATAGCACATTGATATTTACTATGATCCGCTTATTGTTGGCTGACGTCCGTGATTTATCGCCGCAAGTCGTCGATTGTGTCTGCTGTAGAAATTCGCATATGTATCATTGAATTGTGACATGTAGTCGACCTTGGTCGGAGTGGCTGAAATTAAAATATGATGGGTCGGAGGTTGTCGATCTAAGGTCGCAGACATTTCGGTGACAGGTTGTGGAATATTCGACAACATGTCGGAGACTGCTTAGCGACAAGTTGCCGAGTTGCATCTAGTAGTTAATTTTATCAGAATAATAGTCACACACCCGACAATTGGGCCTATTTTTTATGGAAAATCAGTCGGAAGGCATTCTCTGAACGAAAATTGGGCATTTGGGAAAGCCTCTTAAGCTTCGATGGTTTGAAGCATTTTATTATTGGGGACTTTGTCGAAGACCTAAGTATACCATATTGAGGCTTTTGGTGAAGTCAATTAATTTAAACAAATTGTCGTACAACTTAGTTAAGTTTCTTAGGGATATTGGCTTTGATCTGAATTGACTGTTTTAACCCCTTCAGTACGATGACGCATATATACTTTTGATTCTGGCTGAAATCAGATGATTGTATGCCTTAATGACCTATGATATATTCAGGATTTATTGAGATCGTATTTACCACTTTGAGTACTAGAGGTAGATAATAGGGTAATCCATATCGTCTAATGATATACCAGAATATGATGAAAATTACGTCATCGTGCTGAAGGGGTTAATAATATATATACTCTCAATGAACTTTGTTTATTCATCTAAAATGATGATTATAGATTATAAGATTTGTTTCATTATTTACTATGTGTAAGGAGGAGACAAAAGTAAAGCTGTCTGTAGCAAATGTTCCCTCCAAAGTTTAACAAATTATATGATAGCCAAATTCATCATGCATTAAAGTAAAACTTTCTGAACACACGGAGCTTGCAGCAGTTTAAGTCATAGGATGAGGGAAAGATAGATTAAGGAAGACATTTTATTTGTTGAGTGGAAGACTGGGAAAATCGGTTCATTCCAGGGTTAGAGAGTTGGACAGAACATGGATGAATTTTTTTTTAAAAGCAGGTGCCACCCACTCTCCATAACAGAGTTGGTATACTGTGAGAAAGCTCTGAAGAACACTGATTATAGTAATAGTGGTAAAAGAGTGAAAGAAAAACTGTAAACATTGAGTATGAGGAGTTGATTTGATGAAGTGTAATACTTTCGACTCTACCCTTTCGAGCAGTGTGGTATGGGTGGAGCTTCCCCACGCATGCGAACAGTACTCGGTATATGGGCGCACAAGGCAAGAAGCTGTGTGGAGGTTCGAACCCACGGAGATGGTTGAGCACACCTAACATCTAGGAAGCTGTTTTTAGCAAGAGTGATAATATGATATTTTCTAGAAAGGTCAAAAGAAAAACAAACACCGAGAATATTGAGAGAAGATGAAGGGTTCATTTATATATCGTTGAAGAGTAATGGATCGTTGTTTGGAAGATTGTGACCAGCAGATAGAAATTGATAGATGAAGACATTGGGTTTTGGAAGCATCCAAAGCAACAAGGTTATCTGTGCCAAAACCGGATATAGTTGCTAGATCAGAAGATAGGTGTGCTATAGCCTATTCAAGTGAGTTTTGAAGTTACTGCATGGTGGCTCATTGTATAATACATCTAGTTGAATAGTGTAAAGTAGAGAGTTCGGCACAGGAGTGGCTAGGACTAGAGGTACAGTTAAGAAAATCAATAACACAGGGCTGCGACGCTCCTTCCGGAACGTTTTACTGGTGGGCTGCG
The DNA here is from genome assembly GCA_032716605.1 of Paralithodes platypus. Classification (NCBI taxonomy): domain Eukaryota; kingdom Metazoa; phylum Arthropoda; class Malacostraca; order Decapoda; family Lithodidae; genus Paralithodes; species Paralithodes platypus. The sequence goes on along the minus strand of CM064507.1, from coordinate 26,188,905 downwards.
ACGCTCCTTCCGGAAGATAAGATTTCAAAGTCGTACTAAAACCGCGGTGGTGGAACGAAAGTCATTGATTGATTATGTATGTGTGGATGAACGAATGAAGAAATCTGTGATGGATGCTAGGGTGTATAGGGGTATTGGAGGGGGTCTGTCTGATCATTATGTAGTAGTAGCTAAGGTTAGGATACAAAAGAAGTGGGTGAGGAGAGCTGGATGGAAGTGAGAGAAAGGTGGAATGGTGAGGAGGGTGGAGAGGTTACAGGAGGAGGAAATCAGGGAAGAGTACAGGAGAGCAGTAGAAAGACGACTAGGTGGGTTCGACCTGGAAGTAATGGAGGAAGTGGAGGAGATGAGCAAGGTGTTTAAGGAAGAGATCTGTGCAGCATGTGAGGAGGTGTGCGGAGTGAGGAGAAGAGGGAGGGGAGTGAAAGGTACAGCATGGTGGACAGAAGAGGTAAAAATAGCTGTGGAAGAAAAGAAGAAAGCATATAGAGAGTGGTTGGGTAGTAGAGGGAATGAAGATTCCGAGAGACAGAAACAAGCGAGGTACGTGGAGAGAAAGAGGGTGGAGAAGAGAATAGTGAAGGAAAGTAAGAGAAGAGTAGATGAGGAATTTGGAAGGAATCTGAGTGTAAAATGGAGGGAGAGTAAGAAACTGTTCGGGAAAGAAGTCAAGAAAGTTAGGGAAGGTAGCAAGGGAAACAGTAAGGGTGTGAAAGATAAGAATGGGAGAATGCTAGCCGAGAAGCAAGAGAGAGTCGAAAGATGGAGGGAGTACTTCAATGAGTTGCTAAATGTAAGATGAAGAGCCAGCAAACATAGTTGGATATGGTATGGGAGGGAGAAGAAGAGAAGTAGTGGAGGAGGAGGTGGGGATCAGGAGCTCAGAAGTGTGGGAAGCCATGAAAAGAGTGAAGTTGGGGAAAGCACCAGGAACAGATGGAGTGTGTGGGGAAATGTTGAGGTATGGTGGTGAGATAGTGATCGAATGGGTATGGAAAATGTGCAAACTAGCATGGGAGAAGGGGAGTGCACCCGATGACTGAAAGACTAGCGTAATAGTCCCCCTATTTAACCCGTACAGCCCCAGCGACGCGTCTGACACGTCGGCGATGTATGTAACGCACAGCCCCAGAGACGCGCCTGACGTGTCACCCTAATTGCGTCGACCGTAACCTCAGGTGTAGCCACTCAAGAGGGCTCAGATTTGTATGGGAACTGTGTACGTATCCCACGCAACCGTGCCGATGGTTGAAAACTCTCAAAGTCCACGTGCGTGCGCGCGAGCGCGCAATAACCTGTTTTTTGGGGATAATTGCCTTCAATTTTTTACTCTTGTAAAATCCGTTTTCGGGGGCTCTGTAGGACCATTTTTTAAGCTTTTTGAGCGGTTTTTCGTGGTTTTTCCTTCATTCCTAACCCATTCGCTATTGTTTCTGGAATAAAAAAAAAATTGAAAACCGGCCGGGTTCTGGTGCGCAAACATTACAAAACTAGCCGGGGCTCCACGGGTTAAGGGCAAAGGGGAAAGAGGAGTGTGTGGTAACCACCGAGGAATATGTCTTCTAAGTGTAGTAGGGAAGTTATACAGTTGGGTAGTGATTGAGAGAGTGAGAGTGAAAACGGAGAAATGGATAGGCGACGAGCAGGGAGGTTTTAGGAAGGGAAGAGGATCTGTAGATCAGATTTTTACCCTGAATTGTGTTGTGGAGAAATATCTGGAGAAGAAACAAAAGGTGTATGTTGCCTTTATGGACATGGAGAAGGCCTATGACAGTGGATAGAGAAGGTTTGTGGAAAGTACTTAGAATATATGGAGTAGATGGCAAGTTGCTGAAAGCAGTGAAGAGTATGTATGAGGGTGCAAAGGCGGCAGTACGTGTGGAGAGTGAGCAGAGCGAGTTCTTTGACCTGATGGTTGGTTTGAAACAGGGGTGTGTGATATCCCCGTGGTTGTTTACTGTATATATGGATGGAGTGATGAAAGAAATACTATCAAGAGGAGTGGATGTTGGTGTATCGCTGAAAAGGGAGGGAAATGAGTGAAAGCTGCCTATACTGCTGTTTGCGGATGATACAGTTCTGATGAGTGATAATGAATGGGAGCTGCAGGGTTTGGTAAATGAGTTTGGAACAGTGTGCGAAAAATGGAATTTGAAGGTAAATGCGGGGAAGAGCAAGGTTATGGTATTCCAAATGGGTGAAGTCACAGAGTGTGAGGTGAAGTTGAACGGTCAGGCTATGGAGATCGTCAGCTCATTTAAGTATCTGGGCATTGTGTTGAGTAAAGATGGGACTGTGAATGAGGAGGTGCGGGAGAGGGTGCAACAGGGCAAGAGGGTTGTAGGAACGTTGAAAGCAGTAACAAGAAATAGGGTGGTCAGTATGGAAGTGAAGAAGTCCTTGCATGACAGTGTGGTAATCCCGACACTAACTTACGGAAGCGAAGCATGGACGTTCGGCAAGAGACTTAGACCAAGAGTGAGAGCGGAGAAAATGAGTTACTTGAGAAGTGCATGCGGAGTTACATGGAGGGATAGACGGACGAATGAGGAAGTAAGAAGGAGGTGTGGTGTGGAGGTAGATGTGCTGGAAAGTGTGAAAAGGAACAACTTGAGATGGTTCGGCCATATGGAACGTATGGAAAGCGAGAGATTGACTAAGACGGTGTACGAGAGCGAGGTGGAAGGACAGAAAGGGAGAGGTGCACCGAAGGAGAGGTGGAAGGATGGAGTGAGGAAGTATATGAATGAAGGCGATGCTGGTTGGGAGGAGGGGCGTCGACTGACTGGGGACAGAGGTACAAAGTAGTACAAAGGAAATCAAGCAACAACAGATCTAGTGACCCTTCTAGGTTGCTTGTCCTCCAAAACACTGAGGATATAGTGTCCAAACAGTGGTTTAGAGTGGGTAAGGGAACATTGGAAAGGGAATTACTGCCCTGGAACTAATGTCCGTTGCAGGATTAGGAAGTTAGTAGAGGACAGATGGGTTAGTAACTGAGGGGGGGATAAAATAAAGTTATTCATTTACAAACGCAGTCAGTCACGGGTTTGATGAGAGATATTTGTCTAGGCGGAGTTTAAATGAATCAACGGTGATGCAGTCTATAACGTTTCGGGGAAGCCCATTCCACAAGTTGACAACTCGATTGAAGAAGAAATTCTTAGATTCGTGCGAGTCAAAAGATTTACCAATAATTTTGCATCCGTTTCCCCGCGTGTAATTAGATTGGAAAAGTGAAGTACTTACTACAGTTCATATTGTCGATGCCTTTGATGATTTTGAACACTTGAATTAAGTCACCTCTTAATCTGCGCTGGGTTAAAGGAAATAGATTTAATTCTCTAAGACGCTCTTCGTATGGTTTGTTCTTTAGGCTAGGTATCATTTTGGTAACTCTACGTTGAACTCGTTCTAGCTTGTTTATATCTTTTTGGTAATAAGGGCACCAGGATTGAACGCAGTATTCCAGAAGAGGGCGGACTAAGGAATTGTAAAGGGTTAGGATAACTTCTTTGGATTTATGCTCAAATGACCTGCCTATAAAGCCAATTATTTTGTTTGCCTTCTTAACAACTTCTGAACATTGTTGACTCGGTTTTAGATTACTCGATATTGTTACTCCCAGATCGGTTTCTCTGTTTACATTCTTAAGCTGAGTGCCATTCATCGAATAGTTTGTTTTCTCATTTAGGTATCCGACATGTAGTACTTTACATTTATCCGCATTGAAACTCATTTGCCAAATTTGGGCCCAACATGACAATTTATCTAGATTGTGTTGCATATCGTCAACTTGTTCTTTTAAGAGTACGCTATTTGCAATTTTTGTATCGTCAGCAAATTTTGAGATTGTACAGGTGAGACCCTCATCTATGTCGTTGATGTAAATTAGAAAGAGAATTGGTCCTAGTACCGATCCCTGGGGTACCCCGCTACTTACATTGGTCCATTTAGATGCCTTACCGTTTATGACTACCTTTGCTTTCTGTTGCTGAGCCAATTTTCTATCCATTTCAACACACCGTCTTGTATTCCATGCGCTTTTAGTTTTAGCAGTAAACGTTTGTGGGGAACTTTGTCAAAGGCCTTTTGAAAATCAAGGTATATAATATCTACAGCTTTACTCTCATCGTAGAGGTTGAGGATATCGTGGAAGAAGTCTAAGAGGTTTGTTAAACAGGAACGTTTTTTACGAAAGCCGTGTTGAGTATCTTTAAGTATGTTATTTTCCTCTAAGTGATTTACGAGTCTGTCTCGTATGACCGTTTCTAGCATTTTACATACAACTGAGGTTAAGCTAATTGGACGATAGTTACTGGGTAGGGATTTGCTGCCTTTTTTGAATATCGGTGTTATGTTGGCTAGCTTCCACTGATCAGGCATAGTTCCAGACTGCAAGGATTTATTGAATAGTAATGTCAGTGGTTTGGAGAGCTCATCCTTAGCTTCCTTTAGAACTCTAGGCGAGATTGTATCAGGTCCTGGCATTTTATTTACCTTGAGTTTATCTAAACAATTCAATACTTCTCTCTCTGTAACGGTGATATTGCTTAGAACAACTGAATTATCAATCTGAATCGGCGATGGTGTAGGGATATCACTGAGGTCTTCTGTTGTAAAAACTGATGCAAAGAAGGTATTGAGGGCATTACTCATTTGTACTTCGTCGTTGGTGTATTCTCCATTTTCATCGACTAACGGTCCAACAGTTGAAGTAACTACTTTTTTCTTTCTGATATAACTGTAGAATTCTTTCGGGTTTGTTTTACTTTGATTCGCAATATGTAACTCTAAGGTCTTTTTACTTTGCTTAATTAACTTTTTGGCTTTGCGTCGTACCTCTACAAATTTCACCCGTTCTTCGTCATTTTGTGAGGATTTTAATCTATCATTAGCAAATTTTTTAGCAAGCAGGCAGTTTGAAATATCTTTATTCCACCATTTGGGCTTATTATTATGGCCTGGACGCCGTATTTTCGATGGTATGCAGTCTTGCACTGCTTTTAGGTAAGTGGTTTCGAATAACTCCCAAGATGTATTTATGTCGTTATTGTTAATTAAAAAGCTCCACTCAGTTTCTTTAAACATAGCTCTAAGTTTATGAAAGTTTGCTTTCTTGAAATTAGGGACTTTTTCGATGCTACTATTTTGTTCGTTACTAGTAAAGTTTAAAGTGAAAGTTATCGTACGATGGTCGCTGTTACTGAATTCATCACCAACATTCAAATTCTCTATTAATTCTTCTTTTGTTGCAAGTACAATGTCAAGAACGTTATTACCACGGGTCGGCGTTCGAACAAATTGATAAAGCGAACTCTCTTGCAAGTTCTTATACAAGTCATGTCCGGAGTGTGAAGTAAGAGTATCGCCCCACTTGGTCACAGGTAAATTAAAGTCGCCAAAAATTACGGTATCTTGTGAGTTACTTACATCTGCAATTTGTTCGTAAATTTCTCGGTCAGTTTGCACTGATTGAGCTGGAGGTCTGTATATTAATGCAAGTATTATTTTTGTACCTTTATTATTCTTTATTAGCACAAAAGATGTGTCGACGTTCACAATTTGAGGTTTTGACACGAGGGTCGGGTTAAGACTTTCTTTTATATAAAATAAAACGCCACCTCCATTTTTATTTATTCGGCTGTTCTCAAACATTACATAACCGGGAAGTGAATACTCTGCTAAAAAGTCTCTATCTTCTGTATTGAGCCAAGATTCTGTTATGCCAATCACATAATAATTTTCTGTAAACACTAGTTCCTCTAAATCTGAAAATTTATTGCGTATGCTACGAGCGTTTGCATAGAAAACCTTTAAAGTTGCGGTTTTAGAACTCACAGAACGTTCTTTCATCGAATTTTTGGTTATGGTCGGATCTACATTTTCATTCATGGCTGTCCTCGGTCCTCGGTCGTTATCCCTGGCGGTTTTGAATTTGGGTCGTGTTGGTGGAGCTTTATCCAAATTCGCGGTTCTTGACGGATTAGTATTTAATTCCTTTGTAGGTTGCCGTCCTCGCTGTCTTCGGTCCTCCTTCCTGGTTGTCCTGTGCTGAGTCGATTTCTTCTCCAAAAATCCTTCACCGCATCGTTGAGAAGACGCCCAAAACGTGCTGCTCCCACCTGGTTCAGATGAACTCCATCGTCCGAAAACAAATAGTCATCGTAGTAGAAATTGTCCCAGGTGTCGACGAATCCCACGTTCTCCTTCCTGCATGGGGCAGTTCGTTCGTGGCCACCCCTTCGGGGATTGCGGCGTCGGGCAATAGATAGATAGATAGATAGACTAAAACCGCGCGCATAAAGGCAGGCGGTTACAAGTTGGATTCAAAATAAGCCTACATGGCATCACTCGATACCACCCCAACACACACTCCGCTCGCCCCCACATACTCATTACACACACAGTCATCATGGAGCCTTCACGTTCCTCTCCCACGCGGCCCGATGATACGACTAGCTCTCCTTCTTGCGGTGCCAGCGGCCTTTGGAACAAAGAGTGGCTGCCAGAAAACCCTCATACGTTTATTTTGATGAGAGCAGTTCTATGGACGAGGCCCCTGCACTAAAACAGGCACATAAAGCATGTGCAATGGGCGGTACATGTACCAAGAGATCGCTGACCTCTGCCTTCACCACCACCCAGGCTACCACCACTACCACCCACACAACCTATAATGCTGTGCCTTCAGCAGCATCAAAGGGCAGCTCTGGGGCTCCAGGAGATGCAGGGGCAGGTGGGAGGAAAGGGAAGGTCAAGACTTCCCAATACAAAACAATCAGAAAAACATCACCTGCCTCTGCCACCCGCAATCCACCACTACCACCACCAGCCGGGTCACCAGCCCCTGCCGCCTTTGCTTTAACATCTAAGGGCAAGAAAATGCTTGTGAAAGTTAGGTAACTCAAACCCTGACTCCCTCCAAGTATAATGCCCTTCTTTTACCTTTTCAAGAAGTGGACACTCCTATTCAGGACACAGGGGACTTTGACGACCCAAGGGCGTATGGGTGGGGTATCGATAGTGGTAACGAGTCGGCACCATAGGTGGAGTGAATGGACGACCGCTCATCATCAGAGGAGGACGACGAAGATGTTCTACACTATGACCATGACAATGAGCTGTCTGAAGGGGGCACTGGAGGAGATGACGACGATGTGCCCATCCGTGAGGCAAATATTAATTCTTTTGCATGGTCCAAAGGTGCTGACTTTATACCAGACTTGCTCCAGTTCGATGCAAAATGTTCTGGTTCAACTGAAGATTCGTCCTGCGGTGACGATTCAAGGGAAAGTTATTTTGTCCTCACAATCTTTGACCATGAGATTTTGGTACTCATTGTAAGTCAAACCAACGCCTATTATAAGTAGGTGAATTCTCACATTGATGTGATATCTCCAAGGGGGAGAATACGAACTTGGGTGTATACTACTGTTGAAGAATTCATGACGTTCTTCGCCTTGATGATGCTTATGCCTCTTTGTAAGAAGCATGTAGTTCAACACTACTGGAGCAATGACCCTTTCATCGCCACCCCAACCTTTAATAAGTTAATGTCTCGTAACAGATTTTTGTTGCTGCTTAGATTTATGCACTTCTCAAAATCTTAACAGGGATGACAGTATATGGAAAATTCGGGAGGTTATCACCATGTTTATCTTTAATTGGGGCAGAGAAAACCTTGTCACTTTCAATGCTTCCAAAACTCAATTTCTCCATCTGTCTACTCATCACCCCCTTCCAGAAAACTATGACCTACTTTTCAACAACATACAAATTAACCATTCATCTTCTCGTAATATTCTTGGTGTCTCTTTTTCTTCTGATCTTTCTTGGAAAGTTCATATTACCACTCTAGCTAAAACAGCTTCCCAGAAGCTGGGTGTGCTCAACCGCCTCCGGGGATTCTTTACCCCTGCGCAGCTTCTTGCTCTCTACAGGGGCACAGTGCGTTCATGTATTGAGTATTGTTCACACGTGTGGGGAGAATTCTGTCTCACAGCACTTCTAGACAAAGTAGAAAGGAAAACCTTACGTCTCATTAACTCACGTCCACTCACCAAATCTCTGCAGTCTCTCTCTCTCTTTGCCGCAATGATGCATCTCTCTCACTATTATACCGCTATTACAATAATCGGTGTTCCTCAGAGCTCTCTCAGTGTATACCACCCCCTCTTCTTAGAGCACGTAGTACCCGTCTTGCAATACAATCCCACCCCTACTCTGTGCAACTCTCCAACCCAATAGTGAAACGTTATGCTCAGTCTTTCTTCTATTCAACAGCTGAGCTCTGGAACTCTCTCCCAGAATCAGTCTTTCCCTCTTCCTATGACTTAAATTGCTTCAAACTCCGTGTGTCCAGGCATTTTGGCTCGAACATCCTTTGATTTTGGCCCTGTCACTCTTTCAACTCAGGGGGAGGCACTCGTTAAAGGCAGTTCTGCCTTTTTTTTTTCCTTACTCACATAGACAAAAATTAAAAATTAAATGTTGATGGCGAGGTACAAGATTTTTGTTTACACCTTCCATAACTTGGTTGATGAGCAATTCATTCTCTTTGCCTTGTTTTCTAACTGTACTGTATATCCTGTTGAAGAGGCACAGGTTTGGTATCAAGCTGTTCATTCTGTGTGACTGTGAGTCCCGCACAGTGCTTGACATGATCATTTATACAGGCACTGGCATAGACGTGCCAAGAGTCGGTCCCAATGATGTCTTAGGCATGTCATGGGCCATCGTCAAGAACATAATGGAGCCCTACATGGGCAAGGGGCACACATTGTATACCGACAATTGGTATACTTTTCCTGCTCTTTGCCAGTTCCTGCATGTTGGGCTGTCGGAAGCAAAAGAAAATTCATGCCCAAGTTCGTGGGTCACCACATTCCACTTGACAATCCTTCCTCCAGTAACACAACTTCAGAAGACGACCTGGCCCAGGAACACCACGAGAGACGAGAGCGACGGAGGCGACGAAGAGGGGAGGGCAAGTACAAGATGCTGGAGAAGTCTGGCAAAGTGTAGGCCCTGAAGTGGAACGACAGACATGGCGTTCATCTACCTTTAACTGTCCACACAGGTGCCCAGGTGGATTCTGGTAAAGCCCACTACCGTACCAAGAAATTTATTGAAATACCTGATATACTAGTGGACTATACCAAGAACATGTGCCTGGTGGACTGGTTCGATTGTAAACTCGCTGGCGTTGAGTGTCGTAGGTAGACAGTGAAGTGGTATCACAAGTTATTCCTTCACCTAGTCAATATCACAATGCTCAACGCCTTCAACATGAGGCTGGCGAAGAAGGACATGGCCCTGAACCAAAAACTAAAGTTTCGGGAGATCATGTACATTGTCTCATTTCAGCTCCTGGAGAAGGATGGCATGCCCACTGTACGTTCCAAAGGTAGGCACCATCACGATCCACCTGATCGAATTCAGGATGTCCTACTGAGACACTTCCCAGTCCACACTGAAGCTTCAGGAAAGTGATCAAAACGTGCGTTATATAGCAATCGGTCTCATATCGCTCCCCCTCCCTCCCTCCCTCATCCTCCTCTTCCCATCTTGCTCATACGAAAACAAGCATTGTGTGTGTCTGTGATAGCTAAGGTGACAGTCCTATGACATTCCTGTAATATGACTTATTTCCTTCCTTCCATCCACTTTCTCTGTTACTCACCATCTTCTTCGCATATTCATTGCCTGTATTGTCTATGTGCGGCTTATTTATTGCTGTGTATTATTCAGATGAGTCGGCTACATATGCACAGTGGCGCTAATAAGTCATGTCTCAGTTGTCATTATGTTTGGCTTGCTCTGTGCTGTATTAATGTCTACCAGATGTTGAAAAGGGTGGGGAAGTGTAGGAACATGTTTGTATATATCACTCGAATTGAAGAAATCGTGTTTAGATTACATCTCAAGATTATACTATTTATTATGAATTCATTATATCCAACAATCATAATACTATCATTTTAAGACATTTTAGTTACTGTGTCTGTATTTGTGTGAAGAACTGTACATTTCAGAGGTCAACAGAATCATCCATTGTAACTCCTTGTCAGATTTGTCATGATTCAGATTCTGTACACTGGCTAACATTCCGCTAATTCATGCATTCTCAACCACCATCTTGTAACTCAACACGGGTAGCCATCTTGTATCCAGAAGGTGTGGCCCAGGGTGGTGATAGGTGAGAAGGTATTGAGAGGAGGCAGATAGATTATAACCACAGGCCAGACAAGTCGCCTTTTAGAGTTCCCTCTCAATATAGGGAAGGCTATCTCACTTACTTAAGTTTTAGTACTCTGTATATTATTTCAGTTTGTACTTGAATATATATCAAAGTGGTTTTGGACCAGAGATCTTTAATTATATTCCCTTTACCTATATCTATCAATATAATATATATATATGGTAATCGGTGGTGGCAGCATTATAACTACTTATATATATCAATCGATTAATCTATCATCAACGAGCAGAGAGAGCTGAGATCAACATCTACAATCAACCTATAACTAAAATATAATATCTACATCTCTTAACACCTTATTGGCGGGCTAGGCGGTAATTAATATGTAGCCACCAGCGGGGTGTTTTTACCCAAAATAGGGCTGTTTACGTGATCATTTTCATGCCTAAATAAGACCCAGAGCGTAAAACAAGTATCTATCCCTGAAAGAGTATAAACAGAGCTTTCCAATGACACCACAACGATCCTTGTATGACCGCTAGTTTTCTTGCAACAACCGCGCAACACGAGTGCAAAAACCATGTAATTCGGTACTTTCCCCATACAATTCATTATGTAGCGAGTGTGAGAGGGTGGAGGAGGGTGGGATTCATGTCAGTTGTTCCACCGCGGTGGTCTGGAGCAGTCATACGCTCGCTACTCTCCTGCCGCCACTTGTCTCTCTCTCTCAGCAACATTACGTGCTGAAAATGCCACACGACTTATGGTGTGAGCCGCCACATAGTCCAAATTTCTTTCACTCGACATATGATGCGGGCCGCCAGTTAAGGGTTAAGGCCATCGACACCTTCAGTCAGCCTTATATAGAGTCAACAGTTAACCCTTATCATAAATATAGGATCGTAACTCAAAACGTCCTAATACTCCTACCTGGAGTTAACCCTATGAATACATTTGACTACTCCTAATAGTCTTACATAACATATTGCTGATACCAATTATTGATCAAAATAGACTTGGTGCCGTGGGGTGACTTATTAGGCCGACTGTACATGTATGTAAGAGAGCTTGAAAATGCTCATAAGGTGGGATATACGCAATATCTATTATCTCACACCCCAGTCTCTCCCAGTGGTCCTAACCCTTACTCACAGATCAATATTCCAGCTGTCCCAGCGCTGCGATGTCATTCACGCCACATTTTTCAATTATGGACCCCCCACCCCCACCTACAATTTTCTTTGGTATGAATATATATATATTTGGATGCATTGGTCAGCATTCCATCTAGCACAGGGCTAGAAACCGAAGGAGGGTAGTTTCGAAATTAGAGATTTGTGCCAGATTCTACTAAAGGCTTTCAATATGTCTAGCGCAATAGAAAAAGTTACACCGAAGTTCCGAAAGAAGGATGACCAAGAGTTAGTAAGATAAGCAAGAGGATCACCAGTAGAGCATCCCTTAAGGAAACCGTAGTGGCGATCTGAAAGTAGATTAAATGCTTAAGAAATTTTGAATTAAAAATAGTTTAACAAACCTTAGAGATGCAAGAAATGAGAGCAATTGGACGATAGTTGTAGCGGTCACCCTTTTTTGGGAAAGGTTGAATAAGAGAAAACTTCCAGCAAGAAGGAAAGACGTTAAAGGAAAGACAGAGACAAAAGAGTTTGCCTAGGCAGGGAGTCAGCACGGAGGAACACCATTCGGTCCGTACGCCTTCTTAGTATTATGCCCAGAGAAGGCTGAGAGTACATTCTTAGAAGAGATTATGATATTAGGCATAAGTTAGTGAAAGGGGGTGGAGAGGGAGGAGTAGTGCCGGAATTTTCCAAGATGAAGTTTATCAAAACTTTGAGCGAAGAGTTCAGGTTTGTCAGAGGAGGAACTGACAATGGTACCAACAAAGTGGAAAAGACGAGGAAGTAAAATTGTTGGAAAGGTTTTTGGCTACATGCCAAAAACCTTGGAAAGAGCTAGAATTGGAAAGTTCAAAGCATTTGTTGTTGATTTGGTTTTGGCGAGTCGAAGGACAGATTTTGCTTGATTCCGGGCAGAGAATTAGCGTGTACAGGATTCTCGAGTTTGAAGGCAAAGGTACCATTTGAATGCTCTCTCCTTATTGTGGACAGCAGTAGAACAATCATGAGTAAACCAAGATATTTGTGAATTAGTCTAAGAGAAAGAGAATGGGATATATGCTTCCATGCCCGAAAGGATTACCTCAGTAATGCGCTTGGCACTCTCTGTGGGTCCCTGACAATGGAAGCAAAAATCATTCCATGGGAAATCAAAGAAGTACTGCCTTAGAGCCTTCCAGTCGACAGCGCGAAAATGCCATAAGCACCGCCGACTGGGGGGGTCAGAAGGCCGTACTGGCGAGACAGGACAGGTGACAGAGATATGGCTATTATCAGAGTAGCCCAATGGAGAGAGAAGATTTACAGTAAAAGCAGGAGGATCAGAGGTTAGTAATAAATCAAGGAAGTAGGGGCGATCTTCAAGCGGTCCGGGATATGGGTGGGGTGATAAACTTCAGTGCTCTAGGTCATAGAGGATAGAAAAGATGTAGGCTTGTTCACCAGGTTGGTCAGTGAAAAGAGAGGAAAGGAGTGGGACTTTGTTGCAAGGGAGAGGGTATGCACTGAGAGAGGTTTGAAGAACACCGATTGATTGTTGTATTAGCGATAGTAGAGTGAAAGAGATTGAACATTGCGGAGTGTAGGAAGAGATTGTAGGGAACTTGTAAGAGGAAGTCAGTTTATGAGATGTAATGCTTTGGACTATACTCTTTCAAGAAGTGCAGTATGGATGGAGCCTCCCCACACATGCAAACAATACTCAATACAGGGGCGCACTCTGCCCCGATAGAGAGCAAGAAGCTGTGCGGGGCTGAAGATCATACGGAAGCCGTTTTTAGCAAGAGTGGTAATATGATATTTCCAAAAAAGGTCAAATGAAAAAGATACACCTAGAATATTAAGAGAAGGTGAAGGGTTGATTTGTGTATTTTTGAAGAATAATTGATCGTCTTGCGGAAGATTGCGGTAGAGAGATAGAGGGAGAAATTGGGTCTTGGAGGCATTAAAAGTAACAAGATTTTCTCTGCCCCAATCATAAATATTTAATAGATTGGAAGATAGGCAATTTTTGGCCCTTTTAAGTGAGTTTTAGAGTGATTGCATGCTGAGTTGATGTGACAAATTAGTGGAATATTGTAAGGAAGAGTTATCAGCATATGAGTGGATAGGATTATAGGTACAGTTGAGGAGATTATGAATAAATATTAGAAAGATAATTGGAGACAGGATAGAACCCTGAGGAACACCCGAGTTGACAGGTTGAGGAAGTGAGCAATGGCCGTCCACAACTGATACTATGGAGCGGTCTGAAAGAAAAGTAGAGACAAAGGCTCAGATGGAGGGATAGAAACTGAAAGATGGTAGTTTGGAAATTAGAGATTTGTGCCAGACTCTATCGAAGGCTTTCGATATGTCTAGCAACATAGAAAAAGTCTCACTAAAATCTCGAAAGGAGGATGACCCTGACTTATCGCCTATTCTTCCTCTTTACGCAGAAAAAGAGTAGAAGTGTTTAGGTTATGTGTAGCCTGAGTAATGATGAAATCAAAATATGTGAAGAGTATGAGTTTCAGACGGTCTGGGCTCTGACTTTCCCTGGTTTTTCCAGTGTTTGGTAATCAGTGATTTAAATTTGACGGTTAGCAGAGAGGAGGTGGGATTTAGGGAGGGAGGGATGGAGTACGTTGGTGCCACTGTGAGAAAGTTTTACTCTACATTATTTCATTATGCCATAATATCTTTGAAAAGGGGAATATTTATAAATAACTAAAGTATGGATATTGTCAATTAGGAAAATATGAAACCTTGTGGTAACGTAATTAGCTGTTACACCTCCTCTACTGTAATGAAACGTGGCACTAATGTAGTACATATTTATATATATTTTGTTTTCTTTGTCTATGTGAGTGAGGGAGACAAAAGGCAGAACTGCCTGTATGGAGTGCCTTCCCCAGAGTTGAAAGAGTGACAGGGCCAAAATCAAGGGACGTTCTAGCCAAAATACCTGGACACACAGAGCTTGAAGCAATTTAAGTCATAGAAAGAGGGAAAGACTGATTCTGAGAGAGAGTTCCAGAGCTCAGCAGTTGAATAGAAGAAAGACTGAGAATAACGTTTCACTCTTGGGTTGGAGAGTTGCACGAAGTAGGGATGGGATTGTGTTGTAAGACGGGTACTACGTACCCTATATACAGGAGGTGGTATAGATTGGGAAGCTCTGAGGAACATTGATTATTATAGTAGCGATAGAATAGCGAGAGATGCAACATTGCGGCAAAGAGAGAAAGACTGCAGAGAATTGGTGAGTGGACGGGAGTTAATGATACAAAAGGCTTTCCATTCTACTTTGTCTAGGAGTGCGGTGTGAGAGGATCCTCCCCACACATGTGAACAATACTCAATACAAGGACGCACTGTGCCCCTGTACAGAGCAAGAAGCTGTGCAGGGTTAAAGAACCCCTTAAGGCGGCTGAGCACACCCAGCTTCTGGAAGGCTACCTTAGCAAGACTGGTAATATAGTCCTTTCAAGTGAGAGCAGAAGAAAAAGAGACACTGAGAATATTGAGAGAAGATGAAGGATTGATTTTTGAATTGTTGAAATGTAAGGGATAGTCCTCTGGGAGTTCCGGACAGGTAGTAAGAGTAAGAAATTAGGTTTTGGAAGTATTAAAGGCAACAAGATTTTCTCTGCCCCAATTGAAAATAGTAGTTAGATCAGAAGATAAGTGTTGCATGGCTTCATTACGTTTGTTTTTGAATGATTGCTGGCTGGGGCGTTCACGAAAACAAATTGAGTAGTGTAAGGTAGAGTCGCCTGCGTATGAATGGATGGGACTGGAGGTACAGTTGAGATCATTCATGAAAATTTGAATAAGAATGGAAGATGGGACAGAGCCCTAAGGAACACCGGAGTTGATAGGATGAGGAAGTGAGAGATGGCTGTCAACAACTGCAGCTATGGAATGGCCGGAAAGGAAATTAGAGACAAAGGAACAGATGGAGGGATAGAAACCGAATGAGAGTAGTTTGGAAATTAAAGATTTGTGTCAGACCCTATCGAAGGCCTTCGATATGTCTAGCGCATTAGAAAAGATCTCACTGAAGTCCCGAAAGGAAGATGATCAAGAGTTGGTAAGATATGAATGAAGCCATACTAGAGATCTGAGAGTAGATTATGAGAAGAGAAATGCTTCAAAAATTTGGAAGTAAGAATAGTTTAAAAAACTTTAGAGATACAAAAGAAGAGAGCAATTGGACGTTAGTTGGAGGGTTGAGAACACTCGCCCTTCTTTGGGACAGGTTGAATGAGAGCAAACTTCCAGCAAGAAACGGAGACATTAGAGGAGAAACAGAAACAAACAAAAATTGCCTAGGAAGGGAATCAGCACGGAAGAGCAGTTTTTGAGTACAACAGGAGGAACACCGTCTGGACCATACACCTTCTTAGTATTAACCCTTAAAGAACGGGGCCGGACTTAAGTCCGGCTCCAATTTGCAGCAAGTTAGGAGCATTATTTAGGTTTTTAAAGGGTTAAAATCGAGTGCAAATGGCCGGGAGCGCAGCGGGCCAGACAGCCGACTCCCAGGGCTTACCGCCGCCCATTAACTCATGTTCCCTGTGTTCTCGAGAGGCCGGCAGCGTAGCCAGTAGTGAGCATAGCTGGGAAAAATATGCCGCTATACGCTAAACTCCCATGTTACTGGTATCACTGTATGAGAACCACAAGTGTTACGTAGCTCGTTCTGGTCTCATTTTGAAGCTTTTAGCGCCTAGATTTTGCTAAATAATTTATTTTTTCATGCAGATACTTGATTTAGCATTCAGGAGGGCCTGAATATGCCCAAATAAGCCCAAAACCCCCCCGCTAGACAAGGGTTAAGCCCAGAGAGGGTAGAAAATAAATCTCTAGAAGAGATTAGGATATTATAGGATATTATAAGTAGGAGAGGGGGAAGTGGAGAGGGAGGAATAACACTGGAGTCATCCAAGGTGGAGTTTCTAGCAAAAGTTTGAGCTTTGTCAGAGGAAGATGGTTGTGCCATCAGAATGGAAAAGGGGAGGGAAAGACGAGGAAGACAAATTGTTTCAGAGGTTTTTGGCTGGATGCCAGAGAGCTTGCGAAGAGCTAGAGTTGGATAGTTCAGTGCATTTATTATTGATGAAAGAGTGGTTCGGCAAGTCAAAGAACAGATTTGGCTTGACTCCGGCCAGAAACATAGGAAGAATGAGATTCTTGAGTCTTAAGGCGTCGGTACCGATTGAATGCTTCCTCCTTGTTGCGGACAGCAGTAGAACAAGCGTGAGTAAACCAAGATTGTTTTACATTAGAGTGAGAGAACGAAAATGGAATGTATGCTTCCATGCCCGAGAGGATTACCTTGGTAATGCGTTCAGCACTTTCCGAGGATCCCCGGCCACGGAAGCAAAGGTCATTCCATGGGAAATCAAAGAAGTACTGCTGAAGGGCCTCCCAGTCGGCAGCGGCAAAGTACCACAAGCGCCGCCGGTTGGGAGGATCGGGTGGCCATACCGGAGATATAGGACAGGTGACAGAAATTAGTTTATGTTCGGAGGAGTCCAAAAGAGAGAAAAGATGTACAGTATAAGCAGAAGGGTTAGAGGTTAGAATTATGTCAAGAATGTTGGGCCGATCTCCGAAGTGATCTGGGATACGGGTGGGCTGCTGGACTAACTGCTCTAGGTCGTTTAAGATAGAAAAGATGTAGGCTTGTTCACCAGGTTGGTCAGTGGAAACAGAGGAGAGCCATTGGTGGTGGTGACCATTGAAATCTCCTAAGATGGAGATTTCTGCGAAAGGAGAGATGGATAGAATGTGTTTCACTTTAGAAGTTAGATAGTTTAAGAATTTTGGATAGTCAGTAGAATTAGGGGAGATATAGACAGCGCAGAAATATTTAGTTTGAGAGTGACAAGAAAGCCTTAGCCAGAGAGTTGAGAATTTAGAAGAATTTAATTGGGAACACGAGAGATAGCAAGATAGTTGAGTACATAGACGCAACATCCACCTTTCTTTGGCTCGAAACTGAGCTTCTTGTGTTCTTCACCTTGTGTATGCACTTTGTATGCTTGTGTAGGGTGAGGGCTGGTCCTATCCAGAGTGAGATTTGACATCCTCTACCCAACCTTAGCCACATCTGTCGGTCTCTTTTACTGTCCTACTTTTCCTTCTGGGGGCAGGTGGCTAGGAATCTTCCCCCTTTGTAAAATTCACCTACTAGATGAGACAGAGAAAGGGGCGAGGGAATATGAAAATGGTCCCACAACTTAAAAAATGAGACTGTAAATTTGTTTTCTGTTCGGGCTCTGTCTTAGGTTGGCCACCCAGCTATGGGATATGTGCCTGAGTATATACATACATACATACATACATACTGTATGCATTGTACGCATTTGTTTTTTGTTCAGTAACTCAAACACAGTTTGATTAAATATTTGTTTTTAAGAGAATTTGATATTTTACAAAACTTCTGATAGGGAATAAAAGTGTCTATTCCAATTAGTATAAAATCTTGTATGTGGCCCAAGGTGGAGTTTGCATCTTTTGGAAAGATAGAAGTCCAGGCAATGTCTATGAAGACATTTCGAAGACCTTTCCAGTCTGCCCTAGAGCATAGTGACATTTAGTCACCAAAACCGGTTCAGAGTGGGAACGGGTGATTGGCGATAAACAAGTGACCCATATCAGGCAGTGATCTTAAGTTCCAAGTGCGGACATCACTTCAGCTTCACAGTTTGTTGTATTGATTGTTAAAAATAAGTCCTGTAGGTGGGAATTATGGTCCGGGTTATCGGGTACATGGGTAGGTTGGTTGACTAGCTGAGTGAGATTATATGAGTCTGAAAATAGTTCACATTCAAGATCAGAATCATCAGTCCTGGCTGATTAACCCTCTCCGACATATAACGCGATTGTGAGCCTATTAGGGATACTTTAAAGCCTTTGTTACCATCAGGGGTATTTAGAAACCTTTAGTTTAGTTACTTCAACCTCTGCAGTTGTCTTTGAGCTATGGGCAGAAAACTAATTTCGGAGAGGTAATTATAAGAGTGAGAGAACTCTATTTCTTATTGCTAATCTGGCAACCTCTGCATCATATGTGCGTGAAAGGGTTAAGTGAGCCATTCAACACTATGGACATTGAAATCACCAAGTACTGTTATTTCTGAAGCAGCATATAAATTGAGGATATTGAGTGGGGAAGACAGAGAATAAAAATGACTCGGTTCTAGAGGGGTATTTGGGGAACGGTAAATGAAAGAGATGTTTTTTAATTTACCATAACAATTTAATTTGTAAACAGAATAATCAAAATTGGGACAATTGAAACTACTAACCTCCTCTAGAGCTATTTATTTTGTTGCGAAGCAACATACACCTTTAGGTATAAAATTTAAACCAATTGATAACTAGGAAAATAGAATCTAGATATATCAGAGGTGGATGTTACTTGAGTCTCTGTCAAAACGAAAAAAGTGTGGGATTCTGTTTGAACAAAATTGTGTACATAATTGGCGTTGGAGTGAAGTCCATATTGTATTGTCTTCCTGGTAATCGTCCAAGTTAAAGTGACATATTAACTCTTTCTGTATCGGTGACGTCTCATTAATTGTATTCTTGCTATTGTTCGGCGATGTTATTCAGTTTTAAAAAGGCCTCCAGCAACTGACAGAATTTGAACTATTTCACTTAACCCTTTTTACAACCATAGATCCTTCTATTGCTGCAAAAAATCGTCTAAATATAGTCAGAAAATTAAAATAAAAAGACGCGGCCGGTACAGAAGGGGTTAAAGATTTGAGGAGCAGGGAGAGCGAGAGATAGACAGGACGCGGGAGAATAGAAACAATTCTTACTTTCTCACACGTAATAGTATCTTACCTGGCCATCACCTCATCAGTTATGTTAAGGGGTAGAGGTCAGTATGCTACCTGAGGAGTGTGAGCACCACCGCCACTGTCACCACATACCAAACGCACCCGACTTTCTTCACACCATCTGAAAGTATCAAAAACAACATTTCAGAAAATAAAGATCCACAAAAGGAAATTGCAACAAAACTTTAACGTTATTGAGTCTCATTGTATGAGCTCGACGCAATGCCCGCCTGTTTTCTCTCTCTCCCTCCCATCATTGTTTTTACAAACAGCTTCCTTGGACTTTAAATTTTAAATACAGTAAAGTGATGCGAAAAGAACAAATATTTGTGAATTAAATATATTACACAATAATGATATCCCGTAAAGCTATTTCCTCTGGTTTTAAGCTTTGCAAATAGAAAATAAAACTAAATTAGATAACAGTTACATACACATTCTAACATATAATAGAGGCTTAATTTAAATTTCAAAACAATTTACTAATATTATTATACTATTATTATTATTATTATTATTATTATTATGAAATGATGATGATGATGACGATGATGATGATGATGATGATGATTCGTATTATTAATCTTATTGTAACTATTATTAATAGTAGTAGTAGTAGTAGTAATAGTAGTAGTAGTAATATAGGCAATTTAAGTATCGAAATGCGGAAATAGTCCTCACACTTTACAAAGTTTTCATACGGCCTCTCCTGGAGTATGCTGTTCAATTCTGGTCTCGAGCACTCGGCAAAGATATAGAGCGACTAGAAAGAGTACAAGCTAGAGCTACAAAGCTTATTCCATCGGTTAGCAGACTGAGCTATGAAGACCGGTTGAGAGCTCTTGATCTCTTTCCGTTGGAGACACGCAGACTACGAGGTCAGCTCATTGAAGTTTTTAAAATGCTTCATGGGTTTAACAATGTGGATTAGAGCAATATGCTAGGCCTCAATATGAATACAACACACAACCATGGCTGGAAATTTGAAGTGAAAAGGTTCAGCACTAGTATTTGTGGACACTTTTTCACATATAAGATCTATTCTACCTGGAACAAACTTCCCATCAAAGTTGTAAATAGTTCTTTAGTAGAGCAGTTCAAGAAGAGAGTAGATAGTATTTTGAACACTCTGTAATGAGTGCAGTGCAGTAAACAGTCTCTCCTTCCACCTCTAGTATCTCCTCGGAATGGACCGCAAGATCTCTGAGATACTAACTATTCCTTGTAACTCTCTATCAAGTCAGCGTTCTACAGTGGATAGAAAATTGGCTTAGTGAAAGGAAACAAAGAGTAGTTATTAATGGGGAAGCATCAACGTGGACCAATGTAACTAGTGGTGTACCTCAAGGATCAGTGATGGGGCCAATCCTTTTCCTAATTTACATTAACGTCATAGATGAGGGTCTCACCGGTACAATCTCAAAAGTTTGCAAATTACACACAAATCGCAAATACCGTACTGACAAATGAACATGTTGAAATTATACAAAACAATCTAAACAAGCTTTCACAATGGGCTATAATCTGGCAAATGTGCTTCAATGAAGATAAGTGTAAAGTACTTCATATTGGATACCGCAATGAAAAAGCAGACTACTCGATGAATGGCACCCCGTTAAAGAGTGTAGACAGAGAAACCGATTTAGGAGTAACAATGTCCAGTAACTGAAAACCAAGTCAACATTGTGCTGAAGTTGTTAAGAAGGCAAACAAAATTATAGGTTTCATAGGTAGATCATTTGAACATAAATCAAAAGACATTATCCTCACCCTTTACAATTCATTAGTCCGCCCACTTTTGGAATACTGCGTTCAGTTCTGGTACCCATACTACCAAAAAGATATAGACAAATTGGAACGAGTTCAACGTAGAGTTACGAAGATTACACCCTGTCTTAGGAACAAACCATACGAGGAACGTCTTAAAGAACTAAACTTATATCCATTAACCAAGCGCAGATTGAGAGGTGACCTTATTCAAGTTTTGAAGATCATTAACGCCTTACGAGCGGGTGGGTCAGTTTTTTTCCACTACGCGCTCAGCGGGTATTTTTTACCATAAATGGCTTTGTTTCCGTGCTCTTTTTCATGCATATACAAGAGCCAGAGCGTAATACAATTATGTATCCCTGAAAGGGCATGAATTGAGCTTTCCAATGTCACCCGAAGCATCCTTCTACGATCACTGGTTGTCTTGCAACGATCGTGCAACCGAAGGGCAAAATCGCTAAAATACGGTCATTTCGTTACATAATTACGTGTGTAGTGAGGGAGTGGTGGTGGATGTGTGTGGAGTAGATGTCAGTAGGCCCACGGCGGCCGTGGCGAGCGGTCATGAGGTAACCTACGCTCCTCCCGTCGCTCGTCTCTCTCTCAGAGACAATATTGCGCCAAAATTGCACACGGACTAAAGTCGGGCCCCGCCACATAGTCCAGATTTTTAGATACGGACTTAAGTCGGAGGAAGGAGGTGTGGTGTGGAGATAGATGTGCTGGAAAGTGTGAAAAGGAACAACTTGAGATGGTTCGGCCATATGGAACGTATGGAAAGCGAGAGAATGACTAAGAGGGTGTACGAGAGCGAGGTGGAGGGACAGAGAGGAAGAGGTAGACCGAATGAGAGGTGGAAGGATGGAGTGAGGAAGTACATGAACGAAGGAGGTGCTGGTTGGGGGGAGGGGCGTCGACTGACTTGGGACAGAGGTGGGGGCAGTTCGTTCGTGGTCACCCGTTCGGGGATCACGGCGTCAGGCAATAGATAGATAGATAGACTTAAGTCGGGCCCCGATGGTTAGGGGTTAAAGGCATCGGCAACATGAACTGTAGTAAATATTTTACGATTGACCGATCAAACTAAACGAGGGGAAATGGCTGTAAAATCATTGGTAAATCATTCAACTCTAAAGAATCCAAGAATTTCTTCTTCAATTGAGTCGTCAACGTGTGGAATGGGTTTCCCTGAGATGTCATATACCATAACACCTTCAAAGTTCGCCTTGACAAGTACCTTGCCCTGAACCCCAGGTTGAATGCATTTGTAATTGAATAAATATTTTCTTTAGTAGTGTTCGTTCAGTAACCTAATAGATTTTAATATTATTTCCCCTGGCATGAACTAAGCCCCAGGGCAGCACTTCTTTCTCACATCTGTCCCACATTTTCTCCAAAATACTGTTTCAACACTTGAAACAGCAGTGTTTTGGAGGGCAAGTAGCCTCGAGGGGTCGCATGATCTGTTGTTAGAGACTTTTTAGCAGAGTATTCACTTCCCGGTTATGTAATGTTTGAGAAAAGCCGAATAAATAAAAATGGAGGTGGCGTTTTATTTTATATCAAAGAAAGTCTTAACCCGACCCTCTTGTCAAAACCTCAAATTGTGAACGTCGACACATCTTTTGTGCTAATAAAGAATAATAAAGGTACAAAAATAATACTTGCATTAATATACAGACCTCCAGCTCAATCAGTGCAAACTGACCGAGAAATTTATGAACAAATTGCAGATGTAAGTAACTCACAAGATACCATATTTTTTGGCGACTTTAATTTACCTGTGACCAAGTGGGGCGATACTCTTACTTCACACTCCGGACATGACTTGTATACGAACTTGCAAGAGAGTTCGCTTTATCAATTTGTTCGAACACCGACCCGTGGTAATAACGTTCTTGACATTGTAATTGCAACAAAAGAAGAATTAATAGAGAATTTGAATGTTGTTGATGAATTCAGTAACAGCGACCATCGTACGATAACTTTCACTTTAAACTTTACTAGTAACGAACAAAATAGTAGCATCGAAAAAGTCCCTAATTTCAAGGAAGCAAACTTTCATAAACTTAGAGCTATGTTTAAAGAAACTGACTGGAGCTTTTTAATTAACAATAACGACATAAATACATCTTGGAAGTTATTCGAAACCACTTACCTAAAAGCAGTGCAAGACTGCATACCATCGAAAATAAGGCGTCCAGGCCATAATAATAAGCCCAAATGGTGGAATAAAGATATTTCAAACTGCCTGCTTGCTAAAAAATTTGCTAATGATAGATTAAAATCCTCACAAAATGACGAAGAACGGGTGAAATTTGTAGAGCTACGACGCAAAGCCAAAAAGTTAATTATGCAAAGTAAAAAGACCCTAGAGTTACATATTGCGAATCAAAGTAAAACAAACCCGAAAGAATTCTATAGTTATATCAGAAAGAAAAAAGTAGTTACTTCAACTGTTGGACCGTTAGTCGATGAAAATGGAGAATACACCAAATGAGTAATGCCCTCAATACCTTCTTTGCATCAGTTTTTACAACAGAAGACCTCAGTGATATCCCTACACCATCGCCGATTCAGATTGATAATTCAGATGTTCTAAGCAATATCACCGTTACAGAGAGAGAAGTATTGAATTGTTTAGATAAACTCAAGGTAAATAAAATGCCTGGACCTGATACAATCTCGCCTAGAGTTCTAAAGGAAGCTAAGGATGAGCTCTCCAAACCACTGACATTACTATTCAATAAATTCTTGCAGTCTGGAACTATGCCTGATCAGTGGAAGATAGCCAACGTAACACCGATATTAAAAAAAGGCAGCAAATCCCTACCCAGTAACTATCGTCCAATTAGCTTAACCTCAGTTGTATGTAAAATGCTAGAAACGGTCATAAGAGACAGACTCGTAAATTACTTAGAGGAAAATAACATACTTAAAGATACTCAACACGGCTTTCGTAAAAAACGTTCCTGTTTAACAAACCTCTTAGACTTCTTCCACGATATCCTCAACCTCTACGATGAGAGTAAAGCTGTAGATATTATATACCTTGATTTTCAAAAGGCCTTTGACAAAGTTCCCCACAAACGTTTACTGCTAAAACTAAAAGTGCATGGAATACAAGACAGTGTGTTGAAATGGATAGAAAATTGGCTCAGCGACAGAAAGCAAAGAGTAGTCATAAACGGTAAGGCATCTAAATGGACCAATGTAAGTAGCGGGGTACCCCAGGGATCGGTACTAGGACCAATTCTCTTTCTAATTTACATCAACGACATAGATGAGGGTCTCACCTGTACAATCTCAAAATTTGCTGACGATACAAAAATTGCAAATAGCGTACTCTCAAAAGATCAAGTTGACGATATGCAACACAATCTAGATAAATTGTCACATTGGGCCCAAATTTGGCAAATGAGTTTCAATGCGGATAAATGTAAAGTACTACATATCGGATACCTAAATGAGAAAGCAAACTATTCGATGAATGGCGCTCAGCTTAAGAATGTAAACAGAGAAACCGATCAGGGAGTAACAATATCGAGTAACCTAAAACCGAGTCAACAATGTTCAGAAGTTGTTAAGAAGGCAAACAAAATAATTGGCTTTATAGGCAGATCATTTGAGCATAAATCCAAAGACGTAATCCTAACCCTTTACAATTCCTTAGTCCGCCCTCTTCTGGAATACTGCGTTCAATGCTGGTGCCCTTATTACCAAAAAGACATAAACAAGCTAGAACGAGTTCAACGTAGAGTTACCAAAATGATACCTAGCCTAAAGAACAAACCATACGAAGAGCGTCTTAGAGAATTAAATCTATTTCCTTTAACCCAGCGCAGATTAAGAGGTGACTTAATTCAAGTGTTCAAAATCGTCAAAGGCATCGACAATATGAACTGTAGTAAGTACTTCACTATCGACCAATCTAATTACACGCGGGGAAACGGCTGCAAAATTATTGGTAAATCTTTTAACTCACACGAATCTAAGAATTTCTTCTTCAATCGAGTTGTCAACTTGTGGAATGGGCTTCCCCGAGACGTTATAGACTGCAGCACCGTTGATTCATTTAAATTCCGCCTAGACAAATATCTCGCATCAAACCCGCGACTGACTGCGTTTGTAAATGAATAACTTTATTTTATCCTCCCCTCAGTTACTAACACATATGTCCCCTACTAACTTCCTAGTCCTGCCACGTTAGTGGCAGGGCAGTAGTTCCCTTTCCAATGTTCCCTTACCCACTCTAAACCACTGTTTGGACACTTGATCCTCAGTGTTTTGGAGGACAAGCAGCCTAGAAGGGTCACTAGATCTGTTGTTGCTTGATTTCCTTTGTACTCCTTTGTTACTTGTTTTCCTTTGTACTCCTTTGTATTCTCTCCATTATTTAGCATACACCATTTACTCTACCATAACTCTAATGTTAGCTGTTGTTAAAATACAGCCAAAAAATCCTCTCACTCCATAAATATTATTTTTCTCATTCTTAATATTCTAAGATTCTAAACATTTCAATTAAATTTTTGAAATTTGTATTTAGAGAATGTGTAAATATACACTTGCTGTCAAAAACTACATGTACCGGTAACTACAATAATATATGTGAACACTGATATATATTGTACCATATATATTCATTACAAATGCCTAAAATAATGTATTTTTTTAGGTCTGTATTATAGCTTCTTCTTAAAGCGGCTATCCCACTGCGCAAACTTTCGATGGCGAATGCCCTGTGACTGTGGGTTTTTTCTATGTCCTTTAATTCGCGGCGAATAGGGCGTATTCAGAAGCGAATGAAGTCGAACAAGGCGAATGATGTCGATTGCAGTGCGACAGAAGTATGATCACAGTGCGAGTCTGGCGACTATTTCGGCGATAATGACGAATGATGTGCGACATTTGATGGCGAACCATGGCGAATCATGGCGAATTTGGCGATCGATGATGGCGACAGTAGCGATTGCAGGGTGATTGTCCTACGAATGTTGGACGATGTGATGCGAAACACCGCGAAGGTTGTGCGAACGTGGCGAATGCCATGTGTGTGTGTGTGTGTGTGTGTGTGCGCATGTATGCGTGTTGTAGTGTGTGTGTGTGTTTGTTTGTGTGTGAAAAGGCGAAATGTGGAAAAGCTGGACATTCTGTGTGTGTGTGTGTGTGTGTGGTAGAGTGTGTGTGCGTGTATGCGTGCTGTAGTGAGAGAGTGTGTGTGTGTGTGAAGAGGCAAAATGTGTAAAAGCTGGACTTTCTGTGTGTGTATGTGTGTTATTCACTCTCTTGTTCGTCAATGGGAATCAACGCAATGCATGCGAGCTAAGCTCATTATTATCGCACCTCCTTAACTTGGAATGTATTGTGTGAAATGCATGTTAAGTGTTTATGTATCATTGGAATGGCTGTGGATGTGTGTGTAATCTGTATTTTAGCCAATTGGCGACATCTGAAAACGAAAGCTTAGGGTTAATCTGTACGGTACCATTCTCACTACGGTACCAGTCTCACCCGAAGGCTTAGGTTGACCAGTAGCTTAGGTTGACCAGTACGATACCCATCTCACCTTGTAACCGATCACCAACCACCAGATGGGACGTCACAACTTCGTCCACTTATACCAGGTTCCTATTTATACTGCTAGGTGAACAGAGGCTACACCGTTAGGAGACTTGCCCAAATGTCTCTTCCCCGCCCGGGTCTTGAACCCGGGACCTTCTGGTTGTGAGCCAGACACGCTATCAGTTACGCCACGGGGAGGTGTGTGTGTGTGTGTGTGTAACTATGGATCGATGTGTACAAGCTTTATCCCGGAATATCTGAACAATACTTGGGAGAACAACAATGATACACTGACGAATTATTCTGAACAATTAACACAGTCCCATAGAGAACATTAACTTTTGTTTATATCATCATTCGAAGTTCACAATCTCGTTTACATAATAATGTCTATTACAAAAACATATGCCCTCGAATAAAAATGTAAATATAATTGTGTGGGTATGTCTGAGTGTCTGTGCATCTATGGAATAGGTGTATTCCCACTCAAGATACAATTATGGATTTATTTTTCTTTGCAATGATAAGACTATTGTACTCAGATTAGGAAGTGTATACAATTATGGAGGTCAGAGGGTTAATTGATATATTCTTTACCCTTCTAGTTACCATAGTTCATTCCTAAGCTGGATAAAATCGTCTAAAGGTAGTCAGAATATACTATCAACATGCGTCCTAATCTTCAAAGGGTTAAGTAGAAGTAACTATTAAATTAACACTTTCACTATTATGATAGTTTGTTTCCTCTAATTCGAGTTATCATTTGTCGATTTAAGGGGAGATTTCCACTTGAAGGATTTTATTCTAAACCCCATTCTCCGTCATGTTTAGCACCATTCTTTTTTTAATTTTAACCCTCTCCGACATATGACGCAATTTTGCGCCATTCGAACTTTCCTTTATTACCATCATACAAGGGCCTTTTGAAATAACTATGCCTCACATACACACTCGACAGAGCCACACAACAATAACACACACAACACGTGTTTCGGTAATGGTTCCGGTACACTCACTTTTAATTTGAACTTATAACTCGTGTTATAAAAGTTTATTATGAAATATCATGAAGAATTAATTAAGTAAGTATACATAACCTACTGTTATGTATACATAATCTACTGTTATGTATATAGTAATTATGATTAAATTATCTTCCAAGTTTACATAATTAGCACCACATTTCACTACAAAATCTTCAAAATAACTGAGAAATCCTGATGGGAACATTGCATTTTTAGTGAGAGCACATCAACAGTCACATAAAAACCAACCAGTCGCCTCAGTTCGCCACATATCTTATGTCATTCATATGGCATTGGCAATAATTCGCCGACACATTCGCTGCATTCCAGCTACTGTCGTAGGGTTATCGCCCTATTCGCTCAAAAAGCAGCGTTGCCAATAATGGGAATTTGCAAATTGGCGAATCAGGGCGAATCAGACGACAATGATACGCTTAAAGTGGCTATCCCACTGCGCGAATTTTCGATGGCGAACGGCCTGCGACTGTGTTTTTTTGTCTATGTTCCAAAGTTCCCCATAATCGCTCTAGTATTCTCCAAATGGCGCGGAAAGCGCATATCATTCGTCGTAGCTTCGCCCCTGTTCGCCCAAATTCACCCAGATTCGCCGTTAATTTTGAGCATGTTTAAAATCCGGTGGCGAACTGAAAATGTTGGCGAATTTGGCAAATTTGTCTAACGGCATTCGTCTTGGCTCCCAATAGAGTCGCACAATTCGTACCATTGTCGTCCGATTCGTCCTGATTCGCCAATTTGCAAATTCCAATTATTGGCAACGCTGCTTTTTGAGCGAATAGAGCGACAGTAGCGCAAATGTGTCGACGAAATATTGCCAATGCCATACGAATAACATGTGATATGTGGCGAACTGAGGCGATAGGTGGGTTTTTATGTGACTGTTGATGTGTCTCTCACTATACTCTGTTTCTTTTCAACTGACGGTAAAAAAATGCAAAGTTCCCATCAGGATTTTTCAGTTATTTTGAAGATTTTGTAGTGAAATGTGTTGCTAATTATATAAACTTGGACTTAATATGATGCAGAAACATGGTTTCGTATTTTTCCATTAAGTATTGAGAAATTAGGGATTCAATACCGTCAGATGAAATGAAACTGAGTATGCCGTATATACTGGCGTATAAACTGAGTATGCCGTATATACTGGCGTATAAACTGAGTATGCCGTATATACTGGCGTATAAACTGAGTATGCCGTATATACTGGCGTATAAACTGAGTATGCCGTATATACTGGCGCATAAACTGAGTATGCCGTATATACTGGCGTATAAACTGAGTATACCGTATATACTGGCGTATAAACTGAGTATGCCGTATATACTGGCGTATAAAGAAATATTTCTAAGCCTTAAATAAACCCTCCAAAACCATGGGTGGTCTTGTACAAAGAATATAATTTCAATGCAAGTGAATTTGGAGCGCCGAGATTCATCAACTGATAATACGATCATTTAATCATAAGTACTATATACATAACAGTAGGTTATGTATACTTACCTAATTAATTCTTCATAATATTTCATAATAAACTTATATAACACAAGTTATAAGTTCAAAGATAGACTACAGTAGATCTGGACTGGACACGAAAATGGAACTTTGCAGTAAGGACCCAAAATCGGAGAACGAACCCCCATGTTCGAATCTCGAAACCCCGAAAATGTCACTGCAAAGTTCCATTTTCGTGTCCAGTCCAGATTTCCTGTAGTCTATGGTTCAAATTAAAAGTCAGTGTACCAGAACCATTACCGAAACACGTGTTGTGTGTGTTATTGTTGTGTGGCTATGTCGAGTGTGTATGTGAGGCATAGTTATTTCCAAAGGCCCTGTCTATGCTGTATTTAAGGGAATGTTCGAATGGGGTGAACGTCATAAAATGTCAAAAGGATTGGTGCTAAACATGACGGAGAAAGGGGTTTAGAATAAAATCCTTCAAGTGGAAATCTTCCCTTATATCGACAAATGATAACTCGAATTAGAGGAAACAAACTATCATAATTGTGAAAGTGTTCATTTAATAGCTACTTCTACTTAACCCTTTTG
Organism: Paralithodes platypus; assembly: GCA_032716605.1. Taxonomy (NCBI): domain Eukaryota; kingdom Metazoa; phylum Arthropoda; class Malacostraca; order Decapoda; family Lithodidae; genus Paralithodes; species Paralithodes platypus. Next base: position 26,159,300 of record CM064507.1, on the reverse strand, counting down.
AAGATTAGGACGCATTTTGACAGTATATTCTGACTACCTTTAGCCGATTTTACCCAGCTTAGGAAAGATCTGTGGTAACTAGAAGGGTAAAGAGTATCTCAATTCAACCCTCTGACCTCCATATACACTTCCTAATCTGAATACAATAGTCTTATACTTGCAAGGAAACAAAAAATAAATCCATAATTGTATCTTGAGTGGGAATACACCTATTCCATAGATGCACAGACACTCAGACATACCCACACAATTATATTAACATTTTTATTCGAGGGCCTATGTTTTTGTAATAGACCTTATGTAAACGAGATTGTGAACTTCGAATGATAATATAAAACAAAAATTAATGTTCTCTATTGGACTGTTAATTGTTCAGAATAATTTATCAGTTTATCATTGTTGTTCTCCCAAGTATTGTTCAGATATTCCGGGATAAGGCTTGTACACATTGATCCATAGATACACACACACACACACACACATGGCATTCGCCATATTCGCACAACCTCCGCGGTGTTTCGCATCACATCGTCCAACATTCGCCCTGCAATTCCTACTGTCGCCATCATCGATCGCCACATTCAACCTGATTCGCCATCAATTGTCGCACATCATTCGTCATTATCGCCGATATGGTCAGTCACCACAATTGCACTGTGATCGTACTTATGTCGCACTGCAATCGACATAATTCGCCTTGTTCGACTTTATTCGCTTCTGAATATGCCCTATTCGTCGCGAATTAACGGACATAGAAAAAAACACAGTCGCAGGGCGTTTACCATCGAAAGTTCGTGCAGTGGGATACCGGCTTAACAGATCTGGCCATAATTTGATTGTGTTTGTATTAAAAACAAAGCTACTGTTGTTTAACTATTTTATCTAATTAGTCTTTCATATGATGACTGTATCTAATTAGTTTTTCATGATATGACTGAGAGTGAGAGAAATAGAGAGAGAGAGAGAGAGAGAGAGAGAGAGAGAGAGAGAGTAGAAGCTATCAATCAATATTATTCAAGGGCAATGACAGAAGACTCTTATTGGGGAGTGTTCATCCCAATGTTTTCATGGAAATTGGTTTAATTTCGGCCAGGGCTACGTATATGTGGTGCGGCCGCTAAGCAAAAGTAGAACAGTACTGGTCAAGTAACCTTGCTCTCTGTTTATAATGTTTGAAAGCAAAAGCCATGATTCGTCTTGGCATCCCTGGGATCCGTAGGTGGGTTTTATTAGTTCCAAGCCCATATTAGTTGCTCCGAATTTTATTCCGTAACTACACCGTACCGCCTCCATTTGTCAGCGAAATCAGGGTCAAAATGTCAGGATTCATCACGATTTCCAGTTCCTAGCAAGTCGGCAGTGGTTCTTGTAGGTGGGAAAGGGGCTTCATGTAGAATCGAAGCTAGCATTGGCAGCAGTGTCCAGTCATAAATATTTTGCATTCTGTGTTCTGGTATACGATTTTTGCTTGGATTGTCCGCCCGTGTCAATGACTCACATCCCCTTACACTTCAATTTTCTAGATCGAATCCTTGGATGGTAAGGGATACAATATACGTCTTGCATATTAACTGGGGATGTAGATTTTATCAGTATTTACAGTCCATTTAGAGTACAAGATACCGATAATAGGCGTTGATCGATAGGTGTATGGCATGATATAATATGCTCTGCCAACTGGCTGCAGTTTGGCTATTTTGAGCATGCATATTTTTTGCCAGTTTGCACAATCCTATAATATGGTACAACAAATCATCAAAGAACTTATGCAAATGTTGAAACTAGCTAGGTTGTACTACAGTCACGCATGTAAGCCAAATTAAGAGAATCATTGTAGCATGTACGGGCACACTGTTGACTGGATTTAAAGCAAGCGTTTATGTTCCGAATGTAAAACAAAAAAGGGCGCGAAAAATTTACCAGACAGTAGACTTGTAATGTAATTTAATTTGATTTATTTTACATGTTCGGATCAAAATTAGGAATATCCCAGGAACAATGAATTACTTAATGAGCTTTCCCACTTGTATGATTTTTATCGGCAACTCCATACAACTACCCATAGTCTTATCAAGTCGTATATAAATCTTGTATAATCTCATTAGTTGGCAATGGATCCCTTGAGTCGCCAATAGTGTCGCGTGATTTGTGTAAAACTTTTGAAAGTTCAAAAGTTCTCACGACGGTTGGCGATGTTCAAGATTAATTGTAAGTGTTGGCAACATGTTGCCAACTTGTTGCCGATGCATCGGCAACTAGTCTTGTGCATCGGCGATAGCCTCACATGAAAAAAAAGTTACGCCGATACGACCCGTCATACAACGATTTGCCGACACATAAGATAATTTGGCAAATCAATCGGCAAACAATAATAAGACGGTTGTCGCATGACTTGGCGAAAGTATACCCATGGCAGGTATGCTCAACATGAGGGTACACAAGGGTGTTGGCGATATAAACGATTGTTTGCGATTGCCATTGCCGATTCTTGAGACACAAATCGGCGATTTACACATGAATGTGGTGGTGGTGGTGGTGCTTGTGGTTGTGGTTGGGCTAGTGGTAGTGGTAGTGCATGGCCGTGGTGATGGTGTATGGTGATGGTGGTGTATGCCGTGGTGGTAGTTGTAGTAGTCATTGTTGTTTTTTGTGTATATATAAATATATATATATATATATATATATATATATATGAGCGATGGTGTTCAACTGAATGGAAATTAGAGGAAAGGCCGTGAATACTTCAAAAGTTGATAGTAAGAGTGACAGGCCGTGGTCCAGAGCATTTAGAGGGGTCGTCATGGGAAGGTCGGGCGGGTGGGGGTTAATTTACGCCCCCCCCCCCCCCCCTTACCTCGGTGCGTGTTCATCATAATTTACAAAAAAAAATAAAAATTGTGGAAGGAGGAAGTTTGTTAAGTGTAGTGAAGTAGATAAGAGGAGGAGGTGTTTGTGAGAGCTGGCTAGACTACTTTCAGTGTAAGTGAGGCACAAGGGGATCAGTAAGAGAGGCCAAACAAATGAAACAGGAGTTCCAGCGACTCCTTATCAAATACCTACAGCCTCTCCTGGGTATAGCCCACCATAAGATGAAGGCCCCCTTATCCCCTGGTGGGGTATACTGTATATAGAGGAAGCCAGATGATATGGCACGATCAGTGGGAAATAGCATGAGGATTGGTAAAGTGGCACAGGCAGTCAGAATGGTCTCTGGGGAAGCCTCAAGGGGGGTGCTCGAAGTGAAGCAACACATCTTGGACCAGCTAAAGGAGAAACACCCAGAAGCAAAACCAGCAAGTGATGAGGCCAAACTAGAATGGGAATATGTTCCTCCAGGTCCTGGCAGGTCCATCAGGTGTAGATGCTAAGACTTGGAGGATCTTCCTAAGTCAAAACAAGTTTGGTTCAGCCGCGAGTGACCTTTGTGAAGCAATAGCAATGCTCGCTAAGAAACTCGCATCAACGCCATGCGTGAACATAGAAGCTCTGACAGCATGTCGCCTGATACCTTTAAATAGGAATCCAGGAGTTAGACCAGTAGGCATTGGGGAAGTTCTTAGAAGGATTATAGGAAAAGCAATCATGTCTGTATTTGGAAAAGATGTACAAAGAGCAGTGGGCAACTTACAAGTATGTGCAGGACAGCAAGCCGGAGGAGAAGCAGCAATACATGCAATGGGGAAGGTGTATGAAGGGGAAGATTGTGAAGCGGTTCTGCTAGTGGATGCAACAAATGCCTTTAACACCATTAATAGGGAGGCAGCTATTCACAACATCAAGATCAAATGCCCGAGCATCGCAAAATACATAGAAAACACTTATAAGGAGCCAGCCAACCTGTATATAGTGGGAAGCACAAAGAAGGAAGAAATGAAAATTCTCAAATCAAATGAAGGAACAATGCAAGCAGATCCTGTGGCAATGGCAATGTATTCTCTGGCACTATCTATTCTGCAGCAGAAAATAAAACATGAGGAAACCCGAGTGAAACAAGTGGCGTATGCTGATGACCTCACAGGTGCAGGAAGAATAAGGGATCTCAAAAAATGGTGGCAGAGAGTACAATCGGTTGGCTCAGTCATTGGGTACCATCCTAATGCTAGTAAATCTGTACTAATAGTGAAAGAAGACCAGTATGAAGAAGCGGTTCAGATTTTTGATGGGACAGGAGTGAAGATTACAAAGGAGGGTCAATGCCTTTTGGGAGCAGTAATAGGCACAGAGGAATGCAGGAGAGTCTATGTGCGAAAAAAGGTAGCGGATGGGTAAAGGAAGTGAAAACCCTGGCAGACATTGCGAAATCTGAACCACATGCTGCATATACTGCCTTCACATATGGTGTTAAGCACAGATGGACCTTTCTTATGAGAACAGTGCCTGACATTGGACAGATGCTCCAACTGCTGGAAGAAGCAATCAGAGGAGCATTCATACCTGCTTTAACCCTTGTCTAGCGGGGGGTTTTGGGCTTATTTGGGCATATTCAGGCCCTCCTGAATGATAAATCAAGTATCTGCATGAAAAGAAATGTATTCAGCAAAAAAACTAGGCGCTAAAAGCTTCAAAATGAGACCAGAACGAGCTACGTAGCACTCGTGGTTCTCATAAAGTAGTACCAGTAACATGGGAGTTTAGCGTATAGCGGCATATTTTTCCCAGCTATGCTCACTACTGGCTACACTGCCGGCCTCTCGAGAACACAGCGAACATGAGTTAATGGGCGGCGGTAAGCCCTGGGAGTCGGCTGTCTGCCCAGCTGCGCTCCCGGCCATTTGCACTCGATTTTAACCTTATAAAAGCCTTAATAATGCTCCTAACTTGCTGCAAATTGGAGGCGGACTTAAGTCCGCCCCCGATCTTTAAGGGTTAACAGAGATTGGAAGGCATCGCGCAAGAGCTAAGAGATCTATAAGCTCTTCCGCCAAGGTTCGGAGGTATGGGGATCATAAACCCAGTGGAGGCGGCACCTCATGAGTACCAAAATTCCTTTAAACTTACTACGTCTCTGACAGAAAAAATACGGGAGCAAAATTAAAATGTTGCAGTGGACGAAGAGGAACAACGAAATGCAAGACAGGAAATTACAAAGAGCAGAGAAGAGAGACAGAAACAAAGCCTAGAACAAATTAAGACCGAATGTAGTGAAGAACTGAAAATGAGAGTTGAGATGGCACAAGACACGGAGGCTTCAAATTGGCTCACTTCATTATCAATAAAGGAAAAAGGCTTCAGCTTAAATAAACAAGAATTCAATGATGCCGTAGCCTTGAGGTATGGGTGACCAGTTTCGAACCTGCCGCTGAAATGTGCATGTGGTGAAATAAACAACTCAGACCACTGTATGACCTGTAAGAAAGGAGGATTCATTTGTATCCGGCATGATGAAGTATGAGACATCACTGCACAAATGCTGGACGAGGTGTGCCATGATGTCAGAATCGAACTGGAACTTCTGTCTATGGACAGACAGCGCTTGGCCCACAATACTGCAAATACTTCAAATGAAGCAAGAGTGGACGTAAGTGCTCGAGGTTTGTGGACGAGGGGACAACGGGCTTTTTTCGACATCAGAATCTTCAACCCAAGAGCACAAACATGTCGTGAACAAGGACTCAAGGCGGCATACATGAGAAACGAAAGCGAGAAAAAACACGCTTATGAAGAAAGAATTTTGAACAGGGATCAAGGAAGCTTTACTCCTTTGGTCTTCTCATCGTCGGGAGGAATGGGACCTTCTGCAACTGTCTTCTATGCCAGATTAGCTGAACAAATATCGGAGAAAAAGTGCCAGCATAGAAGCCAAGTCATAACTTGGATGAGATGCCTGCTCTCTTTCTCTCTTCTCAGGTCTGCACTCCTATGTCTCAGGGGTACAAGGTCCTCCCCGCTACAGAGGACAAGAGTGAGAGACTTGGACTTTGAAATGGTCGTGGTGGAGGGCCGAATTGGGGAACAACTAGGTTGATTGTAGGGAGGTACTGGTACAATAAGATAAACTATAATGTAACTAGAATAAGATAGATTGTACACCACTTTATAACTGTCACCTTAATAAAACAAAAAAATGTAGAGGTGTGTGTTTGTGTTTGTGTGTATGTTTATAATATACTACCAGCCGGACTCGAACCTCCGACATTCAGGACGGACGTTCGAGCTTTAATCCACTACACCACGGCGTGATAGAAGGAGCTTACCCTTTTCATATTTATATTGAGAAGGGAACTTGGAGAATATGTTTCAATTCATACACAAGTCGTACGATCCATATTCCAGGATAAAATACAAGGATTTTTACATGTTTCCCCACGCAACTCGGGTTAGAGATTTCATATATTTCTCGCCCAGCCAAATACGAGAGTCATTAATATCAAGTATATCTCACAAATACACATTAACTACTATTTTATTGTTCTATGTGAGTGAGGGAGATAAAAGGCAGAACTGCCTGTGACGAGTGCCTCCCCCATAGTTGAAAGAGTGACAGGGCCAAAATCAAGGGACGTTTGAGCCAAACTGCCTGGACATACGGAGTTTGAGGCAATTTAAGTCATAGAATGAGGGAAAGACTGATTCTGGGAGAAAGTTACAGAGCTCAACTGTTGAATAGAAGAAAGATTGAGAATAACGTTTCACTTTTGGGTTGAAAAGTTGCACAGAGTAAGGGTGGGATTGGGTTGCTAAACGGGTGCTACATGCTCTACGAAGAGGGGGTGGTATACACTGAGAGAGCTCTGAGGAACACTGAGTATTGTAATAGTGGTGGAATAGTGAGAGAGATGCAACATTGCGACGAAGAGAGAGAGACTTCAGAGAATTGGTGAGTGGACGTGAGTTAATGAGACGGAAGGCTTTCTTTTCTACTTTGTCTAGAAGTGCTGTGTGAGAGGATCCTCCCCACACATGTGAACAATATTCAATGCATGGACACACTGTGCCCCTGTACAGAACAAGAAGCTGTGCAGTGGTTAACCCGGGAGCTGCGGGGAGACTCTTAAGAGTTCCCCCGGCGCACTGCGGGGAGACTCTTAAGAGTCAGAGAAAAAAAAAATCAACTTTTGACATCGAAAAAAAAAAAAAATTTTTTTTTTTTTTTTTGCCCCTGGGCCATGCAAAATCTCAGTCCTCTACCTCCCCTCCTTCCCCACTTTCCTCCTCTCCTTCAGTTATCACCTATTTTCCCTGTTATTCCCTTATTCTGAGGTATATTTACGTGCTAACATTAGAAATCCGATTGGAGGGTGTGGTCATCACTGATAGCAAGCGAGTGCAAGAGAGAGAGAGAGAGTATCGATCGACTGTGTCTTAGTGGCCTTGGGGGAAATTGGCAGGAAAGCAGATTGCCTCACCCATACATTATACAACTCGCGGGCTATATCTCCGATTTTGACCATCCAAACGCTGTTTTCACTCGTTTTATTGTTGTTTCAGGTTAATACCTTTATAATCAACCCATAATAGGCGCATATGGATAAGTATTAATGCTATTAATGGCACAATGAATATTTTAGTGACGGAAACACCTCAAATACGTCAGCACAGGGGAACGTTTCCAATTACCCCCATGCGCACTTCAGAGGTTAAGAACCCCTTGAGGCGGTTGAGCACACCCAGCTTCTGGGAAACTGTTTTAGCAAGAGTGGTAATATGATCATTCCAAGAGAGATCAGAAGAAAAAGAGACACCGAGAATATTAAGAGAAGATGAATGGTTAATTTGTATGTTGTTGAAGAGTAAGTCATAGTTTTCTGGAAGGGGGTGACGAGTAGACAGATGGAGAAATTGAGTTTTGGAAGCATTGAAAGTAACAAGGTTTTCTCTGCTCCAATTAGAGGTAGTAGAGAGATCAGAAAATAGGTGCTTTATGGCCTCTTTACATGAGTTTTGGAGTTCCTACTGGGAATGATGTTGTGGAAGGCTAGTTTCATAGTGTGATGCAGAGTCGTCAGCATACGAGTGAATGTGGCTGGAAGGGCAGTTGAGAAAGTCGTTAATGAATAATAGTAAGAAAATTGGAGATATGACAGAACCCTGAGAAACAATGGAGTTGATAGGTTGAGGAAGTGAATGGTGGCCGTCCACAACTGCAGCTATGGAAAGGCCAAAAACGAAATTAGAGACAAAGGCACAGATGGAGGGATATAAATGAGGGATTTGTGCCAGACTCTATGGAAGGCCTTTGATATGTCTAGCACAACAGAATAGTCTCACCGAAGTCCCGAATGGAGGATGACCAAGAGTTAGTAAGATAAGAAAGAATATCACCAGTAGAGCGGCCATTAAGAAAGCCATACTGGCGGTCTGAGAGTAGGTTATGGGAAGATAAATGCTTAAGAAATATTGAGGTAAGAATAGGTTCAAAAACTTTAGAGATGCAAGAAATGAGAGCACTTGGATTGTAGTTGGAGGGTTGAGAATGGTCACGCTTCTTTGGGACAGGTTGAAAGAGAGTGAACTTCCATCAAGAAGGGAAGACGTTAGAGGAGAGACAGAGATGGAAGTGTTTGCCTAGGCAAAAAGTCAGCATGGAAGCACAGTTTTTTAGTACAACAGGAGGAACACCATCCGGTCCGTACACCTTCTTAGTAATAAGCCCAGATAGGGTGGAAAGCACATCCTTAGAAGAGATTATGATGTTAGGCATAAGTAAGAGAGGAGGAATAGCACTGGAATCATCAAAAGTGGAGTTTTTAGCAAAAGTGTTAGCGAAGAGTTCAGCTTTGTCAGAGGAAGAAGTGACGGTAGTGCCGTCAGAGTGGAAAAGAGGTTTTTGGCTAGATGCCAGAAGGCTTGGGAAGAGCTAGAGTTGGATAGTTTAGTGCATTTATTATTGATGAACAAATGTTTGGCGAGAAGAACAACAGATTTGGCTTGATTCAGGGCAGAAACATAGGAAGTATGAGATTCTTGAGTTTGAAGGTGATGGTACCCTTTGAATACTTTCTCCTTATTGGTGACAGCAGTAGAACAAATGTGAGTAAACAAAGATTTGTTTGCATTAGACTGAAAGAAAGAAAACGGAATGTATATGCTTCCACGCCCAAGAGGATTACCTCGGTAATGCGTTCAGCACTCTCTGAGGGTCGCCGGTCATGGAAAAAGAAGTTATTCCATGGGAGATCAAAGAAGTACTGCCGAAGAGCCTCCCAGTCGTTAGCGCCAAAGTGCCACAAGCGCCACCAGCTGGGAGGATCAGGTGACCGTACCAGAGAGATAGGACAGGTAACAGAGATAAGTTTATGGTCAGAAGAGCCTAAAGAAAAGAAGAGATGAAGATTTCTGCGAAAGGAGAGATGGATAGAATGTGTTCCACTTTAGAAGTTAGTCAAAAATTGTTGGATAGTCAGTAGAATTAGGGATAGAGATGAACAGTGCAGAAATATTTAGTAGTGTGAGTGACAAAAAAGCTTTAGCCAGAGAGTTGAGAATTCAGAAGAATTTAAATTGGGAACACGAGAGAAAGCAAGATTGTTGCGTACATATACGGTTAACATTCACCTTTGACTAGAAACTGAGGATAGAGATAGTAGGAGGATAAAGAATAGGGTTTGCTGTCAGTAGTCCCTAACAACTGAGTTGCGGTGAGAAAGAGAAGATTAGGCTTGGCAGAGGAGAGGTGGTGTTCCACAGAGTGGAAGTTAGAGGATTGGCCACGAATTTTGCAGAAATTAATAGTAAGAGTAGAAGGTAGTGGTTCTGAAAATGTTGGAGAGCTGTTGCCAGGGATCAGACCAATGGGGTCATTTCTGCCCCCCCCCCCCCCTCCCCCTCTTGGACCCCGAGGCGGGTCTTTGTTTTGTTATATTTTGTTTTTAAAAGGCAATAGTATGTAAGTATGTAAGGTAAGGCTGAAAGCAGTGAAGAGCATGTATGAGGGTGCAAAGGCGGCAGTACGTGTGGAGAGTGAGCAGAGCGAGTTCTTTGACCTGAATGTTGGTTTGAAACAGGGGTGTGTGATGTCCCCGTGGTTGTTTACTGTATATATGGATGGAGTTATGAAAGAAATACTATCAAGAGCAGTGGATGTTGGTGTATCGCTGAAAAGGGAGGGAATTGAGTGGAAGCTACCTATACTGCTGTTTGCGGATGATACAGTTCTGATGAGTGATAATGAATGGGAGTTGCAGGGTCTGGTAAATGAATTTGGAACAGTGTGCGAAAAACGGAATTTGAAGGTAAATACGGGGAAGAGCAAGGTTATGGTCTTCGAAAGGGGTGAAGTCACAGAGTGTGAGGTGAAGCTGAACGGTCAGGCTATGGAGATCGTCAACTCTTTTAAGTATCTGGGCAGTGTGTTGAGTAAAGATGGGACTATGGATGAAGAGGTGCGGGAGAGGGTACAACAGGGGAAGAGGGTTGTAGGAACGCTAAAAGCAGTAACAAGAAATAGGGTGGTCAGTATGGAAGTGAAGAAGTCCTTGCATGACAGTGTGGTAATCCCGACACTGACTTACGGAAGCGAAGCATGGACGTTGGTTGAGAGACTCAGACCAAGAGTGAGAGCAGTGGAAATGAATTACTTAACCCTTATTTAGCGGCGAGCAACATAAGTCGAGTTAAATAAAGCTGGACTATGTGGCGGCGCTCGACATAACTCGAGTGGCAATTTCAGCACGTAATGTGGCTGAGAGAGAGAGACAAGTGGTGGCAGGAGACTAGCGAGCGTATGACTGCTCCAGACCACCGCGGCGAACCTACTGACACAAATCTCAGCTCCCTCCTCCCTCTCTCACTCGCTACATACTCAATTATGTACTGAAAGTACCGAATTACCTGCTTTTTGCACTCGCGTTGCACGGTTATTGCAAGAAAACTATCCATCATACAAGGATCGTTATGGTGTCATTCGAAAGCTCTGTTTATGCCCTTTCAGGGATAGGTACTTGTTTTACGTTCTGGGTCTTATTTAGGCATGAAAATGATCACGTAAACAGCCCTATTTTGGCTAAAAACACCCCGCTGTGCGGTACACATAAATAAACCGCATAGGCCGCTCGTAAGGTGTTAAGGAGTGCGTGCGGAGTTACATGGAGGGATAGACAGACTAATGAGGAAGTAAGAAGGAGGTGTGGTGTGGAGGTAGATGTGCTGGAAAGTGTGAAAAGGAACAACTTGAGATGGTTCGGCCATATGGAACGTATGGAAAGTGAGAGAATGACTAAGAGGGTGTACGAGAGCGAGGTGGAGGGACAGAGGGGGAGAGGTAGACCGAATATGAGGTGGAAGGATGGAGTGAGGAACTACATGAACGAAGGCGGTGCTGGTTGGGGGGAGGGGCGTCGACTGACTGGGGACAGAGGTGCATGGGGGCGGTTCGTTCGTGGCCACCCCTTCGGGGATCGCGGCGTCAGGCAATAGATAGATAGATAGATGTAAGGTGTTTAAAGTATATTGTATTGATAGAGGAGAAGGTATTTTGGAGGGCAGGCTGGGGTTGCCCTCAAAATTGATGAAGCACAGAATCGCTCAGCAAGGGAGGCCAGATGGTGAAACAAGATTTCCGGCTGTCCTTATCAACCTCCTAGCTCTCCCTGGGAGTATCGCCCTGTTCGGCTGGTGCCAACAGCCTCCTCCTAGCTATCTGGAGGTGGGATTCCCAGTCCCAACCTCCAGGGGCTATCTGCGCCACAAAGTGACGGGCGGTAGGGTTGCCACATCCCTACGCCAAATGTTTATATGCTCCCAGCCGGACTCGAACCTCCAACAGTAAATAACCTGAGTTGCGTGGGGAAACTTGTAAAAATCCTTGTATGGTATCGTGGAATATGAATCGTATGACTTGTGTATGAATTGAAATATATTCTCCAAGTAGGAATTCCCTTCTCCTCAATATATATACGCAAAGGATAAGTTCCTTTATTTCGCTGTGGTGTAGTGGATTAAAGCTTGGACATTCGTCCTGACTGTCGGAGGTTCGAGTCCGGCTGGGAGTATATAAGCATTGAGTAGCTAATATGTATTTGTGAGATATACTTTATACATATAATATATATATATATCATATATATATATATATATATATATATATATATATATATATATATATATATATATATATACTGTATATATATATATATATACAGTATATTACATGATAGGTAGGCTTGAGGGAACGAACACACTGTGTTATCTGCAGTTAACTAATGACACACGATGACCCGATACAAGTTGACTGGTCAGTTGGTTCATCAGATTAGTACTCGTTTGATAGCTTAAGTCATCTGGGAATAGATGGAATATAGTATGTCAACAACGCAATGTCCTACACATTTAAGGCGTTATATACTAAGACACACTGAACTTAATCTGATGAACAGTATTCATATGATTATAGCATTTGTTAAAAATCAATGGCCTCGTGTTGCCAGTTACTCTGTATCTCGTACTGATCATATGTTACTAAGAGAGTATTTTGAGAACACGGTATTATAAAATATGAATTGAGCAGTCACCAACAAACATAACCTCAATCATACTGATAATCATGAAAGCCTTCAAAGAAAGGATATAGAGAGAGGCATTATTGACTATACAGCGTATCACTCTGGGTTACAACGTACTGCATACAGTATGGCGGCAAGTGAATGGAATCAGGCACAACTCTCCTTATAGACGAACCCGAACACCCACAAGCTGGAGTCTGGGCGCCCAGATACAGTGGTTCAATTAATCCAGTTTATAGACCATGAATATATTACTCACAATCAGCGAAGTACAACTTGTTACATGGAGTAAGGCCAACAAGTTCTTACAGCTAATCAAGGGACACACTAGAAGCTTATATTCTTCATGTAATTGTACCGTTTATTTCTACTGAATTGAATACTTATGATGAGTAAACATAAGATTTTTGACAAATAAATATATTATAATATTTTAAATAATGTAGTAGACGGAATGCATATTCTATATTTGTTTTATTTTTTTGTTTATCTTTAAGACAATAATTCAGTCATCGAGCGCAAATTATCTGCATACTTTTGCTACGAGTTTTGAGTATCATCCAGCCGTCCCCTCATTTACTATTGTTCCTTGTTGCGAAGCATAATAAACAAAGAAATTGTCAAAGTCGTAGCCGTAGCTGTTAAATGTACAAATCATTTATACAATTTTTCTTAAAGGATACTTGTTGGCTCAATAATGTGGACATAGATAACCCTGCAAAGATTCCTAAACCCTTTTCCAGTTGAACGATATAATTGTGTCTTGAACATGTAAACTAAAACAAGAAGATCATTTCAATAAGATATTTGTCGACTTTACTGTCAATACCAGTATATTGTTATTGGTAATTGATTGGTTTTGGTATGTGCACTTGCTAATGTGACAATATACAATGCATGTCTATACAATATATTGTCCCATAAGCAAGTGAACCAGGCTGCAATCAGCTACCATTTTTATTTTGTTTTCTTTTATGTGTAACGAGTGTTTCCCCCAAAGCCAAAAGAGTGACAGAAACATAATTATTCAAGGAACGTTGGGGTCAAAATGCCTGGACACACAAAGTTTAACCCTTGTTTGGCGGGACCGGACTTAAGTTAGTCTAGAGAAGAAAGGACTATGTGGCGGGGACCGACTTAAGGCGGTGTGCAATTTTGGGCAATAATTGGCTCTGAAAGAGAGACGAGCGGTGGGAAGAGCGTAGGTCGGCTCTGACCGTTCGGCACGGGTCCCGCGCGGCAACTGACGTCCCCTCCACACACATCCTTACTCACCACCTCGCTACACAGGGAATTATGTAAGGAAATTACCGTATTTTAGGGATTTTTCCTTCGTCTTGCACGATCGTTGCAAGAGAACGCATGGTCATCGAAGGATGGTTCTGGTGTTATTGGAAAGCTCAATTATTGCCCTTTCAGGGATACATAATTGTATTACGCTCTGGCTCTTGTTTATGCATGAAAAATAGCACGGAAATAAGCTCATTTAGGGTAAAACCACCCGCTTGGCAGGTAGTAGAAGTTACTGACGGGCCCGCTCGTAAGGCGTTAAAGGAGTTTAAGTCATAGAATGATGGAAAGATTGTTTCAGGGTTCACTTACTGAGCAGAAGAAAGACAAAGAAAATTTGCCAATTCTTGGGTTGGAGAACTGGACAGAATAGGAGTGGAACTGTGTTGAAAGGCGGGTGCCTCGCACTCGCCGCAAGGGAGGGAGTATGCACTGAGAGAGCTCTGAAGAACATTGATTGTTGTTATAGCGATAGTAGAGTGAAAGAAGTGCAACATTGCACCATGTAGTAAGAGATTGTAGGGAACTAGTTAGAGAAAGTGAGTTGATGAGATGAAAAATGTGGTCTCTACTTTTCTGAGAAGTGTGGTATGGGTGGAGCCTCCCCACACATGTGTACAATACTCAATACAGGGACGCACTGTGCCCCGATACAGAGAAAGAAGCTGTGCGGGGGTGAAGAACCCATGGAGACGATTGAGCACACCTAACTTTTGGGAAGCTTTATTGTTGTAATAGCGATAGATGAATTAAATAAATTCAAGGCTGTGGTGTGTAGAAAGAAATTGTAGGGAACTAAACCCTGTGTCAGCTAACCTGGCACATATCCTGACCCCTTAGCATCTTATAGCTTAAAAATAATGAAGACAATCGAGCTGGTATATATAGTATTTTGTAATGGTAGACCAGTTAATATATATATACAACCGTTTCTGAGATATAAAGATGTTATGGATCAGAATTTTTGCCAAGTTAGCTGACACCGGGTATAGTAAGAGGAAGTGAGTTGATGAGGCAAAATGCTTTTGACTACTCTTTTAAGAAGTACGGTATGGGTGGAACCTCCCCACACATACAAACAATACTTGATACATGGGCGCACTGTCCCCTATACAGAGCAAAAAGCTGTGAGGGTTAAAGAACTCACAGAGACGGTTGAGCACACCTACCTTTTGGGAAGCTGATTTAACAAGAGTGGTAATAATTATGATCTCTCCAAGAAAGGTTGGATGAAACAGATACACCCTCCTTCCCTCCAGGGGGTAAGGGGGCCTTCATCTACAGTGAGGGAAAATTAATATGTCCCACGCATCCTACTGCGTGTCATACAAGGCGACTAATAGGGGGGATGGCGTTAATATAGTGGACCAACATCCATTGCTATATAATGAAGCTTTGCTATTGGCGCTGGCTTGGTGCGACACTGCTGAGGATGGTGGGGAGCGGATAAGTGCCACAGGGGACTCTACCAGCCCTACCTGGGCACTGTAGTAGATGTGTGCTGTGCCCAGGAAACCCTTTGCAAGAGGTGTGGTGCACAGTGGATAGTTGGACAGAACAAGAGATACCGGTTGTATTGGAAGGGAGATGAATCTGGAAAACCGAAAGAAGGAGTGAGAATACTGGTATCTGAGGAGTGGGAGAAAAGCGTGATTGAGATTTAGAGAGTAAATGGAAGATTGATTGTTCTGAAATTGAAAGTTGGTGAAAGAATTATGAATGTGATATCGGTATATGCCCAACAGGTTGGATTAAAGAGAGAGCAGAAAGAGGTCTTTTGGAATGACATACTTAGTGTCGTTTCGGGCCTCTCGGAATATGATACTACATTCGTAGGTGGTGACCTAAATGGGCATCTTAGAGCATGCGTTGATTGGTGCGAGGGTGTGCATAGGGGGATGGGTATGGAAGAAGAAATCTAGAAGGCAAATTGATACTGGAGTCCTGTGTTGCACTCAACATGATTGTGTGTATTACTTAGTTCAAGAAGAGGTTGTCATCTGATCACATAATGCTCAGGAGGCACCAGTAGCCAGATAGAATACTTCTTAGTGAACAGGAAAGACTAGAAAGTTTGTTCGGATTGTAAAGGTCATCCCAAGTGAAGAATGTATCTCCCAACATAAGCTCCTAGTCTGTGACATGAGCTTAAGGCGAGATCCTGTGCGAAAGAAAGTATACACGCTCAAAAGGAAAGTATGGCTGTTGAATAAATCTGAATACAAGGTTAGGTTTTGCATAGAACTGGAGGAAATGGATAGGAATAGGCATGCTAAACCAAATTATGTAATTAGCCAATGGAACTTTCTTGAACGTAGCTTTCTTGTCGCCACTGACAAAGTTTGTGGTAAAACAAACCCCCCCCCCCCCCCCCCCCCCAGTCATAAGACTTCTTTGTGGTGGAATGACAAAGTTGAAAATGCAATAAAGGAGAAAAATAGATGTTTCAAAGCATGGAAGAAAGGAGGCAGCAGGGAGGAATATCTGGCGGCTAAGTGAACTGCAAAAAATAGAGATATGCAAGGCAAAAAAAAATCATACAGGACCTGGTCATTGACCAAGTGAGTAACACAGAAAATCCCAAAGGGATATTCAATTTAGCTAGGCAAGTTAAGGATGGCAGTAGAGATGTGGTAGGGGAACAGTGTGTCAGGAATGATAAAGAGACAATTGTTTATGCTGACAAAGAAATTAGAGATGCTTGGCAGGTACATTACTAACTATTACTCAGCGTGGAATTTGAGTGGAGTAGAGAGCAGCTTAGTAACCAAAACCCCATACTCCCCTCCACTCCCCTCCCCTCCACGCCACCCCACATACTGTAAACCTAGATGGCGCCAGGTGTTGTAAGCAGTGCAATAAATATAATGCAGGACGGAGAAGCTGCAGGATGCTCTGGCATTGTAGTTGAGATGATTAAAGCCCCAGGTGATATAGTAGTGAGTTTGGTCACAGAGCTAATGAACTCCATCATTAGACAGAAAATAATCCCTGATGAATGGCACAAAAGTGTAATAGTAAACAAATACAAGGGCAAGGGTGATTCCTCGGATAGGGGAGATTATAGGGTCCTGGAAATGCTTGACCAAGTCATGAGAGTATTTGAAGCTATGATAAGGGAAAGCATTTCTATCGACGATATGCAGTTCGGTTTCATGCCAGGACGTGGCACAATTGACGTCATCTTCATAGTCAGGCGGATTTGTTTTTATTTATTTTATCTATGTGATTGAGGGAGGCAAAAGGCACAACTGCGTATAGCGAGTGCCTCCCCCATATTTGAAAGAGTGACAGGGCCAAAATCAAGGGACGATCGAGTCAAAATGCCTGGACACACATAGTTTGAAGCAATTTAAGTCATAGGAAGAGGGAAAGACTGATTCTGGGAGAGAGTTCCAGAGCTCAGCTGTTGAGTAGAAGAAATTTTGAGAGTAACGTTTCACTCTTGGGTTGGAGAGTTGCACAGAGTAGGGGTGGGATTGAGTTGCAAGACGGGTACCACGTGCCCTACG
This sequence comes from Paralithodes platypus, assembly GCA_032716605.1. NCBI lineage: Eukaryota > Metazoa > Arthropoda > Malacostraca > Decapoda > Lithodidae > Paralithodes > Paralithodes platypus. Next base: position 26,142,058 of record CM064507.1, on the reverse strand, counting down.
TAAAGGAGGTGGTATACACTGGGAAAGCTCTGAGGAACACTGATTATTATAGTAGCGATAGAATAGCGAGAGAGATGCAACATTGCGGCGGAGAGAGAGAGATTCCAGAGAGTTGGTGAGTGGACGGGAGTTAATGATACGAAAGGCCTTCCTTTCAACTTTGTCTAGGAGAGCGGTGTGAGATGAACCTCCCCACACATGTGAACAATACTCAACACTATGCCCCTGTACAGAGCAAAAAGCTGTGCAGGGGGAAAGAACCCCCTAAGGCGGTTGAGCACACCCAGCTTCTGGGAGGCTGCCATAGCAAGACTGGTAATATGGCCCTTCCAACTGAGAGCAGAAGAAAAAGAGACACCAAGAATATTGAGAGAAGATGAAGGATGAAGGATAAGACAGTGGTGGAACGAAAGTCATTGATTGATTATGTATGTGTGGATGAACGAATGAAGAAATCTGTGATGGATGCTACGGTGTATAGGGGTATTGGAGGGGGTCTGTCTGATCAGTATGAAGTGGTAGCTAAGGTTAGGATACAAAAGAAGTGGGTGAGGAGAGCTGGAGGGAGGCGAGAGGAGGGTGGAATGGTGAGGAGGTGGAGAGGTTGCAGGAGGAGGAAGTCAGGGAGGAGTACAGGAGAGCAGTGGAAAGACGACTAGGTGGGTTCGACCTGGAAGTTATGGAGGAAGTGGAGGAGATGAGCAAGGTGTTTAAGGATGAGATCTGTGCAGCATGTGAGGAGGTGTGTGGAGTGAGGAGAAGAGGGAGCGTAGTGAAAGGTACAGCATGGTGGACAGACGAGGTAAGAATAGATGTGGAAGAAAAGAAGAAAGCATATAGAGAGTGGTTGGGTAGTAGAGGGAATGAAGATTCCGAGAGACAGAAACGAGCGAGGTACGTAGAGAGTAAGAGGGTGGTGAAGAGAGTAGTGAAGGAAAGTAAGAGAAGAGTAGATGAGGAATTTGGAAGGAATCTGAGTGTAAAATGGAGGGAGAGTAAGAAACTGTTCTGGAAAGAAGTCAAGAAAGTTAGGGAAGGTAGCAAGGGAAACAGTAAGGGTGTGAAAGATAAGAATGGGAGAATGCTAGCCGAGAAGCAAGAGAGAGTCGAAAGATGGAGGGAGTATTTCAGTGAGTTGCTAAATGTAAGGAATGAAGAGCCAGCAAACATAGCTGGATATGGTATGGGAGGGAGAAGAAGAGAAGTGGAGGAGGAGGTGGGGATCAGGAGGTCAGAAGTGTGGGAAGCCATGAAAAGAGTGAAGTTGGGGAAAGCACCAGGAACAGATTGGAGTGTGTGGGGAAATGTTGAGGTATGGTGGTGAGATTGTTATAGAATGGGTATGGAAAATGTGCAAACTAGCATTGGAGAAGGGGAGTGCACCCGATGACTGGAAGATTGGCATAATAGTCCCCCTATAAAAGGGCAAAGGGGAAAGAGGAGTGTGTGGTAACCACCGAGGAATATGTCTTCTAAGCGTAGTAGGGAAGGTATACAGTAGGGTAGTGATTGAGAGAGTGAGAGTGAGAACGGAGAAATGGATAGGCGACGAGCAGGGAGGTTTTAGGAATGGAAAAGGATGTGTAGTTCAGATTTTTACCCTGAATTGTGTTGTGGAGAAGAAACAAAAGGTGTATGTTGCCTTTATGAACTTGGAGAAGGCCTATGACAGAGTGGATAGAGAAGGTTTGTGGAAAGTACTTAGAATATACGGAGTAGAGGGCAAGTTGGTGAAAGCAGTGAAGAGCATGTATGAGGGTGCAACGGCGGCAGTATGTGTGGAGAGTGAGCAGAGCGAGTTCTTTGACATGAATGTTGGTTTGAAACAGGGGTGTGTGATGTCCCCATTGTTGTTTACTGTATATATGGATGGAGTCATGACAGAAATACTATCAAGAGCAGTGGATGTTGGTGTATCACTGAAAAGGGAGGGAATTGAGTGGAAGCTACCTATACTGCTGTTTGCGGATGATTCAGTTCTGATGAGTGATAATGAATGGGAGTTGCAGGGTCTGGTAAATGAATTTGGAACAGTGTGCGAAAAACGGAATTTGAAGGTAAATACGGGGAAGAGCAAGGTTATGGTCTTCGAAAGGGGTGAAGTCACAGAGTGTGAGGTGAAGCTGAACGGTCAGGCTATGGAGATCGTCAACTCTTTTAAGTATCTGGGCAGTGTGTTGAGTAAAGATGGGACTATGGATGAAGAGGTGCGGGAGAGGGTACAACAGGGGAAGAGGGTTGTAGGAACGCTAAAAGCAGTAACAAGAAATAGGGTGGTCAGTATGGAAGTGAAGAAGTCCTTGCATGACAGTGTGGTAATCCCGACACTGACTTACGGAAGCGAAGCATGGATGTTGGTTGAGAGACTCAGACCAAGAGTGAGAGCAGTGGAAATTAATTACTTAAGGAGTGCATGCGGAGTTACATGGAGGGATAGACAGACTAATGAGGAAGTAAGAAGGAGGTGTGGTGTGGAGGTAGATGTGCTGGAAAGTGTGAAAAGGAACAACTTGAGATGGTTCGGCCATATGGAACGTATGGAAAACGAGAGAATGACTAAGAGGGTGTACGAGAGCGAGGTGGAGGGACAGAGAGGGAGAGGTAGACCGAATGAGAGGTGGAAGGATGGAGTGAGGAAGTACATGAACGAAGGCGGTGCTGGTTGGGGGGAGGGGCATCGACTGACTGGGGACATGGGGGCGGTTCGTTCGTGGCCACCCCTTCGGGAATCACGGCGTCAGGTAATAGATAGATAGATAGATGAAGGATTGATTTTTGTATTGTTGAAGAATAAGGGATAGTCCGCCGGGAGTTCCTTACGGGTAGATAGATGGAGAAATTGGGTTTTGGAAGCATTAAAGGTAACAACTTTTCTCTGCCCCAATTGGAGATAATATTTAGATCATCATTTAAGAGTTCTATGGCTTCATTACGTTTGTCGTTGAGGGATTGCTGGCTGGGGCGTTCTGAAAAACTAATGGAGTAGTGTAAGGTTGAGTCGTCTGCGTATGAATGGATGGGAATTGAGTTACAGTTGAGGAGATCATTTATATAAATTAGATAGAGAATAGGAGATAGGACAGAGCCCTGAGGAACACCGGAGTTTATAAGGTGAGGAAGTGAACAATGGCCGTCCACAACTGCGGCTATGGAACGGCCGGAAAGAAAATTAGAGACAAAGGCACAGATGGAGGGATAGAAACCGAAGGAGGGTAGTTTAGAAATTCAAGATTTATGCCAGACTCTATTGAAGGCTTTCGATATGTCTAATGCAATAGAAAAAGTCTCACCGAAGTCACGAAAGGAGGATGACCAAGAGTTAGTAAGATATGAAAGAAGATCACCAGTAGAGCGACCCTTAACCCTTAAAAAGCGGCTCACCACATAAGTCGTTTTTAATAAAGCTGGACTATGTGGCGGCGCTCGACATAGGTCGAGTGGCAATTTCAGCACGTAATGTTGCTGAGAGAGAGAGACAAGTGGTGGCAGGAGACTAGCGAGCGTATGACTGCTCCAGACCACCGCGGCGAACCTACTGACACGAATCTCAGCTCCCTCCTCCCTCTCTCACGCGCTACATACTGAATTATATGGGGAAAGTACCGAATTACATGCTTTTTGCACTCGCGTTGCACGGTTATTGCAAGAAAACTATCCATCATACAAGGATCGTTATGGTGTCATTCGAAAGCTCTGTTTATGCCCTTTCAGGGATAGATACTTGTTTTACGTTCTGGGTCTTATTTAGGCATGAAAATGATCACGTAAACAGCCCTATTTTGGGTAAAAACACCCCGCTGGGGGGTACATATAAATAAACCGCATAGGCCGCTAAAGAAGGGTTAAGGAAGATATACTGGTGATCTGAGAGCAGATTATGAGAAGAGAAATGCTCAAGAAATTTGGAGGCAAGAATAGTTTCAAAAACTTTAGAAAGACAAGAGATGAGAGCAATTGGAGGATAGTTGGAGGGTTGAGAGCGGTCACCCTTCTTTGGGACAGGTTGAATGTGAGCAAACTTACAGCATGAAGGGAAGACGTTAGAGGATAGAGAGAGACGAAAGAGTTTGCCTAGGCAGGGAGTCAGCACGGAAGCACAGTTTTTGAGAACAACAGGAGGAACACCGTCCGGACAGTACGCCTTATTAGTATTAATCCCAGAGAGGGTAGAAAGTACATTTTTAGAAGAGATTAGGATATTAGGCATAAGTAAGAGAGAGGAGGGAGGAAGAGCACCGAAATCATCCAAGGTGGAGTTTCTAGCAAAAGTTTGAGTGAAGAGTTTAGCTTTGTCAGAGGAAGAAGTGATGGTTGTGCCATCATAGTGGGAAAGGGGAGGGAAAGACGAGGAACAGAAATTGTTGGAGAGGTTTTTGGCTAGATGCCAGAAAGCTTGGGAAGAGTTAGAGTTGGATAGTTCAGTGCATTTATTTTTGATGAAAGAGTGTTTGGCAAGTCGAAGAACAGATTTGGCTTGATTCCGGCAGAAACATAGGAAGAATGAGAGTCTTGAGTTTTAAGGCGTCGGTACCGTTTGAATGCTTCCTCCTTATTGCGGACAGCAGTAGAACAGGCGTGAGTAAACCAAGATTTTTTAGCATTAGTCTGAGAGAAAGAGAATGGAATGTATGCTTCCATGCCCGATAGGATTACCTCGGTAATGCGTTCAGCACTCTCCGAGGGTCCCGGGCCTCGGAAGCAGAAATAATTCCATGGGAAATCAAAGAAGTACTGCCGGAGAGCCTCCCAGTCGGCAGCGCCAAAGTCCCACAAGCGCCGCCGGCTAGGAAGATCGGGTGGCTGTACTGGAGAGCTAGGACAGGTGACAGAAATAAGTTTATGGTCGGAGGAGCCCAAAGGAGAGGAAAGATCGACAGTATAAGAAGAAGGGTTAGAAGTTAGAAACAAGTCAAGAATGTTGGGCCGATCTCCGATGCGATCCGGGATACGGGTGGGTTGCTGAACTAACTGCTCTAGGTCATTTATGATAGAAAAGACGTAGGCTTGTTCACCAGATGGGTCAGTAGTGTGAGAGGAGAGCCATTGGCGGTGGTGAACGTTGAAATCTCCTAAGATGGAGGTTTCTGAGAAAGGAGAAATGGATAGAATGTGTTCCACTCTAGAGTTTAAATAGTCAAAGAATTTGGGAAAGTTGGTAGAATTAGGGGAAAGATAGACAGCACAGAAATATTTAGTAAGAGAATGACAGGAAAGTTTGAGCCATAAAGTTGAGAATTCAGAGGAGTCGAAATCGGGAACACGAGAGCAAGTCAGTTTGTTGTGCACATATGCACAACATCCGCCTTTCGCTTTGAAACTAGGATAGAGAAAGTAGGAGGATACAGAGAAGGGGCTGCTGGATGTTGCTACAGACACCTGAGTTTCGGTGAGGAAGAGAAGATCAGGTTTGTTGGAGGAGAGATGGTGTTCAACAGAGTGAAAGTTAGAGGAAAGTCCGCGAATGTTGCAGAAATTAATAGAAAGAGTAACAGGCCGAGGTCCAGGTAGTTTTGCGGGGTCGTCAGGGAGACTGCTTCAGTCTCTTGTGTTTAGTCAATTATTGGTCTTTACTATGTTTGTATGTTATGATTTAAAGAATTGCCTTTTTTGGTTTAAAGTGCATTTTATAGTTTCATATATGTTCGGGGTTACATTTGAAGTTCGAGTTTGTGGTTGACGAGAGGTTGGATTGATTTAGGTGTATCACTGATTCACTCTTAGTTTCCTGTCTGAGTTTATGCCTTCGTCAAAGCTTCAGGGTTATGGAATAAATGTTTTGGGTTTCATGGTTGTAAAGGTTGACACGGATAAGAGTCATTTTGTGGTGGTGGTGAGCTGCCAAAGTCAGTCATAACTAAGTAGCAGTAAAGGACATTTGGGATCTACTTTACTCTTTGCACCAACTAGTCTATAGGAAGGATGATGGTAGAGCACATTCCTGAGGCCTGTCGACACTTGTGGTGATGGAGCCGTCCTGTGGTGAACTGTCGGTCCATAGGGAGTGTCTATGTGGGGTGATACCCCAACGTTCGAAGCAGAAATGGTGCCAATACGCATCACTTGGACTTGTCGATGCTTGTGACTATAAAGCTGTTCTGTGGTGACCTGTTGTGCTATAGAGAGTGACGTGATATGACAGGATCCTGTTTTTGTAGCTGACTGATGACCAGTGGGGACCATAGGGGCCATATGTGTCTGCCTGTATGGCGATGTTGCTGACGCCGATGTTGCAGTCTGTCCTGGTTTACATACATACATACATAACATTTTAAGACTGAGTGTTCCACACATAAGTGCAGTTTCAGTCTCTTGTCCTAATGGCGGCGTTCCAGGCAACCCTGTTAAGGGCTGCTTCACTTGTCAAGTTCTTGGATTTGAGATCGGCGCGTATAGTCCGATCCCAGGTCTTCCTCGGTCCACCCCTTGGTGCAGCTCCCTCCACAATCACAGACCTGCATTTTGTCACCCAATTTTGTTCATCCATTCTCTCCACATGTCCATACCATCCCAGTCTACTTGTACGCATCACCTCGCTAATACTCTTTATACCTAAACGTCTCCTCAGCTCAACATTTGTTATTCTATCCAGTAGCCTGGCCCCACACATCCATCTCACCATTCTCATCTCATTACGCTCCATTCTGTTGACATCCTCTACTTTAACGGCCCATGTTTCTGAGGCATACGTCATTGCACTTCTAACACATGAGGCATACACCTTTCCCTTCAGGGGGAGAGGCATTCTTTTCATGGTCAGGATTGGCATCAATTCTCTGAACTTCCCCCAGCCACACCTAATTCTAGCAACAGTGGCAGCCTCGGCCCCACCACCGGCAGAGATGGTATCTCCTAGGTAACAAAACTTGTTCACCAGCTCCAAAGACTCATTTCCAAAATTCACAGCCACAGGATCATCACTTAACACAAGCTCGCCTTTGCACACTACGCACTCAAATTTCTCTATTTCTGACTTATCCTTCGGCAGGGGCCCCTTTATTCTACTACCGCGCTTACTCCCATGGTGTACCCAACATCGACAGATGCTACATTGAATTGAGTTAACGCCCACTCCCTTTCCACACACTGCACATGGGTATGCACCGCTCTTTTCCACATTGCCTCGTCTCAAACTACAATGCATAACCTTGGTTTTGTTAATATTGACTCTTAAACCCTTGCTCGCCATGCCCTCTCTCCACTTTCTGAATTTGGCCTCAGCATCCTGCATACTGTCAGCTATTAGGACTAAATCGTCTGCATAAAACAGTTCCAACGGGAGTCCGCCTCTAAAAACTCTAGACAGCGCCTCCAAGACCATAATAAAGAGGAGGGGGCTTAACACTGAACCCTGATGGACTCCAACACGGACTGCGAATTCATCACTCAGTACACCTTTCACCCTCACCGAACTTCGCGAATCCTCATACATCTTCATTATCACACGCACCAGCCACTTTTCCACACCAAGTTTCCTCATAGCCCACTGTACAACATCTCTAGGTACCCTATCAAAGGCCTTCTCCAGGTCCACAAACACAAAGTAAAGATCCCTGCCTTTTAGTAGGTATCTTTCCTGTATCTGCTCCTGTATCCTGTTTACGTGCTCCCATTAAGGAATTAGTTTGAAAATATATGTTGATCTGTGAAAAGAATGTGTTTACAATTCAGATGTCTTGGTGTTATATTTAGTTCTTAGAATGATAATAAGGTGACCATAACACAGTTCGTGATACCCAATGAAGCCGTTTTAATGTATTTTATTGCATAACTAAAAATTTAAAGAACTTGTGTTAATGTGAAACAACTCGAGCAAACCAATTATCTTGTGCAACGTTTTATTCTATAATGTTCTTATTTGTAAATATGTAAATTAATTTGGTTTTAATTAAAAGTGTAATTGTTTGCCATCTTTAATAAACAAAATATTTAGTCTGCCTTTTAAAAAACTTATGAAGGAAGAATTAGCCTTTAAGAAGAGTATATTCTCGAGAAAAGAGACGGGGACGTAACAAATATCTACTTAAAGATAGAGACCTATATCTTGTGTTTGTTGACCTGGAGAAGGCCTTTGATATGGTGTCCAGAGAAGTTGTGCAGTGGGCTATAAGAAAACTTGGTGTAGAGGAGTGGCTGGTGCGTGTGATAATGAAGATGTACAAGGACTCGTGAACGGCAGTGAGGGTGAAAGGTGTCCTGAGTGAGGAGTTAACAGTTCGCGTCGGAGTACACCAGGATTCTGTGTTAAGCCCTCTCCTCTTGGTTATGGTTCTGGAGGCGCTATCTGGTGATTTCAGAACTGTGCTCCCTGGTAACTGCTAAACGCAGATGACCTAGTACTTATCGCAGATAGTGCGCGGGATGCCGAGGCCATGTTCAGAAGATGGAGAGCTGGAATGGCAAGTAAAGGGTTAAGAGTTAATTTAAATAAATCCAAGATTTTAGACATTAGATTAGGGCTAGGAAAGGTAGAAAAAGGTGGTGCATGCCCATGCGCGGTATGCAGAAAAGGGGTGGGTGCGAACTCAATACAGTGTAGCGTCTGTCGCAGCTGGGTACATCACAGGAAGAAGTGCTGCATTAGAATAAAGGGACGTCTACCCAGGAAGAAGTCCAAAAATTGAGAAATTTGTATGCATAGTATGCTTGTGTTCAATAACCGGCTCGAGTGTGTTAACTTTGTCAACGAAGCACTGGAGATGGTGGACAAGTTTTACTACTTGGGTGATACCATCTCTGCTGGTGGTAGTTCTGAGGCCGCCACTATTGCAAGAATAAGATGCAGCTGGTGAAAGTTAAGAGAACCTTTGCCACTACTCACCATGAGAAGACTCCCTCTCTCCTTGAAGGGAAAGGTGTACGCTTCATGCATTAGAAGCACAATGACATATGCTTCAGAAACATGGCCTGTCAAAGCGGAGGATATCAACTGAATGGAATGAGAATGGTGAGATGGATGTGTGGGGCCAAACTGCAAGATAGGATATCAAGTGAGGGGCTAAGGAGAAGGTTAGGTATCAAAGGTATGAGTGATGAAATGCGTACTAGCAGGTTTGGATGGTTTGGACATGTGGAAAGAATGGATGAACTAAGCTGGGTGAAAAAATGCAAGTCCATGAATGTGGAGGGGCGGACGAAGTAAGACGTGGGATCGAACCTTGCGGTCTGATCTTAAATCAAAGAACCTTACATGTGTGGCAGCTCTTAACAGGGTTGCCTGTTAGGGCGTGAGACCGAAACTGCACTTTGTGTGGCTCACTCGGTCTTTAAGTTTGTGTATGTATTTGTGTATAGGCCTAATGTGAGAAGATGAAGGGTTGATTTGTGTATTGTAGAAGAGTAATTGATAGTCTTGCAGAAGAATACGATTGGTTGATATAGGGAGATATTGGGTTTTGAAGGCTTAAAAGTAACAAGATTTTCTCTGCCCCAATTAGAAATAATTGATGGATCACAAGATAGGCGTGTCATGGCCCTGTTACGTGGGTTTTGGAAAGATTGCATGCTTGGTTGTTGTGAAAAGCTAGTTGATGAGTGGTACAGTTAAGATCATTAATGACCATTAACCTCTGGACTGCGACAGACTCTTAACACTTTCCGTCTCATATGACGCTAGAGCGTCATATGGTGGTTTTGCCAAAATACTCATATGACGCTAGAGCGTCATATGAACTTATCTTAATATCTCTCTAATATGTTATATGACGCTCTATCGTCATATTGAGCTCAGTAAGTTATGTAAGTTAGATCAAAATCTGTCGAATGGTGGCAACCCCATGTTCCTCCGACTTCTAACGGTCCCTCAATGAGATTTTGACAGTTGTGGGGATAGTACCGTGTCGTCCGCCTCCTCGTCAGTAAGTTAACTATTTCCGTCTGGGGGGGTTAAGAGGTTCTACTGGGCGAATGCGGCCAGACTCTTAAGATCCAAGGCATAAAAAAAAAAAAATCAAAACATACCAGTGACACTCAATAATAATAATAATAAAAACTATTTGTCAACAGCCTACTGGGCAGAATCCCTCATAAGGCTGGGGAAAGGTTAAAAGTGGAAATGGGTAAAAGAATAGAAAAATTAGGGGTAAAATCAATAAAATGTGTTCATCATAAGAAGAAAGAAAAGAAACAACATTAAAAAAGACAATAAAATATGACTAGAAGAAAGTATAAGACATTAGATCAGATGAAAGATGTTAATTTCTTTAACCCTCTGTTCCCGGAAGGGCTCTTGAACGCCCATAAAAAAGCATACACGAGCTACCCGGAAGGGCTCTTAAACACCCATGACGTCAAAGCCTGTGAGCTTGGTGTGCGAGGCGTCGGTCCGACGCATGTAAACAACAGCCGGCAGGACCGACGCTCCGCATCTCCGGCCACAAGAAGGAGAGCGTCGCTTGTTCGTGTGTGCCTGTATGTTGTTGTTAAGTATCGAAAAGTGGTGTAAAGTGGCTGTTTTGGCCATAAAGTTATCTCCAATGAAATCATCATCACAGCTCAACCAGTTGACTTAGAGAGCTCTACTTAATGCCATTCTACAGGTAAATAACACAGCTACGCTTGGGGATGCGCGGGAATGCGGGAAGCAGTCTGATTAACGAATATACGGTAGCCTAGCCTAGACGTTTTTCGGCCAAAACACCCGGTTTTCGAGGAATATATATATAATACATAGCCGGGGCTGGAGGGTTAAGGAAAGCAAATAAGTTGACAATATCAAAGGAAGGATTGTCAGACAGGATAGACTGAAGAGAAGGCTGAGAAAAGTAACGCTGCCGCTGTCGACCATATAGTGGGCATTCGATGAGAAAGTGCCGCACAGTAATGTTAGTGTCACAAGTAGCGCACCACGGGGGAGGAGCATGTGGAGTGACCATTAAGTGTCCATGTGTGTAGCGGGTATGACTAATTCGTAGACGAGTGAGTACGACTTGGTCCCTGCGCCTGTCCTGAAAAGAGGAAGGCCACACGGAAACCACATCCTTGATAGCATGAAGATGGATGGTAAGGGGCTGTGAAGACCACTCATGATGCCATGCATGATAGATGATTTCTCGAACTACGGCTTTCATGTCAGACAGGCGCAAGAGAGGACCTGCTCCAGGACCGATACAGGCTGTTTTAGCAAGCCTATCTGCTCTCTCATTACCCGCAATGCCCACATGGGCAGGAACCCAGCAAAACTGGATATTCCAATTGACCAAGGAAAGGTCATGTATTCGGCGGAGAATAGTGGAAATAAGTGGATCCCTCGTAGAAAGATCTTGTAACGCCATAAGGGCACTCAGGCAGTCACTACAAATAACCACCCGAGGGGTGTTGACTGGAAAGGAAGGGACCATATCAACTGCCCCCAACAATGCTCGCAATTCAGCAGTAAAAACAGATGAATATGGGGATAAAGCCAAGCTAAAACCAGAAGTCTCTGAAACTGCAACACAACCAACTTTCCCATCCCCTTTAGACCCATCAGTATATATGACACAGGCAGGGGCATGACTTAGCATATGCTGAAGGGCTGTACACCTCTGAAAAGCAGGGAGCGAGGACTTAGAACCTTGAGCAAGAAACGTACAAACCATAGGTGATGATAAAAGCCAATACGGGATGGAGGGGTCAGACGCCTGCAGAAGGGGCATGGGTAAATCATGGTGCATAAAGAGTCTGTGGGCCAGAACCGGAAAAGACGGTAACAATGCTACAGGGAACTCATCCTCACCCCCCTTTTCAAACAAGTTGGCCGCAGGTGACTCGATAGACAGCAATTGCAGAGCAGAATTCATGATTACACGCTGTCGATGGAGGGGGAGAGGAAGCTGGCCACTTTCTACGAGAAGGCTCGTAATGCGAGATGACTTGAAAGCTCCAGTGCAAAGCTTGATACAAAGATGATGGACAGGATCCAAGGTTTTGAGCGTGGTCTGGGAAGCTGTGCCATAAATAGCATACCCATAATCTAAGACGGACAAAACCGTGGCCGTATATTACATAAGGAGGGTCCGACGATCAGCACCCCAGGTAACATGATGACATTTCTTCAAGAGGTTAAGACGTCTTAGTCACCGCTCTAAAGGTCTTTGACATGGGCAGACCAGTTAAGATGTGTGTCAAGGATGAGTCCCAAGAACTTAACCTGATCAGAAAATAGTAGCCGTTGTCCATTCATTGAGAGGGAGATAGTCTGATCATGTAGGTGACGTTTGTCACGATAAAAGAGAATTGCTTTGGTTTTCTCGCTGGAAAATGTAAAGCCCGTAGAAGACGCCCAACAGGTAACGTCCCTCAAGACAGTATTAAGGCATCGCTGTATATGTGATAAACTGGGCGAGGTATATTAAACTGCTTAAATCGTCCACATAAAGGCTGTGGGAGACTTGAGGAGGGAGGCAGGACACCACCCCGTTGATGGCAATTGCAAACAGCGTGCTACTAAGAACGCTCCCCTGAGGTATGCCCATCTGAAGAGAGTGAGGGCGAGACAGGGTTCCATTGATAATCACTTGGAAAGTCCTATCAGAGAGGAAACCCTGCAAAAATCGGAGAAGAGAGCCACGCATGCCAGACTCATACAAGATTCGTAGAATTCGATAGCGCCATGTCGTGTCATAGGCCTTAGTGATGTCAAATAAAATAACCACGGTGGGGTGACCCAACACGAACCCTCGCCGGACTTGATCCTCCAAACAGGCCAGAGAATGAAGCGTGGAGCGTTGAGGGCGGGATCCAGACTGTAATTTGGTGATGAGGTTATGGTTCAAAGCAAAGAATAAGAGCCGAGGGTGCACCATCTTCTCAAATAATTTGCTCATGCAGGATGCCAATGAAATTGGGCGGGAGTTGGGGGGTAAACTAGGGTCCTTGCCTGGTTTTGGAATGGGGACTGTATAAGCATGTTTCCAATCAGGAGGGAAGTACCCATGCCGCCATATTTGGTTAAAAACACCAGATAAAAACGTAAGAGCCTCATCGTCCAGGTGTTGAAGCATACTATCGGAAATTCCATCTAGCCCAGGGGTAGCATCCTTGCAATCCCGCAAGGCAATCTTGAGGACATCGACGGTAAAAGAACTGTTGTAAGGGAGGACGTACCCCCACGAAAGTCCAAGGAGCGTGCCTCAGAACGACGTTTCTGAGAAACAAACGCTCGGGGTAAATTAGCTTCACTACCTACATCCGCCAGATGACTAGCATGAGCCATCGATATGGAATAATCGTCAAATAACAGAGAGGCGGAAGCATGATCAAAAACCGAATGAACAGGAGATCGGTTGTTTTTACCATTAATCTTGTGAAATTTCTTCCAAACTAAAGACAGAGAAGTACGGGGGTCAATCCGGAGACGTACGATTGCCACGACCGTTTCTTCTGCGAGATAACAGTATGTTTGAAAAGTGCACACAGTTTATTATAGTAGGGTTTCACCACGCTGATAAAATACATAGCAGTAACAAACTTCACCCAAACATGCAATGTAGCACCATTTGCCAGCGATGATCGAGCATCCCGTAGGTGACGGGTGGACTGAGCAAGGCGACGCTCCAAATAATGTTTTAATCGAACAAGCTTGGACAGTTCAGGGGACCACCATGGGACTCGTCGAGGGTGAGGGGTACTGGATGTCTGAGGGATGGTGCTATCAGCAACGGAACAAATAACATCTTTGAAAAACATATAATTATCATGTGGAGAGTCATCATCACGAAAAACCCCAATGTCAGCTGAAAGAGAACTAAAAGAGTCCCAATCAGCTTTAGCAAGGATATACCTGGCTAACTGACTTGACGCATTAGGGGATGTGGAAGTCAATAGTATAGGGTGATGGTCACTGGTAAAACGGTCAGCAACAACAGACCAAGTAAAAAGGGATGCCGCCTCAGGCGATGCCAAAGTAAGATCAACTGCAGAGGAAGTAGAGTGAGCTAAAGAATAAAAAGTGTGGTGACCTTCATTAAGACATCACAGGGGAGAGTTTAAAAGCAGATCCTCAATGAGACGTCCTGGTGCATCAGCAGAAGAACAACCCCATACCGGAGAGTGGGAGTTAAAATCACATAAAATTAAAAATGGGGGAGAAAGACACCGTAAAATATGGAGCAACCTAGACATGTTATAATTACAACCAGGTTGATTATATACACTACAGATGGTAAGGGCTGTACTATTAGGAAGGGATATCCTAACAGCAACAGCTTTGGAATTGGGGATCTAATAATGGAACCGGTTTAAAAGCACAAGAGTGTTGTAAAAGGATGGCCGTCCGAAGATGACCATCACGCACAGGTGACTCTGCTGCAACATAATAAGCACCTATCGAGTCCAAGATAGGACCTACATGCTGGAGGCAGACACACAGAGGAGTATGCAAGTGAAGTAAACGTTGAATTTCGCCAAGGCGACGCCTAGTGGCAAAACCGTTCATGTTCCACTGAAGTATACTATGATGGTTCATGAGTAATCAATGATTTTAAATTACTGTGATTTTAGGCCCGCTGAATACGGGCAACATTGGGGAGGGGTACAGGCAGAGGGTGAGGGGGAGGACGTCCAGGCACGTCCCCAGTAGCGTCGTGTATCACACACTGGGAAAGCGGGACCTGGAGCACAGGCAATTGTTCAGGGGGAGAAGAAATCTCGCGTTGAATCCTTTCCACTAATTCTGTTGGTTGAACTGCCAGGTGACCTATACAATTAACACATATACAATGGGCATCATGAGGTCCTGCAAAGTCAGAAGGAAGGTGGCAAGAGGCAATAAAGTGATCAACCTTTACACGTAAGTCATGCACATTATCATGAATAGCAGGGCCAATATAGTATAATCTATGAAACATTTATCAGAGCCATACTGGGAAACATGTTTAGCAGGAGGCGTGGAGGTATCTAATTCCATAAGTGGACCATCGATGACTGCAAGTTGGGCCTCTATATCATCATAGGAAGGAGTCAGAGGAGCTGATGAGACCTGAGGAGATGTCAGAAGGTGAGGTCTTCTCCTATCCTGACTCCGCACATGCTTGGGAGATAAGGCAGATCTATCCGTAGGAGGAGAGTCAGAACCTTTCCTCTTCTTAGTTGCAGGATCCAAGGGAGGAGATTTGTCCTTACTGCGCATGGAAGAAACAGCAGTTCGGACCAGATTAACACTGGAATTACTCCTAGTAGTCACCTTAGATGAGGAAGTCAAAGCAGTAGTAGAGGTGGAAGGAGGACAATAAACAGGCTCCCCTACTACCTCAGGAGGAGGATTCGTCTCTGGCAGTAGGTTCCGGAGTGGCGAAAAGCGATTGGTTGGAATAGAGCGAGTCACTGAAATTGGAGGATGCGTGAGAGTAAGTTGCAAACCAGACCTAGCCACCCTAGCATATGTCAAGGAAGGCAACAGACCCTGTTCCTTCAAATGGTAGATGGCCGCTCTGTGAGAGAAGCCCCGACTCAGTTTCAAATCAAGGATAACACTATGATAATGAAAATGAGGACAAGTGTTGGAAAAGACAGCATGGGGATCACTGCAGTTGAGGCAGATACGGGAGGATGCATTGCAAGCCTCCCGAAGGTGGGCTGAACTTCCACACAGGGGGCATAATTTTGGGTACTCTTGGCAATACTTGGCCGGGTGACCAAACTTCCAGCAACTCTTGCATTGTCTAGGGCGGGGGACATGTTTTCGTACAGCCAGCCGTCGGCCCGCTACCCTAACAAAAGGGGGCAAGTCACGTCCCTCGAAAGTCAGTTTAGCGATATGTAGAGGGCCATCACGCTGGGAACCGCGCCGAGACAGGTATGTCTCAACCTTCAGTGCTGGAGTATCAGATGGTCCTATGTTCTCCAGGAAGCGAGAGGCAGAGTCCTCAAATGGTGTATCAATACGGATCTCATGAGGGATAACAACTGTGCCAACACAATTATTAAGAGTCTTGTGCTTTGTGATGGAAACTTGGGACGGTGGATCGACCAACCACTCCTGAAGAGAACGAGACTGAGTCTCAGTCCGAGCTTCAAGGAGGCGATAGCCATCCGTACCCGTATGGATTTCAACATCACCGATGTCATGGCGTAGTATGGAGTCAAGCTCAAGATCATCACCTATGTCATAATTAATATTAAAACATTTACCCACTTACTGGAGCCCAAAATAGTTTGAAATAGTTGGACAGAAGTTGGCTGGGCAGGACGACGTGGACGAGAAGGTTTGGATTTGAGAGGGACATATGGCTCCAATGTAACAGGGCCAATAGAACCAGATGAAGGAGGCAAGTGTGGCTTTAGAGAGGGAAGAGACTCTCCTACTATTGCAGCCGAGGATGCTACTGAAAGCCCCTCGGCAGGGTGGGAAGGATCCAGGGAAATGTCAGAAGTTGTGCCAGAGGTCACACCAGCCATATATACCAAGCCATGCTGTTCCAGGTGTGTATTAAGCAGACTAGGCGGAGAGAAGATACGTCGGGAGAGATACCAGTAAGCCATCCCTTACGAATCATGGAGCCCTAAACCTTCACCAACAACACAAGTGGGGACAGACTCCCAAGTGTCAGCTTCCTATCCTACCCCTCGGAAGGGGATGGCATTAAAATGTAAAGAGAGGCTCAAGTGTAAGCATAACCCGCTTGATGAGACTGAGGGCATGAAACGATGCAAACATCTCCAGTCTTTACATAATTATGGGCTACCGGTCAGTAAGCCAAGAGTCCCACCTCCAAGGAACGGCACCCTGGATCCGGAGCCGCACTACGGAGACGGTCCCGCCTAGGAACCATAACATTAGACATGTTACCGAACCACAGGCCCTAAAACCCTCGGGTGAGCCGACATGTCACCACTGACACCACAATTGGTTCCGGGTCAAAGCTCCAATCCCAGCAAAGACCAGCTCACTCACCCAACCCAACATAATTTGAACAAAGAGGAAAAGTCCACAAAATTAAACCAAAAGGGACAGAATAAGAACAGAAGGGGAAAAACATAGACAGAGAATATAAAAACTACACAAAATTAGTTAAGCCGACAACGAGAGCTCGAGGGGAGAAGGCAAAAAGCATCCCCCATCAAGCTCCAGTTGCCGACCCCGAAGCCCCCCAACCGCGGAAAGGAATGTAGTAACAGGGGGGAGTGGCACTCAAAACAAAGACATTTGTGATTGAGATAATTCCCCTCCATTAAGACCATTACTTGCTACCACTCCTACACATTACTGTTACTCTTTATATTAATTTCTGCAACATTTGTGGACTTTCCTCTAACTTTCACTCTGTTGAGCACCATCTCTCCTCCTACAAACCTGATCTTCTCTTCCTCACCGAAACTCAGGTGTCTGTAGCAACATCCAGCAGCCCCTTCTCTGTATCCTCCTACTTTCTCTATCCTAGTTTCAAAGCGAAAGGTGGATGTTGTGCATATGTGCACAACAAACTCACTTGCTCTCGTGTTCCCAATTTCGACTCCTCTGAATTCTCAACTTTATGGCTCAAACTTTCCTGTCATTCTCTTACTAAATATTTCTGTGCTGTCTATCTTTCCCCTAACTCTACCAACTTTCCCAAATTCTTTGACTATCTAAACTCTACAGTGGAACACATTCTATCCATTTCTCCTTTCTCAGAAATCTCCATCTTAGGAGATTTCAACGTTCACCACCGTCAATGGCTCTCCTCTCACACTACTGATCCACCTGGTGAACAAGCCTACGTCTTTTCTATCCTAAATGACCTAGAGCAGTTAGTTCAGCAACCCACCCGTATCCCGGATCGCATCGGAGATCGCCCAAACATTCTTGACCTGTTTCTAACTTCTAACCCTTCTTCTTATACTGTCGATCTTTTCTCTCCTTTGGGCTCCTCCGACCATAAACTTATCTCTGTCACCTGTCCTATCTCTCCAGTACGGCCACCCGATCCTCCTAGCCGGCGACGCTTGTGGCACTTTGGCGCTGCCGACTGGGAGGCTCTTCGGCAGTACTTTTTTTATTTCCCATGGAATGATTTCTGCTTCCGTGGCCGAGGACCCGAGGAGAGTGCTGAACGCATTACCGAGGTAATCCTATCGGGCATGGAAGCATACATTCCATTCTCTTTCTCTCAGACTAATGCTAAAAAATCTTGGTTTACTCACACCTGTTCTACTGCTGTCCGCAATAAGGAGAAAGCATTCAAACGGTACCAATGCCTTAAAACTCAATACTCTCATTCTTCCTATGTTTCTGCCCGGAATCAAGCCAAATCTGTTCTTCGACTTGCCAAACACACTTTCATCAATAATAAATGCACTGAACTATCCAACTCTAGCTCTTCCCAAGCTTTCTGGCATCTAGCCAAAAACCTCTCCAACAATTTCTCTTCCTCGTCTTTCCCTCCCCTTTCCCACTCTGATGGCACAACCATCACTTCTTCCTCTGACAAAGCTAAACTCTTCGCTCAAACTTTTGCTAGAAACTCCACCTTGGATGATTCCGGTGCTATTCCTCCCTCTCCGCCCTCCTCTCTCTTACTTATGCCTAATATCCTAATCTCTTCAAAAGATATACTTTCTACCCTATCTGGGCTTAACACTAATAAGGCGTACGGTCCGGACGGTGTTCCTCCTGTTGTTCTCAAAAACTGTGCTTCCGTGCTGACTCCCTGCCTAGGCAAACTCTTTCGTCTCTCTCTATCCTCTAACGTCTTCCCTTCATGCTGGAAGTTTGCTCACATTCAACCTGTCCCAAAGAAGGGTGACCGCTCTCAACCCTCCAACTATCGTCCAATTGCTCTCATTTCTTGTCTTTCTAAAGTTTTTGAAACTATTCTTGCTTCCAAATTTCTTAAGCATTTCTCTTCTCATAATCTGCTCTCAGATCGCCAGTATGGCTTCCTTAAGGGTCGCTCTACTGGTGATCTTCTTTCATATCTTACTAACTCTTGGTCATCCTCCTTTCGGGACTTCGGTGAGACTTTTCTATTGCACTAGACATATCGAAAGCCTTCGATAGAGTCTGGCATAAATCTTTAATTTCTAAACTACCCTCCTTCGGTTTCTATCCCTCCATCTGTGCCTTTGTCTCTAATTTCCTTTCCGGCCGTTCCATAGCCGCGGTTGTAGACGGCCATTGTTCACTTCCTCACCCTATAAACTAAGGTGTTCCTCAGGCCTCTGTCCTATCTCCTATTCTCGTTCTAATTTTTAAAAATGATCTCCTTAACTGTACCTTAATTCCCATCCATTCATACGCAGACAACTCAACCTTACACTACTCCATTACTTTTTCAGAACGCCCCAGCCAGCAATCCCTCAACGACAAACGTAATGAAGCCATACAACTCTTAAATTCTGATCTAAATACCATTTCCAATTGGGGCAGAGAAAATCTTGTTATCTTTAATGCTTCCAAAACCCAATTTCTCCATCTATCTACCCGTCAGGATCTCCCAGCGGACTATCCCTTATTCTTCAACAATACAAAAATCAACCCTTCATCTTCTCTCAATATTCTTGGTGTCTCTTTTTCTTCTGCTCTCATTTGGAAGGACCATATTACCAGTCTTGCTAAGGCAGCCTCCCAGAAGCTGGGTGTGCTCAACCGCCTTAGGGGGTTCTTTTCCCCTGCACAGCTTCTTGCTCTGTACAGGGGCATAGTGCGCCCTTGTATTGAGTATTGTTCACATGTGTGGGGAGGTTCCTCTCACACCGCTCTCCTAGACAAGGTTGAAAGGAAGGCCTTTCGTATCATTAACTCCCGTCCACTCACCAACTCTCTGCAATCTCTCTCTCTCCGCCGCAATGTTGCATCTCTCTCGCTATTCTATCGCTACTATAATAATCAGTGTTCCTCAGAGCTATCCCAGTGCATACCACCTCCTTTACGTAGGGCACGTGGTACCCGTCTTGCAACTCAATCCCACCCCTACTCTGTGCACTCTCCAACCCAAGAGTGAAACGTTACTCTCAAACTTTCTTCTACTCAACAGCTGAGCTCTGGAACTCTCTCCCAGAATTCAGTTTTTCCCGCTTCCTATGACTTAAATTGCTTCAAACTCCG
Organism: Paralithodes platypus; assembly: GCA_032716605.1. NCBI lineage: Eukaryota > Metazoa > Arthropoda > Malacostraca > Decapoda > Lithodidae > Paralithodes > Paralithodes platypus. The sequence continues at coordinate 26,122,056 of CM064507.1, read as the reverse complement.
TGTGTCCAGGCATTTTGGCTCGAACGTCCCTTGATTTTGGCCCCGTCACTCTTTCAACTATGGGGGAGGCACTCGCTATAAGCAGTTATGCCTTTTGCCTCCCTCAATCACATAGAAAAAAAACAAAAAACAAAAAACATGTGTCCCCTCCTCCCCCCTCCGGTAATTATTTAATTATCCTGTATTTTCCCTATTATTCCCAATATTTATCGAGTATTTTCGTGCGAGGACGGGTGGGGGAGAGGGAGGAGTGTATCTCCGACCCTCTAAGCCAGTCTGAGAGCTCTCCTGGTCTCTCAGTACCATGTTAGACACAAGAATGGAGGGTGTCTTACCATCGCCGGTCAAAGTCAGATTACGACCATGGGGCTAAAATATACGATTTTCACCAGCCAATTGCGGTTAACACTTGTTTTATTGCTTTCCAATGTTCATATCTTACTTGAATCTTACTTGAAGTCGTCTAGAGGTCCCGTCCTCACAGTCGTGGTCCGCCACCGCTGTGTCCGTCCCATGCGTCCCTTCGAAGGAGGTCCGTCTGGTCCGGTATAGAGTTTGAAGCCGCCCGGCAGTTAGCAGTGTATCCAGACACTGGTGGTTCATCTGGGAGGGTCTTTAGAAACTTGTCTAATAACCCTTTGAACCTGTCTACCAGGCAACCTACTATGTCTCGCACTTCCTTGGGCAGCGAGTTGAAATTTGTTTGTCCATTATGGCCTAGACTGGACGCGAGGAGGGATCTCACTCGTTCTGGTGCCTGTGTTGGGAGGGATCTCCTCTCACACTTCCTTCCAGTCTGACCATTTTCTTTTTCCTGGAGTTCATTACCAGTTGGATCTGGAACCAGCTTCTCCAGGATTTTCCACACATAAATTGCGCAGTACCTGTCTCGCCTTCTCTGCTGGGAGTACAGCCCTAGCTTCTTGAGCCGGTCCCAGTAGCTAAGGTCCTTCATCCCCAGAATGTTTCTCTTGAAGGACCTCTGGACGGACTCAAGATCTCGTATGTACCCCTTTTTGTGTGGCGACCATAGTTGACTACAGTAGTCAAGGAAGGGTTGTACCATAGACCTCCAGAGAGTTAGCATTGTTTCTTGTTCCCTGGAGTTGAACGTCCGTATGATCCATCCGGCCATTTCCTTGGCTTTCTTGACAGCTGCAGAAATGTGGTGTTGAAATGTGGCATCGTCGGACAACTGCACACCTAGGCATCTCACATGTGGCTTGGGGGTGATGTCGTGGCCGCCTGCAGTGAGTAGTTTGGTGGTGTCCTTGAGGGTTTGGTTCGGGCCACATCGTAACGCTTCAAACTTTTCTTCGTTGAAGGTCATGTTGTTTTCGTCTGCCCATTTGTAGATTTTGTCGAGGTCATCCTGGAGATTATGAATATCCTCTTTATTTCTGACGACACGACTTATGTTCGTATCGTCAGCAAAGGAAGAGATAACTGATTGACCAACTCCATCATCAATGTCCCCTATCAGTATAAGGAAGAGCAGAGGTCCTAATACTGATCCCTTGGGTACTCCACTAATGACGTGGGACTTTTCAGATGTGTGGCCCTTAACAGCAACAGTCTGCGTTCTTGCGGAGAGGAAACTGTGCAGCCACACACCTATTTTGCCTTGGATGCCGAGTTTCTTAATCTTGTGAAGGAGGATGCCGTGATCCACCTTGTCGAATGCTTTAGCAAAGTCTAGAAACACGACATCCACATTTTCTCCCTCTGCAAGCCTGTGGAGTAGCCAGTCATGATGTGCCAGCAGGAGCTTCGAAAGGCATGACCTGCCTTTCCGGAAGCCATGCTGGCTGGAGTTCATAAGGCCATTTTTCTCCAGGAAGTTGACAAGCTTGTTCCTCAGGACTTTTTCAAATATCTTGATGAGGTGGGATGTTAGAGCTACCGGTCGATAGTTCTTCGCCAGGCTCTTTTCACCACCCTTGTAGACTGGAGTAATGATGGCCTGTTTTAGTGAGGATGGAATTGTGCCTGTGTCCATTGAGTGTCTCCAAAGCTTGCAGATAGGAGGAATCAGGGCGTCACAGCATTTAATCAGCAGTATGGCTGGTACTCCATCAGGACCAGCAGCTGCATTCGTTCTCAGTTCTTTGATGGCTTTTCGTAGGTCTGCCTCAGTCAGTTCAATATCACTTAGTCGAGTCGGTTGTGGAGTGTCTTCCGTGAAGAAAGCTTTGGGGTCCTGGATTGCAGTTGCTGGCCGTGGTGTGCTGAAGACATTCTCGTACTGTGTTCGCAGGATCCGACATACATCTTTGGGGTCGTTTACAGCTTCACCATCCTCTGTTCTTAACCCGGGAGCTGCGGGGAGACTCATAAGAGTTCCCCCGGCGCACAGCGGGGAGACTCTTAAGAGCAGAGCCTTTGAACACGTACCAAAACCGCGCGTTTATAGCCAGGCGGCTGAAAATTGGTGTGGGTATAGTACTACATGTCAACTCTCGACACCACCCCGCCAAACGCTCGCCCCGCACTCGTGCAAGAACCACCGCGCCAGTAACCACGCACTAGTCATGGAGCCCACACGTCCCTGATGCTCGCTCCCTGATGACACAACCAGCCCTCCTTCTGGTGGTGTTAGCCGCCGTGGAAGGCAGAGGGTGGCTGCTAAAGACCCTAGCTACCAGTACGACACGCCCTACAGCTCGGAGGACGAAACACCTGCACCCAAAGCACGAAAAACACGTGCAAGCACAAGAAAGGTACAGAGGTCATTGGTGTTTCGGGACACTGCCACCACGACCCAGGCCACTACATCAACCACTGCCACCACTGCCAACCCTGCCACCCCTGCCACCGGTACCAGCGATGCAGGAGGCCGCCCTAGGGCTGCAGAACCTGTGGGTGCAGGAAAAATGAAAGGCACGGGCGTAGGGAAGAGAACCCGTACGCCAGCCACAGTGCCCCTACCACCACCACCACCACCACCAGCCGCCCCTGGCCCGGCTGCCCCTGCCGCCCCTGCTGCCCCTGCCACCCCTGCCACCGGTACCAGCGACGCAGGAGGCCGCCCTAGGGCTGCAGAACCTGCGGGTGCAGGAAAAATGAAAGGCACGGGCGTAGGGAAGAGAACCCGTACGCCAGCCACAGTGCCCCTACCACCACCACCACCACCAGCCGCCCCTGGCCCGGCTGCCCCTGCCGCCCCTGCCACCCCTGCCACCGGTACCAGCGAGGCAGGAGGCCGCCCTAGGGCTGCAGAACCTGCGGGGGTAGGAAAAATGAAAGGCACGGGCGTAGGGAAGAGAACCCGTACGCCAGCCAAAGTGCCCCTACCACCACCACCACCACCACCACCAACCGCCCCTGGCCCGGCTGCCCCTGCCGCCCCTGCTGCCCCTGCCGCCCCTGCCCCTGCCGCCCCTGCCCAAGGAACAGGGAAGGGGAAGGGGAAAGGGAGAGGGAAAGCGACTGGGAAAGCGACTGCTGGCCCTGCTGGCCCTGGTGTCCCTGCCGGCCCTGCTGCCCCTGTTGCCCCTGCTGCCCCTGCCGCCCATGCCGCCCCTGCCCAAGGAACAGAGAGAAGGGCGACAGGCACCACCATCATCTTGCCATCAAGGCCACGCACCACTGCTGCCCCTGCCGCCGCCCCTGCCACCGCCTCTGCTGTCCCTGTCCATAAGACTCCCGCACGTGCAAAAGTGACCCGGAAAACTCTGACACCATCAAAGTATGCCGCCCTGCTGTTTGATGGTGATTCGCAGGACATTGGCAGCCCGGGTTTCGACGACGAAGCCCTAGCACGGGACCAAGTGTGGGGGGATTTGGGAGTGGACAGTGGGAGTGAGTCCGACGTCGGTGACGAAAATGAGGAAGGGCATCGTCTGTCAAGTGAAGAGGAGGGTAATGATGATGAAGTGCTGTATCGCGACCATGGAAGCGGTATTTCAGACGATGAAGCAGACGCAGACGACATTCCGATCCCTGAGCTGCCTTCGTTCGATTGGTCTGACTGGGTCAATTTTGTACCTGACGTGCCCCAGTTCAATCCTGGGACGTCAGGAACAACTGACGACTGGCCCTGTGACGATCAAGCGAACGAAAGCGACTTCTTCCTCGCTTTTTTCGACATGGAGGTAATGACGTACATCGTTGCCCAAACAAACGCCTACTACAGGTGGGTGTTTGGCAGATTGGACGTCCTTTCTCCAAAAGCGAGAATACGAGGCTGGGTGGATACGACTGTGGAAGAATTTATGACGTTCTTTGCCTTGTTGTTCCTCATGCCTCTGATCAAGAAGCATGTGTTGCAACACTATTGGAAGCACGACCCTCTCATCGCCACCCCAACTTTCAATAAGTTAATGACTCGTGACAGATTTTTGTTGCTGCTAAGATTTATGCACTTTGCAAACAACGAAAATCCTAACAGGATTGACAGGATATGGAAAGTTCGGGATGTGTTCACCATGTTGTTGGAGAGGTATAGGAAATACTTTTACCCCTTCCTCAATTTGGTGATTGATGAGTCACTCGTGCTCTTCAAAGGACGTCTTGCTTTCAAGCAGTATATCCCCTTGAAAAGGCATAGGTTCGGAATCAAGCTCTTCGTTTTGTGTGACTGCGAAACTGGAATAGTGCTTGACATGATCGTGTACACAGGCACTGACATTGACATACCGAAAGCCGCTGCCAATGACCCCATGGGCATGTCAGGTGCCATCGTCAGGAAAATGTTGGCACCTTACCTGGGCAAAGGCCACATCGTCTACACTGACAACTGGTATACTTCTCCTGCTCTCTGCCAGTTTCTTCATGACAACCAAACGGGGTCATGTGGGACTGTCAGAAAGACAAGAAAGTTTATGCCAAAGTTCACAGGTGATGTCATTCCTCTCACAGATGCCTCCTCCAGTGACACACCATCAGAAGACGACCTGGCCCAGGAACACCGCGAGAGGCATGTGCGAAGAAGGCGACGAAAGGGGCAGAAATACAAGCAGCTCGAGAAGTGTGGGAAACTGATAGCCCTGAAGTGGAAGGATAAGCGAGACGTCCACCTGCTTTCCACCGTCCACACAGGTGCCCAGGTGGATTCTGGCAAAATCCACTACCGAACCAGGAAGACAATCTACAAGCCCGACATGGTAGTGGACTACACTAAAAACATGCACCTGGTGGACAAGTCTGACTGTCAGCTGTCAGGCGTTGAGTGTCTGAGGAAGACTGTGAAGTGGTATCACAAGCTCTTCCTCCACTTAGTTGATATAACGATGCTGAACGCCTACAACTTGTGGTTGGTGAAAAAGGATATGGCCCCAAACCAGAAGCTGAAATTCCGGGAGTTCGTCTACAACGTCTCATACCAACTCCTGGAGAAGTATGGCACCACCACTCACAGACGTACGGCATGGCGTGGGGATCACGTTCCTGACCGCATCCAGCTGGGTGTCGAAAGACACTACCCCATCAACACTGAGATGCTTGGCACTCGTCACAGGCAGGCGCAGTGCACCGTCTGCAGCTCCAGTGTCAGGAAACCCCATGTCACGAAAAGAGTCACCTCAATGTGAGCCGAGTGCAAAGTTCCACTCTGCCTGGGTGACTGCTTCAGGGACTACCACACCTTCAAGAATTATTGAGTGTCGCCCTGCCCTGCCCTGCCCTGGACTCGCCCCGTGCCCTACCCTGGACTCGCCCCCTGCCCCGCCCTGTCCTGGACTCGCGCCCTACCTTACCTGACCTGACCTAATTGATCACGCTACCTCATAATGTAACATATATATTATATAATGTATAAGTTCCAAAGATGTCCCTGTGATATAGCTTTTACATTATATAATTGTATGTTTCATTATTTAGTTTATAAGTTTCAAAGATTTACATGTAATATGCCTTATTTTTTTAGTATATCAATATATCTATCTATCTATCTCTATCTATTGCCTGACGCCGCGATCCCCGAAGGGGTGGCCACGAACGAACCGCCCCCATGCACCTCTGTCCCCAGTCAGTCGACGACCCTCCCCCCAACCAGCACCGCCTTCGTTCATGTAGTTCCTCACTCCATCCTTCCACCTCATATTCGGTCTACCTCTCCCCCTCTGTCCCTCCACCTCGCTCTCGTACACCCACTTAGTCATTCTCTCGCTTTCCATACGTTCCATATGGCCGAACCATCTCAAGTTGTTCCTTTTCACACTTTCCAGCACATCTACCTCCACACCACACCTCCTTCTTACTTCCTCATTAGTCTGTCTATCCCTCCATGTAACTCCGCACGCACTCCTTAAGTAATTCATTTCCACTGCTCTCACTCTTGGTCTGAGTCTCTCAACCAACGTCCATGCTTCGCTTCCGTAAGTCAGTGTCGGGATTACCACACTGTCATGCAAGGACTTCTTCACTTCCATACTGACCACCCTATTTCTTGTTACTGCTTTTAGCGTTCCTACAACCCTCTTCCCCTGTTGTACCCTCTCCCGCACCTCTTCATCCATAGTCCCATCTTTACTCAACACACTGCCCAGATACTTAAAAGAGTTGACGATCTCCATAGCCTGACCGTTCAGCTTCACCTCACACTCTGTGACTTCACCCTTTCGAAGACCATAACCTTGCTCTTCCCCGCATTTACCTTCAAATTCCGTTTTTCGCACACTGTTCCAAACTCATTTACCAGACCCTGCAACTCCCATTCATTATCACTCATCAGAACTGTATCATCCGCAAACAGCAGTATAGGTAGCTTCCACTCAATTCCCTCCCTTTTCAGCGATACACCAACATCCACTGCTCTTGATAGTATTTCTTTCATAACTCCATCCATATATACAGTAAACAACCACGGGGACATCACGCACCCGTTTCAAACCAACATTCATGTCAAAGAACTCGCTCTGCTCACTCTCCACACGTACTGCCGCCTTTGTACCCTCATACATGCTCTTCACTGCTTTCAGCAACTTGCCCTCTACTCCGTATATTCTAAGTACTTTCCACAAACCTTCTCTATCCACTCTGTCATAGGCCTTCTCCAAGTCTAAAGGCAACATACACCTTTTGTTTCTTCTCCAGATACTTCTCCACAACACAATTCAGGGTAAAAATCTGATCTACACATCCTCTTCCCTTCCTAAAACCTCCCTGCTCGTCGCCTATCCATTTCTCCGTTCTCACTCTCACTCTCTCAATCACTACCCTACTGTATCCCTACTACGCTTAGAAGACATATTCCTCGGTGGTTACCACACACTCCTCTTTCCCCTTTGCCCTTATATAGGGGGACTATTATGCCAGTCTTCCAGTCATCGGGTGCACTGCCCTTCTCCCATGCTAGTTTGCACATTTTCCATACCCATTCTATCACTATCTCACCACCATACCTCAACATTTCCCCACACACTCCATCTGTTCCTGGTGCTTTCCCCAACTTCACTCTTTTCATGGCTTCCCACACTTCTGACCTCCTGATCCCCACCTCCTCCTCCACTACTTCTCTTCTTCTCCCTCCCATACCATATCCAGCTATGTTTGCTGGCTCTTCATTCCTTTCATTTAGCAACTCACTGAAGTACTCCCTCCATCTTTCGACTCTCTCTTGCTTCTCGGCTAGCATTCTCCCATTCTTATCTTTCACACCCTTACTGTTTCCCTTGCTACCTTCCCTAACTTTCTTGACTTCTTTCCAGAACAGTTTCTTACTCTCCCTCCATTTAATATATATGTTTGTTAATAGCCAAAGTAATGTGTATATAATTATTTTCTTACCTCAAATGAATTGTACAAAAATAAATACGTTTCAATAAATCCTGTCAAACCTACTAAGATAATAAAATAATACAATAAAAAAACAAAAAAAAAACAAGGTCATGTCATTGTATTCTTACAATATGATATATTCTATGAATATTTCATATTGTTTGAATACAATGGCATGATCTTGTAAAAAAAAAAAAAATTTTCAAAAATTGTCTAGACAATATAAAACCTTCCCCACAACCCCCTCCTGGATTCGATCCCACTACCCTACGACACTTTGAGTTTTCCAGTCCGCGACCTTACCAACCATGCCACAGGAGCTCATACCAAATATCACTCAAAACTTCGTGTCTACAATCGAAATGACAATATACAAAAAAAAAAAAAATATCCCACCAATTTACGTTTGTAAATTGATGGGATTATTAATTATATCATGCCAAGGTTTATAAAAGTTTGTCTCTGTCAAGAATTAGTAATTATATAACTTTATTCTGCCAAAAATTGCCCAAAAACTCAGCAAAATTGCCCCTCTCAGTGCGACTCCACTCATTTTCACACGGTCAAGCGGTCACAAGGTGACCCTTGCCGCTCCTTTATGCCCCAGCTACACCAGCAACAGCAGCTCTGTCTGGGAACAAAATTTGTATAAATACAATAATGGATAAAATACTCTTCACAAATACATTTGTATTGTATAATATTGTAAATAAAAAAGAATAATAACTGTGTGGGTGTCGAAAATTGCTCAACCAGCTTTCTTATGTCTCGCCTACGCGCGTATATTGGATTATACATAGTCATGACTGTCATACAAATAATTGCAGTAGGTCTCGAATATACATTTAGATTGCATATTACTTGGAAATAAATAAGTAAACGTTTCTCTGGTGGCAATCTACCCTTTCGCAAGTGTAAGGAGACACCAGTCTATATTTAGCCCTTTATCACAAAAGGCAATCTGCCTGTGTTGACTCAGCACCGTCGCTGGTGGTCTATAATATAGTACTTTATTTACAGTCAATGGCCTACATGTTTCTGTGGTACTTCACATGTGTCTTAAATGCAATGTCTGCTTGCATAAAAATGCAATTCTGAAGTCCATTTATACGTACGACATACGCATGTCTCAGTTTCTCTCTCTCTCTCTCCATTCCTGACTCATGTTATTGTAGACCTGTTGATGGCAACGAACACCAGCCATCTGGTAGACATAAGGTTCAAAATACCAAGACATCAATACGCCTCGGGCGCCTCCACAATTATCACAAAGCTGGTTATCTATCTAGAGATCTGCCTGACTTCCATCTCTCCACGACTCACTCACTCACTCACTGCTTCCCTGCATGCCTCCCTCCCACCCACCCACCCCCAACCCACCCTTTCAGGCTTCCGTCTGCTAGAAACACATTCACAATTTGCGTAAATATCGCATCAATTGGGCTATATGCGGTATATTCCTTGTTATATGGGACGCCTACATATGTACACGTCTTTATTATAGCATGACAGTGCTCTAAATACAAGATTTACGTGATATTTATGGCGTAACACACCCTCTCCCCCTTTCATTCCCAGCACAACTTACTCACACCTTGGTTCACGCATAGAAACTCATTGATAATGTGTGTAAATATCGCATGAATTGGTCTATATGCGGTATATATTTTGATATATGGCACGTATACATACGTACAAGTCTGTATTATAGCATGACAGTGCTCTAAATATAAGATTTACGTGATATTTATGGCGTAACACACCCTCTCCCCCTTTCATTCCCAGCACAACTCACTCACACCTTGGTTCACGCATAGAAACTCATTGATAATGTGCGTAAATATCGCATGAATTGGTCTATATGCGGTATATATTTTGATATATGGCACGTATACATACGTACAAGTCTGTATTATACCATGACAGTGCTCTACGTACAAGATATACGTGATATGTATGGCGTAAACCACACTCTCAGCTCATAAATTGCCGCCAAACCTCCAACACATCTTCATTCCCGCCTAAACATTCTCTTATAATTCCCTTATATATTGCAATTTTTGGTCACTATGAGGCATATTCATTGTTATATGGGTGCCCTACACACGTATACATACTCTAAATAGCCTAAAAGGGCTCGAAAAAGGAGATATACGTGATAATACGCGGTAACCCACCCCCTCCTCCCTCTCCTTCTATCCCCTGGGCGCGTGAAAATTCGGCCGGGAAATCTCGCCGCTCGACGACAATCTAGCCGCGCGGTGCCATTCGCTCCACATTTTTCAACTACGGACCGTTCCCCTACCCCCCCCAGACATTTTTTTGGGGGTCAAATATATATGGGCCGATGCACGCAAACATTCCCTACACGATGATGTACTTTTTATCGAAATTGGCAATAGGTCCCAAAATCATCATAGTTGCGCACAGTCTTACCCTGTAGAAAACCCCCTGTGCGCCGCGGAGAGGTTAATGGCCCCACTTGCGTCTTAATTTTTGAGAAGCGCCTGCAGTAACTGTAAAAGAATTTGGGGTTCCGCTTGATGTTCAGTACTGCACAATCTTCCTCTCTTTGCTTTTGACGCTCATGGGATGCTTTAATTTGAGTTTCTATGCTTGCAATCTTGGTAGATAGTGCAAGCTTCCTCGTTTTTTGTTTGAGCTGTTTGTTGAGTGATGATCTTTTCTGCATTAGGATTTTTCGGTCCCTCGGGATTTTGAGGTGCCGAGCGTTGGAAGGTTTCCTCCTTTGGGGAATGTGATGCTAACACTCCTTCAGTATGGTGCTGAGGATGGTGTCAAGCATGGCATTTGGATCCTTGTCATGGAGGATCAGGTCCCAATTTGTCTGGGAGAGGGAAGTTTGGAGATTTACCCAGTCAATTGCTTCACTGAAGAAGTTCAAATTTGAGAATGAGTTTGTTGGTTTTGTTGGCGGAGTTACAGTTTCAGCTTGAGCCCCAGTCTTCCTGTACATAGTGTGTATAGTTACAAGGCTGTGGTCAGAGAATATTGTCTTCTCCACTGAGTAGTCGGCAACTATATCCTGGTTGTTAGTGAAGAGGAGGTCGAGTGTGTTATTGACTCTGGTAGGCTTGGTTATCAGTTGTGTGAGGAAAAGCTTGTCAGAGAGTTTAAGGAGAAGCCTGGCTTGTGCTTGCTCCTCTCTGGTACCTCCTGAGACCTTTCCTTCTGGCCAATGGATGATAGGAAAGTTGAAGTCTCCGCAGATGATGATGTCTGGTGTTGGGGTTGGCATATTGTCGATTAGCTTGTCGATTCTGCTGTGTGAATTATTGTAACTTTCAAGGGTGCATAATGGGGGGCGATAGCAATTGAGAATAATTACATTGAGTGACTTAATGTGGAGAGCCAGCATTTTTACTTGAGTATCAGAGTAGACTAGTATATATTGGTTTTGTATCTGAGGCTAGGTCATTTCTTACATTATGTGATGACTCCACCATGGCTTCTATTTTCACGATCTGCTCTGTAGGAGGTGTAATTTGCCACTATTATTTCTGCATCACTCACCTCACTTTTGAGATGAGTCTCTGTCAGGGCAATGAACATTAGGTAATTTTCTTCGGCAAGCTCAGCAATGAAGGGGATCTTGCTTTTATTTGTCTTAGGGAATAGACCTTGAATATTGCCCATCATTGCATTTTCTAGCATGATTTCATGGCATTTAGCCATGGGAACATTTGGGTATGTGTTGGGACATTGTTGTGTTGATTGCCCATTAGGTGTGTGCTGATTATGGACGCTTGTGACTCCATGGCTTTCGTTAGCGTGTCGAGGGTCCTTTTCACCCCCACCATTAATGCTAAAAAAGCAGGGGCTGAATTTGTATCCTGGACAGCGTCGACTTTCTTCGAGGCCATGTGGGGCACTTGAGCGGTGGCAGGTACCGGTACTGGATTTACATCTTGCTTGGCTTGGTGTCTCTTTGTCCCTTTGATGTGAGGTAATTTACAGTTACTATTCAAACATTCCTGCTTGGAGATGGAGTCCTCGCACATCTTAGGGTGGAGAAATGAGAATTTTTGCCCTAGTTGGTATCCTTGGTCTCTATTTGGCCCATGATTTAGGAGTTTACGACAGATCTTAGGATGACGGTACTCACATTTTGTCCCAAATTTGCCGTGCCGACATGTTCCCCGTCTGTGGTACCTACATATGGGGGTTTCTTGGGCAAGCTGAGTCAACTTGCCATTTCTCCTGTCCTGTGGTGAGATTCTAGTGACATGGGAATGATGGTATGCTGAGGAATCTGAGGATTTCTGTCTTGGGCTAGGCCTAGTTCTAGGAAGGCTGCATTCATGGCCTTGGGTCTGGGAATTAGGCCTAGGCCTACTGAGAGCCAATTCGACCGATAGATTGAGGTCTGCTGGTGTATTCCCTAATCCTAGGTCAACAGTCTTGTCCTCTTGCTTCCTATTGGGGTCATCAGAGTTGTTTGGTAGTTCTGGTGTAGTTAGGGTCTGAGCTGCCTCGGTTTGTGTCAAGATATCCTCAGATTTGTCTTCAGGCAGAGCTTGACTTGAGCCAATTTGCCTGGCCTTAACTGTCAGAAGTGTGTCTTTGGTGATTGCACCATTCTTTTTCAGTTCTGCCCTAATTACAGTTCTTTGCCTGTGTTTAGCTTCCTCTGCATTGCTTAGCCACTCCTCAGTGTCCTCGTCCCCAAACCTCAATAGGGTGCATGGGTGGCAAGTGAATTTTCTTTTTGAGGCAGCATAACAAAATATTTGAAAGGTTGGTAGAGCACAACATTCATAGTGTAGCCACTGTCTGCAGTCATCACAACTTATGGAGTAGTCCATATCACTGGAGAGTCCACATGTAGCACACTCAATGTTGTTGTTTACATCTTCTTCTGAACAGCTGACCGCCGCCATCTTGGACGCCATCTTTGTTTTGAGAGTGGGATGAACTTATTTTCACTTATTACTTAATAATCACACAATTTGTCTTGGTAATTTTGTCTGCAATAAGTGCACTGGATGCTTATGTGGAACACTGCACTCTTTTGTTGTTGATGGGTATATATTTCTGTAGTAAAGTATGGAAAACTGAAGAGCACTATCACTGGTGGCTATCACTGGCTCTACTCAACGGAAATATGTTCATATTAAATGTAAAATAGGCGCATACGGATAAGTATTAATTATATATAGGGTAAATTGACGATTTTAGTCAGGAATGAATCAGAATAATACCTTCGCATGGCGGGCTCTTTCAAATACCATAGCTGCGCAACTTATGAGTTAAAAAGAGAATTGGAGACAGGACAGAACCCTGAGGAACGTCAGATTTGATAGTTTGAAGAAGTGAGCAATGGCCGTCCACAACTGCAGTTATGGAGCAGTCAGAAACGAAATTAGAGACAAAGGCACAGATAGAGGGATAGAAACTGAAGTACGGTAGTTTGGAAATTTGAGATTTGTGATAGATCCTATTGAAGGCTTCCAATATGTCTAGCGTGGTAGAAAAAGTCTCGCTGAAGTTCCAAAAGGAGGATGACCAATAATTAGAAAGATAAGCAAGAAGATCACCAGTAGAGCGGCCCTTGCAGAAACCATACTGGCGATCTGAAAGTAGATTATGGGAAGGTAAATGCTTAAGACATTTTGAATTAAGATTAGTTTTAAAACCTTTAAAGATGCAAGAAATGAGAGCAATTGAATGATAGTTGGAGGGTTGAGAGCAGCCACTCTTCTTGGGGACAGGTTGAATGAGAGCAAACTTCCAGCAAGAAGGAAAGATGTTAGACGAAATAGTTTGCTTAGGCAGTGAGTCAGCATGGAAGAACAATTTCTGAGTACAACAGGAGGAACACCATCTGGTTCGTACACCTTATTATTAAGCCCAAAGAAGGAAGATAGTACATCGTTAGAAGAGATTATGATATTGGTCATAAATAAGTGAGAGGGGGGTGGAGAGGGAGGAGTAGCACCGGAATCATCCAAGGTGTTTAGAGAAAATTTGAGCGAAGAGTTCAGCTTTGTCAGAGGAAGCGGTGATGGTGGTACCATCAGAATGGAAAAGAGGAGGGAAAGACGAGGAAGAAAAATTGTTCGAGAGGTTTTTATCTAAGTTGAGCTAAGAGCTAAGTTGGATAGTTCAGAGCATTTGTTATTGATGAAAGAGTTTTTGGCAAGTCGAAGGACAGATTTGGCTTGATTCCGGGCTGAAATATAATTATAATGTATGATATTCTTGAGCTTGAAGGCGACGGAACCGTTTGAATGTTTCCTCCTTATTGTGGACAGCAGTAGAACAAGCATGAGTAAACCAAGATTTTTGTGAGTTAGTTTGTGAGAAGAAAATTGGATGTATGCTTCCATTCCCGAAAGGATTACCTCAGTAATGCGTTCGGCACTCTCTGAGGGTCCCAGGCCACGGAAGCAAAAATAATTGTAAGGGAAATCAAAGAAGTACTGCTGTAGTGCCTCCCAGTCGACAACGCCAAAATGCCACAAGCGCCGCCAGTTGGTGGGGTTAGAAGGCCGTACTGGAGAGACAGGACAGGTGGCAGAGATAAGGTTATGATCGTAGGAGCCCAAAGGAGGGAGAAGATTTACAGTGTAAGCAGAAGGATTAGAGGTTAGAAATAAGTCAAACATTTTGGGCTGATCTCCAGGGTGGTCCGGAATACGGGTGGGTTGCTGAACTAACTGTTCTAGGTCATTTAGGATAGAACAAATGTAGGCTTGTTCACCAGGTAAGTCAATGAAAAGAGAGAAGAGCCATTGGTGGTGGAGAACATTGAAATCTCCTGAGATGGAGATTTCAGAGAAAGGAAAGATGGATAGTATGTGTTCCACTTTAGAAAATAGATTTTCAAAGAATTTTGGACAGTAAGTAGAATTTGGGGAGAGATAAACAACACAGATATATTTGGTGAAAGAATGACAATATAACTTAAGCCAGAGAGTTGAGAATTCCGAAGAGTCAATGTTGGGAAAACAAGAACAAGCAAGATTTGTGCGTATGTATACACAACATCCACCTTTGGCTTTGAATTGAGGATATATACAGTAGGAGGCTATAGAGAAGGGTTTGCTGTCTATTGCCTTAGACAACTGCGTTTTGGTGAGGAATATTAAGGAATATATGGTGTTCTACAGAGAGGAAGTTAGAGGAAAGACTGTGAATATTTCAGAAATTGATAGATCGAGTAGAAGGTAGAGGTCCAGGGCACTTTGAGCGGTCAGTCTAATTGCGGCATTCATGGTTAAATGCCCCACCACCATATTGATAGGAAGAGAACATTTCTTTGCAAGGCAGACTTTAGTTGGCCTCAATATTGACGAGGCACAGAAAGGATCAGCTCGGTAAGCCAGATAGTGAAACAGGAGTTCCAGCAGTCCTTGTCAACCACCTGTAGCACTCCTCGGCAGTACCGCCCTGTTCGGCTGGTGCCTACAGCCTCTTCCTATCAAAGTTATCCGTAGTAGTAAACTTACAGTTGCTATTGGGTCCAATCAATATGCAAAATGTCTCGACTATATTGATGTTTATCTTATTATTTATCAGTGGGGAAGGTTTTGTTCAATACCAACAATGCACGGTGGTGATTTACCACTTGAGGATTATGACGCCTTATGACAGTTTAAGGGGGCATCCACAAAAAAATGAAGGTAAACATGGATAATCATTAACAATCCATTATATATTGAAAAATCACATTTCAACATCTCTCTTCACGGCCCCCGAAGTGTTTCAGCTGAAATCCGCTAATAAATATATACTAATTGAGGTTATGTCAAGTTTTGGGGGTTAAAAACTGTGCTTCTGTGCTAACTCCCTGCCTAGGCAAACTCTTTCGTCTCTGTCTATCCTCTAACGTCTTCCCTTCATGCTGTAAGTTTGCTCACATTCAACCTGTCCCAAAGAAGGGTGACCGCTCTCAACCCTCCAACTATCGTCCAATTGCTCTCATCTCTTGTCTTTCTAAAGTTTTTGAAACTATTCTTGCTTCCAAATTTTTTAAGCATTTCTCTTCTCATAATCTGCTCTCAGATCGCCAGTATGGCTTCCTTAAGGGTCGCTCTACTGGTGATCTTCTTTCATATCTTACTAACTCTTGGTCATCCTCCTTTCGGGACTTCGGTGAGACTTTTTCTATTGCACTAGACATATCGAAAGCCTTCGATAGAGTCTGGCATAAATCATTAATTTCTAAACTACCCTCCTTCGGTTTCTATCCCTCCATATGTGCCTTTGTCTCCAATTTCCTTTCCGGCTGTTCCATAGCCGCGGTTGTGGACGGCCATTGTTCACTTCCTCACCCTATAAACTCTGGTGTTCCTCAGGGCTCTGTCCTATCTCCTATTCTCTTTCTAATTTTTATAAATGATCTCCTTAACTGTACCTTAATTCCTATCCATTCAAACGCAGACGACTCAACCTTGCACTACTCCATTAGTTTTTCAGAACGCCCCAGCCAGCAATCCCTCAACGACAAACGTAATGAAGCCATAGTACTCTTAAATTCTGATCTAAATACTATTTCCAATTGGGGCAGAGAAAATCTTGTTAACTTTAATGCTTCCAAAACATAATTTCTCCATCTATCTTCCCGTCAGGATCTCCCAGCGGACTATCCCTTATTCTTCAACAATACAAAAATCAACCATTCATCTTCTCTCAATATTCTTGGTGTCTCTTTTTCTTCTGCTCTCATTTGGAAGGACCATATTACCAGTCTTGCTAAGGCAGCCTCCCAGAAGATGGGTGTCCTCAACCGTCTTAGGGGGTACTTTTCCCCAGCACAGCTTCTTGCTCTGCACAGGGGCATAGTGCGCCCTTGTATTGAGTATTGTTCACATGTGTGGGGAGGTTCCTCTCACACCGCTCTCCTAGACAAAGTTGAAAGGAAAGCCTTTTGTATCATTAACTCCCGTCCACTCACCAACTCTCTGCAATCTCTCTCTCTCCGCCGCAATGTTGCATCTCTCTCGCTATTCTATCGCTACTATAATAATCAGTGTTCCTCAGAGCTATCCCAGTGCATACCACCTCCTTTACGTAGGGCACGTGGTACCCGTCTTGCAACTCAATCCCACCCCTACTCTGTGCAACTCTCCAACTCAAGAGTGAAACATTACTCTCAAACTTTCTTCTACTCAACAGCTGAGGTCTGGAACTCTCTCCCAGAATCAGTCTTTCCCTCTTCCTATGACTTAAATTGCTTCAAACTCTGTGTGTCCAGGCATTTTGGCTCGAACGTCCCTTGATTTTGGCCCTGTCACTCTTTCAACTATGGGGGAGGCACTCGCTATAGGCCCGCTCGTAAGGCGTTAAAGTATCCCTAATAGGCTCAAAATTGTGTCAAGGACGTGAGAGGATTAATTAAATAGCTAGAGCATTCAAACAAATCTAAAATGTAGCCCTTATTTGTATATATAGACAAGCTTTAAGTAGAGCTCTCTAGCTCAACTGGTTCAGGTGTGATGACGATTTCCATGGAGATAACTTTTGCCGCATATTTACCTAGATGCGTCCGAACGCTCTACTGCGGCCCCGGCTACGACGCACTACTGCACTCATCGCACAACCCGCAATTATGCCGGGAAGCAATTTAAGTATTTTTATTGGTTTATTTTGCCATGTATAATCATTATTATGTCATTTTCACTCAATAAAGTTACTTATAAAGATATTTTTGTGTCTCACTTGTACTTTTATTTGTTACATATTTTTAGTGTCACTTTCACTGGACTATGATAATTGATAGTGTAATTTTCACTTGTATTTATTGTTATGTAAGCTTAAATATAGATGTTAGTGTCACTTTCACTTGTTCACACTATTATGAAGGCACTTATTATTACTGTTATATGTGTCTCTTTCACTTTTACTAATTGTTTTATATTATATAGCGTATACATTTTAGAGTGTCACTTTCACTTGTTCATATTGTTATGAAGGCACTTATTATTACTTTTATTTGTGTCTCTTTCACTTTTACTCATTGTTTTATATTATATAGCCTACATTTTAGAGTGTCACTTTCACTGTAATTGTCATGGGCACTTCAAAAGTTTTGTAGCAATGTCCAGCACACAGTGCCACTTCACACTCGAGACATACCCATGTGGGTTTTGTTTTCACTTTTTGGGGTCTGCGTGTTGTGTGGGCACAGACATGGCAGCTCCTCTGACTCCTGGCAGTACCACCTAGTTGTTTGGGAGGAAGGGCGGTGAGTTGGTGCTTCCTAAAATATTCTGCACACGCCGTGCGTTTCCGCCGGCCTGGTCCTGCTAAAGGTGTCCTGGCTACAGCATGTTTGCCCAAGAGCTCTAGTATCACCTGCTTGTAAAACTTGCACAGTGACTTGTATTTCTTGGGTCCGGGAGTCCTCAGTCGGTAGATATTATATGCGTTCCATGCTGACATGTTGACCGTGTGCAGAACAAACTTCTTATACCACCTGCAGGATGTTCGCAGGCAGTCGATGAAGCCCATCTGCATATCGGACTTATCAATGAGAATCATGTTGAGGTTGTAATCCAGGATAGCAGGAGGTTTTAGGATGGGATTTTTTGTCTTCCGGTCCACTTTCCCGTTGGCGACCATCTCGGCTTTGTGGCATGTGGTGAAGAGGTTAACTTTCCGCTGGTCATGCCAGTGGATAGAGAGGATGGGGCCACTTATCTTGTGGAACACCTCCGTCTTCTTGGTCTTGGTTGAGTATACTGGCATGCCCTTCCTCTTGGCCTTGACTGTGCCGACAGTTCCGGTCTTGCGGTCATGGAGGTACTTGGTGAGGATGGGTGACGTATAGTAATTATCAGTGTAGGGGATGTGGTTCTTGTGGAAGTGTTTCTCCATCATCTTCTGCACGACAGCACCACCAAATCCTATGTCGGGGTCAGTAACTATCTCGCCACCACTGCCGCTGTAGACCACAAAGTCCAGAACATATCCCATCTTGCAGTCTCAGAGGACAAAGAGCTTGATGCTGAAACGGTGTCTCTTCGACGGGATATATTGGCGGAAATGCAACCTCCCCAAGAACAAGACCACAGACTCGTCGAGGCACATCTTCTGGTAAGGAATTAGGTAGGTGGTAAACCGATGGCGCATCAGGTCGTACAACTTCCTGATCTTCCAAAGCCGATCGGGAAGGTGGACTGCCATGTTGTTGGTCAGGTGCAGATAGGACAGAATGTCAAATTATCTGTCACTGGACATATATTTCCCGAAGGCTGGGGTTGTGATGAGGTCGGTAGTTATCCAGTAATCTGCCAGCGCATGTTTTCTGACGAGTGTCATCAGCATAGTAAGTGCCAAAAAAACATACAGTTCTGGCACAGTGACAGGTCGCCATGCCACCATCTTGGCACTTATTTTCCTGCCAAGAAAGTTTGCACAGATGCTGTGATGGTTGTTGGTTTCCTCAACCAGGTATTCCATTACCTTGTTGCCATAAAACCCACAAACAGGTTCACTAGGGGTTGCATCTTGATCACAGGGATATGCTGCTGCCACCCATGAGCCAACCTGTTCCTCGTCAAAATCAGGCACATTTGGCTCAAAATCTGCCCCATCAGTCCAGACAAACAACTCTGATGAAGGCTCACGCCCACGCCCACGCCCACGCCCACGGGCAGTGGCGTCGGCAGGCTGAGCCGCACGCCCACGACCCCCACGGCCTCGCCCTCGCCCTCAAACTCGCCGTGTCGGTATCTCCTCTTCTTCCACTTCCTCCTGCTCCTCAGGCGATGTCAGGTCATCTGTGGCAATGTCAGGGTCATCGACATTGTCTTCAGGGGTTACTTCCGGCGAAGTTGTGACTGGGCGTCGGCGGCGTGGGGGGTCAGAAGCTGCGGTGGGTGGAACAATGGAATTTTTTTTTTTTTTTTTTTTTTCTTTTTTTTTCTATGTGATTGAGGGAGGCAAAAGGCATAACTGCCTATAGCGAGTGCCTCCCCCATAGTTGAAAGAGTGACAGGGCCAAAATCAAGGGACGTTCGAGCCAAAATGCCTGGACACACGGAGTTTGAAGCAATTTAAGTCATAGGAAGAGGGAAAGACTGATTCTGGGAGAGAGTTCCAGAGCTCAGCTGTTGAGTAGAAGAAAGTTTGAGAGTAACGTTTCACTCTTGTGTTGGAGAGTTGCACAGAGTAGGGGTGGGATTGAGTTGCAAGACGGGTACCACGTGCCCTACGTAAAGGAGGTGGTATGCACTGGGATAGCTCTGAGGAACACTGATTATTATAGTAGCGATAGAATAGCGAGAGAGATGCAACATTGCGGCGGAGAGAGAGAGATTGCAGAGAGTTGGGGAGTGGACGGGAGTTAATGATACGAAAGGCCT
This sequence comes from Paralithodes platypus, assembly GCA_032716605.1. NCBI lineage: Eukaryota > Metazoa > Arthropoda > Malacostraca > Decapoda > Lithodidae > Paralithodes > Paralithodes platypus. Next base: position 26,102,005 of record CM064507.1, on the reverse strand, counting down.
TCCTTTAGACTTTGTCTAGGAGAGCAGTGTGAGAGGAACCTCCCCACACATGTGAACAATACTCAATACAAGGGCGCACTATGCCCCTGTACAGAGCAAGAAGCTGTGCAGGGGAAAAGAACCCCCTAAGGCGGTTGAGCACACCCAGCTTCTGGGAGGCTGCCTTAGCAAGACTGGTAATATGGTCCTTCCATAATGAGAGCAGAAGAAAAAGAGACACCAAGAATATTGAGAGAAGATGAAGGGTTGATTTTTGTATTGTTGAAGAATAAGGGATAGTCCGCTGGGAGATCCTGACGGGTAGATAGATGGAGAAATTGGGTTTTGGAAGCATTAAAGTTAACAAGGTTTTCTCTGCCCCAATTGGAAATAGTATTTAGATCAGAATTTAAGAGTTCTATGGCTTCATTACGTTTGTCGTTGAGGGATTGCTGGCTGGGGCGTTCTGAAAAACTAATGGAGTAGTGCAAGGTTGAGTCGTCTGCGTATGAATGGATGGGAATTAAGGTACAGTTAAGGAGATCATTTATAAAAATTAGAAAGAGAATAGGAGATAGGACAGAGCCCTGAGGAACACCGGAGTTTATAGAGTGAGGAAGTGAACAATGGCCGTCCACAACCGCGGCTATGGAACGGCCGGAAAGGAAATTAGAGACAAAGGCACAGATGGAGGGATAGAAACCGAAGGAGGGTAGTTTAGAAATTAAAGATTTATGCCAGACTCTATCGAAGGCTTTCGATATGTCTAGTGCAATAGAAAAAGTCTCACCGAAGTCCCGAAAGGAGGATGACCAAGAGTTAGTAAGATATGAAAGAAGATCACCAGTAGAGCGACCCTTAAGGAAGCCATACTGGCGATCTGAGAGCAGATTATGAGAAGAGAAATGCTTAAGAAATTTGGAAACATGAATAGTTTCAAAAACTTTAGAAAGACAAGAGATAAGAGCAATTGGACGATAGTTGGAGGGTTGAGAGCGGTCACCCTTCTTTGGGACAGGTTGAATGTGAGCAAACTTCCAGCATGAAGGGAAGACGTTAGAGGATAGACAGAGACGAAAGAGTTTGCCTAGGCAGGGAGTCAGCACGGAAGCACAGTTTTTGAGAACAACAGGAGGAACACCGTCCGGACCGTACGCCTTATTAGTGTTAAGCCCAGGGGTCAGCCTCGGGAGTTGGACTCCTTTTGCGGCGAGCTGAGGGCTTCTCCGCTATAAATAAAGCTCGCCGATATGATGAGGGCTGTGGTACACTGTGGGAGGACAATGCCACACCACTAGTACCAATTGTAGAGGCCCTTTGCTCATCCTGAGGGAGAGATAAAGTTGAGAGCTGTCGGTGACCCGCGCTGTGTCCCGGGTCATGGCGTCGAGACAAAGGAATGTGGGTGGTGACTAGAGCAGGGTCGGTGTCATTGTCATTGTCACTACCACTTATATTACCTTCCCTTATTTCCTCTGCTGCCCTGCGTGTCTTTTTGGTCGCACTTTTCACTAGAGTTTTTTATAAAAGTATTTGCCCACTTTCAAGAGCGTACAAGCAGGCAAGGGGGAAGGTTCCGGGGTAGGCCTAGGCTGAGCCAGCTGCGATGGCGACGGGGTAGGCCTAGGCTCAAGTACACTTGGAATTTCAGTTTCACCTTCCTTCAACACCTCAACATCAGGGTCCTCACTACTATCTTCTAAACCTTATAAATCCACTGCATCATCACCCTGAAAGCCCTCGAGTTCAACGTCACTTATTTCTTTTAGTTTGTCAACTTCGCTTTCACCACTGCATGCTTCAAAAGAACTTTCACTTTCACTTTCTATGGCCAAAAGTTTTCTTTCAATAGCACTGTCACTCAACAAAACCTTCGCTTTCTTATGGTCAGGCTTTTTCTCACTCGCAGTAGGCGTCGACGTAGCTAGCGGGGTAGCAGTGGGGCGCGCAGGAGGATGCACAGAATCGGACGCGTCGGAAGACATATTGTCGCTATATAACGCTATGGCAGGAACGTACGGACTGATAAGCGTTGTAGTTGAGGCTTGGAGGCGCTGCGATTGACCCTGTAAACAAAATGTTCACCGCGCGGTTTTCAAAGCATGCTTTCAAGCATACGGATTTTAAAAGGACGCCCCGGCTCCGGCCCTTTGCAAGCCGCGTCATTTTAAAATGCTGCCCGGGCGGGAAGGGTTAAGGCTCTCCAAGTGAAACTTTTGGGGTTAGCTTGAGAGGATAAAGTTAGCCTTAAAGTACAGCTAAAAGACAGCAACAAATGGTATGTGTTGATAAGGTACCCACTATATTTAGTCTTTATGAATAGTGTGAAATAAAAGCTCAGGAAAAAGAACCAAGGTGACCAACTCGCAAATTTATGCCATATTTTTCAGTGTCAGTATTTTAATTGAAATCACCATGACCAAACAATGTATTCAATCAGGGATACCTATCCACTCATCTATTTTACTCTTTCTTTTATCCTTTCCTTCTCTCTAATTCTTAGAGAACTCTCACCTCCCCAACCTGTCTATCCCTTCTCAACTTAAACTGAATTTAAAATAATAACATATATGTATACTGTATATATATATATATATATATACATGGTCTTAGTTATCATTCCAATGTGGGATACACGATGGGTTGAAGGGGGGGGTGGGGGATGGGGTGGGGGGTGGGGGAGGATGTACGATAGAGCTCTGAGATTGATTAGAATGGGCGTTTTTTCTATTAATATCGGGTTTAAAAAAAAGTGATCAAAAAAATTCTCCCACAGTGGATTATACACGAGTATGAATAAGGACCTACATGTTCCCAATAAATTATGTATAGGCTAATAAGGCTGCGAGCATATTGCCTATGATTATCATATATATACATATATATATATATATATTATATATACCGTATATATATATATATATATATATACTGAGTGTATATACTGTACTGTATTATACAGTACACACACACACAATCCCACCCCTACTCTGTGCAGCTCTCCATCCCACAAGTGAAACGTTATTCTCAATATTTCTTCTATTCAACAGCTGAGCTCTGGAACTCTCTCCCAGAATAAGTATTTCCGTCTTCCTATGACATAAATTGTTTCAAACTCTGTGAGTCCCTGCATTTTGGCTCGAACGTCCCTATATTTTGGCCCTGTCACTCTTTCAACTCTACGGGAGGCACTCGCTACGGGCAGTTCTGCCTCCCTCACTCACATAGAAAAAAAAAATATATATATATACCGGTATATATATATATGTATATATATCCAGTATATATATATATATATATATATATATATATAGATATATATATATATATATATATATAGCCTATATACAGTATATATATATATATATATTAGTGTAGCCAGGGAAGATATTTTCTTTCAGGCAGGTGAGATTAAAATAATAGGCACAGTTTGCATTATTGAGTTTTTTATTGATACTCTCAATTTTTCGTACAGTTTTTCTGATATTTTCAGGAAGTTGGTAAAGGAGGTTTGCAAAGGGTTCTGACGTTTCAATGGGCGCAGCCATCATTATCAAGGAGAAGTGAAGTTAGGGTACTGGGTACTGGGTACTGGTGAGGAAGAGTCCCCATAGTTGAGAAAGTAGAGGTTGAAATTCAAGGTGAAGTGATGAAAGGTGAAGAGTTGGAGAGGTAAAAAATATGTGGGATGACCACCTTGCTATTGTTGTTCATCTTTGGAGTGGTTGTGGAGCAGTTTCGACTTGTTGAGCTTGATTTTCTTTCTTTGTGCCTTCAGATCATTCACGCTGGGCTGGACGGGCGGCTCAAAGGTAGTTTTCGGAGATTTCGGAGACCATGAACTGGGAATCGGTGACGTTGGCCATTGGTGTTGTCTTTGGGGTCCATGGTCTGGTGTTTGGTGCACAGTTGTTGAAGGAGTTGAAGGAGAGGCGTTCTTGTAGGACCATGAACTGGGAATCGGTGACGTTGGTCATTGGAGTTGTCTTTGGGGTCCTTGGTCTGGTCCTTGGTGCACAGTTGTTGTTGGTGCAGATGGTGGTGCCTTCTCCTTGCTTGGTGTTGAAGCGGTAGATGGTGTAGAGGAGTGCCCCATTTTGCTCCTGCTTAGACAGAGAGGTCTTGCCAGAAGCAGCTGTTGTTTTGGGGCACTCCTCGGCTTCTGTGGTGAAGCTGGGTCTTCTTGGGTGTTGGAGGGCTTCTTCCTCTTGGTGTTTGATGGGGTTGCAGAGAAAGCCTCCTGAGGAATGATGATTGTCGGCAGGTTGTTGGAACTCAGCAGATAGGGGATCAGCTTGCAGATTCTAAGCTCATCCAAACCAGCGATGGCCATAGCTGTTTGAACGCAGGCATAGATCTTTGCCCTTAGAACCGTTTCCCCCTCTGCTGTAGTTGTTGTTTTCGCCTTTGGTGGATGATTCCGGGGGGAGAATGAGGAGCCCTTGACTGGGGCTCCTTCAGGGCCTTTGATGTTAATGGCCTCAGGTCCTCTCCTCCCAGAATAGACGGTGAATTCCACTGCTTCTCCATCCCTCAGCGAGGCTCTCGTGCTGCTTTTGTTGTTGTTGCTGATATTGGAGTGGTGACAAAAAATGTCCTCATTGTTGTTCATAGTAATGAAGCCAAAGCCTGCCTTGTGGTTGAACCACTTGACCATACCACTGGCTGTGGTAGTGCTGGTGGCCATGGTAGTGGTGGTCAAGAGCGAGTTGAGAGGCAGGAGACTAGCTCTGGTAGGCTGGCCGGACGCAGGAGTGGGCGGGGCCTCTGCGTCGTTCGTCTGCGTGTGTGGAGGGGGCATTCCTTGGGGCATCATGGGGCGCCTCGCTGTGGAAGGGCGTGCCGAGGGTAGGCTCTGGCTGTATTCCGCTTGTGTGTTTAAAGTAGGTTGGTATGTTTGTATATATGTAGCTTCAAGAATGAATAGGCGGCATGAGTCTATTTCTTTATCAAGAATAGAGGTGTGTTTATCTAAGTCGGGTCTGGTGAGTTCCTGATGGTGTGAGGATGTGTGGTAGTGGTCCTTGATAGCTCCGGCTTGAAGGTGGAAGGTAAGGCGACGTGACAGACGAGTTCTTGTCAAACCGACATAAGTGTGAGGTCCACAGTCCTCACTGTTACAGGTGTGTCGGTATATGACAGGGTCCTCTTGTGACGGTTTCTTAGCGGTAGCCGGGCTGTTGCGAATGACTAGTTGTGATGTTTTCCTCGATTTATAGTATATGGTGAGTTTAAGGTGTTGGTCAGGGTTCGTAGTTTTAACGTTGTTGCTGATAATGTCTCTCATTATGTTTTCGTCTGTCTTGTGATCTGAGGACATGTGGTTTTTATAGTAAATTTTTATGTATTCAGTGTTTGTATTAGTAGGCATGTCGCTTTTGTACCATGTTTCAAGGTGTTTGTTGATGGTGTGGGCGATGTCCGAGTTACTGTACCCATTGTTTACAAGCACCTGGGTGAGCCTCTCGAGTTCCTTGTGTGTGTCTCGCCAGGAGGTGCAGTGTGATAGGGCTCTCCTGACGTAGACGGCGATGGTGGACCGTAAATATCGCTGGGGGCATTCACTTTCGCCGTTGAGACATAATCCGTTGTTGGTGGGTTTGGTGTAAACAGTGGTGGTAAAGTCTGAGGTGTTGTTGTTGTTTACGAGGACATCAAGGAAGGGGAGATGACCGTTAGAGGACTCCTCGAAGGTGAAGTTTAGACTGGAAGAGGCGATGAATCATTGTTGAAGGTCACGTAGCTCCTGTGGGTCCTTCACACGCATGAAGATGTCGTCCACATATCTGCAGTAGACGGAGGGGCGGTTGCTAGTCAGGAGCTCTTCTTCGATGGTGCCCATGTAAAAATTGGCAAAGAGGACTTCTAGGGGACTGCCCATTGCCACACCATCAATCTGCTGATACATGTCACCTCGCGGGCAGGTGAAGGCGCCCTCTTTGGTGCATATTTCCAGCAACGTCTTCAGGGCTGTTTCTGGGAGGTCTAAGGGCGTGTTGTCTGGGCAGTGGTAGACTCGATGTAGGATGAGCTCAATGGTGCGGTCCACAGGCACATTGGTAAAGAGACTCTCTACATCTAGGGAGGCGATGATATGGTCGTCGGTATAGGGGGCATCTCTTAAAATCTCCAGGAAGTCAGCTGACGAGGAAAGACTGTACTGGCTGGGGGTGTAGGGGGTCAGATGTTTGTTCAAAGTCTTGGCAATTTGGTAGGTGGCGGTAGGGATCTGGGAGATGATGGGGCGAAGGGGGTTACCTGGGTTGTGGGTTTTGACTGTGCCGTAAGCGTCTACCGAGTCGTGCCGAGTCTACCACTGCCCAGACAACACGCCCTTAGACCTCCCAGAAACAGCCCTGAAGACGTTACTGGAAATATGCACCAAAGAGGCGCCCTTCACCTGCCCGCGAGGTGACATGTATCAGCAGATTGATGGTGGGGCAGTCCCCTAGGAGTCCTCTTTGCCAATTTTTACATGGGCACCATCGAAGAAGAGCTCCTGACTACCAACCGCCCCTCCGTCTACTGCAGATATGTGGACGACATCTTCGTGCGTGTGAAGGACCCACAGGAGCTACGTGACTTCAACAACGATTCATCGCCTCTTCCAGTCTAAACTTCACCTTCGAGGAGTCCTCTAACGGTCATCTCCCCTTCCTTGATGTCCTCGTAAACAACAACACCACCTCAGGCTTTACCACCACTGTCTACACCAAACCCACCAACAACGGATTATGTCTCAACGGCGAAAGTGAATGCCCCCAGCGATATTTACGGTCCACCATCGCCGCCTACGTCAGGAGAGCCCCATCACACTGCACCTCCTGGCGAGACACACACAAGGAACTCGAGAGGCTCACCCAGGTGCTTGTAAACAATGGGTACAGTAACTCGGACATCGCCCACACCATCAACAAACACCTTGAAACATGGTACAAAAACGACATGCCTACTAATACAAACACTGAATGCATAAAAATTTACTATAAAATCCACATGTCCTCAGATCACAAGACAGACGAAAACATAATGAGAGACATTATCAGCAACAACGTTAAAACTACGAACCCTGACCAACACCTTAAACTCACCATATACTATAAATCGAGGAAAACATCACAACTAGTCATTCGCAACAGCCCGGCTACCGCTAAGAAACCGTCACAAGAGGACCATGTCATATACCGACACACCTGTAACAGTGAGGACTGTGGACTTCACACTTATGTCGGTTTGACAAGGACTCGTCTGTCACGTCGCCTTACCTTCCACCTTCAAGCCGGAGCTATCAAGGACCTCTACCACACATCCTCACACCATCAGGAACTCACCAGACCCGACTTAGATAAACACACCTCTATTCTTGATAAAGAAATAGAATCACGCCGCCTATTCATTCTTGAAGCTATATATATACAAACATACCAACCTACTTTAAACACACAAGCAGAATACAGCCAGATCCTACCCTCGGCACGCCCTTCCACAGCGAGGCCCCCCATGATGCCCCCAGGAATGCCCCCTCCACACACGCAGACGAACGACGCAGAGGCCCCGCCCACTCCTCCGTCCGGCCAGCCTACCAGAGCTAGTCTTAGGTTAGCCAACCAGCGTGCAGCTAGCGCACAATAAACCCTCTCTTGATATTGTATCGCCTATATAAACTCGACTTATCACCTTCTAACTTCACTTCTCCTTGATAATGATGGCTGCGCCCATTGAAACGTCGGAACCCTTTGCAAACCTCCTTTACCAACTTCCTGAAAATACCAGAAAAACTGTACGAAAAATTGAGAGTATCAATAAAAAACTCAATAATGCAAACTGTGCCTATTATTTTAATCTCACCTGCCTGAAAGAATATATATATATATATATATATATATATATATATATATATATATATATATATATATATATATATATATTATATATATATATATTTATATATTATATATATATATATATATATATATATATATATATATATATATATATATATATATATATATATATATACTGTATATATACTGTATATATATTTGGAATGAATGCGAGAACGATTACTCGGCAACCACGACCGCTTATGACACCCCACCCCTTTATAGGGATGTGATTCACTTTGATGCCTCACCCGACACTACCAGCCGATACAATCGGACCAGATGGTGTTCCTTCTGTTGTACTCAATACCAGTGCTTCTGTGCTGACTCCCTGCCTATGCCAACTATTTTGTCTTTGTCTGTCTTTTAACATATTCCTATCTTGTTGGAAGTTTGCCCTCATTCAACCTGTCCGAGAGAAGGTTGACCGCTCTCCAAGTATCATCCAATTGCTCTCATTATTTTCCATCTTTAAAGTTTACAATCTTTTCTAAATTTCTCAAGCATTTGTAGTCTCATAATCTTCTTTCAGATAGTCAGTATGGTTTCCTTAAGGTACGCTCTACTGGGGATCTTCTTTCTTACTTTACTAACTCTTGGTCACCCTCCTTCCCGAAATTCGGTGAAACTTGTTCCTTTATTATTGCTCTAGACATATCTACCCTCCTCAGCTTCTATCACTCTATCTCTGCCTTTATCTCTAATTTCCTTTCTGGCCGTTCCATAGCTGAGGTTGAGGATGGCCATCGCTCACTTACTCAACCTATCAACTCCGGTGTTCAACAGGACTCTATCCTTTCTCCAACTATATTTTTAATATTCATTAATGATCTTCACAACTGTTCCTCTAGTCCTATTCTCTCATACGTGGATGACTCTACCTTACACTACTCAACGTCTCACCATGCAGTCACCCCAAAACTTCAGTGATATAGCACGCCTATCTTCTGATATATCACCTATTTCCGATTGGAGCAGGGAAAATATTGTTACATTCAATGTTTCCAAAACCCAATTTCTCCATCTATTTTCCAGTCACAATTTTCCATACGACTATCACTTACTCTTCAACAACACACAAATAAACCCTTCATCTTTTCTCAAGGTTATTGGTGTCTCTTTTTCTTCAGAACTGTCTTGAAAAGACCATATCACCACTTTTGCTAAAACAACTTCCCAGAAGCTAGGTGTGCTCAACTATCTCCACGGGTTCTTTAGTGCCGCACCGCTTCTTACTCTGTACAGCGGCTCAGTGTGCCCATATATCGAGTACTGTTTGCATGTGTGGGGAGGTTCTATCCATACCACTCTTCTCGAAACTCAAAAGATTTTGTTTTAACAACTCACCTTCTCGTCTTCATTCCTCACAATCTCTCACTACACGCTGCAATGCTTCATCTCTCTTACTCTTCTAACGCTATCACAATAATCAGTGTTCTTCAGAACTTTCTCAGGTTATACCTCCTTCCTTATGAAGAATGGGTGGCACACACTTTTCAACACATTACCACCCCTATACTGTATAACTCTCTAATCCAAGAGTGAACCAATTTTCCCAGTTTTTCTTCTACTCAACAAAGAAAACTCTGGAACTCTCTCCCCAATGTGTCTTCCCCTCATCCTATTACTTCAAGCTCCTTGTTTCCAGACATTTTGACTCTAACATGCCTTGAATTTGTCTCCCTGTCAACTTTGGTAGGGATATGCAGTCTTTCCTTTTGTTTCCTTCATACACAAAGAAAAGAAACAAAATATTAACAATACTGGACTGCAACATCATGGACAACATGCCCAGCACCAACGACAAATATCCCTGACACTTCAGGCACCGTCCCCTTGTTTCGCTGAGGATAAAGCCCCCCATGCTAGCTGCTGAGCCTACACCGCTAACCACAGAGATTAGCCACCGCATACGTCACAGGTTAAGGCAAGCCTAGGATGAACCAAGGAAGAGAACTAACACTGGAAGGCAAGTCCCAGGGGATTGCCTCACGAGCAACCAGAAGCAAGAAGCGCAGAATCACCTAGGAAGATTCAGTATTCACTTGGTGCCCAATATGCCAAAATCCCACTCCCTCCCCTCATCCCCTGCAACTATAACAGCCTCCTCTCCCTAGCTACCCGCCACCGTTGCCACGATTCCTCATGACCCCTGGCCAAAAGCCTGAAACTAAGTTCCGGATAGTACGAAATATTACTACTGCTGCTGACTACTTTTAGGAGTTGCAAGCCCTGCAAAAGCTGATTACCCCATTTCCTGGCACTTACTTCTCACAAATGGAGGAGGAGAGGAAGACTAACCTGGCTACAACATTAAAAGAGTGGAGAGAAGATGACAAGGCAGAATGAAGTGGAATGGTACCCCCTAGGATGTGGAGAAGCTCCGTCTGTGCAACTCGTAGTGTAGAAGTCGACCCGAGCAAGGTGAACCCTCATCATGAGAGGGCACAGTCCAAGGCAAGCAGACGTTCCCTTGGAGAACGACAATTTGTTGAGCCAAAATGGAAGAGAATGGTGAGAAATGAAGACAAAAATTTAAAAAAAATCATTACGGTCATTTGGGGGGGCGGGGGGGGGGGTTCAATAGTTCGTCTCCCCCGCATGACCACCCGCCCGGGAGCACTAGGGTAAAAACTGAGTATGGCATTGTACGGCATACATCCTAAGGAGTGTCTCACATAAATCTCAAGCCTCTAGCTCCCATACGACCGGAGTAATGAAGGTTCAAAATGGCGGTGAACTAAGGGTGTAAACTATCCCCACTAAGCCCACCACCACCAGCCGCGCAGCTGTCTCGGCCCGCTCACACCTACTGGCCCGGCTCCCACAAACACTACGGTACCTCCCCCTCCTATTCTCCCGCCATTTCCTACCTTACGAGCCACGTAAGTGTTTTTTATATGTCGGACGCACGTGATGCGTCGCTGGGAGTTGGTGATCAAATACTGCCGACGCAACACGTGCGACGCTGGGTCTCACCGGGTTAAGCCTAGAGTAGACGCACATTTAGTGAGAGTTTAATAACCTATTATTGCATATAGAATTCTGGAGAGTATTTGTGTTCTTTGTTCACTGGGAATATACATCAGAGGTTGGATCTAGCGCTTTCCGTTGTAGCATTTATGCCATTACTAGTCCAATGAATAAGAACCCTGATATATTTAAACCTCAGTCGTAACAAATGGCGACCTTGCCAGGATTTGGTGAACCTACATTTATTAGCAGGGAACATTTGTTGTTTTGGGGAATATTTTGCGGGGATCAGCAAGAATAAAACAAATTTGCAACATAGTATAGCCCTTGAGTATTTCCGAGAATATTTGTGTGTATATTGAGGTATAAGAGTTTGGGGTGCTTCTTTTCTGAATATTGAGGTGGGAAATTTGTGTGAGCATCATGTCTTATACCGGATCAGAGGAGAATGGAGACACAGTACGTAATGTCGAAACTGAGGAACAGCAGTATGATGAAATGGTTAATCAGGTGAACTGTGAGGAGGATGCTAGGATATTTTTGCAATGGCCTCTTACTGCCGAGCGGTTGGAGGGTATGGATCGGTACGGTCTTCAATGCCTGGCCACAGCTATCGGTCATGCGGGTACAAGCAGCATGACCAGGGATAACTTGATAACGTGTGTACTGGGCAGGGTGACTGGTGAGCGAGAGGGGTTGAGTGCTCAGAGCCCTTCGGCCATGCTTCCCCTACCCTCGACTCCCAGCCATCCCAGTAGTTTGCCGACCCCAAGTACGCTTCCACAGTCGGGTGGTGACTGGCAGGGTGGGTTGCCCCTAGGGGGACCACCGGTAATTTCAAACATTGTAGCACCTTCACCTCCTCAAGGGTTAACTCCAGAATTATTGCTTCAGCTCAAATTAGCTAAGCTTCAGCAGCAACAAAGGGCATGTGAGCTTCAGCAGCAATTAGAATTAGCCAAGATAGAAGAGAGAGCCAAGCTAGCAAAAATCCAAGCTGATTTAGAGTCGACTAGGTACTGTGCTGACAGGGACGTAGAGAAGTCGCGGGTAGAGGCAACGGGACAGCGACTTGGGGCTGGTAACCGCGGTCATGATCAATCTCTCTCGCACTTATTGAAACTGGTTCCGGTGTTTGATGAGAGTGGTGTAACAGAATTTTTCGCACGCTTTGAGAAGAAGTGCCAGGAATACCAGTGGCCAGAGAATAAATGGGCAGCACTTGTATCCTCTAGATTAATAGGCAAGGGTCTTAAAGCCTACGATGCGTTACCTTTGGAGTCATGTATTGTGTATGAGGATCTCAAGGAGGCTGTCCTGAGGGCTTACGAACTGCAACCAGAAACGTACCGTTTGAAGTTCCGGGGTGTAACCAAGGGAAGAGATAGCACCTTTTTGGAACACGCCCGGGACTTGTCCGATGCTATGGGGAACTGGCTCTGATCTGAGAAGGTAACAACATTTGATGGAATTAAGCAGTTGATGATGTTGGAGCAGTTCTTTAAGAGCACGGGCGGTGATCTAACTTTGAACTTAAAGGAGAAAAACCCAAGAACTCTAGTCGAAGCAGCAGAAATGGCTGATCGACGGCTATCGTTGATTCGGGGTTGCGGGTCCTCACAGAAGTACGATGCAAGTGCTAGGGACCGTTATCCTCCCCCTCCCCGTAGCAATGACACATTTAAACAAAAGAGCAATGAAACTAAAACTGAATCCAAACCTAACACCACGCCGTATGAGAAAAGTCAGGGGCTTTTTACATCACAGTATAAGCCGAAACCGAAATTTATGTGTTTTAAGTGCCACCAGAAGGGTCATAAGGCAAATGAGTGCCCTCGTCGACCTCCTCCGGCAGCCGTGTCTTTTGCTCACGGCATTGGAGTGTTCAAGAGGACATCGGAGTTTGTTAGAGGCAATTCTTCCGAGGTAAATACACTGCCAGTGCAGAAGGATCCGGAAGGCTTATTCCATGTCCGTGATGCCTTTAGTGACCACAGGGGACTCTGTTGTGTGGAGTGGGGGGGTAGAAGACATGAGGTGAGAATTTTGCGTGACACTGGGGCATCGCAAACACTGTTGAGAAATTTCACTGGTAAACCTGTAAATACGGCGCGGGTGGTTGTAGTTCAGGGAGTTAATGCAACAAGGTCATACCCTCTTGTAAGAATGAAGATGGAAGTTGATGGTGTGACTCGTGACCTGGATGTAGGAATTATGGAGAAGTTGCCTGTTGGAGGCGTCGACCTCCTTCTAGGCAACGACTTTGCGGGGCCTACTTCTGAGGCTCCACCCTTGGTCGTTGCCGAGAAGCCGGCCGACGTGAGTAGGGAGGAGCAGGAGTTGGTTGAGAGGTGTCAGGTGCAACCTATGGCGTGTGTTGTCACCAGATCTCTTGCATCCAGCGAGTCACATTCTGGTCAACAGTCTTTAGACAAGCGGAGGAAAGGTACCGAGAAGGGGTTGAAAGTTGATGCGGTTGAGAGTTTAGTATCAACGGACATTTTCGGGGACTCATTATTAGGACCGATTTTCGAGTCTGGAGTAGACCCATTAACTCTTACTAAGAAGGCAGAGGATGGGCTTAAAAAGACGAAGAGACAGCAACGATTGACAGAGAGAGAGCAACGGGAGGCTAAATTCAATGTAGGAGGGGGGCATGAGTTGTTTCGCAAACACTTAGATGAGCTTGCTCCTTCGGACATTTGTAAATTGCAATTAGAAGACCCGGAGGTTCTTGAATGTGGTACCGGTGCTGTCGAGTTGGAGGAGGACAGTGATGCACAGTCGGGGGATGTAGCAACATGGTATCCTGACGCGTACCCTATGAGAAATGGGTCACGAAGACGGTGGTCCGAAGCTTGCTAGTGTATTTTTCCCTGTATGGTTACCCGCAGGGGATTCAGTCAGACCAAGGATCCAACTTCACTTCTAACCTCTTTGTTCAAGCAGTGCAGCAGCATGGGATTGTTACGGTTGTGTCATCTGCGTATCATCCGGAGTGTTAGAGCGATGGCACTCAGCCTTAACCCTTATTTAGCGGCGAGCAACATAAGTCGAGTTAAATAAAGCTGGACTATGTGGCGGCGCTCGACATAACTCGAGTGGCAATTTCAGCACGTAATGTGGCTGAGAGAGAGAGACAAGTGGTGGCAGGAGACTAGCGAGCGTATGACTGCTCCAGACCACCGCGGCGAACCTACTGACACAAATCTCAGCTCCCTCCTCCCTCTCTCACTCGCTACATACTCAATTATGTACTGAAAGTACCGAATTACCTGCTTTTTGCACTCGCGTTGCACGGTTATTGCAAGAAAACTATCCATCATACAAGGATCGTTATGGTGTCATTCGAAAGGTCTGTTAATGCCCTTTCAGGGATAGGTACTTGTTTTACGTTCTGGGTCTTATTTAGGCATGAAAATGATCACGTAAACAGCCCTATTTTGGCTAAAAACACCCCGCTGTGCGGTACACATAAATAAACCGCATAGGCCGCTCGTAAGGTGTTAAAATCTGTGCTTCGTTGTTGTTGCTTTGAGAGTGGGAAAGGTGGGATCTTGGCCTGCCATATGTTTTATTTGCTGCACGGGAGGTACCTGGGGAAAGTTTGGGATTCAGCCCTAATGAGCTCGTCTTTGGACCCTGTGTCAGAGGGCCTCTCCATATGGTTGAAGAAATATGGGAGGGCGCAGAAAAACCTTGTTCTATGCTCAAGTATGTCCCCGACAGTCGAGAACGGATGTTGCGCAGTCTGGAGTTGGCTGGCCGTAATTTGACTAGCTCTCAGGCCCTCATGAAAGACAGGTACGACCTCAAGGTTAAACTCAGGGAGTTTCACGGGGGTCAGGAGGTGTTGATTCTACTGACCCTTGTAGGTCATCCCTTATCCGCGAAGTACACTGGTCCTTATAGGGTGGTTGAGAGGCTATCGGACCTGGATTGCTTGGTGGCCGCTCCAGACAGACGTAAGCGCAATCAGTTATGTCACGTTAATCTCATGAAGGAGTATGTGAGGCACCCCCCTGAGCCTGTTACTGTGCCTATGATGACCTTTAGCAGTCAAGGTGGAGAAGGAGAATGGGACAGTCAAGCTCAGGTGGAGGATAACTGGAAGGATAAGAAAGTCAAATGGGCGCCTGAGTGTGAGAAGGCGTTTAGAGTAGTAAAACACCTGTTGTGCACTCACCCGATCCTCAGGGCCCCTGACTTTAGCCTACCTTTCCAACTAGCAACGGATGCTAGTGGTGGGGGGGCTGGTGCCGTCCTTATGAAAAAGGACGATGATGGGCTGGAACATCCTGTTGGTTTCTTCTCGGAGAAGTTCAATTCAGCCCAGGGAAGCTGCTCTGTTGTCGAGAGGGAGCTGCTGGCAATTGTGCTTGCACTGAGGCATTTCAAGGTCTATGTTCCAGCCTATGGTCCGGTCGTTGTAGTTTACACAGATCATCACCCTCTCATGTTCTTGGGCCAGTTTCACAATCGGAATATGAGGCTGACCAGGTGGTCACTAAGGTTATTGGTATATAACCTGCCTACGCCATATTGCCGGTTGTGACAACGTGGTTGCAGATTGTCTTTCAAGGGTATATGATCCTGGGTAGATTGACACACAGGTAGCCTCCTGCTTTAGTTTGAATAGTGTTTTGCGCTTGGTGCTTGTTGGCTCGCGGTTGTAGCCCAGTGTATTGGGTCGTAAAGCAGGAGTTGAGCGTTTGGTATAGAAGAAAAAAAAACTAGGCTTGCCCCTATAGTGCAGCCGAAATAAACAAATTAAAAACATAAAAATCAAATAAAAACTCTTTCTTTGATAGTTGAATTTTTTCAGTATGTTAAAGCAGTAATTCTGAGTTGTACTCCTCTCAGAATGCTGGGCTAGAGAAGCTCACTCTTGAGGAGCATAACTACATATGATTTAACCTATTGTGTTGGGGAGGGTTATAATTTTGAAAACAAATTTGTTGAAGAACTGTGCCAGATATTTTACTGCCGCTGGGTGATGGGAAGTAGAGATATAGCATGGGTTCTACCCCTCAGATTTGTTTTGAGCTTTGGGCCTCTGAGAAAATCTTGGGGGGGTGTGACGTTAACCACTCTGTTAGAACCGCATGGCTTGTCCTACAGTGACTTGCTAGGATTGCCAGGGCAGTGGATGTGGCTATAGTTGATGTATTATTGTGTGCTTTATTTCATATGAAAGCTTGTGTCATGGGCAGTCCAGAAAGGCTCTTTGTTTTCGCCCATGTCAAGGCTTTATATATTTAATTGCAAAGTATATGTTTTATCATTAAGTAGTAATGATAGGATTTGAGAGAGAGAGAGAGAGAGAGTAGAACAGAGTGAGAGGAGGCGCGTAGTGTTTTTTGCCATGCTTGATGACGTCACAGCTGGCTGGCCTCTTGGGGATTGGTTGGAGGAGTTTTTTACCATGCTTGGTGACGTCATGTTTGGCTGGCTTCTTTGTCATTGGCTGAAGGAATTGTTACCGATTTGACTACGCGGTGCGAGCTAGTGCTAGTATATATACAGCTCTCTCGCCACTCTCTGCCTCAGATCTGGTTTCTAGAACGCATCCCTCTTATCCCTTTGATATCTGTCCCCCCTCTCTGCACCTGAGAACCTTTTCCTCTGCCTATCTCTCTCATTTTCCATATCTTTCACCACCTTTTATTAATATTATACCCCCTCTGGTTAACTCTGCATAATCAGCTTAATGCTGGCCAGTTGTATTGTGCGTTTAGGTCTTATATAACCCATGCATGTTAGTTGTTAAGATAAGTTGATCACGAAGCATTGGTTGGCATTCATATTGTTCAGTACCGCTTCCTATAATTATTAGTGTTCTGCTAGATTAGATAATGCTAGACTAGGAATCTGATACTATAAGGTATTGTTTCCGATGGGTGCTGGCTTTAGTTAAAAGCTGCACGACATACCTGAGAACTGGAGTTGATTGGGTAAATTCTAGTCTGTGTGCCATTGAGAGTAGAGCATGCACGAATGAGGGCTTTTTGCCTATACCATTCTGCACTGTTCTAAGCTCGTTGTTTGTCTTTGAGGTACGCCAGGAGAACGCTTAATACTTCGGTATTAAGGTTTCTCAAGAGAGCTACCCTTCATTATAACGTAATATATGACGCACAGACTTGAGATTTGCACTAGGCTATGCGGCATGCCATGCGCACCAGTATCTCGTATCATTGACTCTAGCTAGACTTTATCAGTCATAGTAGACATTAAGTATATTAACCCAATTACTCTTATTATGCATACCCATTTATGATTACACAAGCATTTCGCAGCCTAGTTTGATGTATTGAGAAACAAACGACTTAGGCTCTTTTTGTTGATAGGAATACTGCATTGTCGTGGCGATTATTATTAGTGTTGTAGCGTTTAAGATATTCTTGGTCCCGATTGCATTATATATCCTGCCTTTTTGTGTGCATAGCCTGCACGAGCATTGTTCCGCTGCCTGCCTTTTTGGGTTCCATTTCCGATTCGAGCATCTTGATAGCATCTAACATTTAAAGAAGATTCCTTGTTGGTGTTGAAGGACTTTAGTGCACTTTCTTTCATGCAGGAGTGCCTGACATTTATTGATTAAAGTAACGTAAGCTGTAACTTCTCTTACCACCTTACTTTGCATACCATAACCAAGCACCTTCGGTTATAGGTAGTAATAGGCTGTTTTCACATAACATTAAGCCTAGAGTAGACGCACATTTATTGAGAGTTTAATAACCTATTATTGCATATAGAACTCTGGAGAGTATTTGTGTTCTTTGTTCACTGGGAATATACATCAGAGGTTGGATCTAGCGCTTTCCGTTGTAGCATTTATGCCATTACTAGTCCAATGAATAAGAACCCTGATATATTTAAACCTCAGTCGTAACAATATATATATATATATATATATATATATATATAAGATATAATCACTTAACAGCTAGAACATCCCACCCACACAAAATATACAAAAACATATTACAGGTATGGTAGATGGCTTCAAACAAGCCCGTCCACCCTCCTGCACAGTAATAAAAGCCATAGACATCAGCAAGGCATTCGACACTGTACTCCGACACACACTCATACAGTACAACAAATACTAAACACCACACTCCACAGCAGTGACAAGAAATTACTCACAAACTTCATATCTGGCAGACATAGACACGATGCCTACAGCAACCAGATAACCAAAACATGTGCACTACCCAATGGCATCCCTCAGTGAGAAGTCCTGTAACTAACACTTTTAACCTTTTCCTCCACCATCTCCCACACCCTAAACCGGCACATGAAACACACATTCTCTCATATGGAGACGACCTCACCATCACATTACAACACCCCAAAATCGAACAAGCAACAAGCCACTTGCAACAATGCATCCTGCAACTGGAACAAAGACTCCAAAACTGCATGGCAGTCTCACCCCAAATATCCTTCATCACTTTGCTTAACCCAGACAGTTATGAAGCACGCTATCACCTACAAGTTACACTACTCAATGAACCACTTCCACTCAACCGATCCCCTAAATTACTTGCCGTGATTTGTGACACACAGATGGCATCTACTCCACACATAGAAAACACAAAAACTAGAGCCTTACAAAATCAAAACTTTCTCAGAACCCTCACAGGTAAACATTTTGGCCAATTAAAAGAAACACTGACCATACTTTAGAAACAGTACATCCACACAACCATGCACTATGCATCCCAAGACTGGTCATCCTGCACCTCAGCCACAAACACAAAGAAACTACAAACCACACAGAATAAAACCCTCAAAATCATAACAGGATACACATAACCACAAATCACTTACATGGAGAAACTCTAATCCTCCCTCTGAAGACTCATTTACACATGATAGGAACACAGTCCTAATTTTCAGCCCACGACCTACTGTACATCATCCATGACACTCCCCACCACATCACCCACCCCCACCTCGAAACATGAAACAAACACCTACTCAGTATTACAACCACATATACATCAACATCCCACCCACACCACCAAACACCAACATACACAAGCATTATACACACATATCTCACCCAACAAATCATCAACAACAACCCACATTACACAATCCTCAACTCTCCACCTCCCAAGATAAACATGTTTCTCAGAGAAACCTGAGTCACACTTGTACGCATCAGGTCTGGCCATCCTCCGTCGTTAACAGATTACAAACACAGAATAGGTTCAACTTAAGATAATTCTTTTCCCAGCTGTCAACATCCTACTGACAACACAGAACACTAAATACTCCACTGCCCAACACTTGCTGGTTGTATGTACCCAAGTACGTGCCTCTAAGCGTACATACGTGTACGCAGTGAGAGCGTCACAGGAGCGCCCAGCAAGACAGTTTATGATAAACCTTTAACTCTTTTGTTGTGGCGCCCGTCAACTGATGGGCACCAAAATCCGATTATTATGTGTCCTGGGAGTGAGGCAAGCGAGTGCAGGTAGCGCATTATCCTTACGCCTGACATCCACCAGGGCTATGCCCACACTGACGTACTTATTAGATTGTCTGCCACATCAATGCAGAGTTACACATGGCATAAACAGCTCAGAACTGCTAATTTTTAGCAATTTTGGCCGACATTTGCAAGATAGTTGCAAGACAATCAGACGTTGTACTGAGATGATTCAGGTGTCATTGGAAAGCTCTATTACTATAATTCCATGAATATTTTTATGCATAAAAATGTGAAGGGAATGAAGGTCAATTAGGGCCAAAATCCAGACAGGGAAAGAGTTCAAGAAAGTAGTGTCCAACCCTTCTTGATCTTTAGTGCTGGTTTTACCTTCGTCAGTATATATGTATCAGAATATGTATTTATATTATTGCAGAATAAATATATATATTTGCCTGTTCAGTATTGCAAAAATGGCGGAAATACCGCTAGATCTGGAATATTTCAATGTTAAACCCTTCTCTACCGCTACGTTTTTTGTTTCTTTCTTCTGGCTACTATTAGACAATTATATTCAGCTTAAGAAGGGCCTCCAGTAATTAACAGGCTTCGAACTATCTCACTCAACCCTTTTTACAACCACACATACTTCTTAAACTGCACAAAATCGTCTAAATATAACTAGCAAAAAATAAAAACACATCGCCGGTACAGAAGGAGTTAATGGCGGAATAAAATTGTTACTAGCGGATAGCGGAAAATCTAATATTTTTTCAATGCATTTTGCAGATGTTCTAGCGGATTTGGGAAGAACTGTTATTAATATAAGGTATTATTACAGTTTCTGAATGAATATAAACATTAAATGAATAATAATTATTATGATGTGAAAAGGAGTCGCAACTTGCTCCATCTCCATCTATCCATATGTCCAATTCACATCCTATATTCGTCCTGTCGACTTGTCCTGAACACTACTTTGTACATGATCCTGACTGCCCCAGAGTGACTCACCGCAGCCTGTTGCTTAGTCACATCATGATCGGAAGAACACTTGGTTTCTCAAACACTGTTCGGTTTTTTTTTTTTTTTTCTGTGAAGGCAAAAGGCAGAACTGCCTATAGCGAGTGCCTCCCCCAAAATCAAGAGATGTTCGAGCCAAAATGCCTGGACACACGGAGTTTGAAGCAATTTAAGTAATAGGAAGAGGGAAAGACTGATTCTGGGAGAGAGTTCCAGAGCTCAGCTGTTGAATAGAAGAAAGTCTGAGAGTAACGTTTCACTCTTGGGTTGGAGAGTTGCACAGAGTAGGGGTGGGATTGTGTTGCAAGATGGGTACCACGTGCCCTACGTATAGGAGGTGGTACACACTGGGATAGCTCTGAGGAACACTGATTATTATAGTAGCGATAGAATAGCGAGAGAGATGCAACATTGCGGCGAAGAGAGAGAGATTGCAGAGAGTTGGTGAGTGGACGGAGTTAATGATACGAAAGGCCTTCCTTTCAATTTTGTCTAGGAGAGTGGTGTGAGAGGAACCTCCCCACACATGTGAACAACACTCAATACAAGGACGCACAATGCCCCTGTACAGAGCAAGAAGCTGTGCAGGGGTAAAGAACCCCCTAAGGCGGTGGGGAGATTGTAGGCACCAATCGATCAGGGCTAGACCCAGGTGAGGTTATAGGCATGTGATAAAGAGTCGCTGGAACTCCTGTTTCATTTGCTTGGCCTCTCTTACTGATTTTCTTTGTGCCTCATTCACACTGAGAGCAATCCAGCTAGCTCTCACAAACACCTCCTCCTCCTATCCACTTCACTACACTAGACATGCACACCACACTTCATTCCTCCACACCAAAATTAAAAAAAAATAATAATTATGAATTGTAGCCCAGCCTCGGAGTCCCCAAAGGGGGGGGGGACCGTAAATGCCCCCTCACCCGACCGACCATCCCCTGACGACCCCACACAATTACCTGGACCTCGGCCTGTTACTCTTTCTATTAATTTCTGCAACATTCGCGGACTTTCCTCTAACTTTCACTCTGTTGAGCACCATCTCTCCTCCTACAAACCTGATCTTCTCTTCTTCACCGAAACTCAGGTGTCTGTAGCAACATCCAGCAACCCCTTCTCTGTATCCTCCTACTTTCTCTATCCTAGTTTCAAAGCCAAAGGCGGATGTTGTGCATATGTGCACAACAAACTCACTTGCTCTCGTGTTCCCGATTTCGACTCCTCTGAATTCTCAACTTTATGGCTCAAACTTTCCTGTCATTCTCTTACTAAATATTTCTGTGCTGTCTATCTTTCCCCTAACTCTACCAACTTTCCCAAATTCTTTGACTATCTAAACTCTACAGTGGAACACATTCTATCCATTTCTCCTTTCTCAGAAATCTCCATCTTAGGAGATTTCAACGTTCAACACCGTCAATGGCTCTCCTCTCACACTACTGATCCACCTGGTGAACAAGCCTACGTCTTTTCTATCCTAAATGACCTAGAGCAGTTAGTTCAGCAACCCACCCGTATCCCGGATCGCATCGGAGATCGGCCCAACATTCTTGACCTGTTTCTAACTTCTAACCCTTCTTCTTATACTGTCGATCTTTTCTCTCCTTTGGGCTCCTCCGACCATAAACTTATCTCTGTCACCTGTTCTATCTCTCCAGTACAGCCACCCGACCCTCCTAGCCGGCGGCGCTTGTGGCACTTTGGCGCTGCCGACTGGGAGGCTCTTCGGCAGTACTTTTTTTATTTCCCATGGAATGATTTCTGCTTCCATGGCCGAGGACCTTCGGAGAGTGCTGAACGCATTACCGAGGTAATCCTATCGGGCATGGAAGCATACATTCCATTCTCTTTCTCTCAGACTAATGCTAAAAAATCTTGGTTTACTCACGCCTGTTCTACTGCTGTCCGCAATAAGGAGGAAGCATTCAAACGGTACCGACGTCTTAAAACTCAAGACTCTCATTCTTCATATGTTTCTGCCCGGAATCAAGCCAAATCTGTTCTTCGACTTGCCAAACACTTTTTCATCAATAATAAATGCACTGAACTATCCAACTCTAGCTCTTCCCAAGCTTTCTGGCATCTAGCCAAAAACCTCTCCAACAATTTCTCTTCCTCGTCTTTCCCTCCCCTTTCCCACTCTGATGGCACAACCATCACTTCTTCCTCTGACAAAGCTAAACTCTTCGCTCAAACTTTTGCTAGAAACTCCACCTTGGATGATTCCGGTGCTATTCCTCCCTATCCGCCCTCCTCTCTCTTACTTATGCCTAATATCCTAATCTCTTCTAAAGATGTACTTTCTACCCTCTCTGGGCTTAACACTAATAAGGCGTACGGTCCGGACGGTGTTCCTCCTGTTGTTCTCAAAAACTGTGCTTCCGTGCTGACTCCCTGCCTAGGCAAACTCTTTCGTCTCTGTCTATCCTCTAACGTCTTCCCTTCATGCTGGAAGTTTGCTCACACTCAACCTGTCCCAAAGAAGGGTGACCACTCTCAACCCTCCAACTATCGCCCAATTGCTCTTATCTCTTGTCTTTCTAAAGTTTTTGAAACTATTCTTGCTTCCAAATTTCTTAAGCATTCTCTTCTCATAATCTGCTCTCAGATCGCCAGTATGGCTTCCTTAAGGGTCGCTCTACTGGTGATCTTCTTTCATATCTTACTAACTCTTGGTCATCCTCCTTTCGGGACTTCGGTGAGACTTTTTCTATTGCACTAGACATATCGAAAGCCTTCGATAGAGTCTGGCATAAATCTTTAATTTCTAAACTACCCTCCTTCGGTTTCTATTCCTCCATCTGTGCCTTTGTCTCTAATTTCCTTTCCGGCCGTTCCATAGCCGCGGTTGTGGACGGCCATTGTTCACTTCCTCACCCTATAAACTCCGGTGTTCCTCAGGGCTCTGTCCTATCTCCTATTCTCTTTCTAATTTTTATAAATGATCTCCTTAACTGTACCTTAATTCCCATCCATTCGTATGCAGACGACTCAACCTTACACTACTCCATTAGTTTTTCAGAACGCCCCAGCCAGCAATCCCTCAACGACAAACGTAATGAAGCCATAGAACTCTTAAATTCTGATCTAAATACTATTTCTAATTGGGGCAGAGAAAACCTTGTTAACTTTAATGCTTCCAAAACCCAATTTCTCCATCTATCTACCCGTCAGGATCTCCCAGCGGACTATCCCTTATTCTTCAACAATACAAAATCAACCATTCATCTTCTCTCAATATTCTTGGTGTCTCTTTTTCTTCTGCTCTCATTTGGAAGGACCATATTACCAGTCTTGCTAAGGCAGGCCTCCCAGAAGCTGGGTGTGCTCAACCGCCTTAGGGGGTTCTTTTCCCCTGCACAGCTTCTTGCTCTGTACAGGGGCATAGTGCGCCCTTGTATTGAGTATTGTTCACATGTGTGGGGAGGTTCCTCTCACACCGCTCTCCTAGACAAAGTTGAAAGGAAGGTCTTTCGTATCATTAACTCCCATCCACTCACCAACTCTCTGCAATCTCTCTCTCTCCGCCGCAATGTTGCATCTCTCTCGCTATTCTATCGCTACTATAATAATCAGTGTTCCTCAGAGCTATCCCAGTGCATACCACCTCCTTTACGTAGGGGACGTGGTACCCGTCTTGCAACTCAATCCCACCCCTACTCTATGCAACTCTCCCACCCAAGAGTGAAACGTTACTCTCAAACTTTCTTCTACTCAACAGCTGAGCTCTGGAACTCTCTCCCAGAATCAGTCTTTCCCTCTTCCTATGACTTAAATTGCTTCAAACTCTGTGTGTCCAGGCATTTTGGCTCGAAAGTCCCTTGATTTTGGCCCTGTCACTCTTTCAACTATGGGGGAGGCACTCGCTATAGGCAGTTATGCCTTTTGCTTCCCTCAATCACATAAAAAAAAAAAAAAAAAAAAAAAAACACACCCAGCTTCTGGGAGGCTGCCTTAGCAAGACTGGTAATATGGTCCTTCCAATATTATTTTTATTAATCTCACCACCACACCCCCAATGAAATTAATTAAAGTATATATGATCCACCGGGATTCGAACCCGGGTTATCACACACATATTTTTGCCACCTTAACCATTACACCACCAGGACTGAGAGCAGAAGAAAAAGAGACACCAAGTAAATGAAGATGGTATAATTATACCTCTTCGTACTGCTTGTCATTACCATTTATGTAACTTTTGCTGCTGATCTGCTCTATGAATTCAATAGACAGTATGCTTCTAAAATAGCAGCATAGCATTGGTGTACAGTGGTGGTCTCTGCACGGGGCTATATAAGAGAATTGGTCTCTGAGTTAGGAGAGTGTTAAGAAAATAGCGTAAAACACTAAAAACGAAAAGGCAATGTATATATACTGTAAAACAATGAAAACCAACCCTCCCCACAATATCCAATATGCAACTTTGATCCCAGCACGTGGGACATAAACATTTGGATCACCTTGCTAAAAATTGAAGGCAAATGTGTTCACCAATGTAACCCCTATGTAAGGTCCTAGCCTACTTACTGTAGGTTCCCATACAAAAAATTAGGGTAAGATTGACAATATATCCACCTGGGTGGACCTTAAGACTACCCTTATCACCGCGTTTAGTTCTTCCTTCCCGCCTAATGAGGCAGAAACTAGAGTTCACGCCCTCCCCATGACCAAAGACATCGACGAAAGAAAATTCAGAAATTGTACAGAGTAGCCTGCCCCGAATTGGCTCAGGATGCGAGAGACGAACTATTGTGGAGTGTAATGGCTGCACGTGCACCATTAGCCATCTGTATATATTTCGTAGGAAGACCCTGGACCACATTGGACCAAGACATCAAGCTGCTAAAAACATATGTTAACATTTATTCCCCCCTCCCCCCCGAAAACATAGCCCAAATTCAGAGGGTGTCTCTGGCCCCCACTGGCTACCTCGCCACCCCAAACTGAATGGAGGAACGAACCCAGACTATAGAGACCTCCTTCAGAGTCACTGAACCCACCGAGGCACCACAGCCGAAGTTCCCCAAGAGAAGCGAAACCCCCAACCCGAAGACGCCCACCAAATGGGAATGATTCGTAAGGCTGTTAGAGAAGCAGCACCTCAGGAACAAAGGCCCTCCAACCCCCCAGGAATAACACCTCCACCGACCGTCTACAACGCCGGAACCAAAGCTTCAACACGGTAACCGGAACCGGAAACCCAGCATGCCCAACATCAGGTGCTTCAATAGTGAGGGTAGGGGATTCATGAGATGGAACTGCCCCAGTTCTAAAGATTTTTTGTTCGCTCCCAGATGCTTACTCGTCTGGGAGCCATCTACGGCATACCTCCCAATATCTTGGGGACGCCCCTCTAGCTACTAATAGACACCGGAGTAAGTAGGAATTACATCTCCCACGACTTTTACTTACTACACCTAAAACAGCTAAACCCACTCCAATAGGCACCCATTGCCAATAACGAAGGTAGGGGACACGAGCCAGAATTGTCCCAGCCCTCGGGATTTTTAGATCGCTCTCAGATGCCTACTTAACTTGGAGCTATTTATGACATACTTCTCCTCCCATATCCTGGGGACGCCCATCCCAGAGCCAGTAAGAGTTACATATCCCACGACTTTTACTTGCGACACTAAGAAAGGCTCGGCCCAATTCATAGCCCCCTAGGGATTACCTGAACTTTCCCTTTTCACCTGAATGCCGGCACCATCCAGTCGTTGATCAACGTGTTTAGCATTCCACCCTGGCCATTTGACAGATACCTAAGATAGAACATTTTGGCAGCCAACGACGCCCATCTGTGCATCAAGGAACGAAGCCTGAGCTTCCCAGCTCTCACACCAAAGTGAGACCTGCCCCATGGCAATATTCATCAATTGCAACCTTCCCACCCATGCTCCGAGTCTGACTACGTCCTCACCCAGGACTCCCCCCCCCCCCCCAAGAGAGAGTCGTCCTCGCGGCATCCTAAATGACCTGAATGATCCTACTCATATCACTGACCAGCTTAGATATCGGCCCAATATCCTTGACTTATTTCTAACCTTTAATCCTGCTTATACTGTAAACCTTTTTGCTTTATTGGGCTCTTACAATCATAATCTTATCTCTGTTACCTGCTGCCGACGGCATTTGTAGCACTTTGGCGTTGCTGACTAAGAGTACTTCTTCAATTTCCCATGGAATTAATTTTGTTTCTGTGGCCAGGGACTTTGGAGTGAGCTGAGTGCATTACAGAGATAATTATCTCGGGCATGGAGGGATACATTCCATTTTCTTTCACTCAATCTAATGAACAAATATTTTGGTTTACTCACGCTTCTTTTACTGCTGTTCGTAATTAGGAGCAAGCATTCAATTGGTACTGTTGCACGAATCTTGCACTTTCTAAATTTCTGCCAGGAATCAAGCCAAATGACACCAAAAACTCTTTCATCAATATCAAGTATTATTCCAACTCTAGCTCTTCCCAAGCATTCTGGCATCTAGTCAACAATTTGTCCTTTTCCACTCTGATGGCACAACCATCACTTCTTCCTCTGACAAAGCTGAACTCTTCGCTCAAACTTTTACTAGAAACTCCACCATGGATGATTTCGTTGCTATTCCTCCCTCTCCACCCCCCTCTCTCCTACTTATGCCTAATATCCTAATCTCTTCTAAAGATGTATTTTCTACCCTCTCTGGGCTTAATACTAAGAAGGCGTACAGTCCGGACGGTGTTTCTCCTGTTGTACACAAAAACTGTGCTTCCGTGCTGACTCCCTGCCTAGGCAAACTCTTTTGTCTCTGTCTCTCCTCTAAGGTCTTCCCTTCTTGCTGGAAGTTTACTCTCATTCAACCTGTCCCAAAGAAAGGTGACCACTCTCAACCCTCCAACTATCGTCCAATTGTTCATATCTCTTGTATCTCTAAGGTTTTTTAAACTATTCTTGCTTCCAAATTTCTTAAGTATTTCTCTTCACATAATCTACTCTCAGATTGCCAGTATGGCTTCCTTAAAGGTCACTCTACTGGTGATCTTCTTTCATATCTTACTAACTCTTGGTCATCCTCCTTTTGGGACTTTGGTGAGACCTTTTCTATTGCACTACACATATCGAAGGCCTTCGATATTCTGGCACAAATCTTTAATTTCTAAACTACCCTCCTTCGGTTTCTATCCCTCCATATGTGCCTTTGACTCTAATTTCCTTTCCGGCCATTCCATAGCTGCGGTTGTGGACGACGATCGCTCACTTCCTCATTCTATCAACTCCGGTGTTCTTCAGGGCTCTGTCCTATCTCCCATTCTATTTCTAATGTTCATAAATGATCTTCTCAACTGTACCTCCATTCCCATCCATTCATACGCAGACGACTCTACCTTACACTACTCAATTAGTTTTCCTGAACACCCCAGCCAGCAATCCCTCAAAAACAAACGTAATGAAGTCATGCAACGCTTATCTTCTGATCTAACTCCTATTTTCAATTGGGGCAGAGAAAACCATGTTGCCTTTAATGCTTCCAAAACCCAATTACTTCATCTTACTACCCATCCAGAACTCCCAGAGGACTATCCCTTACACTTCAACAATACAAACATCAATCCTTCATCTTCTCTCAATATTTTTGGGTTTCTCTTTTTCTTCTGCTCTCAGCTGGAAGGACCATATTACCAGGCTTGCTAAGGCAGCCTTGTGCTCAACTGCCTGAAGGGGTTCTTTACCCCTGCACAGCTTCTTGTTCTGTACAGGAGCACAGTGTGTCCATGTATTGAGTATTGTTCACATGTGTGGGTAGGATCCACTCG
The DNA here is from genome assembly GCA_032716605.1 of Paralithodes platypus. Taxonomy (NCBI): domain Eukaryota; kingdom Metazoa; phylum Arthropoda; class Malacostraca; order Decapoda; family Lithodidae; genus Paralithodes; species Paralithodes platypus. The sequence continues at coordinate 26,073,906 of CM064507.1, read as the reverse complement.
CACCGCACTCCTAGACAAATTAGAAAGGAAAGCCTTTTGTATCTTAACTCCCATCCACTCACCAATTCTCTGCAATATCTCTTTCTTCAACTGCAATGTTGCATCTCTCTCGCTATTCTATCGCTACTACAATTATCAATGTTCCTCAGAGCTTTACCAGTTTATGCCACCTCCTCTACGTAGGGTACATAATACCCGTCTTGCAACACAATCCCACCCCTACTCTGTGCAACTCTCCAACCCAAGTGTGAAACGTTATTCTCAGTCTTTATTCTATTCAACTGCTGAACTCTGGAACTCTCCCAAAATCAGTCTTTCCCTCTTCTTATGACTTATATTGCTTCAAACTCCGTGTGTCCAGGCATTTTGGCTCAAACGTCACTTGATTTTGACCCTGTCACTCTTTCAACTCTGGGGGAAGCACTCGATACAGGCAGTTCTGCCTTTTGTCTCCCTCACTCACATAGAAAGAAAAACAAAATTGTCTTTCCCTCATCATTTCCTCTCTGACGACACCATCATCACTTCTTCCTCTGACAATTCTGAACTCTTCGCTCAATTTTTTGCAGAAAATGAACCTTGAATGATTCCAGTGCTATTCCTCCCTCTCCACCCTATTCTCTCTTGCTTCTGACTAATATCATAATCTCTTCTAAGGATATACTTTCTGCCCTCTCTGTGCTTAATACTAAGAAGGCACATGGACCACATGGTGTTCCTTATTCCCTTTTTGCTCTCATTCAACCTGTCCCAAAGAAGGGTGACAGCTCTCAATTCTCCAACTATCGTTCAATTGCTGTAATTTCTTGTATATTTAATGTTTTTACATCTATTCTTCATTCAAAATTTCTTAAGTATTTATCTTTTCATAATCTACTTTCATATCGCTTGTATGGCTTCTTTGGGGGCCGCTCCACTGGTGATCTCCTAAGGATTCTTTTCTTACTAACTCATGGTCATCCTCCATTTGTGACTTTGGTGAGACCTTTTCTATTGTGTTAGACATATCGAAAGCATCCGATATGGTGACCGGTCAACTCAACCAGAAGGCCATTTCAACCAGTAACTCTCAACCAGTACCAAATCAACCAATACGGTTAGGTTAGGTTAGTACTATATTTTGGCACTGGTTTGGTTGGTCTGGGTTAATTTGGCACTGGTTGAGAGCTACTGGTTGAAATGGTCTACTGGTTGAGATGACATGGAACCATCCGTTATAATCTGGCTCAATCCTCCAATTTATAAACTACCCTTCTTCGCCTTCTATCCCAATATCTGTGTCTTTATCTTATATTTCCTTTCTGGCCGTTCCATAGCTGTGGTTGTGGATGGTCATTGCACTTTTGTCTACCCTTCCAAGTCCAATGTTCCTCAGGGTTCTGTTCTGTCCCAATTTCTTTTTCTAATAATCATTATTGATCTTCTCAACTATACCTCTAGTCATATCCACTCCTTTGCTGATGAAACTACCTTACACTATTCAATTGGATTCCACAACGACTCATCTCGCAATTACTCAAAATTCACGTGATGAGGCCATAGTGAGCCTATCCAAAAGCCCAAAACACAATTTCTCCATCTATCTACCCGTCATAATTTTCCACATGGCTATCCCTTACACATCAACAATACACAAATCCGCCCTTCATTTTCTCTCTCAATAATCTTAGTGTTTGTTTTACTTCTGACCTTTCTTGGAAAGATCATATTACCACACTTGAAGGATGGTAGTGTTGAAATATGGGACAGACACACAGAGAAAAGGAGAGAGGCAAAACGGAAGATTAAAGAAGCGAAGAAAAATGCAAATGAAAGGTGGGGTCAAAGGTTGAGTGAGAATTTTGTGGAACGAAAGAAGATGTTTTCGAAGGAGGTAAATAGAGTAAGGAAAGGAGGACAAAAGAGGGAAGAGTCAGTGAAAGATGCAAATGGAGAGTTACTAGTGGAAGGAGTGCAAGTGAGGAAAAGATATGCTGAGTACTTTGAATCTTTTCTAAATGTAAGAGATGGAAGGGAGGCAGTGATTGAAGCAGTGGTCGAATCGAAGGAGATGCTGTAGGTTACCCAGGCCACCCAAGTGGCAGGGAATGAATGCAAGGATTGGGGAAAATGAGGTGAAAGAAGCAGTGAGACAAATGAGAACTGGAAAGGCAGAAGGCATGGATGGTATTGCTGTGGAGTGTATTAACTTGTAAAAGGCGAAGCTATGGTATTTCCAAGTGCCCGCTGTGCGAAGGTATTTGCTTCACTTCTGACGAAAATCGTCATATTACCATTATATAACATTATTACTTTACATATGCACCTAGTTTACTTTTAATATGAACATATGAACAAGGAAGAGCAATAAAATAAGTGTTAACAGCAATTGGCTGGTGAAAAACGTATATTTTAGCCCCGCGGTTGTAAGCTGAGATGGACCGGCGAGACATACATCCTCTCCCTTTTCTGTCTCGTATGCTACTGAGACGGCTAGGGGATGTCTCGGACTGGCTAGAGGGTTTGAGATAGACTCTACCATCCTCTCCCTTCTCTCCCAGCCGTCTTTGCGCGAAAATACTTGATAAAAATAAGGAATAATAGGTAAAAAACCCGATAATTGAAGAGGGGGAAAAAGGGAGGCCAAAGGGGGGAGTTGGGACACATGTGGAGGAGTGATAGTAGTTGTGGAGGGAATTATCTCACCTAATCACATATTGCTTTGTTTTGAGTGCCAGTGGGGTGTTTTGAATTTTTTGTTTTACGCCTTGGATCTTAACCCAAGACGTGCGCATGGGGGGTATGAGACACCACACGCCTGTGTGCACGTATTTGAGCTGTTCCCATCACTAACATCGTTATTTTATTATAAATAGCATTAATACTTATCCATGTGTGCCTATTTTAGGTTGATTATAAAGGTATTAACCTGTTACAGCAATAAAACAAGTGGAAACAGCGTTTGGATGGTCAAAATCGGCGATACAGGCCGGGAGTTACATAATGTATGGCTGAGGCAACCTCCCTCCCTTCCTCCCCTCCCCTTGTCTGGAGAGACACTGTTACGCAATAGTCTCTCTCGCTCATTCCCACGCTTGGTAACAGTGATGACAACGCCCTGCTACCAACTCGCTAATGTTAGCACGAAAATAGACCACAGAATAAGGGAATAACAGGGAAAATAGGTGATAACTGAAGGAGGGGAGGAAAGTGGGGAAGGAGGGGATGTGGAGGAGTGATATTTGGCATGGCCAAGGGGCTAAAAAAAAAAAAAAAAAAAAAAAATTGGGGGGTGTTTTAAATGGATTTTTTTAGGCCTAGGATCTTAAAGTCTTCCCGCAGTCGCCCGTGGAAACTCTTAAGAGTCTTCCCGCACTTACTGGGTTAAGGGGACCCTCGCCTTTGCCTAACAAAACCTCTTATGAGGACCTATTCCTTTCTTGCGTTAAGAAGGGTGGGGATGTGATAATAGATTGGCTGGTGAGACTATTTAATGTGTGCTTTATTGTGTCAATGGTCCCACTAGACTGGAGGAGTGCATGTATTGTGCTGTTGTGTAAATGGAAGGGAGACCGGCAGGAGTGTTCAAGTTATAGAGGTATTATAGTTTATTATCAGTGGTTGGAAAGCTGTATGGCAGGGTGTTGATAAAGGGTACGGAAGGTGCAATAGGAGAACAGCAGTGCGGATTTAGGAGGGGAAGAGGTTGTGTGGATCAGATTTTTGCAGGAAGACAGGTATGCAAGAAGTATTTAGAGAAGCATAAGGAGATATTTTGGGCTTTTATGGATTTGGAAAAAGCGTATGATCGTGTGGATCAAGAAACAATGTGGAAGGTGCTAAGAATTTATGAAATTGGAGGAAATTTGTTAAGAGCAGTTAAGAGTTTTCATGAAGAGAGCAGAGCGTGTGTCAGAGTAGGAAATAATGAGTTGAGTGAATGGTTTGAGGTAAATGTAGGTCTGCAACAGGGTTGTGTAATGTCACTTTGGCTGTTTAATCTACCATTACACATATTATTATGATATGAAGAAAAGAAGGAATTAGTGGATTTTTTTATGCAAGACCATAGTGTAACATTTAGGACAATAAGTATTGATGCCAAACTCTATCAAAAGCCTTTGAAATATCCAATGCTATGGTATGTGTTTTACCATGTTGGTCTGTAGCTTGGTTAATTTAATGCGTACGAAGGCAAAGAATGTCTTCAATTGATCGTTCAAGTCTAAAGCCATACTGATTAATTTACTACTCGTTAGATGCTTGATTAGGTGATTATATATTATTGTGTCGAAGATTTTACCAAGGGAGGTAGCTATAGCCATTGGCCTGTAGTTTGATGGATCTTAAGAAGCTCCCGTTTGAGGAACAGGAAGGATGTTTGCTTCTTTCCAGGAAGGAGAAGCATGAGGTATGGGTAAAGAGACGGAAAAGTTTTGCCATAACAGGAGCAAGTACTAAGGATTTTTTTTTAATTACTATTAGTGGAATTTCATCTGAACCAGTAACTTTATTTACTGAGATATTCTGTAGAGTGGTCATAACATGTCTGGTGTGTATCTTTTAATGGGAGTATTTGAGGGAAATTAAAGTTGAGTAAAAGAATATCTTTATTTATTTCATCTAAGGTTGAACGGTTGGAGAAAATATTCGGGAGAAGGTTGGTTTGACCTCACAGGCCACTTAAAAGATTGCCATTGGGAAATTTTAATGGTGCAATGGATGAAACAGTAGTGAAATTGGACTTGAATGAGTTAAGACTAAACCAAAATATTTTGTTATCAATCTGTCTTTTCATCAACCTATGACCTAAACTGTTTTAAACTCCTAGGCCCGAATTCAGAACAGTGGCTTTCGGGGCAGATTACTTCCGGGATTGAGATTACTCGATCCTGGATCGAACACAAAGGTTTATAAGTATTCAAAACACGGGATTGAGATCGAGATTGAGTAATCCACGGCTTAAAACTCTCTTTAAGTCGAAGGTTTGCAACAGCCAATCACAGTGTCGTACGGAATGCAGTTAGCCAATAAGCACATTAATGAGCCATTTTATCTGGTGGCCATAGGATTGGGCCCATACGGGATTTGGCCCACGGAATTGGGCCCATACGGGATTGGGCCCATACGGGATTGGGCCCACACGGGACTGGGCCCAGACGGGATTGGACCCACGGGATTAGGCCCAGATGGGATTGGGCCCAGACGGGATTAGGCCCAGACGGGGTTGGGCCCAGACGGGATTGGGGCCATACGGAATTAGGCACGCACAGAATTGGGCCCAGACTGAATTGAGCCCAGACGGGATTGGGCCCAGACGGGACTGGGCCCAGATGGTACTGGGCCCAGACGGGACTGGGCCCAGATGGGACTGGGCCCAGACGGGACTGGGCCCAGACGGGATGGGGCCCATACGAAATTGGGCCCAGACGCGATTGGGTCCATACGGGACTGGGCCCATACGGGATTGGGCCCACGGGATTGGACCCAGATGGCATTGGGCCCAGACAGGATTGGGCCCAGACGGGATTGGGCCCAGACGGTATTAGGCCCAGACGGGCCCCGTGTGGATACAGTGGTAGTGGTAGATAAAGTGGTAGTGGTGGATACATTGGTAGTGGTAGATTAAGTAGTAGTGTTAGATAAAGTGGTAGTGGTGGATAAAGTGGTAGTGGTAGATAAAGTGGTAGCGGTGGATAAAGTGGCAGTAGTAGATAAAATGGTAGTGTTAGATAAAAAGGTAGTGGTGGATAAATTGGTAGTAGTGGATAAAGTGGTAGTGGTGGATAAAGTGGTAGTGGTGGATAAGTGGTAGGTGTGGATAAAGTGGTAGTGGTGGATAAAGGTGTAGTGGTAGGTAAAGTGGTAGTGGTGGATTCAGTAGTAGTTGTGGATGAAGTGGTAGTGGTGGATTCAGTAGTAGTTGTGGATGAAGTGAAAGTGGTAGTGGTAGATAAAGGGGTAGTGGTGGATAAAGTGGTAGTGTTAGATAAAGTGGTAGTGGTGGATATAGTGTTAGTGGTGAATAAAGTGGTAGTATTAGATAAAGCTTGTAGTGTTAGATAAAGTGGTAGTGGTGGATAAAGTGGTAGTGGAGAATACAGTGGTAGCGGTAGATAAAGTGGTAGTGTTGGATAAAGTGGTAGTGGTGGATAAAGTGGTAGATGGTTGATAAAGTGGTAGTGGTGGATACATTGGTAGTAGTAGATAAAATGGTAGTCTTAGATAAAGTGTTAGTGGTGGATAAAATGGTAGTGGTGGATGAAGTGGTGGTGGTGGATAAAGTGGTAGTTGTGGATAAAGTGACAGTGGTAGATACAGTGGTAGTGGTTGATACAGTGGTAATGGTAGGGAAAGTTGTAGTGGTGGATAAAGTGGTAGTTGTGGATAAAGTGGTAGTGGAAGATAAAGTGGTAATGGTAGATACAGTGGCAGTGGTGGATAAAGTGGTAGTGTTGGATTAAGTGGTTGTGGTGGGTAAAGTGGTAGTGGTAGATAAAGTGGTAGTGGTGGATAAAGTGATGTTAGTAGATAAAGTGGTAGTGGTGGATAAAGTGGTACTAGTGAATAAAGTGGTAGTTTTGGATATAGTGGTAGTTTTGAATATAGTGGTAGTGGTTGATAAAGTGGTAGTATGGATAAAGTGGCAGTTGTAGATACAGTGGTAGTGGTGGATAAAGTGGTAGTGGTAGATACAGTGGTAGTGGTGGATAATGTGGTAGTGGTGGATAAAGTGGTAGTGGTAGATAAAGTGGTAGCGGTGGATAACATGGTAGTGGTAGATACAGTGGTAATGATGGATAAGGTGGTAGTAGTAGATAAAGTAGTAGTGTTAGATACAGTAGTAGTGGTGGATAAAGTGGTAGTAGTGGATAAAGTGGTAGTTTTGGATAAAGTGGCAGTGGTGAATAAAGTGGTAGTTGTGGATAAAGTGACAGTGGTAGATAAAGTGGTAGTGGTAGATAAAGTGGTAGTGGTAGATACAGTGGTTGTGGTGGATAAAGTGGTAGTGGTATATAAAGTTGTAGTGGTAGATAAAGTGGTAGTGGTGGATACAGTGGTGGTGGTAGATAAAGTGGTAGTGGTGGATAAAGTTGTAGTAGTATATACAATGGTAGTGTTAGATAAAGTGGTAGTGGTGGATAAATTGTTAGTAATGGATAACGTGGAAGTTAGGATAACGTGGTAGTAGTGGATAAAGTGGTAGTTGTGAGTAAAGTGACTGGTAGATAAAGTGGTAATGGTAGATAAAGTGGTAGTGGTGGATAAAGTGGTAGTGGTAGATGAAGTGGTAGTGGTGGATAAGGTGGTAGTGGTGGATAAAGTGGTAGAAGTAGACAAAGTGGTAGTTGTGGATAAAGTGGTAGTAGTAGATCAAGTGGTATTGTTAGATAAAGTGGTAGTGGTGGGTGACATGGTAGTAGTGGATACAGTGGTAGTGGTGGACAAATGGGTACGGGTAGTTGTTGATAAAGTGACAGTGGTAGATAAAGTGGTAGTGGTGGATAAAGTGGTAGTTGTAGGTAAAGTGGTAGTGGTGGATAAAGTGGTAGTTGTGGATACAGTGGTAGTGGTAGATACAGTGGTAGTGGTAGATACAGTGGTAGTGGTAGAAAAAGTGGTAGTGGTGGATAAAACTAGTGTTAGATAAAGTGATAGTGGTGGATAATGTGGTGGTGGTAGATAAAGTGTTAGTGCTTGATAAAGTAGTAGTGGTGGATAAAATGGTAGTGGTAGATACAATGGTAGTGGTAGATAAAGTGGTAGTGGTGGATACAGTGGTAATGGTAGACAAAGTGGTAGTGGTGGATAAAGTGGTAGTGGTGGATAAAGTGGTAGTGGTGGATAAAGTGGTAGTGGTAGATAAAGTGATAGTGGTGGATAAAGTAGTAATGGTGGATAAAGTGGTAGTGGTGGATAAATTTATAGTGGTAGATAAAGCAGTAGTGGTGGATAAAGTGGTAGTGGAGGATAAAGTGGTAGTGGTGGGGATAGTCTGGGCCCAGTCCCGTCTGGGACCAATTCCGTATGGGCCCAATCCCGTCTAGGCCCAATTCTGCATGGGCCCAATCCCGTCCGGGCACAATTCCGTCTGGGCCCAATTCCGTATTGGCCCAATATATGGGCTCAGTCTCGTCGCCAATCCCGTCTGGGCCCAATCCCGTCTGGGACCAGTTCCGTATGGGCCCAATCCCGTCAGGGCCCAGTTCCGTCTGGGCCCAATCCTGTATGGGCCCAATTCCGTATGGACCCAATATATGGGCCCAGTCCCGTCTGGGCCAAATCCTGTGGGATCCCGTCTGGGCCCAATCCCTTCTGGGCTCAATCCAGTTGGCCCAATCCCGTCTGGGCCCAATCCCGTCTGGGCCCAATCCTGTCTGGGCCCAGTCCCGTGAGCCCAATCCCATCTGGGCCCAATTCCGTATGGGCCCAATCCCGTATGGGCCCAATCCCTATGTTCCTTATGGATAAGTGTAAGCAATCATGAGTAATTTAAGGTTTTTATAACTTCAATCTAGAGTCAAACCTACCCTCCCGGTGGTTTAAACCTTGTATCGAGTAATCCGCGGATTGACTGGATAAGCGGCTCAGGATTTCATTCTGAATACCGATAGTCCTGGATTGAGTTTCAATCTCGGGTTTAAACCAGCGAGGAGGTTTAAACCAGCGAGGAGGTTTAAACCACTCCTCTGAATTCGGGCCTTGTGTCCAGACATTTTTTACTCTAACTTTACCTTGAATTTGGCACTCTCTACTCTTTCAACTTGGTGTTGAGTCAAACCTACCCTCCCGCTGGTTTAAATCTTGTATCGAGTAATCCGCGGATTGGCTGGATAAGCAGCTCAGGATTTTACTCTGAATACCGATAGTCCTGGATTGAGTTTCAATCTCGGGTTTAACCCAGCGAGGAGGTTTAAACCACTGTTCTGAATTTGGGCCTTGTGTCCAGACATTTTTTATTATAACTTTACCTTGAATTTGGCACTCTCTACTCTTTCAACTTGGGGGGGGGGGGGACTTTTGTTACAGGCAGCTTTGCCTTTTGTCTCCTTCAAAACATATAAGTTGACCATCCTTCCTTCCCACACTACCCAACCCCTGCTCCTTTCTACCCCACCATCATGCTTTCCCCCACCCCTGAAGTGGACTCAGCCACCAGGATGGCCCCAGCAGTGCTGAGTACTAAACACACCATGCTCTTCATTGCTAATATAACCTCAGAAACCTTTCCCCTGCCAAAAGGTATAATATTGGGTGACTGCCAACCCGTCAAACTGGTACCCCTTAATGATCAAACAAAATATAATACAAATAATTAGTTCAACAACCCCATCGCCTGCCACCCCAAGACAACCCTCCCCCATTTGCCCCCCAACCTAGACCCCGACAGACGGCCCAGCTATTAGCCGTCGTCCTGCAAGAGTTTTCAGATGTCTTTGCCCAGCATGACGCAAAACGGGGGCGAATACACCTAATCAAGCACATAATCCACACTCAAAGCCCCCTCATCCAACAGGTCCCACGCTGAAAGAACCCCCTTCGCCGTAACAAAGAAGATTGCTTGGTCCGTGAGATGCACCAGACTAGTATTATATATATTTTTTTCACCAACCAACTTCACTTCTAAACTCAATTAATGAAATCAACAAATACATGTGGCACTCCATGGACTCGAACCTAGGATACTCACACCGAAATTCCGCGCACTTATGCATTATGCTATCAAGACAGTATAATAGAATATTTGGAATCCCCTTGTACCTCCCCTGTCATACTGGAACTCCATAAAGATGGCAGCCTCCAATTTTGTGTTGATTATCGGATGCTCAACGGAGTCACTATGAAAAATACTCTCTCCCTCCCCCAAATTGAATTGAATCATTATAGCAGGTTATCCACCTTCGACTTGCAATCTGGATACTTTCAGGTGCTCCATTCTGAAGATGCCAAACCACAGACTGCCTTTGCCATCAGTCAGGTTTGGTTATATCAAATTCCTTTCAGCATCAACGAACCTGTTATTTTCTCCTGCCTCATGGACACCGCCCTGGCTAGCCTGAACTAGGAAATCTGCCTGGCCTACTAAGATGTTATTATTATGTTTTCCCTCACTTGGGAGGACAACTTGCAACAAATGAGACAAGTCCTGCAATGGGTGCAGGCCACCGTGAAGGAAGTCTGATCCTTTCTCAGAATGGCGAATTGTTATCGCCGTTTTGTGGAGGGATTCTCCTCCATCTCCGCGCCCCTTCATGCCCTCACCCATAAGGGCCAACCCTTCCACTGGAGCCACAAACAACAGGAAGCTATGGCCTAGTTAAGGAATATCCTCTATAATCCCTCCTTCGTTTACTTCCCCGACTTCTCCAAGCCCTTCCGCGTGCAAAGCAACGCTAGCCTGGCTGGATTAGGGGCCATTCTGGCCCAAGTGAATGGATCTGTGGAGAATATCATATTTTGTGCCAGTCAGACACTCACCGAATCCAAGAAAAGCTATCCCATGCATACGATGGAGTGTTTGGGCCTCAGCTTCATCCTGCAGACGTTTCGTCTGTATATTGCCAGCGCATGGGTAGAAATTGTCATTGACCACCACTCTCTTAAATGGCTATGCCGAACACAGTCATCCGAGTCAATGTTGGTTCGCTGGCACGTGTTGCTCGAAGAGTTTAATTTCACAGTGCAACATTGCCCCAGCAAGCTGCATAGGAACGCGAATGGCCTCTCCTGTGCTCCTATGCCCCTCGAACCCCAGCAGGAGATAATAGGTGGCATAAACTGGGCCCGAGACGGTCTGAAGAGGACTCCCAGCTGGAGGAGACTGAGGGCGGTAGCCGTTGGTCTGTTTGGGCGACCAGGTGTCAACAGGACGTGGCCACACCATCCTTCCCCCCTATTCGTGGGAGAGCCCTAATTCACGGCAGCCCCGGCTGAGAAACGCCTGTTGTAAACATTCAAACAATGATTGTGGACTCCTGCCGCCACCGACATGGCCGCTGATGTGATCCGAGGGTGCCGAGGTTGTACCCTCAGCAAGGACAAGTATCGGTTCACAGGCTCACAAGGCCGCCTTCACGCCAACCGCCCCTTCGAAACCTTATTAAATGACGTCAAGGGCTTCCAATAATCCTAAAATGGCTACCAGTTTGTGATTATCTTCGTAGACGTATTTTTCCATTTCGTATTTGCCGTCCCTACCAAGAACCATGATGTCTTGACTACAGCTACAGTTTTGCTTCGCCATGTGATTTCGGCCTTTGAGATCCCCACCACCTTATTCAACGATCATGGGAAGGGATTTGTCAGCCAGACGTGGGCGTCCCTTGCCGAGTTATTAGAATATAACGTGTCCCTTGCTAGCCCGTATCACCCAGAGAGCAACGGGATACGTAAACGGTTCAATCGATCAGTGAACAACACCCTGAGGGCCACCATTATTCAGAACAATGGAGTGATTGGTCCAAACTCCTCCCCATTGTGCAGTGGAACTTGAACCAGGCAATGCATTCTACAACCAGCTTTATCCAGCATGAGCACATCTTCAGCAGACCCCCCACCCCCCCCTCCTCAATTTACCCCTCATGCCCAATGTCCCTGCCCCCTCCCATAATAATGTCCCCTTTTACTATCAAGACTACCTCACCCTTTTACGAGCTACAACAAAAGATTATCCACAGGAACCTATTCCGGATGATATGCAACCCCCGAACCCCATGGTGATACTGTAACCGTTTAAATCACACCCTTAAAGCAAATACCAGGGGAGGTGTGGCAGAGTGGTCTTGCCACTGGACTGGTAATCCAATGGACCCGGGTTCGAATCCCAATATGTCAATGGGAAGATATTATTGTAATGGAATTAGTGCTGTACCTAATTTCAGTGCATTACCACAGCACACCGAAATGCCAAAAAAATACCCTCATTGTTCCCTGATAAAATAGCATTGTATGAATATTCCCATATTCAAAATATGTTACAGGGGGGCAATGCCTAGTGAGTTAATTTATCAATAGGTGGCGATCTGAGAGTGAGGGTTCGAGTGTGGGGGATGAGACGGTGAAGCACAGAGGTGAAGCGGCTTCAGAGATGGAGTTGCTTCGAGCTGGGGTGTTTCACATGTCTCACTCCCTAGACTGGAACAAGACCTCACGGGCCTCACCGTGTTCAGCGGTGTAGTGTAAAGGCTCTCAGCCTATGCCCAAGAGGGAGTAGATGGAATATAAAAAAAAAAAAAAAAAAAAAAAAATAGCAGCCTGTTATGTAAGACCTATAGTGGCGACCCCCACTAACGTTAAGGTTGTCTTAGAGATTTCTCGTTGTCGAGAAGGAGGGTAGTTTAGAAATTAGATATTTGTGCCAGACTCTATCGAAGTCCCGAAAGTAGGATGACCAAGAGATAGTAAAATAAGAAAGAAGATCACCAGTAGAGCAGCCCCAATGAAACCATACTGGCAATCTGAAAGTAGATTTATGGGAAGACAATTGCTTAACAAAATTTGAATTAAGAATAGTTTAAAAAACTATAGATATGCAAGAAATTAGTGCAACTGGATGATAGTTTGAGGGTTGAGAGTGGTCACCCGTATTTGGAACAAGTTGAATGAGAGCAAACTTCCTGCAAAAAGGGAAGACGTTAGAGGAAAGACAGACAAACAGTTTGCTTAGGTAGGGAGTCAGCATGGAATCACAGTTTTTGAGTACAACAGGAGGTATACCATCCGGTCCATACGCCTTCTTAGTATTAAGCCCAGAGAGGACAGAAAGTATGTTCTTGGAAGACCTTGGGATTATGGGAATAAGTATAAGAGAGGGGGTACCCCGGAGAGGGAAGAACAGCACCAGAATCATCCAAGGTGGAGTTTTCAGCGAAGGTTTGAGCGAAGAGTTCAGCTGTATTAGAGGAAGAAATAATGGTAGTGCCGTATGAGTGGGAAAGAGAAGGGAAGTACGAGGAAGATATTTTTTTGGAAAGATTTTTGGCTAGGTGACAGAAAGGTTGGGAAGAGCTAGATTTAGAAAGTTCAGAACATTAATTAATGAAAGAGGTTTTGGCGAGTCGAAGAACATATTTGGCTTGGTTTCGGGCAGAGATATATAATATACAGTACAAAATTCTTGATTTTGTAGGTGACGGTACCGTTTGAATGCTTCCTTCTTATTGTGGACTGCAATAGAACAAGTGTGAGTAAATCAACATTTGTTTGCATTAGACAGAGAGAAAGAAAACGGAATGTATGCCTCTGAGCCCGAGATTATTCCCTCGATTATGCATTCAGCACACTCCGAGGGTCCCCAGCAATGGGAGCAAATACTATTCCATGGGAGGAAATCAAAGTACTGCCGAAGAGCCTCCCACTTAGCAGCGACAAAATGACACAAGCGCCGCCGGCAGGGAGTATCGGATGGCCGTACTGGAGAGATAGCTCAGGTAACAGAGATAAATTTGTGATCGGAAGAATAGAGAAAGTAGGTTGTAAAATTAGCGGATATATTTTTAAGGAAAAAGTTTAGGAGGAATAACTAATGCATACTCACTGGCAACAATGCTGTAGCTCTCTGGCAGGTGTCCCCGCTGTGTGAGTCTGGTCCTGGCTGTGACGATGTTCTGCCGGTAGTAGACTGCAGCGATGGTGGCGGTGCAGCGTAGTGTGAGGCGACCACTTTCTAAATGTTCCATACGAGCACGAAAGTGGAGGCCCAGGATGGAAGTCTCAAGGCCCCCAGGGATGCTCCTAGGAGCATAGTCCACCAACGAACTGCTGTCAGCCTATAAAGTATAGAATCGTGTGTGTTAAAACACAACTACCTATAAGCATGAAGCACACAATAAGCGTGAAATGGCTGTTGTTGAAATATTTTTGTCTCAATTAGTATTGATATTTTTTTTTTAGAAATATGCTCATAAAAATCCATCTGCTAGAGTGGAGTGTTTATATATGAAATTCAAGTTTCTCTGAATGCTGATCAAGATGCTGCAACAAAATATAAATATATAAATGTATTCTTTATATAATAAAATATTTCTGCATTAAAACTGTAGCGAGATTCCTTCCAGTATTATATTTGTCATCAATGGCAAAAGAGTTTTAACAAACACAAAATATAGGTGGCAATTAAAAATGTGCAAAAATGCAGGTATTTTGTTGTTTTCTTTATATATTATTTATTAAATGAATATGCTACTATCATTTATTATTGACGTATGACGCTGTGGCATATAAACAATCTCTGGATAATTATATTCTGCATGTGCCACAGCAACATGTTGTTGTGTTGGATATATTTATTTGTGTTTTGTTGGAAATAAGAACAAAACACATTGATTTAGATTGCAAAGTTCATTTTCGCCCACGTAGGTTAACAGTGCTTGCTTTTTATATTGGCGTTGATTGCAATTAATAATTTCTCCAATATTTCTCCCAAATATTTCTAGATCAATATTGTTCATCACATTATTTGGTATATTATTTAACATGCTAGTATTGTAACACTGTGATTAAGGGCAGAAAAAACGATTCTGTAGAATGCACCATGATCAAAACATCCAATTAATTCTTTCGGAAATTATGAACCCATGATTTTCCGAGGTGCTTAATAAGAATTGAATAGCAGGATTTGTTTTAATACTACATTTCGTACAGATTTCTTTAATCATATTTGTTGTACTAGAATTATATATTACTAAGTATATCTCAGAAATACACGTGATATCAGGGCTTAGAAAATCATTTTATTCTGAATATTAGATTTTTGCCTTGTAACTTTCTGTACATATATACATGCATAAAAAGAATAAAAATTATCGAATTCGGAAGCCCATGGAAAAGAAAACAAAATTGAACATCACATGTTGATAGTCTTAGCCAGCTGGGTCCAGGCACCAGAAATTTCACAGCACATTAGTTAAGAGCAGGGAGACCGTTTTTCTGGACCCTTTCTCCATAACGTTTAGCCCCACTAGTTTTGAGATTATAAGACATTCGGCCCATTAGTTTGGCGATTTTAACACCTTTCGCCCCATTTCGTTGTAAATTTTAAGACCTTTCGTGACATTTAGGTGTCGATTATTTCCTGGCAAGCGATAGCGAGCCTCTAATTTTAAGATGAACCGGCCTTCGGCCGGGAAATTTTTCTACCGGAAAATGTACAAATTTATCTTGAAGGGGGGTCTATGGGGTGTTTTTCTAAGCTTGATGGAGGTCTAGGGAGGAAACTAAAAAAATATATGAATAAATTAATTAATAGACCAAACAAACGGCCAGTCTCCCCTTAAATAATGAATCAGGGTGTTTCCAGCCGGCTACAGCGAAATATGTGTCGAGTATTGTATAGTGAATAATTTGATAAGTGTTCGTACAACATTGTATGAAGACTATTTGTAAATATTGCATTGTTCACTATTTATAAAGGAGGCACTTGTTTCCTACCTTTCATAAAGTATGGATGTCTAACAATAGTATCTTATGTGATTGGTCCCATATATCAATATTTTCTTCTTGAACTTAGATAATAAACATTGTACAGAATACACATATATACGCCAGTTTTCATAATACATAATACGCATTATCAGTATTCAGTATATGTGTGAGTTCACTTCAAGTAATGCAGCCACATGAAGAGAATTCACACACGTGGTGTGAACACTTGAAGGTCAATCATTTTTTTGTGTATGTGAATGAGGGAGACAAAAGGCAGAACTGCCTGTAGTGAGTGCCTCCCCCAGAGTTGGAGGAGTGGCAGGGCCAAAATCAAGGAACGTTCGAGCCAAAATGCCTGGACACACGGAGTTTGAAGCCATTTAAGTCATAGTAAGAGGGAAAAACTGATTCTGGGAGAGAGTTCCAGAGCTCAGCTGTTGAATAGAAGAAAGATTGAGAATAACGTTTCACTCTTGAATGGGAGAGTTGTACAGAGCAGGGGTGGGTTTGTGTTGCACGACGGGTGCTACGTGGTCTACGAAGAGAGGGTGGTATACACTGAGAGAGCTCTGAATAACACTAATTATTGTAATAGCGGTAGAATAGTGAGAACAATGCAACATTGCAGTGAAGCGAGAGAGAGACTGCAGATAATTGGTGAGTGGACGTGAGTTAATGAGACGGAAGGCTTTTTTCTACTTTGTCTAAAAGTGCTGTGTGAGAGGATCCTCCTCACACGTGTGAATAATACTCAATACATGGACGCACTGTGCCCCTGTACAGAGCAAAAAAATCCCCTGTAAGCGGAAGCTGCTATAGCAAGATTGATAATATGATCTTTCCAAGTGATATCAGAAGAAAAAGAGAACCCAAGAATATTAAGAGAAGATGAAGGGTTAATTTGTATTTTGTTGAAGAGTAAGTCAGGTTTCTGGAAGGGGGCGATGAGTAGACAGAAGGAGAAATTGAGCTTTGGAAGCATAGAAAGTAACAAGCTTTTTTCTTGCCCAATTTGAGATAGTAGATGGATCAGAAGATAGATGCTTTATGGCCTCCGTAAATAGGTTTTGGGAGTTCCTGCTGTGAGTGATGTTATGGAAGGCTAGTAAAATAATGTAATGTAGGATCGTCAGCATATGAGTGAATGGGGCTGGATGTCCAGTTGAGAAGGTTGTTAATGAATAATAGGAAGATAATTGGAGATAGGACAGAACCCTGAGGAATACCGGAGTTGATAGGTTGAGGAAGTGAACGGTGGCCATCCACAACCGCAGCTATGGAACGGCCGGAAAATACATTAGAGACAAAGGCACAGATGGAGGGATAGAAATCGAAGGAAGGTAGTTTGCAAATGAAGGATTTGTGCCAGACTCTATCGAAGGCCTTCCATTTGTCTAGCGCAACAGAAAAAGTTTCACCAAAATCCTGAATGGAGGATGACCCAGAGCTAGTAAGATACGAGAGAAGATCACCAGTAGAGTGGCCCTAAAGGAAGACATACTGGCGATCTGAAAGTAGGTTACGGGAAGATAAATGTTTAAGAAATTTTGAGGAAAGAATTGTTTCAAAAACTTTAGAGATGCAAGAAATGAGAGCAATTGGACGATAGTTGGAGGGTTGAGAGCGGTCACCCTTCTTTGGGACAGGTTGAATGAGAGAGAACTTCCAGCAAGAAGGGAAGACGTTAGAGGAGAGACAGAGACTGAAGAGTTTGCCTAGGCAGCGAGTCAGCACGGAAACACAGTTTTTTATTACAACAGGAGGAACACCGTCCGGTCCGTATGCCCAGAGAGGTTGGAAAGTACATCAAGTACATTCTTGAAAGATTATAATGTTAGGCATAAGTAAGAGAAAGGGGGATGGAGAGGGAAGAATAGCACCGGAACCATCCAAAGTAGAGTTTTTAGCGAAAGTGTTAGCGAAGAGTTCAGCTTTCTCAGAGGAGGAAGTGGCGGTGGTGCCGTCAGAGTAGAAAATAGGAGGGAAAGACGAAGAAGAAAAATGGTTGTAGAGGTTTTTGGTTAGATGGCAAAAGGCTTGGGAAGAGCTAAAGTTAGATAGTTCAGTGCATTTATTGTTAATGAATAAATGTTTGGCGAGTCGAAGAAGAGATTTGGCTTGATTCAGGTCAGAAACAGGAAGTATGAGAGTCTTGAGTTTGAAGGCGACGGCCTCGTTTGAATGCTTCCTCATTGCGGAAAGCAGTAGTACAAGCGTGATTAAACCATTATTTCAGTGATGCATAGATGATTAATTATTTATATATAAAATACTTTTTACAACTTTCTTTTTTATTTTTTAGTATTTGTTATGTTTGTTTTTCATGATCGCCTGAGTGTCAGACCTAATTTGATGACACCTTTTGACACAGACTGTGCTATCGCCTCCCCTGGGGGAGAGGATAACACAGATGATAGCGTCATGGACTGCAGACCAAAAGGACCTCAGGTCGAGTCCACTCCAAACGTCTTGTTTTTTTCCGAGGTGGTCTGATCGTTCCTGCTGTTCTACAATTATCGTGGCTATACCGACACATGAAGGAAACAACCCCTATATCGTCACCAATTCACAGCATAGAAGATGCTGTGAACGACAGTATAGCTGCTCTCTCCAATCAAGTGACGTGTATAAATAAGGTGTCGTCATCGAGTGTAGCAGAAAGGAAACAACCAACACCTTGAAGCTCCACAGTGACCATCTATAGAGACATATGAAGCACCCAACATCTCGAAGCTTCAATTGATAATCTCGGGGCCTCGTAAGAGTAACAGGATACTGAATAGCCTACAGTCCCGAGGTTCAGACATAAAACAAAAAATTAAAATTAATCATGTATTCCTGCATACTCTGAATGTATTTGATACGGTATCTCCATCAAAACATAGTGAGGCGATTATTGTAATGGTTGTGTGCATGCATACTTGGTTACCTGCCTTGTCTTTCGGTTGGTAGTTTGATTTGTAGCAGTTTTTCGAGAAATTATTTATATGTAATTGGATACACAATAAGTACTTCAGGCCAAAATTGTTTGGCCCCATCGCTCAAATAGTTGAAGTTTCGAAGTTTAAAGTGTGCTACAAAATTGACTACATCGAAAATACCCACCATATATTCACAAACTAGCAAGACAACCGCTGTCCTGCCATATCGGTTAAAATACTGTTGTAACACATCATGCTGAATGAAGTAATCAAAATACTGTATTGAGTATATATTTGATATTTCGGTACTTCAGCAAAATTACCTTGGATATGCTATGCAAGATTTTAGCGATACTCACTGCGCTTCCTATTTCTTTAAATACAGTACATCCACATTATTATATGATAACTAAGCAACCCAATTTAGGTTTAGGCATGTATTCCCTATCTTTACCATAGGGATAATTTATATTACCCATGCATAAAAACACATGTTTCTTTCTGATTACATATAGTGGACTTCCTACATATAGTTGACCATCATTTGGTGATGGTTGCATGGACCCAATGGTAGGTGCGAATAATAAGCCCAACATGTCTGGTTTACAGGGGTAAACGAAACTTTATGTAGTTAATAAACAAATGTTGCACTAATGAGCAAAAACATATTATATTCATTGTGATATCTATTAGTTTCCTAATGACCGCAAAACCAAATTTGGACATTATATTATTTAGCTAAGAAATGGGGATGGGGAAGGTGACCGTGATACCAAAGCCTATTAGGGATACTTTAAAGCCTTTGTTACGGTGGTCCGGGGCATTTATAAACCTTTAGTTTATTTACTTCAACCTCTGCAGTTGTCTTTGATTTAGCTGTGGGCAGAAAACTAATTTTAGAGAGGTAATTATAAGAGTGTGAGTAATCTATTTCTTATTGGTAATCTGGCAACCTCTGCGTCATAAGGATGTGATAGGGTTAAAATGACATTGTCTAAATGAATGGATGGAAAAGTATGAAATTAAGTGACTATGGTATGTACTTCTTGTATTTGGCAAGGATTTTTTGTACCATAAAATATTCATAACCAGTAGGCTTGCTGAGATGCGACAGGGGATAATAGTGCCAAAGTACCACCACCAAGAATCGCAATCATCGTTGGCAACATCGGAGCAACCAGTCCGGATTGCTACCACTCAGGAGTGCGACACCATCAACTCCGACGGGCACTGAGACTGCGACCAGCATAACACAGAAGGAACATCCAGAGAGAACACTCGGGAAAGGAGGGACTATACTATTCCGCCCGAACAAGTAAACACCTCCATCCGCACCAACCTTTGCACCACCACTACAACCCCTGCACCAGACCATACCTCGTCATACGCCGCCCACACCACAAGCCCAAGGGCATGCACCAGCAGAAACACACAAAACCCTAATCTGCCACCGTTTCCATCACCAAAAGGGCGAAAGAGTGGTGCACACGTGGACGGAGCTATTCACAACGCTTCAACTCTTTCCCCCTTCCATGACGAGCCAAGGGAACACAAATCCAAGCCAAACTGCAACCGCATTACTAATTTCAAGGCATGCAACCAAGAAAAATACCCAACAACTGCTCCAACATCTAATTCCCCAGAACAATGAAGTGGAAATAAGAAACACAATTTCGGGAAAACACAACCTATTTCTGGCTTGAATATCTACAAATACTCACCACTCCCAAACTTCAACCTAGTTCTGCCACCGACACTACTACTCAACCTACCAGAAATGCAAGGAGCAAATAGAGCATCTTACGCAACAACCCCAAACAAAACCTCATCACCTGCCGTGCCCTTCATGTTCTACACCAGACATCTCAGCCGGAACAGACACTACCTCCACCAGTCAGACCATCAGCAAGCAGCCAGCTAGCTTGAATCCTATTTTTGGATCTTTGGCAAGTTATCCTAGGGTAGAAAGGACAGTTACCAATTCTGAAGCTTGTTATAATAGTCAATTTGAAAATTTAGAGCCGTTCGGATACAATTCCGAAGGTCGAGAACAGTTCCATCGGTCAGGTTCAAGTGTCTGTCGAGAAATTGATCTATTAACCCACTGGACCCTAGCGCCGCAGCGCATGCGTCGCCAATATATGTAACGCTAAACCCCAGCGCCGCATACGTTGCGTCCGCTACTTCGAAATGATTTACTCTTGTCCTATGGTAGCTAGAGGCTTGAGGATGGTATGGGAAACTATCGTATGATGTTGCCAAACAGGGGCAGTATGCGGCAACTCCCTAGCCCATCCGCGCGGGTGAGTAAGGGCGGATGGGGAAAGCCAGTTTACCCACTTATCCCACCGCCACTTTTGTGCTTATGTATTCTTGTCCTATGGTAGCTAGAGGGTTCAAATTCATATGGGATATACCTTATGATGTTGCCCAACAGTGGCAATAATTATCAATTGGCAATACCCAAGTTCCGCCGCGGTGGGGAGTGGGGAGAGAGAGCGCAGGAGTGGAAGGACTGGCTGCCTCCCACCTCCCGCCCGGCCCAGTTGCCTCGTTTACATCGTGAGTGTTGGAGGTACCTCGTTGCCTCACTATGTTTATCGCTCCCCTAATGCTCCCCATAACATAGTTGACTCCCCACCAAGTGGGGAAGAGGGGGAGGAGGATGACCCAGACCCCACAGTATTCCTCAAAATTCCGCCAAGTCATGGTAGGGGTAAGAAGAGACGAGATAGTGTGTCATGTTGCTACGTACACATCAAGCTAAGCTTATGTGTACACTGGTCATCCCCCACTCCCAAAGCCTTCACCACCACCTCCCCTGTCTCCCCACTAAGAATATATCAAAACCCGTATTTCTAAGTCAAAAGTGCCTAAAACAATGTGTAACACTCATATTCTAACTATAAAATATACGGTAAAGTATAAAATCAATAAACAGAGTACGTGAAAGAGGCATAATAAAAGTGAGAGCGAGTGGAGGGGGAGTTGGGTGTCAGTCAGCTGGCAGTGTGTACGTGCGTGAGTCCATGAACAAGATGGCCACCAGCCCGCCAGTCGTCATGGTAACCAGGACGCGCGCGAGGCTTGCCACTCCCTCGGCACTGGACGCATCGTACATCTGCCATGCTGCCGCGCTCAGCTGTGTCTTCCCGGGCGGGAAGCTTGAAGGCCGCCCTGCATCAGCTGATGGCTGAGGTTGCCCCCCCCCCATAGGACCCCCAAATAACCGAGGTGAGCGTTTTTTGTTCCGCTGGTCTCTCAGTGTACATTTAACCTAAACTAGCTGGGGTCAAGTGGGTTAAACAACCAAGAAGTAACTAATAAGTTCAAGACTTAGTGCGACCCCCTAATGTCTGTAATATCTCCTAATGAACCTAGTGTTGAACGAGTGAATCGCCGCACCTGCTCTAGGGCTAGAGTTACTCCTCAACATAATACTTGTACCAAAGAGCACCCCAGACTTATTGATAAGTCTCTCTCCTGCCCGTCTGTGTCTAAGCCTCACGACGAATTAAGGCAAGGGTTGAGTCCGTTCACAGGTCACTACTAACCAAATTGATTTATCTCTTACACCTGGAAAAACCTTGGTTGTTCCTTGGGTAGAGGAGAAGGCAGAATCACCCCACAGGTACAACATGAGTGAGCGAAGGAGGACCAGCCGAAAACTAAAGAGGATAGCCAGGCGGTTATTGAAGTTATTCGGGCCTGAACTGAGTTTCTGAGCGCTAGACAGATCTATGTGCCAAAAGTCTTAAATTCGATCTAACTTCAACGCCAGTGCCGAATCGTTCTATCAGTGTTTCCCTCCTTCTATACCTCCTTTAAGTGACTCTGTGTTTTGTTGGTGGTAACAGTGATTATTGCGAGGGCTTAGACCCAGATATGCCAAGTTTCTCCTGAGTATTTACGTAGCTAAAACTCAAAGTCGTACTTTACGTCTTCCCTTTTACTTTGTCTTTCGTTATCCCATTTGTTGGGAAACATATTACACCTATCCTACACCGGTAATATATATACATACTTTCTCGAGTTCGGGCTCCCGTGACTCATCGAAGAGAAGATATATTAATATATATATATATATATAATACTGTATATATATATATATATATATATATACAGTATATATATATATATATATATATATATATATATATATATACAGTATATATATATATATATATATATATATATATATATATATATATATAGATATATATATATATATATATATATATATATATATATATATATATATATTATTACCAAAGCATAAATTCCATCACAATAATATCTTCCCATTGATACATCGGGATTCGAACCCGGGACCTTTGGATTACCAGTCCAGTGGCATGAAGAAGAGGGAAAGACTGATTCTGGGAGAGAGTTCTAGAGCTCAGCTGTTGAATAGAAGAAATATTCAGAATAAAGTTTCACTCTTGGATGGGAGAGTTTCACAGAGTAGAGGCTGGATTGTGTTGCAAGTCGAGTGCTACTTGCTCTATTAACAGGGGGTGGTATACACTGAGAGAGCTCTGCGAGGATCACTGATTATTGTAATAGCGATAGAATAGTGAGAAAGATGCAATATTGCGGCGAAGAGAGAGAGACTGCAGAGAATTGGTGAGTGGACGGGAGTTAATGAGACGGAAGGCTTTCTTTTCTACTTTGTCTAGAAGTGCTGTGTGAGAGGATCCTCCCCACACGTTTGAACAATACTCAATACATGGACGTACAGAGCAATTAGCTGCGCATGGGTAAAGAACCCTAGGAGGCGGTTGAGCACACCCAGCTTCTGGGAAGCTGTTTTAGCAAGAGGGGTAATATGGTCTTTCTATGAGAAACCAGAAGAAACAGAGACACAAAGAATATTAAGAGAAGATGAAGGGTAAATTTGTATGTTGCTGAAGAGTAAGTCATAGTTTTCTGGAAGTGGGCTACGAGTAGACAGATTGAGAAATTGGGTTTTGGAAGAATTGAAAGTAACAAGGTTTTCTCTGCCCCAATTAGAGATAGTAGAGAGATCAAAAGATAGGTGATTTATGGCCTCCTTATGTGAGTTTTGGAGTTCCTGCTGTGAGTGATTTCATGGAAGTTTAGTTGGATAGTGTAATGTAGTCATCAGCATATTTGTTGTGGATGCGGATGTCTGGTGACAATATCCTCGCGGATGCGGATGTCGATTATTTGTTTTAAATGTGCAAGATATGCATTTTAAATTGTTACTGACGACTTTCAGCTGGTATACCATTGTAAAATTAAAATATAGACAATTAATATTCAATATCAAGTTGGCCCATGTCAACATATTTGCTGCTCACTGCTCTCTCTCTCTCTCATTTATTATTTGTATTTTGGATATTGATTTATGCATCTTTTTCATTATTGCATTTAGAATCCCAATACGTAATATATAATACATAGTTGTAACTTATTTTATGCATTGATATGTTTTGTTATCTCCTCATATCCTCATTCTAAAAGTGCGGATGCGGATGCGGACGTTACTTGCATTGCAAATGTGGATGCAGTTGCGGATGCAGATTTTTTTTTAAATGCGGATAATTTGCGGATGCGGATATTTGATACATCTATAAAACACACAACTGCTGCTTACATTACTGCTACCACTGCCGACATAGACAACACAGTGTTTGAACATTTAATGTGTTCTCCCCAGTCACATTAACATTCATTTTTCAATTCATGATCCCACCATTTGAGAAAGGGACATAATCTTGATCAGAAAGTTACTCACTTCCAAGTCCGAAAATAGCGACCAAATTTGTGCTCTTGGGACAGTACCCAATAAACCTCAAGCACTGAGGAAAGACAACTGAAGAATGAAAGGTCCCTGTCACAACCCTTGGTCATACCCCAAAACTCAACCCAACCCTATCTCTTACCAATAATCTCACAACAACCCTACCACTATCTGCAGAACCTGATAAGATTAAAGGAATCATGTACCGTAGACGTCTACCCCTTCAAATACCCAGCATGTAGACAGTAATGCCCAGTTCACGATTTTTGAGAGAGAATGCTAGGTCAACCCAAATTGTAAGTAAAAATATAGTTGGATTTCTGTGTGCTTATGTTGAGTTTACTAATACTACTCAGGCAGAGGAAACCATAATATAGCTGCAGAATTATACTAGAGCTTAAAAAACGAATACATCAAACTATTATCAAGAATAAATATTCTGAACTTTTCAACTCTAGCTCTTCCCAAGCTTTCTGGTATCTAGTCAATAACCTCTCCAACCCCTACTCTTTTCTACTCTGGCGGCACCACCTTCTTCCTCTGACAGAGTTGAAATCTTCTCAAACTTTTGCGAAACACTCCACCTTGGATGGTTCTGGTGCTATTCCTTCCTCTCCACCCTCTCTCTCTTCCTGACACCTAATATCCTAATCTCTTTTAAGGATGTACTTTCTTCCCTCTCCGGGCTTAATAGATACTAAGAAGACATATAGACCAGATGGTGTCCTTCCTGTTGTACTAAAAAACTGTGCTGTCGTGCTAGGTAAACTTTTCTGTCTCTGTCTTTCCTCTAACATCTTTCCTTCTTGCCGGAAGTTTGGTCTCATTCAACCTGTCCCAAAGAAGGGTGACCACTCTCAACCCTCCAACTATCGTTTAATTACTCTTATTTTGTGCATATCTAAAGTTTTTAATCTATTCTTAATTCAAAATTTCTTTAGCTTTTGTCTTCTCATTATCTTTCAGATCCCCAGCGTGTCTTCCTTAAGGGCCGCTCTACTGGTGATCTTTATTATCTTACTAACTCTTGGTCATCTTCTTTCGGAACTTCGATGAGACTTTTTGGATTACACTAGACATAGTGAAAGCCTTCGATAGAGTCTGGCAAAAATACCTAATTTTCAAACTATCCTCCTTCGGTTTATATCCCTCTATCTATGACGTTATATCAAATTTCCTTTCTGGCCCTTCCATTGCTGCAGTTGTGGACAGCCATTGCTCACTTCCTCAACCTATAAACTCCAGTGCTCCTCAGGGTTATGTTCTGCCAGTTCTCTTCCTTATATGAATTAATTATCTTCTCGCATGTACCTCTAGCCCTATTCACTCATATGCTGACGATTCTACCTTACATTATTCAACTAGTTTTCCACAACTTCCGATTGGGGCAGAGATAATATTGTTACGTTCAAATGCCTCCAAGATCCAAACTTCTCCATTTATCTACCCGTTGCAATCTTTCACAAGACTATCCCTTACTCTTCAACAATATAACAATCAACCCTTTATCTTCGCTCTATATTCTTGGTGTATATATATCTTCTAACCTTTTTTTGGAACTATCATATTACCACTCTGGCTAAAACCGCTTCCCAGAAGTTAGGTGTGATCAACCGTCTCTGTGGGTTCTTCACCCCTGCGCAGCTTCTTGTGCTGCACAAGGGTACTGTGTGTACATGTATCGAGTATTGTTCGCATGTGTGGGGAGGTTTAACCCATACTGCATTTCTTGAAAGGGTAGAGTCAAAAGCATCTTGTCTCATCAATTCACCTCCTCTTACAAATTCCCTACAATCTCTCTTTGTTGCATCTCTCTCACTCTTCTACCACTATTACAATAATCAATGTTCTGGACAGCTTTCTCAGTGTATCTCTCCTCCTTTACGGAGAGTGGGGGGCACCCGCCTTTTAACACATTTCCACCCCTATTTTGTCCAACTCTCTAACCCAAGAGCGAACCAATTTTTCCAGTCTTTCTTCTATTCAACAAGTAAGCTCTGGAACCCTCATCCATGATTTAAACTGCTTCAAGCTCCGTGTGTCCAGACATTTTGACTCTAACATACCTTGAATTTTGATATCTACCACTCTTTCAAATGTCGGGGGGAGGGGCACTTGTTACAGACCGTTTTGCCTTTTGTCTCCTTCATACACAGACAAAAACACGATATAAATGTGTGCTTTCTGAATTTTATTTAGGAGGAAGAAAATCCGCGATATTCTGATATTCCATTCCTGACACCCCGAGGACCCTACCTTATGGCTGCATTCCATTATCGTTGTCAATAACAGTATGGGGTCCCTTCCACAACTACATGACAATAATAATACATCATCATTTGATTACCGGTTTGATTTACACACGCCCAATCTGCATCACGTTATAGTAGAGTCAACGTTTAACAAAGCGATAAAATAATTTTTCAGTGACGATTTAGATATTTTAAAATGGTTTATCTATCATACAGCCAATATACCAGGCCAATATTGTATTGGCCTGGTATATTGGTGGTATGATAGATATACAATTTTGGTATCTCTATGCGTTTAATCATAACCCTAAATACAAGTGCCTTGACGTACTTGTTCATCATTAATATACCACATGAGAGCCGCTGCAGGTTTGGATGGGGAGGAAGTACAGTTGACCTGGACTGGATCACCCACGTAGTACTTGGACCTCGTACCTCTGATGTCAGGATCATTCTCGGGAATATCTGCGGAATAGAAAGTTGACAGCCAATAATTATAACCCATATACAAGTAATTTGGATGTTTTATGCAGTTATTATCGAGCTTGCTTATGCAAGACAATCGGGCAACCTATATTATTATTACTACCATTAATACTTTATCTATTATCGATTCAGTAACAAATACTTGTTCCTGTTCTTTGTTGGAAAATTAAAGCAAGTTCCAAAGTCTATAAACTACCCCAAACCAAATACTGTGTTTGAAATGTGTTTTTGTAATTAATAAAACGAATTTGAGTTTGAAATGTTTTCCCATAGCCTGTAGCCAACTTAATAGATAGACTCAGTGCGTAACTATTATGTATGCGACATAACCTTCTTTGTGGCGGGTGCCCGACCCCGAAAGGGGTTGAAATAGGGGAGCTATCCCCCTGGCAAAGGCGGCTTTCTAGGGCCTTTCCTAGCTGATGCTGAGAGGATTGGGTTCTAGTCATGTGGTGATGGGCTGGTCTATCAGAGTGAGAACTGAGCGATCTCTGCCATACCCATAGCTTACTCTGACTGTTCCTTTAACTTATATATTTTCTAGATATCAAGTGACGGCGTCTTTTCCGTGGATTGACCTCCCAATCTACCAAGATTGGAAGCCAAAGCGTCACATTTTTCCCTTGCCCCTCAACTTTCTCTTCATAATTGCTGAGAGGCACAGGGCCCTGGGTGGGGCTTTGGTTTCCCGGGCGTTTCCGCACCCTCCTCAGCTCCCCGCCATGGAGTGGCTTCGGTCACCCAGGCTTTATTGTGGTCGGCAGGGAGGGTTCTGTGGGGGCGCTCGGTTATGGCCTTGGAATTGCTCGGGGCCTTGGGGCTGTTCGGCCAGGCAGCTTGGGGAACAACAACAACAACAACCTTCTTTGTTTAGGCCTTTCGAACATATATGTGGTGAACATCATAAATGTGTTCTGAATTCATGACATACGACTGAAAGTTTATAAAATGTGTGAACTGTATTATTCTTATGATCTGTACAAGTGTGTCATAACCTAATTGAACACTAAGCGTACACAAATAATACAATATATTTTGGATTAAGGTTAGATAATGACGATAAGCAAAGAAACATGCAACATCGTATACTGAAAGGGTTAATGTTTTGTCAAGCGTGTTTGTGTACTATGGAACAAAACATGTGGACCCTCTCAATTCATGATATCCCCCTGGATGCTGGCAGTAAATTAGAATTTGAGGGGGGACTGTAGTTTATTGATATTTCTAGGAGTTATGCTTTTACAATGTTGGCAGTGAGGTTGGAAAACAGTAAGCAATAAATGTCAGGGAATAACACATTGTACATTGCACATTTGTAGCATAATGAAAACTACAATGTTTATGTTCTGTTTTTCAGGAAAATACTGAAGAGAGAGAGAGAGAGAGAGAGAGAGAGCATTAAGTAAATGTACACGGACATTTTATTAACGGAGCATTCATTTAAACTAGTTATATATTTTGATATTTAGGATTATTGTCTGAGATGCAGGGTATGAGTGTGTGGGAAGTGTATGGTAATACTGATCTAAGTGGGTGTAGGTGGAAAACAGTACCGCAAAATCTCTGTCCTAATTTTATATTTACAATTGTATTTGTGTCCGTCACCCATAATTTTAAGGAAACTGCCTGATTTTATATTTTCAGATATACAATACAATAAATGTGTGTAAAGCAATACCGGTATACTGAATATGTTTAATTTACTTTATTTCTGTGCGTGAATCCTTCTGCCTGAGTGTGTGTGTGTGTGTGTGTGTGTAAGAGTGTGTGTGTGTGTGTGTGTGTGCAGCCTATGTATATATTTGTCTGGCTGTAAGGGCTATGGTGTGTGCTGGCGAGAGAGTGAGAAACTGTGGAGGGGTGAGTGCATGTGTGTTTGTGGGTGAGACTAGTATATTGCTGGTTGCAGTGTACGCTAGCAATATAATTCGAGGTGTTGTGTACATGCATAGTTTATCTGAGATATAGTAGCATATATGTTCATATGAGAGAAGTACTGGTGTGATATGGGTATTGTATGTGTGTGTTTATATACTGTATAGCAAATAGATAGATAGATACTCTATGCAATGCGGAAGCGTAAAGGAACATGATTAATTGGCCAAAATATGCAATCAAAACATTACAACATTTTGTTAATGAAAACAGAAACACCTTCTGCATGACACAAAATCACAATAACGTGGCTCAGTCATGGTTCTCTTGTATGAAGCGAAACACAAAATGTAAAAGGCAGTGAGGCAGGGAGATCAATGTTACCACAAGTGTGTGAATAGGTCTATGGACAGTTTTGAATGAAAATAAAGAGATATATGTAGAAGGGGATTGTCTTATTTAGCTTATATTCGCAGATGATAAATACAGTATACTGTTAGTTTCAGCAAGAAAAACAAAATACAAAGAAACACCAGAGCTAAACAAATATAAATAAT
Source organism: Paralithodes platypus (assembly GCA_032716605.1). NCBI lineage: Eukaryota > Metazoa > Arthropoda > Malacostraca > Decapoda > Lithodidae > Paralithodes > Paralithodes platypus. The sequence goes on along the minus strand of CM064507.1, from coordinate 26,044,646 downwards.
TTTATATGTTAAGCTCACAAAAGTTGATTTACTTGAAACAAAATATATCATGTAAAATGATAAAATGTAAATGATAACACATATGGAACGCTTACATGATGAACATTACAGTTAATTTAATCCTGTTGGGGTAAGACACATTCGTTTATGTAGCTCAGGTTTGCCTGTGAGAGAAACAAATATAATGAAATCCACATGCTGTTCAGTTGTAGATTTAAATTATTTCTATAATGCACACACACACGTGCATATATATATATATATATATACCGGGTATATATATATATATATATATATATATATATATACCGGGTATATATATATATATATATATATATATATAAAAGGGTCATAGGATGGGGCGAAATATATTTATATTGCATACTAAATGGTGTGGCGAGGGAGGTGAAATTAAGAACTATGGGTAGAGGATTGGTTTTAATAGGAAAGAATGGTAGAGAATGGGAGTTTGAACCAGTTGCTCCTTGCTGATGACACAGCATTGGTCATGGATTCTGAGCAGATACTGCTGCCTGCAGCGAGTAGTCAAAGAGTTTGGTGTCGTATGTGGGAGGAGGAAGCTGAGGGAGAACATCAATAAAAGTAAAGTGATGGTGTGTAATATAGGTGCTCGTAGGGTGAATCTAGATGT